>CAWUFW010006308.1:160000-760000 GCA_963921515.1 Calotriton arnoldi | reverse complement strand
TGACGTCCAGTGCATTGTGGGAATTGAAGTCCTCAACTTTCAAGGACCATCTTGGAGCTTCCAGACCCTTGGAGTAAGTTTGAGACACTTTGGGACCCTTTGAGGAACTTCAGGAAGAAGTTCAGGAAGTTTGGGGAACTTTGGAGGAACTTTGGAAAAAAAGCTCCATAGGGGGACCGACTCATCCTGGTCAGCCAAGCCGCCTGCCTTCAACCGCGAGCCGGCCAAGCCCACCAGGTTCGTCCCGCTAAAAGCTCCATCGCATCGACTTCCAGAGATTGACCGGGACTAGAGAAAATCTGAAGCCGGCGAACCCTCACCGGATCCGGCTACATGAGGAGCATCGAGGGACCCCAAGAGAAAAAGCTCCAGAAAAGCTTCTAAGTCCGCTCGTAAGAAAGTCGACCGGGATCAACCGCGAGCGCCAATCCGCCTGCCTTCCATCGCGTGTCGGCCTGGATTGTTGGATTGCCCCGCTAAAGCGATCTTGAAAAAGTTTCTAAGTCCGCTCCAGGGAAGTTCACCGGGAGATCGTCGAAAGGCTGCCCGGCGGAGCCGCACCGGATCCGGACTGACGGAGAGCGTCGAGGGGCCTCGAGGAGAAAAGCTCCAGAAAAGTTTCTAAGTGCGAAGGTAAAAACATTGACCGGGACCTTCCGCGTGGAGTATCCGCTCAGGGCTCCATCGCGGTCGGCCTTAAACTTTGACTTTGGCCCGGTCTATCGCGAGGCTATGTCCCAATATGGTGCTATATGCTTCTAAGTGCTAGATTTTATTTAAACTTTGAAAATTCATATCTCCGGTTCCCTACATTGGATTTTTGTCGTTTTGGTGTCATTTTAAAGATAAAAATATTTCCTATTTTTATAAATTGGTGTTGGATTTTTATTATGTGTTGTGTTTTAATTATTTACTGAATTGGTGTTTTTAAATGCTTTACATACCTGTCTTTGAAGTTAAGCCTGTCTGCTCGCAGCCACGTTACCAGGGGTTGAGCATGGGAATAATTTTCTTAGACCTATGCTGAGTCCTATCGAGTGTTTGTGGTCTTATTACTAGTGGCAGACCTACATTTGCCCCTACCAATAACCCACTTTCCAACATTTGGTGCTCAGCGGTGTGGATGTGGACTTGTGTTTAAAAAATACACCTTTCAGTGAATGAATTAAGATTATAAAAATCCTCTAAATTGCCTTAGAACAAAACTTTTGAGTTTGATTTTTGGAATTTGGACTAAACTGTTTTTAATCCATTGTTTTGATTTTTCCAAATTGTTCTAAGTCTATTGTGCCTAGTGTTGTGACCCAAAACTAGGGAACCATGGAGTTGGACCTGGCTAAACTGTCCCAGTGTAAGTTGGCTGAGCTTAGGGAACAGTGTAGGCTTAGGGGGCTGCCTGCTTCCAAGAGGTATAGGAAGGCAGGGTTGTTTCAGTTTATACAAGCCCATGACCGGGCAGCTGAGGAGAATCAAGGGGGGTCGAGGGTGTCCCCCCAACATCATCCCAAGAGAGGAGGATGATGCCTCTTCCATTATAACTAGTGTAAGCCAACAGATTCCTGATGGTGGGAGTGGGGCAGGGTCCCTTACTCAGGAACCACTACGGTCCCTTGCAGAGAGACAGCTTCAGGCTCAATTAGCTTTGATAGCTTTAGAGCAAAGGAAACTGGATTTGGCTGAGAAGAGGTGGGAGAAGGAGGAGAAGAGAAATGGTGGCAGCGAAAGCGAAGAAGATGCTGAGATGTCCAGGGGTGGCAGATTTGAACCTAAACTTCCAAAGGGTATTGTGCCCAAGTACACAGAGGGGGATGACATTGACAAATGGCTTGCAGCTTTTGAGAGGGCCCTTAAGATGAGTAGGGTCCACTCTAGGTATTGGGGTGCACTCCTGTGGGAGTTGATTCCAGTAGCTGGGAGGGATAGGCTCCTGACCCTGAAGGGAGAGGATGCAGAATCATACCAGCAGATGAAAGCCTGCTTAGTCAAGAGGTTTGGTCTGACTCCAGAGCAGTACAGGGTGAAGTTTAGGAACACCCAGAAATTGAATTCCAAGTCTTGGATAGACTTTGTGGATGTTTCAGTGAAGGCACTGGAAGGCTGGATTTGTGGTAACAAAGTGAGCACTTATGAGGGATTGTATAATTTGTTTTTGAAAGAACACATTTTGACTCATTGTGCAGAAGAGAAGTTACGCCAGTATCTAGTGGACTCTAAGCTGACAGACCCCAGAGAGTTGGGGGAGTCAGCTGATGAGTGGGTGAGAACCCGGGTTTCCATTCAGCACCAGGGGGTGACCAGAAGAAAGGAGGACAGGTCCCTCCCCAAGGGAAAGCCCAGGGAAATGAAGGTCAAAAACCTAAGGAGTCCTCCAAAGACCCACAAAAACCTGCACAAGGAGGGGGGCCCCGAGCCAACCCAAATCCAAAGGGAGGTGGATTCAGGGAAAGAATGGTAAATTCTTTGATCCCTCAAAAGTGGGTAAGTGCTTTGACTGTAACCAGCCAGGGCACAAGCAGGGAGATGCTGTCTGCACTAAAAAGCTCCCCCTAAGGGGCCATCCACAGGGATTGCCAGTGTCAGTGTAGGGGTGGAGAGTGGTGCCCCAGTGGAGGGTAATCAGGTGGGGCAAGCAACCTTAGTGTCCCTGGGTGGGGTGAATATTGCAACCCTTACTGCCTTACCTCCAAACATGGATAAGTACAGGCAGAGGCCTAAAGTGAATGGGACTGAGGTGGAGGCTATCAGAGACACTGGGGCTAGTGTAACTATGGTCCTGGATGAGCTGGTGCCCCCGGAGAGTTTGTTACCTGGTGAGTTTCACCAGGTGACTTATGCAGACAGCACCACCAAACTCCATCCTATGGCTGTGGTGGATTTGGAATGGGGAGGTGTGACAGGCCCTATGAAGGTAGCTGTGTCAAAGGTGCTCCCAGTCCAGTGTTTACTGGGCAATGACCTTGAAGCCTCTGCATGGTCAGAGGTGGAGAGAGGACTCCATATGAAAATATTGGAGCTCCCTGAGTGGGTATGTGCTGTGACTAGGTCACAGACTAGCCAGACGGGAGGGGCTGGACACTTGGACCCTGGAACAAAGGGCCAAGCATCCATGGACAAGGGTACTGGGCCTGGTGAGCCAGCCCAGGGAACTCCAGAGGTGCAGGCAGAATCTAACCCTGATGGGGAGGATCTGGCCTCTGAGGGAGGGACTCCATCCCTGCCAGAGCTGTCAGATTTGGCAGAACTGACAGGAGCAGGTGGACCCTCCAGAGAGGAGTTCAGTCAGGGACAGCGTGACTGTCCCACCCTTGAGGGCTTGAGGCGGATTGCTTCTAAGCAAGAGGAAGGGGATGACAGTGGGTTTCATAGAATCTACTGGGAAGATGGACTGCTTTATACTGAGGCCAGAAACCTCAAGGAGGGGGCCACCAGGAGGTTGGTGGTGCCCCAGAGGTACAGAGAGTTAATCCTGACTTTGGGTCATGACATCCCCTTGGCAGGACATTTGGGACAGATAAAGACATGGAACCGGTTGGTGAACCATTTCTACTGGCCCCATATGTCTGAAAAGGTAAAGGAGTTTTGCAGCTCTTGTGTCACCTGTCAGGCCAGTGGCAAGGCAGGGGGCAAGACAAAGGCTCCCCTAGTACCACTGCCAGTGGTTGGGGTTCCTTTTGAAAGGGTGGGGATGGACATTGTTGGTCCCCTGGACCCACCTACTGCATCAGGGAATAGGTATATCTTAGTGGTAGTTGACCATGCCACTAGATACCCTGAAGCCATACCTCTTAGAACCATTGATGCTCCTGCAGTGGCTAGAGCACTACTTGGTGTGTTTACCAGAGTGGGTTTTCCAAAGAGGTGGTGTCAGATAGGGGCACGAACTTCCTGTCCAGCTATCTGACTGCTATGTGGGATGAGTGTGGTGTCAACTACAAGTTCACCACCCCCTATCACCCACAAGCAAATGGTCTTGTTGAGCGATTCAACAAAACCCTGAAGGGCATGATAAATGGGTTGTCAGAGAAACTCAGGAGGAGATGGGATGTTCTCCTCCCATGCTTACTGTTTGCCTACAGGGAGGTGCCACAGAAAGGGGTTGGTTTCAGTCCCTTTGAGTTGGTGTTTGGACACCCTGTGAGGGGGCCATTGAGCCTGCTGAGAGAGTCTTTAGAGAAGCCTCTCAAAGAAGCAAAGGACAATGTGCTGGACTATGTGCTAGGCCTGAGATCTAGAATGGCCGAGTACATGTACAAGGCAAACAGGAAACTGGAGGCCAGCCAGGAGCTCATGAAGCACTGGTATGATCAGAAGGCTACTATGCCTGAGTATACTCCAGGACAATTGGTGTGGGTGTTGGAGCCTGTGGCTCCCAGGGCCCTCCATGACAAGTGGAGTGGGCCCTATCCAATCTTAGAAAAGAAGGGTGAGGTTACCTATTTGGTTGACCTTGGCACCCCCAGGAACCCTCATAGGGTCCTGCATGTGAATAGATTGAAACCCCACCATGACAGGGCAGACATGACCATGTTACTGGTCACTGATGAGGGTGTGGAGGAGGAAACTGAGCCTGTGCCCGACCTCCTCTCCAATAATGTGCAAGATGGGTCAGTGGAGGGGGTGATACTCTCTCCCAAGTTGACAGACCAGCAGCACAGAGACTGTAAGCAAGTGCTGGAGCAGTTTGCTGGCCTGTTCTCTTTGACCCCAGGCATCACTGAGTGGTGTGTGCATCACATTGACACTGGTGACAGCCTACCTGTCAAAAATAAACTGTACAGGACATCTGACCATGTCAGAGCCAGCATTAAAGCTGAGGTTGCTAAGATGCTGGACTTGGGGGTAATTGAACCGTCTGAGAGTCCATGGGCCAGCCCAGTGGTGCTGGTACCTAAACCTAATCCTCAGGGGGACCCAAGGAGTTAAGGTTCTGTGTGGACTACAGAGGATTGAATGCAGTCACAAAGACTGACGCTCACCCTATACCTAGAGCTGATGAGCTCATTGACAGGTTAGGGGCTGCTAAGTACCTGAGTACTTTTGATTTGACTTCAGGTTACTGGCAGATTGCCCTCACTGATGGAGCAAAGGAGAGGTCAGCATTCTCCACCCCAGAGGGACATTATCAGTTCAAGGTAATGCCCTTTGGTTTAAAGAATGCACCTGCCACCTTCCAAAGGTTGGTGAACAGGGTCTTGTCTGGGTTGGAACAGTTCAGTGCAGCTTACCTGGATGACATAGCTGTGTATAGTTCTACCTGGGGAGATCACTTAAGCCACCTAAGGGAAGTGCTTCAGGCCATGCAGCAGGCAGGCCTGACTATTAAGGCAAGCAAGTGCCAAATAGGGCAGAGTTCTGTAGTGTACCTGGGCCACCTGGTAGGTGGGGGCCATGTACAGCCTCTCCAAGCTAAAATCCAAACTATTTTGGAGTGGACAGCACCTGTTACCCAGACTCAGGTCAGGGCCTTCCTTGGACTGACAGGGTACTATAGAAGGTTTGTTCAAAATTATGGGACCATTGTGGGGCCCCTAACAGAACTGACTTCTAAAAAGAGGCCCAAGAAGGTGATTTGGACCCCAGAGTGTCAGAAGGCTTTTGACACTCTGAAAGCTGCTATGTGTTCAGCACCAGTGTTACTGGCCCCTGACTACACGAAGGAATTTGTAGTTCAGACCGATGCTTCAGAGCAAGGGATTGGGGCAGTGTTGGCACAGCTAAATGAAGGGGGCCTTGATCAGCCAGTTGCCTTTATTAGCAGGAGGCTTCTTCCCAGAGAGCAGAGATGGAGTGCCATTGAGAGAGAGGCTTTTGCTGTGGTGTGGTCACTGAAAAAGTTGAGACCATATTTGTTTGGGACTCACTTCCGTGTTCAAACTGACCACAGGCCTCTCAGATGGCTCATGCAGATGAGAGGGGAGAATCCCAAGCTGTTAAGGTGGTCCATTTCCCTACAGGGAATGGACTTTACAGTGGAACACAGACCTGGGGTTGCCCATGCCAATGCCGATGGACTTTCCAGGTTTTTCCACTTAGCTGAGGAGGACTACCAGGGTATAGGTTAGTAACCCCTCACCTTTCGTTTGGGGGGGCTGTGTTGGAAAGTCATCCTGTGCCCTGGGCACCCCCCAACTTTTTGCTGACTGGAACTGGTGGTAACTGACTCTGACTGACCCTGGGCTCTGTTTTACCAGGCCCAGGGCCAGTGCCATGCTGAAACACTTAGATAACAGTAAAGCACCTACATACACTAGGGTACACTTTGGGTTGGGGTACCCCTGTAATTGGCATGACCTACCCCATGAGCCCCTAGTATATAATAGGGCAGGGGATTGAAACTACCTAGAAGTCCCCAGTATCCTGGGGCATGGCAGTTTAGAGGCCAGCAGCCTTTTTGCACTTGCATGTGTGCACTGCTGAAGCCTGTGGTCAGTTTAAAAGCAGCTCTGGGTGCCAGGACTGCTCTTAAACATGCAAATTGTGGCCAAACTCGACTTTGGGGTTTGGGGCACTTAAAACTGGTCAACCTAAAATGTTTTTGCATAATAATGACCCCCAGGGTCTCCCCTAGGTATCCCAGGGGTGGGGGGTCAGGTATCTATAAGGTAGACCCTTATAAAATGAGTTTATAAATGCCCTGGGTTAAGTGAAATTCACATTTCACTCTCCCCATTGTTTAAAGTGCTGCCCAAATTCGACTTTGATGCTGGGGGCACTGGGCCTGGAGGATCTGCAATATTTTTACAGATTCAACACCCCTAGGGTCTCCCCTAGGTGACCTATGGGGTGGGGGTCCTGTGAAAATAAGCCAAGTACTTATAAAATATGTTTTTGTAGGTCCTGGTGCTGGAAAAATGGCCCACGTCATTTTTCCCATTGCAAACCCCATGGCCCATAGGATAACATGGGGGAAAGTTATTAAACAATAACTATTAACAGGACAGGGATAAAGATTCCATTCAAAGACTCACTAGAATGGTATGGATAAATCCTACAATATGATGTTATTGAATTTTTCCCAAAGTGAACAGACAAGAAGTTATAACACTTTCTTAGTTGTAGTTCCAAATCCAGCCTGCCAGTGCTCTGCCCTGATTGGTCAGAGTTAAGAGGATTAGCCAGCCTGCCTGAAGAGGTGATAAAGATCCCCTGGGGTCAGCCAGATGGACTGGGAGGGCAGTGAGCTGTTCTGCAGGAATGCCAGGCCAGGGGGAGGGGTCGTAAACAATGAGCTTCAAAGGGGCAGAGCCCAGAGCAGTGTCATTAACAGCTTTGAACCCCCACCCCAGCCAGATGGCAGGATTAAGGAAGGTATGTGCAGATGTAGGGAGGAGAGGCTAGGTTAATTAGCCAACTCAGTGGGAGTGTTTAGCCAGCTCTTACCTCCTTGCTGGAAAATCAGCCATTATGGATTTGGAAGCTTTGTTGCACTCTGGGATAAAATAATGCCACACTCTGCAGGAAGTAGTCACTCAAGTGGGCAGTTACCCTACTCCTATTGGTGAAGCTTGACCTCCTGGATGACCCAGAGACTGTGGAATAAGTATCTGAGAGAGGCCCAGCCCCTCAGATCTGCTGCTTGAAACTGAAGAAAGCAAGACTGGCCCTGCTGGAACTTCTGCTGTGCAAAGACTTCTAAGGCCTGACCTCTGGAGACTGCACCCCCTGAAACTACAGCTTTGTGGACTAACTGTGCTGAGTAAAAGAACTCAAGAGTGGACTCCCTGCAAGCTACAGGTTAACAGAGCTCATCTGGACCCTCACCACCAAGAATCACCAACCTGGGGAACTACCAGTGGATTTGTAAGGGTGACGTCCAGTGCATTGTGGGAATTGAAGTCCTCAACTTTCAAGGACCATCTTGGAGCTTCCAGACCCTTGGAGTAAGTTTGAGACACTTTGGGACCCTTTGAGGAACTTCAGGAAGAAGTTCAGGAAGTTTGGGGAACTTTGGAGGAACTTTGGAAAAAAAGCTCCATAGGGGGACCGACTCATCCTGGTCAGCCAAGCCGCCTGCCTTCAACCGCGAGCCGGCCAAGCCCACCAGGTTCGTCCCGCTAAAAGCTCCATCGCATCGACTTCCAGAGATTGACCGGGACTAGAGAAAATCTGAAGCCGGCGAACCCTCACCGGATCCGGCTACATGAGGAGCATCGAGGGACCCCAAGAGAAAAAGCTCCAGAAAAGCTTCTAAGTCCGCTCGTAAGAAAGTCGACCGGGATCAACCGCGAGCGCCAATCCGCCTGCCTTCCATCGCGTGTCGGCCTGGATTGTTGGATTGCCCCGCTAAAGCGATCTTGAAAAAGTTTCTAAGTCCGCTCCAGGGAAGTTCACCGGGAGATCGTCGAAAGGCTGCCCGGCGGAGCCGCACCGGATCCGGACTGACGGAGAGCGTCGAGGGGCCTCGAGGAGAAAAGCTCCAGAAAAGTTTCTAAGTGCGAAGGTAAAAACATTGACCGGGACCTTCCGCGTGGAGTATCCGCTCAGGGCTCCATCGCGGTCGGCCTTAAACTTTGACTTTGGCCCGGTCTATCGCGAGGCTATGTCCCAATATGGTGCTATATGCTTCTAAGTGCTAGATTTTATTTAAACTTTGAAAATTCATATCTCCGGTTCCCTACATTGGATTTTTGTCGTTTTGGTGTCATTTTAAAGATAAAAATATTTCCTATTTTTATAAATTGGTGTTGGATTTTTATTATGTGTTGTGTTTTAATTATTTACTGAATTGGTGTTTTTAAATGCTTTACATACCTGTCTTTGAAGTTAAGCCTGTCTGCTCGCAGCCACGTTACCAGGGGTTGAGCATGGGAATAATTTTCTTAGACCTATGCTGAGTCCTATCGAGTGTTTGTGGTCTTATTACTAGTGGCAGACCTACATTTGCCCCTACCAATAACCCACTTTCCAACACCCGGTCAGGTAGGTTTTCATTTTATTTTAACATCCCCCGTCCCCTCCGCGGTAACCTCCCCCCCCGAGTATTGCGAGCCGCGACTGCAAACTAGTGCTTCAAATCTCAGTAGGGACGCAGTTGCAGCCTCATCTCTTCCCACAGTATTGTGCTGCATCAAATAACAAGTTATTTAGTTCTATCATTTCTTGTTTTTGCTTGATGGTTCTTGGCACAACGCTCATCGATGTGCGGCTTGTGCCCTGTTCAGTATAACTAACTGCCCTGCTTTCTGCAAACAGCTCAATACTTGTGTGGAGTGGCCTGCTGCTCCAGTTTTACCAAACCACTTCCTGTTTCAGCTGCTCTAATGGCACACCGTGTATCTGGTCACAACTCGTAACGTCCTGTCCCTTTGAAGGACATTTCGGGAGTACTACAGTCGGAGACAGTCTAAGTAACAAAGGCCCACTGTGTGTTAATATTTATAGTTGAAGGATTTGTTTATAAGTTTATTTTGGCCGCGTCAGCAAGTGTGGTTTAAGGCAGCGCGTGAGCCAGCTCTTGCATCAAGAAACTGAGCGCTCGTGCCCAGACTGCGGCGTCTGGCATTACATCTGAACTGATTTTTATTTTACTTGCTGCTGTTAACAAATGCTTTTAAGTTTTATTGTATGTTCAAGCAGATAAACATACTTAGCTAACTAAATCTCACTTGGAATTAATTAGCCCCTTGAGAAATGATCCGTGACGTATATGTCAATGTGTGTGTGGAATTTGTCTGATTTTACTATTGTACTCGAAGGCAATTTTAAATTGTGCACAAAATGTGTCTGCACTTAGAAGTTTTCAGGGAGGGGGCGTGGCTTGGCACGTCAAGATGGCAGTCGCACTCCAAGAGTGCTCCGGACCCCTCCGTCATCCGCACCATGATCCACCGTTACCGGCAGGCATCTGTTCTCCATTTCTGCCACCAACGCCTTGCTGCAACTCACGGCATCTATCCATGGCCGCACCTCCCCTCAAAACCTCCTATTCCCACGCCAGCCGGGCCAACATGGTGCCACCGCTCCTCAAGATGGCAGTCTCTGATCCCAGGACCGAGGTATACTAGCCTGCCTCGGCGCGGGGGGAGTGAGACCCGGAGCCGGGCCGCCGGAGGCCTGCGACTGCAGCGGGGGCCGGAGGCGGTGCAAGAAGACATCTGCGTGGGGCGGACCAGCGGCCTCTCCCTCGTGACCTGATAGATCGGTCACACACGCGGTGCATGTAGGAGGCCTCCTCTCCCGGCCGGGACCTGGGACCGCTTGCCCCCCCAGAGTCCGACCAAGGCCGCCCTATCCTGCTCCTCGCCCGGAGACCAACAATCTGTGGCGGGGCCTTTGCGGGCTGAGAGTAGAGGGCTGGCGCGCAGCACCGGCAGTGCCCCCGTGAACTGGGGCGGCATGGTGCTGTTGGGGCCGGGCCGCGGGCTGCACTGCAGTGGGGCCACGATTTCGGCCGCCACCTCGGGCGGCGGGGAGAGAGTGAATTCCCCTGCAGAGTCGCCGGCCTCCCCTCTCATCGGCTTGCCAGACTCACGCGGGACGGCTGATCTGCTGCGCCCCAATCTACCTGGCGGGTCCCCAGCGGCCTGCGAGTGCTCGGAGGCTCCAGGAAATTCCTGGTGAGTCCAAAAGCGGGAGGGGCCCGGCCCGAGTGGCGCTCTCCATATCTTGTGGGCAGCGAGCTGGGGGGCTGGAACTGGCTGCTTTATCGAGCAGCGTGGGGTCCTGGGTGTGGGCCTCCTCCACCGCTCCCCCTCTCCTACTCCTGTGATGCCCTGTCCGAGCCTTGCAGGCCTCAGTCGCCCGGGTCCACACTCCCAGGCTGGAAGACTCAGCCCGTGCAGCGCTCTCCATCTCTGTGGGCCACCCGCTGGGGGGGGGTGGAACCGGCTGCACCCATCGAGCAGCGTGGGCCCTGGGTGAGGGCCCCCCTCCACCGTCCCCCTGCGGTGCCCCTTCTGGGCTCGGCTGACCATCGAACACCTGGGCCCACGCGGTCAGACTTGGTCCACTTCCTGCGGCCTGACCGGCGCAAAAACTGGGATCCGGGTCTTACGGCCCTGCTCAGACTCCGGGCCCCACCGACTGCGTATAACCGGACCCCACAGGGACTGGCCGCGCCGCGGTGTAGCCGCGGTTTCGGGTGGCAGAGGGCAAGAACATCCGTGGTGTCTCCAACTCTCCACCCTTCCCGCCGACCCTGCCAGTTCCTGGCCGCGGTTATCGAACGGGGGTGCCCCACCCCACCGGGTGCGATCCCAACAGCCTGGGGATACCCCACAGCTCCCGTGGTATCCGGCGTGTGCAGTGGCGGCAGTGAGGGGTGTCGGGACACAGCTGAAGCGGCGCCCCTTGTGCAACGGGGCTGCCTGAGAGGGGGCTGGAACTGCTGCAACTACCGGGCAGCGTGGGGTCCTGGGTGTGAGCCCCCTCCACTGTTCCCTCCTCACCCGTCCCAGCGGTGCCTCTCCCAGGCCTTGCCGGCCGTCGGCCACCTGGACTTGCTTGCAAGAATCGCTTCGACCCTGACCCGCACCCTGGTGTGGAATCCTTCCCCCCCCCTCCTCAACCTTGACACCGATCTTTAACACCCGCCCTGGGAAGCACCCGCAACCAACTGAACAACCAGCCGTGACTTTCAAGCTGCACTCAATCCTGGAGCAGTGACCTCAGACCCCGGCGGAATTTTTGATCCATCACCTAGGGTGCCCAACCGGCCTCGGCCTGCCGGGACTACACCAGTCCCACCCTGAACCTCTGCCATCACGCTGCTCATCAACCGTCATGGGGAAAGACCGGAGCTCCAAATCCGTGGCCACCCACACACGAACAAATATGGACCAATTTACCACAGCTGATCACGAGCCCACAGGGCAAGGTGAAGGCGGCCCCCCCTGTTCAAGGTAAAGATTTGGCAGCTATCCTACAGGCGATTAGCGCGTCGCAGGCCTCGGTGGAGGGAAAGATTGGGGAGGTCAAGGTGGACGTGTCCCTTATTCGGCAGGACCTACGCAACGCCACTGCCCGCATCACGGAGGCTGAATCTCGCCTCTCCACAGCGGAAGACGACATCCGCCAATTAAAAGAACAGGTAGCCCACTTGCAATCTCACAGCAAGGAGCTCCATCGGCGTGCGGAGGATGCTGAGAACCGATCACGCCGCAACAACCTCCGCCTGGTGGGCTTCCCTGAGGGGGCTGAGAAAGAACAGGTTTCCAACTTCATTAAATCCTAGTTTTCCTCCTGAATGCCCAAGGACGCACTCTCCACATGGTTCGCGGTGGAAAGAGCCCATCGGTCCCTGGGGCCCAAGTCTCCGCCTGGGGCCCCCGCATCGTCCCATCATAGCCCGAATCCTCAACTTTAAGGACCGGGACGCAATCCTGCGCGAGGCACGCTCCCTGGGACCCCTCAAGTTCCAAAACCACACCATCATGGTATTCCCCGACTACACCAGGGAGGTACAGGATCCGTGCCGTTCTTACATGGAAGTCCAGAAGAAACTGCGGACTCTTGGCCTTCAGTACCGACTCCTATTCCCGGCCTGCCTTCGCGTCATCTTTCAGGGCAAGACACAGTTCTTTGAATCGCCCCAGGCTGCCTGGACGTGGTTGACGGAGGAGCGTCCCCTTGGGTCCCCGCGGAACCTGTCTCCGACGCCCCAGTCCTCCACTCCACGCAGCCTCGATTCCCCCAAGCAGCAGCGCCAGAGGCGCACACAGTCCCGCAGGAGGCGTCAGTCCCACAAAGAGGCACAGAGATCATCGAGCCTGGCAGCCCACAGGCCTGGAGGTTCTCCTAGCCCCCCCGGGATCCCCGTCTCGCCACAGACATCACTCGACCAGCGGCTCATCCGGGGAACCTCTTTCGCTGGGCCACCGGGACTTGGCAGCCGCAGACTCGGACTTGTCCCGTAGCCCAACCATCTGAAAACCCAAGGAGGAGAAACCGTGGTCTGGGGGGTTGGCGCCGCCTCTCAGTTTGATGTAAAGTTGGTGAGCCACACACAGCGGAAGGGGGGTGCGGGCAGGTGCCTCCCATGGCCACTGCAGGCAGAGACCACGCCTGCGTTGCGAAGCACCGCGCCCTGGAACATCACCCGTTCCCCGCGACGATCCGTCGCCTCAAGCCACACGGAATTGTAACAGGGTCTTCCTAAGACCTGTCCGGCAGCGCCCTGACGAACTTGGGCTTCCATGGCCCCATCCAGGGACATGTCCTCACCAACTTAATGGCAAGGCGCCACGGCAGAGTTGTTGCTCCATCCCGTTTGTTTCTCTGCCGAGATACTGTACATCCGTCTACAAGGAGGGGTCCTCCACGCAACCTAACCCGAGCGTTTTAGTTTGGTTCCTATTTTCCTGCAGTTGGGACGACCGATGCTTCTGTTCTCGAAGTATAGGGTGGGGGAGGGAAAGGGGTTGGGACTGTTGTCCCATTGTTGATGTTATTTTGATGTATTGCTTCACCAGCCTGATTGACGCACACTACGATATTCCCGCGTACCATCTGCAAAGCACAGTCATACTTGCTATCCCGCGCCAGACCTCATATGCACCCACTGCTATCCACGGTGCGGCGAACCATCATTCCAGCCAGCGGCCACCATGACCGACACAACCACTCCGGGAGCTTCCCTCCGCACACTGTCCTGGAACGTTAATGGGCTCCTAGATAGAGTCAAACAAACGGCCGTCCTGCGCTATGCCCAACGCCTGTGTGTTGACGTAGTCCTGCTCCAGGAGACTCACTTGGTGAGGAACCACTGCCCCTTCCTGGCACGCTACGGGTACGATAGGGTATGGCATTCAGGGTTTGCCCGGGGCTCCCGGGGGGTAGCTATCCTTCTGAGGGGTACTCTTCCCTTCGTGCCCACACGGGCCACTCGCGGCCCCCAGGGAGTATACTTGGCTCTCAGCGGAACGTTGGGCGGAAATCCCCTCAAACTTGTGTCCATCTACTCACCCTCATCGATGCTCACAACGACCTTGGAGTGCACCACCGACCTCCTCACCCCCCTGGCGCCACAATAGTCTGGGGAGATTTTAACGTGGTTCCTAACCCGCACCACGACACTACAGGCCCACCATCCACCTCTAGAATTGCTCACGCCAAACAATTAACGAACTGGGCCGATTACCTGGGCCTGTGCGATGCGTGGAGAATTTGGCACCCCCACACCAGACCGTTTACTCATACATCTGCGGCACACCACACTCTGGCGGGCATAGATGCTATATTTGTCCCCTCCACCGACTGCCAAACGATCCAAGACATCTGTATACTTCCTAGAGGTATCTCCGACCATTCATCTCTGCTTCTCAGTATCGGGGCCACTCCCCCCCTCGACGCGCCCAACCTGGTGGATGAATGCCTGGTTCCTCCAGGAGAAAGAATTTAGAAAGGTGGTGGGGATAGAACTCCAACAGTACTTCCTTGCCAACACTGGCTCCGTTCCCTCCCCAGGTACCCTATGGGAAGCAGGCAAAGCCACCATCTGAGGCTTCGCCAAGGGCCAACTCAAACGTCAGCGACAAGCCCAGGTACACCAGATCACCCTGCGAGAGGCGCAAGCGTTGCTCCTTGAGCAATCCACTCCCAATGACTGCGACATCACCCGAGAGAGACAACTCGCACGCCTCCGGGCCGAAATAAAGCAACTCTCCCTGGATGCCGCCAAGCTCCTCTGGAGATCATCCATAGCTAGGGTGTACGGATGGGGCGACAAGAATGGGAAGATCCTCCATAGATTAGCTACATACCCAAGGGCCAACCGCATTATCCCGGAAATTGTCGACCCGGATGGGCTAGCGCACCGATCCCCTTTGGCAATGGCCTGAGCCTTTGCCTCCTACTATCGCACGCTCTACTCGGCGCAGAGCCCCGGAATGTCCCTCTCTGACCTGCTGGGCACTGGCCGTACCCGCCTCCCTCGCCTAGGCCCGGCCGAGTCAGCTGGCTTGGACCTCTCCATCACCCATGAGGAAATTCACGAAGCGATCGCACATGCCTCGTCGGGCAAAACCCCAGGCCCGGACGGGCTCCCGCAGGAATACTACGCTGCATATCGAGAGACTCTAGTCCCACACCTCGCAGATCTCTTCGACGAGGCCCTGGATAAGGGCTCCTTCCCGTCCGAGACAGACATGGCCACCATTGTTGTTCTCCCTAAAACACAACCCCGTCTCCTCGCTGCGCGGACTACCGCCCCATTTCTCTCATAAATACGGAGGTTAAAATATTCGTTACAATTCTCGCCCAACGGCTGAGGCCCTTCCTCACCAAGCTGGTTCACCCGGACCAGTGTGGGTTTATGCCCATGCGAGGGACTAGACATTGTCTACGTCGTCTCCATCTGGCCATGGCACACCGCCACTTGCTTACCCCCTACTTGGCACTTCTCGTCGATTTAGAGAAGGACTTTGATTCTGTGGACTGGCAATACCTGGGCAACGTGCTGGAGGAGATGGGTTTCGGCCCACGCTTTCGCAACCTGGTTAAGGTTCTTTACGCCCTGCCCCAAGCACGGGTGCTAATCAACGGGGCATTATCAGAGGTCTGCCCCATTCGTAGAGGGACGAGGCAGGGGTGCCCCCTCTCGCCCCTCCTCTTCGCCTTGGCGATGGAGCCCCTGGCGAACCTGATTCGGTCGGAGGACCGCATCCAGGGATGGAAGTGGCCCAACTCGGAGGTAGACAAGATTGCCCTTTATGCAGACAATGTTTTAATTTTCCTTGCGGAACCCGTTCAGTCCGGCCCTCATTGTCTCCGGGTCTTACACTCATACGACTTAACCCCAGTAAGTCGGTCCTGTTCCCCCTACACTTGGCGAGGGACTGCTACGACTGGCAATCCACAATACCCCTCAGGCGACAATCATTCAAATACTTAGGGATCTGGGTCGCCCTGCTCCCTGACCTCGCCTGGTCCCTCAACATCACCCCGCTGGTGAAAAAGGCGAAGGAAGACCTCCAAAAGTGGCAGGCGCTCCCCCTAAATCCTCTCGGGAGGGTTGCCCTGTTTAAAATGATTCTCCCCAGATTCCTCTACGTCCTACAAAACACCCCCTTCAGCTTTCCACGGGCTTGGTTTCGGGAACTAGACCGTACAGCTACCAAATTCCTCTGGGTGGGTGGGAGGTCCCGTATAGCTCTGACCCGCTGCCGGATCCTGCCATTCGACGGGGACATGGGGATGACCAACTTACACTTATACTACTTGGCGACCCGTCTCCTCACAATACATGATTGGTTCAACGGGGGATGGTCCGATCCGGCCTACAGGCTCGAGCTGAACAAGCAGGGCTTGCCTAAAATCCAATCTATGATGTACGGAGGGTCCATACCTTCCACCTTGCCAGATGTGACACGTACCGTACTTCTGGCCTGGCGGGCATCACTGCGTCACACTCAATGGACACAAACTAACTCAATATACGCCTCTCTGGCACGGTACTTGGCTCCAGGAGGTTAGTGGGCTGAGGGGATTTCGATCTTGGGATCTTATAGGGATCTCCCAACTCTGGGATGTGTGGGCTGGCGGCCACATGCGCTCCTTCCAGGACCTTCAATCCAGATACTCCCTACACCCGTCACAATTTTACAAGTACCTGCAGCTGCGTCATACCCTCCAATCGCACATATCTGACGACACAGCGGTCCCAGAATACAACCCTCCCGAAGCGCAGATCATGATGGGCAATTTGGGGAAGGGGGGCATTTCCCGCATCTACTGTACACTAATCAACAACACCCCAACCACATTAGACCGGCTCAGAAGCCAGTGGGAGGAATGGGTGGGTCCACTGGAGGAAGAGGACTAGGGGGATGCGCTCATGGCGCCTAAGATGGTCACTGCATTGGCTAGGCTCCGCCTGATTCAACTGTATTACTTGCATGCCACCTATTTAACCCCTGCACGCCTTCACAGGGCTGGCCTTTACCCAACTGCCTCCTGTACACGCTGCGGCCAAGACCAGGTGGATTTCTTCCATATGGTCTCGGCATGTCCTCAACTGACACGATTCTGGGGGGGCATTGAGGAGGAACTCACAGAAGTCATGGGGTGGGAAGTTCCCCATGACCCACGACACACGCGCCTGGGGATCACGGATGGGCTGGATGGTCCAGAAACGAGAAGCTGTTTTTTAACACGGCTATGGTTGTAGCAAAGCGCGACATAGCTGCCAACTGGAAGCGTCCAGCTCCACCTAGCCTCAAGAAATGGCGGGAGGGGGTGGACTGGTGCGCTGCACAAGAAGAACCCATGTATGAAGCACGGGGATGTCTGAAGAAATACCACAAGGTGTGGGGCAAATGGCTGGGCATTATGGCTTAATTCTGGGTCGCCTGCTAAATGTTTGTATCAAGTTAGATTTTGTGGGGTCTTGCGGTACAAGATCATCATCCAACTGCTTGGGAATTGTCAATTCTACTGTAATGTGCTGAACTGCTGGTCCTTGTTCCCGTGTCAGAAATCAATAAAATTGTTTATCAAAAAACCCAATTATAGAATGTAAAAGTACCTACATAGCTTCTAAGACGTCCTGATTAATCAGCCTATATATATATATATATATGTGGAAATATATGGAATTCAATGCTTTTCACAAAAATGATATTTGAAAGCTGCATACCGTATCGAACGCAAAGGCTTTATGGCCAATTCAACTCGAAAATGCGTGTGTCATCACACACAAGTTGTTTAAATGGTTGTCATTGCAAAACAATGTTGTAAACAGTTCCCCGGATTTGACTTACAAAGAGCACATTTTCAAACCAATCAGCAGTGTGCTAACAGCATTCCAAATCTAGTCCGTCAAATCATCCGAGGTGTAAGAAAGAGTGTCACATAAACCCCCTTCCAGTAAATTGTCATCGTTTTTAGGTCTTGCTTGAGCCAGCGCATGCGCTGGTCTGGCGAGACATTTAGTAGTGGGTTTCAGAAATGCGACCACTTTTTTTTGTCCTGGCCTAGAGCATGCGAGTACGCGCACAGTAACGCGCGCATTCCTCGCATGCTCCAGGCCATCTGGCTTTCCTTTCCAACCCTCCTCCCCCACCCCCACCACAGAGCGCGTCTAGCAGCCGCGCGGCCGTGAAAGTCACTTGCTCTCCCGCTCCTCCCCCTGCAAAGCGCGCGGCCAATGCTTGTTTTCAACTTGGTTTCCATTCGCGCAATGGCGACAGCTTGTTGAGTGTTTTGGGTTCGCGGTGCTGCAACCTATACTGGACTTGATCTGATTGCGAAGGAAGCTTGCACCACGGTACACGAGTGAAACCAACGCCGTGTGCTACTGCCACTGTCCTGCGTCTCGAGAGGAAGCCTGCACTGCCGGCATTGTCTGTCGGCCATGAGATAAATGCTTGTTTCATTTGGCTTTGGGAAAGGCAGCAGCGTGTTCATTTTTGCATTGCGCTTTTACTTAAAGTGAAAGCGCGATGCAAATATAAACAAGCGGCTGCCTTTGTCACTGGGCTTTAGCACTCACAGCTGCATGTTTATTTTTGCCTTGCGCTATAAAGCGCCGAGAGTCCCCACGCCTCACTGATGTACAGTGGTCGCGGAAGGCGTACCCGGCCTCGATGCATTATCGGCGGCTAATCGCCCCACGCACAGGAGCCCAAAATATTTAATGAAGTCATTGCGGATCTTCAAGAAAAAGTATGTATAATTCACAACCCGCTCAAGAGAGGTGAGTGCTGGGGGGCCCTGGCCGGGGGCGTGCACGGGAGGACACAAAGGGCTGAAGAGGGTGCCCCCTGCAGGGATGTGCTGGGCGAGCACTGCACGGGGTCGTGGCCTCTCTTCCTCCAGGTGTCCGGGCTCGGAGCAGTCATTGTGTGCGTGGCGGGGTCTTTGGGGGTCTCTGTATCCGTGCCTCTTCCACGGGTGTTTGAGAGGCCTGCCCCCTCATGAAGTACGCTGCTTCGTATATTACACCCATCCCCTTCCCCTAGGAAAGCTGGCGCTGGGCTCGGGGGCACCCTTTCAGCTACAGGGTTAAATCCTACTCCCGCTCCACCCTGCAGACCCCCCCCCCCCCCCTGTAACTTTAACTCTCGAGGAGGAGATAACTACCCCTGGTCCTTGCATGCGGTGCCCACTGGTTCCTGCAGTTGTACATTACGCCCCTGCACTTCTGCCCCTAGACTCTGCTTCTCAGACTCCCTCCCCCCACATTACTCTGTTTTCAAAGTGTTCATCTCGGTCCTTGCACCCTGCATGGGGTGCCCACTACTTCCTGCAGCTGTGCATCCCGTCCGTGCACTAATGCACGCCAGCTCTCTACTTCTCAGCATTCTCCTACACCCCCTCACTACTCTGCTTTCGAGCTGCACTTCACGCTCCCCGTTTTCAATGTGTTCTGCTCGGTCCTTGCTCCCTGCATGTGGTGCTCAGTGGTTCCTGCAACATTGCACTCCTGCCCTTTGCATCCACGCCCTCTAAACCTGTCTGCTTCCCCTCCCTTGTTTTCAAGGTGTTCTTATCCTCTCTTGGTCCCTGTATAAGTTGCCCACTCATTCCTGCAGCATTGAACCCCTGCCCTCTGCGCCAACGCCTCCTGCTTCCTCTACCACCCGACCCCCCGCCCTTCTTGTTTCCACTTTTCACTCCCCGTTTACAATTTGTTCTGCTAGTTCCTTGCTCCCTGCATACAGTGCCCAGTGGTTCCTGCAACAGTGCCCTCTGCACCCACTTCCCCGTCTCCTTTCTGCTCTCCCTCCCTTGTTTTCCAGGTGTCCTGCTCGCCCCCCTCCACCTGCGCTTCTGGAGGGGCTCAGTCCACCCCTCCCCCTCGGCCAGTTGGCCGGTGCCCCGAGGCTGGCTTGGCTGCACACGGAGGGGGTGGGGCGTGTGTGCCTTCCCAGCGCCCTCCGGATCCCTGGACTGCGGGTCTCACTCACGCGCTGTCCGTCTCCGGGGGAGGCGGTGGATCCCGAAGAACGGGGGCCAGGTGGTGTGCCTGGTGCGGTTTACTTGAGCATGTACGCTCGCTCAGTGGAGAATTTAATGTTGTCCTTCGTATTCTGACGTTATGTTAACAGTCCGGTGTTTTTATGGTATATCGAAATGCTGGGCTCTCTGCTGGGCACGTTATACGGCAAGCGCCTCTTGTTTGGGGATCCAGGTTGCGTCCAGTTTCAGTTTAAGGATAATAGACCATTGTGCAGGAACTACGCGCGGTCCAACAAGGAGGTGTGCATGGTACGGTAAAGCAGGAAGGAACACGTATCCTATTCCTGCACAAAGTCTGCATGGTACATTATAGCAGTTCCCACACACTCTCCCTGCAGGAGGTGTGCATGGTACGGTAAAGCAAAACCATGTATTCTAACCCTGCAGGAGGTGTGCGCGATGTACAGCCGGGTACCAGGCGTCATCCTTCCAATCCAACTTTTCGCTGCTGTACTGTCCCTCGACTAAATATGTGCACACTCCGCCGCCTGTGTGTGCGCCCACGAGCGCGCCACCCATTGTTTCCCCACATTTTTTTTTTCTTTCTATCTATCCGTCAATCCCTCTCAGCCAGCCAGCCAAGCTACCTCATTCCCCCGCTCCAAAGTCCGCAGCTCTGAGCCCAGGACTCCCTCGCTTCCCCCTCATACCCCGCCATCCACCGCTATTGTCCCACCCAAAAACCCTTCGCTCCTGCGTCCAACCACCAATACCCACCTCCCAAGCCAAGGCTCCCTCAGCAGCCCCCCCCCCTCGCTGCTCCCACTCGCGCGTCCTTGTCCACCCCTCAACCCAACTTCGCATCGAAACCCTCCTCCCGATCCTCCGTGCGTCACCCCAGGCCAAACACCCGGTCTGGGGCACTCCAAGAAGACCAAATCATCTGCGCAGGATCACAATACTTACCAAACTAATACAATGCCAATAGCTCAAACTCGTCTAAATGCAATGCAATAGGTCTGGCATTTACAAACGTTTAAGCTATTGGCTTTGTAAATGACAATGCCTTTTATATATGTTTAAAAAAACAAAAACATTGTCATTTACAATGTCAATAGCTCAAAATAATGTAAATGCGAGACCTATTGCATTGCAAATGCTTGTTGAGTTTGGGTTACAGATGGGTGAGTCGATGATTGGACGGGGTAGGGGGGGGAGGTGAGGGGGAGGGGAGGGGAGGGTGATCCACCGGTGCCAGGGGCCACTTTATGAATCTCCGCTGGATTAACGCGATCTTATTTCTGCATCTCCAGACAATGATAACTCAAAGCGTTGTGCTTCCGGTACCCACTCGGAACTGGGAGCAAGAGCCACCTCCTGTGGGAAGAGACACACAAGTAAACAGTTTATAGCGCTGCGCAAATCCTTCGAACAAAGAATTAATCGGTTGTTGGCTTTCCTGCTTTAAGCCACAGCCCGTGTAATTTTTTTTTTGTAACTACATTTTACGAAGTGAATGCTTTCTTGCTGAATAAAAGCTTTGCGTCTTTTATTCTTCACACTGGCGTAGCGCTCAAAGTCTCTTTTCCAGGAGGCATACTGCTCATATTTGTCAATATACTCTAAAAGTCTAAATTTTAAACACTATTTTCTAACCCCCAATCTGCAAACTTTTTAAAAAAAAGCTAAGCTTCTAATGTTTTTTTTTTTTTAATCTTATAAACTTTATTTACCATTTTCATGATAAAGTACAATACAGTATACCAGCTCCAGTACAATGCCAAGTAGGGCAGATCAGGTTAATTCCACAGTTTGGACAATGCATGGCATTTATCTCCACTGTTCTAGAGTTAGCTAGTTTGCTTAGTTTAACATTCACATGATAGACATTCTTGTGACCTTCAGAGTGCAGCGCCTTATCTTGCATACCGACTGCCCGTAATACGAGAGACATTCCCATTCATAATTTACAGATCATCATCACAAATGCATCGTGCATATACCCGCCGTTCAACCTATGCCCGCAGGCACCAGCCCGTCTTCCAGTCGAGCAGCAGGTTGTGAGTGCGCTATCATATTGTAGTGCTTAAGAGGGCCCCAGATGTCGTGTGGGCGGGATGTGCTGGGCAAAGTGGAAGCATATCAGTCATGGTTGAGGTTGCAGTATGCTAAACTTGTAAGCCAGTCTCTATGTTGCGGCGCAGCCCTGCGTCCCCACTTTAGCGCTATTTCCCTTTTGGCAAGTAATAGACTTAGTGCTGTAAATTTCCTGACTTTCTTTGGAATGTTGTTCACGTACCCCATCAGAGCCATTTCCGGGGTGGGGACCAGATCTAGCCCTATCATTTCCTCCCAGTGTGTGGTGTATTTCGGCCCAATAACTGCTGATTTTGCTGCAGGTCCAAATAAGGTGTGCAAAGTCTGCATGCGGGGATTTGCATTTTAGGCAGCAATGTGGTCTGCCTGCTTCTATTTTGTGCGCCTTTTCAGGCGTGATGTAAATCCTCCGGAGGAACTTGAAGTGAATAAGTTTGTGGCGACTATTTAGGGAGACTGACTTAGTTTGTTGGCAGCACGCTTCCCATTGGTCATCAGTGATTGGGTGGCCTAAATCTGCCTCCCAGGCAGCACGTATGGTTGCATCCTTGACTGGGATAATCTCTGTGCATGACCTATACAGTTTTGAAATCAGATGGGTCCCGGTGTCGTTGTCGATTACTGTGGACAGTGGAGTGAACGGGCTAGGTTCGATGGGGAACCCGGGGATCTTGGCTCGTAAGGTGGAACGGGGTCGGGTGAGTACAAACTTATCCATGAATGATGCATCGGGGAATTTACCGTCATCTGAGACCGAGAAAGCCTGACCATCAGTGTAAAGGTCCCCTATAGTAGCCATGTCAAACCGAAACAGGGTGCGCTGAACTATCCTCTCCCCGGTAATGGGAAACCAGCGTTGATTTGGTAGCGGTAGACTCGGGGAGTACAGAATCGGTGATCCCATCATCCTGACCAATTTTAACCAGGCCCAGCTGGTTGTTGAGACCGTCTGAATATCCAGAGGGTCTCGAGGGTATCCCAGGGGTAGCACTGTGTTCAGTGTGTCTGTCAGGACTAAGTCAGCCTCAGGTCGTAAATAGGGGATCCTGGCATCGGGGTGAAACCAGGCGTGCGCATAGCCGCACTGAGCTACCAAATAATATATCTGTAAATTAGGGACTCCCAAGCCACCCCTGTGATAGGGAAGTGTCATGATCTCTCAGCGGACACTGGGGCGTCTGCCCCCCCCCCCCCAAGTTAGCCAGATAAGATGCATGTTTATGAAGTGAAAGAAGGAATTTGGTAGCGGGATTGGTATATTATGAAATAAGTAGAGGAATTTGGGCAAAACAATCATTTTAATCAGAGCAATACGCCCAGCAATCGAGAGTGGAAGTCTGAGCCATCTATCCACCTTCTCCAGCGAGTGAATCGCCGTTCCGTAGTTAGATAGCATGATTTCAGTGGTGTCTAAATGTATTTTGATTCCCAGATATTTGACCGAGTCGGAACACCAGGTCAATGGGAACTCTCCCTCCCATCTGTGCGTACCCTGAGTAAGGGGGAATATCACTGATTTATGCCAAGGCCAGAAAAGCCGCCAAATCTAATTATCTCCCGGATAAGTGGATCTAAGTTGTTCTGGGGGTCTCAAACATATAAAATATCATCCGCATATAAGGACACCAATAATGGCCCTGTGTTAAATTGGATCCCTCTGTGTAGATGGCGCTCCTGAAAGTGACGGACGAGCGGGTCCATGGCAAGGATAAAAAGCAGGGGGGATAGGGGGCAACCCTGCCTAGTGCCCCGGGATAACGAGAAAGAGCGGGAAAGCGTGACGTTTAAGCGCAGTCTGGCAGTAGGGGCCCCGAGTACAACAGCGCCGTGAGCTTGAACCCAAAGGGCATGCCCAGTCTGCGCATGACTGTCCACAGGAACAGCCACTCCATAGTGTCAAATGCTTTCTCCGCGTCCAGCATGATGGCTGCGGCCGGAATGTCAGGGTTGATTCTATGTAGGACTGCAAAGAGAGTGCGTAGGTTTAGGGATGTGGATCTATGGGGCACAAATCCCGATTGGGCAGGGGAAATTATTTTGTCCAGCAGCAGTGCAAGGCGCACCGAGATCGTTTTCGTTAATATTTTGTAATCGAAATTTAATAGAGAGAGTGGTCTATACGACCCGCAGTGCAGGGGATCCTTGCCAGGCTTCGGTAATAAGACTACCACTGCTTCTCGTAGCGTAGGAGGTAACTGGTTCCGTTCTAAAGACTCATGGTAGACTTCGATGAGTTTCGGGGCCAAGATATCTTTATAACGTTTATAAAAGTCGCCCGTAAACCCATTGAGGCCGGGGGCCGTGGAACCATTCAGCGCATCTATTGTGTCAATTATTTCGTCTTTTGAAAATGGTTCAGCGAGGAAATCCTGCATGTATTTATCCATGTATACCAGCGCGATTTCATCGAAATATTCATCGCGCTCCGTCTGGGTGCGCTCCTGCTTAGAAGTGTATAGGTGCTCATAATATGCCAGGAATTCGTCCCGGATATCAGATGTGTCTGTTAGCGTGGCCCCTGAGTCAGAACAGAGCTCAGTGATGTGTGCTGCGGAATACTGGGGTCTGAGTAGCTGCGCTAACGTGCACCCTGGCCTCTCGCCCTCACCATACCTACGTGCCGTTGCGTATTTGCTGAGGAAGTGCGCTTCTCTATCGGCCGCCTCCCGAAACTCTAACAATAATGTCAACCGGCGCCGCACCTCCTCGGTGGTGTCCGATAGACACTGCATCGAGGCATCTAGAGCAAGTAGTTGCTGCTCAATGTTGGCAAGAGTTTTCCTCAAGTCTTTCAGGACCCCGGCGTGTTTGGCAATGGCTATACCCCTGATGTACGCCTTGAAGGCCTCCCATAGCGTCACCCATGTATCGACTGATCCCATGTTGAGTTCGAAGTAGTCGTCAATGGCTTCCCTAATTTCTGAGTCAAATAGCTCGACATTGAGAGCCCTGCTTGGGAATCTCCACCTGCGCTCCTGCCCCTCGGGCCTGGGAATGCGGAGCTTAAGCAAGACAGGGGCATGATAAGAATAGGACCTAGGGAGAATCACACTTGTGGTGTGCCATGTGACGGGGCACGGGGAGAGCAACCAAAAATCCAATCTGGTCCACGTGTTGTGCAGGGCTGAGTAATGTGTGTACCCCGGGTTCGTCGGGTTGCGAAGTCTCCAAACATCGGAGAGCTGGAATGATTCACATGTGTCCAACAATACCCGTTGGGCCCGGGGCTTGGAATCTGCTGCGCTAGAGGAACCGTCAATGCTACAGTCCATGAGTAAATTAAAATCCCCACCCAATAACAGATTGCCAGAGCCCCAACGTGTGAGTGTGGTGTCTAATTCATGGAAAAAATCCGGGCTGTCAACATTTGGGGCGTAAACACACATCAATGTAACCATGTGGCCCATCAGTTAGCCCACTACTATGGTATATCGTCCCTCTCGGTCCGTATGAGAACAACTCTTCGAGCAGTAGCAGCACTGCCCCCCCCCCCCCAGCGCCTTGAGACCCTCACGGGTATGTAGTGCGCTCTACAAATGCTATGATTGATTGATTTATTGATTGATTGAGAATGGGAGTCGCTTGTGAATTAAGATCGCAGTGCCCCGTGCATAGGTGCTGTAATTAGAGAAGTAGCGGTGCGCGCCCCAGCTTGTTGCATAGTGTGAGGAGTCGGACCTAGGCAAATGTGTCTCCTGTAAAAAGGCTATGTCGACTTTATGCCGCTGCATGTAGTGTAGGACATGTTTTCGTTTTTTAGGGTTATTGAGACCCCATACGTTCCAGGTCATGAGAACTAAATTTGAATGGTCGACTTTAGTCAGGAGCCGTGGTCTGTTGTGCCATGTGATAGTGTACATGTAGACCTTGACGAGTATTAAGTGAGTGTTATGTGTGGAGCTGGCGATGAAATAACTAACAAATCGGACTCCTTCCCATCCCCCCACCCAACCTCGCGACCAATTCGCAAGGCAAATAACCAAGGAACCAAGATTCCAATGCATCCTGTGAACATCCTACTTGGAGATACATAGACATTACCTAATGCATTATCTTCTGCAAGTACAACAGTGTGCTACGCACCTGGGGGGGAGGCAACGCTCCGGCGGAGCCTAGCAAAACTAGAACAGTGTAATAAAACAATTCTCATACTATCTCAATTACTGTAGTTACATATTTGAAGCCAGCTACCGCTGTATAAAAAAGCAGTGCAAGCAGTGAACAAACCAGAACAGCCACAAGTATCAACTATTTGAAAAAAGGTCCACACTGGCAACAGAGCCGCTGTGGGGCGGGGAATTGCCACCGCGGTCATCGCCCCGTTGGGTGTTGGAGTTCTTATATGAGGTGCAGAAAGCTTGAGCGTCACTTGGAGTGTCAAAGAAGCGGGCCGCCCGTTGACATCCACCCTTAGGCGTGCCGGGTACAGCATTCCATATCGGAGGCCCAAATTGCGGAGCGTGGCCTTGACACCATTAAACTTACGGCGGGCCTCCTGGACCATTAAGGTGAAGTCTGGGTATAACGACACATTGGATCCCTGCCATGTGAGCCAGCCACGTTCTCTGGCCAGTCTCAGCGCAGTGTCCCTGTCCCGGAAGTTCATGAAGTGCGCTATGATAGGCCTGGGAGGGCAGCCGGGGTTGGGGCGAGGGCCCAAAGACCGGTGTGCTCTTTCCACAACAAACCCTGGGGTAAATGTCTCTTTTCCAAAAATGTCTATCGGCAGTGTCTCCACAAAGGTGTCCATTCTGCCCGTGTTTGTTGATTCCGGAACCCCAGTAATGCGGAGGTTGTTGCGTCGGCCACGTGCCTCCAAATCTTCGTTTTTGATTGCAACCTCTTTTAAGATTTTTTCCATAAGTTCCAGCTTTTTCGTTGATTGTCCGGCACCAACTTCCAGGTCTGATATCCTTTCTTCTGCAGTGTCCAAGCGTCTGTCGTGGATCTCCAGTTTAGCCCCAAATGCGTCTAGGCGTTTTTCCAGCGTATCGAACCTGTGGTCGAGCGACTTGAAACCAGCCCTAAGCTCCGCAAGTATATCCGGATTAGAAGAGCCCGTCTCCGGCATAGCGGAGGAAGCCTGGCCCCCCTCGGCCATGGTGGCGCTTTGGTCTTGTACTCTGTCTAAAGCAACTGGGAATGTGAGCAATCGCTGTTTAGGGTCTTTCCTGCCCATATCTGTGTGTCCCACACCAGATGTATTGGTCACCACATGCCGCAGCTACTGGTTCCGAGATTGGCGTGTGTGCGCCGCAGTTACCCCAGTGCGAGGCAGTCGGCCTGCCGCTGTTGGCCTTGTGCGATGGATCACGGCCTATTAGCACCACAATGCCCAGCAGTTGGGCCGGCTGAGCAGGGGAATAGTGGAGGCTGCAGTGGGCGCCTAATGGATCAGTGCAGACAGGGGGGAGTTCTCCAATGGTGGGGACCAAGTTCGGTGCCTGGGCTCAGCCAAGTGTGCCCCAGGTGTTGTAGGCCCAGCAAGGCCTCCACAGGAAGCCTGAGGAAGGATTTCGAAGATCTAGTGAGCACTGGGGAAAGAAGGGTCGTGCTGGTCTGCTCCCTCGCGGTATGGCGCAGTTATATTAAATCGGGGCAGCTGTGGTGTGAGTCCGCGGGTAGGGGGTACCTTGCTGTCGTTGTTGCGCCCCACCCCCGCGGCTCACCGTGCAGTCCGAGCATGGCCCGGGGCTGCCCGATGTCTCTGCTCCCAATCAGTCCCAACACGCAGCCAGGCGGCTGCCTCCCTGACACCACCGGGGACCCTGTCTCCTCCAGTGACCTACGGGAGCGTCGCCTGTATGCACCACCTCCGCGGTTGTCGCAAGGGGGGGGTACCGCAACGGCTCTGGCGGCCCAGAGGCAGGGGGGGGGTCAATGAAGCACTCACCGCCGTGCCGGTGCAGGCCAGGTGTACTTCGGCGGTCTGCTGCTGGGGAGAATCGGCGCGGTCTTGAAGGCGGCGGCGCAAGTGTTACAGCCGGCCGCGCACCAGGCCGCAGCGAGCTCCGCCCCCGAGCTCCCGGAGGTGTTTGCTGCCAGTTGTGGACGGATTGGAGGGCTGAAAAGGTCACTGTGGGAGCACTGTCGAGCAGGGATCAGGCTCCCGGCATTTCAGCGGCTGAGCTAGCCTTTATTGCAGAGATAGTCGGATTGCTGCTGGGCCGCCGGACGGAGCTTCAGTGCCGCGCGGCCATCTTGGTCCGCGGCTTGGCCACGCCCCCCTAAGCTTCTAATGTTAACCTTTTTTTAGGATGAATTAATTGAATGTAGCACCGCTGGTTTCAGAACTCGCTGTTGTAAAACATTATTAGAGACTCCACGTGACGGGTTCAACGTGACATTCATTCTTTTCGGTGAACAGTGCCGAAGCGCTTCCGTTTGTTGTCGAGAGCGGCGTGTTATTCCTGGCGTTTTACACAAGGATTAACCGGTGATGAGCTCTAGCGGAGAAGTGCAGGTTATTAGGTCGTGTCCTGAGCTCACTGTGGTAGCTCACTTCACATCTTTGTGGTGAGCACCCTGGCTGTCAGTGTGTGGGTCACAGAATGCAGGTGAGGGTTAGTGAGTGCACTTCTGAAGCACACCCGCCATTAGTGCAGGTTAGTAGGCCGTGTCCTGAGCTCACTGTGGAAGCTCACACCATGTCTTTGTGGTGTGTCCCCTGGCTGACAGTGTATGGGTCACAGAGTGTATGTGAGGGTTTAGTGAGTGAACTTCACAAGCACACCCGCCATTAGTGTATATTGCTCAGAGGTGCGTGGCACTGGCAGGGCCTAGCTTCAGAACCATTTCTATCTACATGTTCTTATATGACATCCCTTTATTAATGTAATAACTGCACTTTCACAATTGCTTTATTAACCTTCTTGCTTTTCAAATTTGCTTGAAAATGCACCATTTACCCACTCTTTTTTTCAAAATGTTCTCTGGGGAGAACCCCCCCGAACTCCCCTTAAGATGTTCGGGGTCGCTCGCTGCGCTCGCTCGCCACGGTGCACTCCGACAGAAAGTTTACGCCTCACCACTTTCAAATGTTACCAGCCACCACTGTTACCTTACCCTCAACAGTAGCATTTATCTTGATTGTAATTGTATTTATATAGCGCTTACTACCCCCTGACGAGGCAGCGAAGTGCTTTTTGGCAAGTAGCACGCCACTCCCGGACCCAAAAAGGATTAGTGGTGGATTAGTATAGGGAAATATGAGTTAATTTGAGTGGTTGACATGCAAGTCTGTTAGTTGGATTGAATAGAATAAAGGAGGGATAGAAGTGGGAAGAGTCTAGAAAATGTTATTTGGGAGATCATAGTAGTAAGATGAGGTTTGGGAGGAGTAAAAGGAGAGATTGTGTGCGCTCAGACCTGTGTGTTATGTGATCCAACCGCAGCTCCCAATTTGTTTTAGCAAGTGAGTGAATCCAGATTACCCCCCCCCCCCTTAAAAACAGAGATATTATACATCGGAGATAAAACAGAGGGTGCTCTGAGACTGCAGTAATCTGCTGTCAGTTGTTTAAACTGTGTTTGGAAAGGGATTGTAACACTCGTTTTTTTGGGATAGGAGAGTGAGTTGTTTAAGTGTTGGTAAAGCAGTATTGTTAGAGGGCAATGTTTTTAGGCCCTTATCTGCAGCACTCCAGAGTGTGGATTGAGCCTGTGTGTCTCCAAGGAGATTCTGAATTGAGGAGCAGCTTCCAGCTCCCTAGCCAGCAGCCTGAGCTTGCTGATTGGCTCCCTAGCTCCCAAGCAACCCTGAGCCCTCCTCTCACCTGCCCAGGCCCCTTAAGGGTTTGTTGGGTGAACCCCAAAACATTCACTTCCATTTTGTGAGCTGCAGTTTCCCTGTGCCCAATACTGCAGTGAACCAAGGACCAGGCGGTGGTAAGAAGGCAGACTCTGTGCTGTCTCTTTCCTGAAATTTAGAGGTGATTTTCCTCTACCTGTGACTGCATCATTGTAACCTGTTTTGATTGTGGTTGTTACAGTTTACAAATTCAAGTTTTTACCTGCCCGTGATAGCATCATTTTTCACCTGTTTTGTTTAAAAATTTGAAGTTTTGCTTGCCCGTGACTGTCTCATTTTACCTGTTGCATTGTGGGCTTTGCAGTCCAAAATCTGTTGTATTTGCAAAATTACCAGTGACTACCTAATTTTCCCTCCTAGTTTCTCCCTTGATCTGAATTGAGGAGCAGCTTCCAGCCCCCTGGCCAGCAAACATTGCCTGAGGTCGCAGGCACCTTATATAGACTGCTATTGGATGCTACATGTGTGCACTGATTGGTGGCTGTATCTGGTGTTTCTATTGGATTAGGGTTATTGTTCTCATTGGTTGAGTATTTGAGGGTGCTGATTGGTTCCTGGGTCAGTGATTCTATTGGATGTAGGGCTTAGGGTTAGTGATATGATTGGTGGATAGGTTTAGGGCTTCTGATTGGTTCTTGGGGTTAGGGTTTCTATTGGACATGGGGCTTAGGGTTTGATTTCTGATTGGTTGCTGGACTAGGGCTGTGATTGGCTATAAGAGGCTGCTGTCCTATTGGTTCTAGTGGTTACGGCTAGTGTTGTGATTGGTTAGGGTTCCCATTGGCCGAAGGGGGTCACCTGATTGCTAGGGCTATTAAAGCCAGGGTTCAGGGCGTCTCAGCTAAGGGCGGGGAGGACAAGGGCAGCTGCCTGTTTGAGCCTGGTCGGGACTAGGGCCAGAAATGCTGCCCAATTTTATATACACCAGCACCCACCCTTCCCCATCCACAACCAGAGTAACCCACTCACAGCACATGTACTCTACTCATTTACTACAAATTAACCCAAGACAAAGTTCAATGTCTCAGAACCCACTACAAAACTCTAGAAATCAAACCTATACCGCCTTCTATCCCAGCTACCACGCATTTCCACAATCACTTACAAACAATGCACAACTCTATCCTATACCACTAACCAATCCACTCATCACTAACCCCAAACCCACACTATACTTGACTATATCCCATTCAGACACACACTCCCTGCTCTAATTACTAAAACCATACCCCTTTTTCTCACCAACAAAACTACATTTAGCCTTCCATCATTTCTCCAACTAACATCCTCTTCTTCTTTCTACCACAATAAGACAACTGCACAACACTTACACTCCACTGCACCACACATATTACCTCTTGCAGCAATCAAATCTAACACACTCTTAACTCTAGTTCATCCCCTCTTACACACAACATACACTCTACTCACAAACACATCATCACCCCCTTTACCTTACAACTTCCACTCACAAACAATACTCTACAAACCAATCCTTCTCAGAAAACAAATACATCAGCACCTCCTTTCACTCCTCCTGAAAAACAAAACACACACCAGCACAACAAAATCTCTCACGCACAACACCTCATAATACTTTCCATCACAAACTACAAACATACACCCGCCTTCCAGACTACACAAATGATAAACACCATGAAGAAACTCCAAAGCCAGGCTTTCTCTCTTCCCCCACACCTAACACATATACAACAACACAGCAACTCTCTTTTAACCGCCTCTCATCCATTGGACAATTTAGAACTTTACTACATGACCTACATGCTGCACCACCACCCCTATCTCATACACCTTCTGCCTTAAACCGACACAAACAAAATAAGCAACATGCCAATCCTCACAACTTCACTTCTCCATGTCTTCTGCACAACAAGGTTACACTACAAAAACAACAACTCCCGCTCAACCACCGTCTCCACCACCTACACACGCAGACCTATCAAAATGCCTTCTTAGCCTGCTGGACGAGGAACACGATACAGAACCGCTACACGATTGCAATCCTCTCACAGCTAATACAGCTAGGACACACCTGCTGCAAGCCAACAAAATACTGCTCACTCTTCTACAAAACAAAGTCACAATATCGCCAAAGCACGTTCTCTAAACTGTCTACTAATAAATGCTCAATCGCTCTCTAAAAACAAACATCACATCTACAACCTTCTCACTGGCACAAAACCTGACAAACTCTTCATAACTGAATCATGGTTGGGAGATGATATGGCTCAAGTCCTGCATGAAGTCGCTCCTCTAGGATATCAAACTATCACCCAAAATCGTATAGGCAAAAGAGGAGGTGGCCTAGCTGTAGTGTTCAAGCAAACATTACATATCACTAAAGCTGACGATGTCTCCATACAAGGTTGTGAGGCCCTTTTCACCGTATGCAATCATACACCATCTTCCTCATGTTACTTCCTGCTTCTGTACAGACCTCAACCTAGCAATGCAACATTCCCAGACACACTTCTAGACACGGTTTCAAACCTTATAACACTACACTCCAACCTATGCATTCTGGGTGACCTCAACATTTGGTTCGTCGAACCCAATGTGCCCCCTCCAAACACAATAATTGCTGGCATAGACGCACTGAACCGGCATCAGATCGTCCACAAACCCACACACACTGCTGGACACATTCTAGATGCAATTTTTGTAAATACAGAACTAGTTACCTTTCAATCAATGACTCCAGTCACATGGTCAGACTACCATTTGCTTGCTTTCCAACATAATGCAAAGTGACGTAGCAAAACCACCTTACGTGCCTCCACCTATCGATCGTGGAACAAACTCAATTTGGAACACTTAGAAACACAACTAACGTCCAGTACAGATCTAGACACAATAAAGTCTGTTAAAAAACTATATGAGTAGCTACAGGAAGCTTCTGATATCCTAATACCACTAGAAGTGACTCAACAGAACAAAAGAAAACCGGTACCTTGGAGAAATACAGAGATAAGAGATAAAACAACAAATTAGAAATCCTCAACGTGCCTGGCTCAAAACAAACACCAATCAAGACAAACTTCGCCTACAGAAACTTAACATATACAAGTCGGCTATCAAAAAAGCTAAGAAAAGGTACTATTCAGACAGAATTCAAAATGTGCAAATAAAGAATTCGATAAAATTCTCAATTAATTTTGTAAACCAAATTCCTGTTACTCAAGATTTCACATAAAAACTGGCAAATCATTACACGGCCAAAGCAAACACGCTGGACTCTTATTTAAAACAAAGACAAAGCACCAGAACCGACCCTTTTCAAAAACAACAATCCAAGAATACACTAACCCAGCCTCTCCGTTCCTTCCAACAAATTTCACACAATGAATTTATGGACCTGGTCAAAGCAAGCAGGCCTGCCAGCAGCCCTTCTGACCGCTGTCCACCACAAACCTTCAAGACAATTCTTCTAACAACCTCTGCTGCCACACCAGTAAGAAGAATCATCAAAAATTCCTTAACTACAGGAATATTCCCAGAAGAACTAAAAAAATCATACCTACACCCATTACTGCAGAAAACAAACCTGGACCCGTTTAACCCGACAAATACAGACTGATTACAAATGGACCTTTCCTGGGCAAACTGACAGAAAGAGCAGCCTTCGCCCAGATGTCACAATTCATTGAAGATAATGCTGTACTTTCAGACTTCCAGATGGGAAGAGCCACAGAATCTGACCTCGTTGCCATCTGGGATGACCTTAAGAATACAGTTGACCACAACGGGGTTGCTGCACTACTTCTCTTGGACCTCTCGGCTGCCTTTGACACTGTTAACCATGACACTCTGATACAAAGACTCTATGAAGTCGGCATAGAGGGGACTGCTCTATACTGGCTCACATCCTCCCTTCACAACAGAACTAATGTCATCCATACCCCCTTTTTGTCCAAACTACTTCACAAAAGCAGGGGTCCTTCAAGGCTCTATCATCTCACCCATTCTTTTCAACATCTACATGGAGTCATTACCGGCACTGATCAAGCAATTTTACCTATTGTGCTATGACAATGACACGCAAATACTCCTTCAACCGGAATGCTCCAAAGACATTGGAAACTCGCCAATTTTCAGTTGTCTCAGAGCTGTGGATCAATGGATGACGTGGAGCCATCTCAAACTGAATGCTTCCCAAACGGAAATACTCACGTGTGGCGATTGGAAAATTATGACCCGCTCGCTGCCTGGGACAACCGCCTAAAGTATCTAATGAAGTAAGAAACCTCGGAATGACCATGGACTCCAAGCTATCAATAAATGCCCAAGTGGACAAACTAGCAAGATCAAGCTTAGTTACTATAAAAACTCTGCGATGAATCTTCCCTCATCTGAGATTTCCACACAAGGTCCAGGCTACCATCTCTCTTGTTCTGTCCAAACTCAATTACGCCAATAGCCTCTACCACGGATCACCTTTAACGACTATCAAAGACTACAACGATTCAGAACTCGGCTGCCAGACTACTCTTACATATAAAGCCGCAAGCCCACATCTCCCCTGCCTTGAAAGACCTGCATTGGTTACCGGTTGCCAGAAGATCCACCTTCAAACTGCTTTGTATTACCCACAAAGTGATGCATGGAACAGGACTGCTCTTCATCAGGAATAAAATCACCAAATATATTCAACAAGGAACCTCTACTCTAGAGCAGCACCTCGCCTCAAAATCCCAATGTACAAGGGAAAAAAAACATGGGTGGCACATCCTTCTCTGTTCAAGCAGCCAAACTATGGAACTCTACCCCCCAACATAAGATCCACGGATAACCACCTTATCTTCAGAAAACGACTCAAGAATTGGCTCTCCCCCACATAATGACCATACGCAAACAGAAATATACAGCATATCCCTCTGTTAAGCATTTATTTGGACTATAGATATGTACCTACATATGTGTATTGCTTTGTATAGACGTGTATAATAATTGTTTTTAAAAATATATATTCATCAGTTCTGCTTAACAAATGTACATATTACTTATATTAACCCGTTAAGTGCGCCCGTCGGCCAACGGCCGTCGCAAGCACTACCTCGCTAGTGCTGCGCACGTCCGTTGGCTTTCGCAGCCCCGCCCACTCAATAGAACTCCCGCACCGCGGCGGAATTTGCGCCGCAGTTAAGGAGTTAACATGTATATAAGTGACTGCATAAATAAGTAAATCTTTTATCATAACTATCTACAATTGCTTCACTATCGAATTACAAAAAATAAAAAGAAGTAAATTAATTTAAAGTACAACACTTGAAAGCTGGAGTTTATTAAATGCATCTTTAATCTACATATACTACCTTCCTTATGCATATATATACCTTCCATGTACTTATGTATCTATATATTTATTACTATTCTTCTGATTCAGCATATCCAATGCACTTCTCTATTTCTCGCCCTATACCGCTCTCAGTATATCCTCTATCTTCAACCTCATTCTACTACTCTTTGCAATGCACTACCCTATTTCTCACCCTATACCTCTATCAATATACCCTCTACCTCCATTCATCTCAAACCCCATACCACTACTATGATCCCCAAAATAACCATTTCTAGACTCTTCCCTACCCCTCCCTGCATCATCTCATTCTTCTTTACTATTCAGATCTCCCAAACAAGCCTTTCTAAACCCTTACCTCGGACTCTTCCCCCTCCGCCTCCCCTTTACTCATCCCAAACCCCCTCCTACTGCTGTGAACTCAAAGAAAAAAAAATTCTAGACCTGTCCCTCCTTCCCTCTTCTATCCTGCCACTATTCCTTTTAAATCTAAATACCAATCTAACATGTCCACCATTCAAATAAATGTCATATTCCCCAATACTAACTCCCCTCCACCTCCCCTTTACTCATCCCAAACCCCCTCATACGGCTATATACTCCCCCAAAAAATTCTAGATCCTTCCCTCTTTTATCCCGCCACTATTCCTTTTCAATCCAAATAACAGACTAACATGTCCACCATTCAAATTAATTGCATATTTCCCTATACTAATTCCCACTAATCCTGTTTGGGTTCCGGAGTAGTGTGCTACTCACTGAAAAGCGCTTCAACACCTCATCAGGTGTAGCAAGCGCTATATAAATGCAAACCTTTTCCCTCTTCTATCCCTCCACTATCCTTTTCAATCCAAATAACTGAATAACATAACCACCCCTCAAATTACTTTCATATTTCACCATACTAATTCACCTCTAATCCTTTATGGGTTCCAGAGTAGTGTGCTACTCGCCGAAAAATCGCTTCAACACCTTGTCAGGAGTAGTAAGTGCTATATAAAGGCAATTACTATACAATAATATGTCTCAATAATATATAACTCCCTGCCATAGGGCTCCATAGGCGTTCCTTAGGGGAGACTGATATATCACTAAGGGAAGGGGTGGCTTTGCCATTAGGTGTAATGGCAACGTCGAACTAGCAGTGTCACACACTGCCCTTTCAGTCTGCACTGGCAGACTGCGGTCCACTTTATCTCTTTCACATACAGGGTGGCACAAACAGTGCTGCAGCCCGAGTGAACACTCTGCCTTACATGGCCTTGGTACCATATTCTAGGGACTTATAAGTAAGTCAGTCTTTGCAATGAGAGAGAACACTGGCACTGAGGTCTGGACAGCAGGCCTCCATGTACTCTCAAAGTCGAAAAAAAACTAATAGTCCAAATGGAGCAAAAAGTGTGGGCGGGGTGGAACCTGCACAAAAGCCTGTTTCCTTACATAGATGCATAACTACATAGAAAGGGTATACATGTATAAGGAAGATAATATATTGAGACTTAATGTTGTATTGTATAAACTCAGACTTTCAAGTGTTGCTGTACTTAAAGCGAAGTTATGTGTATTTTTAGAACTATATTTTTTTATTGTATCTTTTCCTCAGTATTTCAATAGTGAAGCACTTGTAGATAAAATAGTTATGATATTTACATATTGCGATAGATAAGAGACCCATAAGCATCTAAACAAAAAACTTATATGAAAACTAAGCAGTGACCTATAAACATGTTAAGCATAGGAAATATTTAACCATAAGTAATATGTACATTTGTTACGCAGACAAAGAATCTAGATTTGGAAAAAAACATAGTTTACATAATTGTACAAAGAAATACGCATATCTAGATACATACATATAATCAAATTATAAATGTTGAGATACACATGGATATGTTGTACATTAGTGTTTGAGTATGGTGGTTATTTAAGAAAGAGTCAACTCTTGAGTAGCCTTCTGAAGATAAGATAGTTATTCATGGATCTTATGTTTGGGGGGTAATGAATTCCATAGTTTGGCTGCTTGAACAGAGAAAGATGAACCACCTATGTTTTTTTTTCTTGTATGGTGAGGTGCCAATCTTGAGCAGAGGTTCCTTTGTTGAATATATTGAGCGCTTTTATTACTAATGAAAAGCGGTCCTGTTCTATGTATTGCTTTCTGGGTGATACTAAGCAGTTTGAAAGTTAATTTTCTGGTAACCAATGTATGACCCTCAAGGCAGGAGGAGATGTGGGCTTGTGGCATTACACGTAGGAGTAGGCTGGAAGCACTGTTCTGAATTCGTTGTAGTCTTTTCATAGTTGATAAAGGTGATCCGTGGTAGAGGCCATTGATGTAATCATGTTTAGACAGTAGCCACTACCGTGTGTGGAAATCCCAGGTGGGGGAAGAAGCGTCGCAGAGTTTTCATAGTAATGAAGCTTGTTCTTGCTAATTTGTCTACTTGGTCATTCATTGATAACTTGGAGTCCATGGTAAGGCCTAGTTTTCTTACTTAGATACTTTATGAGGTGGTCCCAGATTGTGAGGCCAGGCGCAGAGTGGGTTTAGGTTTTCCAATCACCACATGGTGATATTTCAGTTTTGAAAGCATTCAATTTGAGATGGTTCTATATCATCCATTGATAAACAACTCTGAGGCAACTGAAGATTTTTGAGCTTCCAATGTCTTTGAGGCTTTCCAGTTTAAGGAGTATTTGTGTGGCATCTGCATAGTTATAGCATTTGAGCTGAATTTCTTTGATCATTGCTGGTAATGACTTCATGTAGATGATGAAAAGCATGGATGAGGTGATAGAGCCTTGCAAGACCTCTGCTTTAGTGAAGTACAGTTTGGATAAGGAAGGCAGAGTATGGATGACATTTGTTAGTTTTTAGGTCGAGCCTCGAGTAGCGCGCAAGCGCTGCTCTGGCGAGACTTTAAGTAAGGGGTTTGGAAAGCTGACCAGACGCTCGTGCGTCGTGGCCTTTTTCGGGCGGTTACGCGCGACGCAGACATGTGTTTCCCATTATCGTGCCCAGACGCGGGCGCGATAATTGGAAACACATGCCGGCAAAAGGCCATGACGCACGAGCGTCTGGTCAGCTGAGCAGGCTGCCGCGCTCGCTCGCCCCCGCTCCTCCATTGTTGTCCTTGTTTAAAGTTAGTTTTAAACAGAGCAACTGCACGTATTTGTAGTGGCACGATTAGTAAAGTAAAAATGAGTGCAAATGTACAAGGTAAATATCTGATTGTTTTTTTGAGGGGGCGGGAGGGGGAAGAGTTTTATATAGCGCGCAGCGAACACGACCCGAAGGTATTGAAGCGCTTACATGAGCACCAGCTGCGTTACAGATTGACACGTTCATTTTGTTAGGCACGGGGAGATTAGGTGATTTGCCCAGAATCCTCCTCCATTGTTGTCCTTGTTTAAAGTTAGTTTTAAACAGAGCAACTGCACGTATTTGTAGTGGCACGATTAGTAAAGTAAAAATGAGTGCAAATGTACAAGGTAAATATCTGATTGTTTTTTTGAGGGGGCGGGAGGGGGGGGAGTTTTATATAGCGCGCAGCGAACACGACCCGAAGGTATTGAAGCGCTTACATGAGCACCAGCTGCGTTACAGATTGACACGTTCATTTTGTTAGGCACGGGGAGATTAGGTGATTTGCCCAGAATCACAGGATGCCGAGCGTCCCTGCCGTGTAAGATTACAGTTTCATGACGTTTCTCACCCAGCAGACAGTTAATATCAAATTCTTATGACATTAAACACGGTACTTTTGTTGTATTTATTGAAAAACAGCTTTTTTCAAATGTACCAACCAAATGTACGCCCTCTTCGGTTTAACAGGTCCTCACTGTGAGCCACATATTAAGTCAACGGCGCGTTAAAATGTGGAAAATATACCTGAGATTTGTAATTGGTGGAACAACTTTTCGTGTTCGCTTCACGTTTGCATTTATGACAATATCTACCTGATTGTTGTTTCTGTCTAGCGCTCAGAAAACCTGGAGACCGCTTTTGAGCACTAATAAAACAAACACAAACTTCTGAGACATTATATCCACATCAGAAATAAGTGCATATGCTTCTATAGTGATCGTTGGTGTTAGTTCCACGAGTCTCACCTATAAGTAATAACGTGATCATGGCCCCTAGGGCTCCAGTGGAGATGCCGCTGATAACAAAAAAAGACGGTGCTCCCCAGCTCCTTACAAAACGCAGTAACCTCAAGGCGCTTTACAGGTTTGCGTTAAGGCACTTTACTACTCTGCATTCCCAGGATAAACTGATTTTTGTCAGACTCGCCTTCGGGGTCTGATCTCACAATGGGCACCTCGGCAAATCCAAACAGCCCCAGACACACGACGCAGCCACAGGCGTGCTTTTGATGTCCGAGGCTGCTCACACCAGCGGAGGAGACTTCTGCAAACACACTTAGCACATGAAAGGGTGTTTGGTGCAGTCACACTGCCCAGTGCCAGGGCGGGCAGGGCCGCTAGAAGCACCTTTTGTTTCCCTGGTAATCAGATTGTAAGTCTGTTGTTGTGACAACTGCTTTACATTCTCGGCTCTAATCTTTGCTGAGTGGCTCAGACAGGGGGCAGGTGATGTCTCAATGACCACAACTACTGACTGCAGGGCGATGTCAGCATGGCTGGGGGAAGTCAGTAGGATTTCTTATAGCGCTTCCTGTCCCACTTCTGCACGCTGTGTGGAACAGGTGTCACTATATCCCAATTTAATGGTATTCCGTTTGCCGAAGGATGAACGACTGAGGTGGCCTTTCATGGATTCTTGGACTCGTGGACTACTCTTCACCTCCTGCGTCAGCAGTGAGCGTGCTTCTGGGAATCAGTGAATGTTCTGCTCAGAGATCACTGCACCCGGGCCTGGCCCTGCTGAGGGTTGCACGGTTCCCGACTGCCTCCCTGCGTTAGTAGTGCCTTTATTACTGGCCCGTTAGTGGTACGTGCCGCAGCAGGTGATCAGTTAATGGCCTGGGCTCACGGCTCATGCAATTAGCCTCACTCAGGGATGTGCTGGGGTGACTGACCCACTACTGCCATTACACTGGATGCTGTACATTTCCTGAAAATACAGCTAATATGGTAAAAGTACTGTCCCAATTTGTGATGTTTGAGGCCAACAAAGACCCTCTTAGAGAAGGGGGTTGGCGGTGATAAAGCATCCAGGGGCCCATTGGCTAAAAAGCAATTATTACAATCAGGAGAGTTGGGTTAGAGTCACGGCTTCCCCCACTTGAGGTCCAAAGAGTGTGCTCCTGGGGCAATCACCCTTTATCTCCCTGTGCCTCCACGGAAATCATGCCTGGCCAAACTGCACAGCGCCTAGAGGTGATCCAGTTTGCACTGTGCAGGAAAAATATGTTTATTTTTACAACACAATGTATGCAGAGCTGAGATTTATCAGGGTTGACCTGAGGTGTTTCTGGTAGAGTTGACGATAATTTAATAAATGGAACCACCTTTGGGCTGGATGGTGGTGACTGTGAGGTAAAATGTGACCTGTTCTGCCATGTAGCTAAAATGTGGTGTACGGGAGAGAAGTCAGTCTCAGCAGCAAGAGCGTATTCATGGCTTCCCCTCTCTGGCGCAATACATGTTATTTCTGTACCTGCACAATGTGCAAAATGAGCAGAGCAACCCTATATGCAACACATGCAGGCAATATAATATTGCTCGCTGTGTAAATTGTTTACCAAAATTGCCAATAATGGAGATGTATATTCCAGCAATGCCCATGACAACATATACATTTTGAAGCACAATACATCTAGGACTTCAGAAACACCGATAGAGCAGTGGTGGCAACAGTGGGACTGTGCCGTGTGACGAAACTCATCCACGCACTAAAGATTTCATGCATTCTGCCTTATAGCACCCCCCCTCACAAAAAGCTGTAGTAGTCTATTGATACCAATGTAAAAAGAAAGTAAATTGATTCTCAGACTGTGAGCTTTTCACAATGGACTCAATATTGACAAGAATAAACATATTTTCTCAAATAATTCAATTAATGACATCACCGTGAACTGTAGGTGACATTACACCTGTAAATAAGCATTGGCATAGCCAATAGGTCTCGCTTTTGGGACCTTATAAGTATTTAGTTATGCAGCACAATATCCTTGGTGCAACAACATCAACTGTTGCATGGCTAAACACTTATATAAAGTCCCAAAAGCGAGACCTATTGGCTATGCCAATGCTTGTTGAAGGTAGGATGTGATCCAGTCGAGAGAAGTCCCCTCTATGCTGGCTTCGTAGAGTTGTCATGGTCAACTGTGTCAAAGGCAGCTAAGAGGTCCAAGAGAAGTAGTGCAGCAATCCCATTCTGGTCTACTGTGTTTTCACAGTCATCCCAGATGGCGATGAGGGCAGATTCTGTGCCTCTTCCTGGGTGGAATTCTGTTTGTTAGTCTGAAAGTATGGAGTTATCTTCACTGAATTGTGACATCTGGACGAATGCTGCTCTTTCTATCAGTTTGCACAGGAAAGGTCCATTTGTATTTGGTCTGTAGTTGTCATGTGGGTCCAGTTTAGTTTTCTTTAACCCCTTCCATGCGGCGCGAATTTTCACGCTGTGCGGGGGTTTTTATTAGTGGGCGGGGATTAGACGGCTCCCGTCCGTCGTGCGCACATGCCCACCGTGACGCATGACGGCCGGGAGCCATCATGAGCATGCAAGGGGTTAATAATGGGCGTATGTATGCCTTTTTTAGGCATTCTGGAAAGATTTTCGTAGTTAAAGAATTATTGATGATTCTTCTTACTGGTGTGGCAGCAGAGGTAGTTATAAGAACTTTCTTGAAGATTTGTGGTGGACAAGGGTCAGAAGGGCAGCCTGCTGGCCTGCTTGCTCTGACCAGACCCATAAATTCACTTAGTGATATTTGTTTGAAGCTATATAGAGGCTGGGGGTTAGCCTACTCTAGGAGGGGATTTCTGGAAATAGGTTGGTGCTGGTGGTTTTCCTTTGTTTTGAATAGGAGTCCTACATGTCTGCTTTGGTTGTGTACTTATTTGCCAGTTTGTCAGTGAATTCTTGAGTAATGGAACGAGTTCCTTCTGTGCATTTGGGTTTATGAAATTCTGTGAGAATTTTATAAAATTCTTTATTTGCACATTTAGCATTTTGAAATCTGTCCGGTTCAGTGTGACTAGGCCAGTGATGATGGGGCATATTGGGTTTGTCAAGCCAAATGTTTACGCCACCAAGAATGCAGGGGTTGGAGTGTAGTGTTACAAGGTTTGAAACTGTGTCTAGAAACTTGTCTGGGAATGTTGGATTGCTAGATAGTGGTCTGTAAAGGAGGAGGAAGTTTGTGTAGGGTTGCATTTGGTGGCGAGGGCCTCACAACCTTATATGGGAATGTCATCAGCTTTGGGGAGATTTATTGTTTGCTTGAATACAACAGCTAGTCCACCTCCTCTTTTGCGTATAAAAGTTTGTGTGATATTTTGATAGCCTTGAGGAACGGCTTCATGCAACACTGGTGCCATGTCATCAACCAACCATGATTCAGTTAAGGAAGAGTAAGTCAGGTTGTGTGTCAGTGAGTAGGTCGTTGTTAGAAATGGGATTTTTGGTAGGCTAGGGCGTGGGCCAAAGTCAGGCAAAAACCACCACTCTAGTCAGGATAAGGGAGTTACACGTCTAAAATAACCTCTGCTCACCCCCTTGGTAGCTTGGCACGAGCAGCCAGGCTTATCTTAGAGGCAGTGTGTAAAGCATTTGCACATAACCAACAGTAATACAGTGTATGCACTACAGAAGGACACCACACCAGTTTAGAAAAATATCCAATATTTTTCTATAATTAAAACAAGACCAAAAACGATAAAAAGCCACAATACTATACTTAACAGTTCACAGTTCAAAAATACGCTGATTAAAAAGAGTTCCTTGTGTGGATAGCTCCGTCCGGGCTACCACGGCGTCGTGAACACACAAATTCAAAAACAGTTCTGGCTGACCGCGGGGTCGCAGGCCAGCTACGGTGTCGGGAAGACCCGCAAACAGTACCTTTCAGAGATGCGGGGCGATGGGGCCCTTGAAGTCACTCGCGTTGCAGGTCGAGCTCCTTTCTGATGGGATCAGGAGCACTGGCGCCAACAGGCGTCGGGTGCTGCGGGGCGAAGGGCAGCGGTGCGGTGCCCCCAGGTCGCGGTGCGAGCAGCGGCTCGGTGGCGGCGTCAGATGGCGTCGTCAGTGAGACCAGGGTCGCGGTACGAGATGGAGGCGGTGCTCGTCACGGTGCTAGCAGGTCACGGTGCAAGCAGCGGCGGCGTCGTTGCTGAAGCGCTGTCGTCGGTTGATGAGCGGGAGTCGATGGCACCGGCGTCGGTGGGCCAAGGCTGCGGTGTGGGATGAGGGCGGTGCGTCGTGTAACTTACGAGCGGTGCCCCCGAACCACGGTGCAAGCAGTGGCGTCAATTTCGGCTTGAAGTGGCAGGGGTCAGGAAGGCCCTGGCGTCGTCGTGTAGCGAGGCGGTGCGGAGTGCGGTGCCCAAAGGTCGCGGTGCGAGCAGCAGCTCGGTGGCGGCGTCAACAGGCGTCGTCGGTGAGACCAGGGTCGCGGTGCGGCGGTGCTCTCTGCGGTGCCAAAGCTTCGGTGTGAAGCAAGGCGGTGCGGAGTGCGGTGCCCACAGGTCGCGGTGCAAACAGCGGCTCGGTGGCGGCGTCAACAGGCGTTGTCGGCGAGACCAAGGTCGCGGTGCTCTCTGCGGGGCCAAAGCTTCGGCATGAAGCAAGGCGGTGCGGAGTGCGGTGCCCACAGGTCGCGGGGCAAGCAGCGGCTCGGTGGCGGCGTTAGTGAGACCAAGGTTGTGGTGCGGCGGTGCCCTCTGCGGTGCCTTCAGGACACGGAGTCGGCAGCGGCGTCGTAGATGTCGTCGAATTGGGTTTCTTCTGGTTGCAGCACGAAACGCACAGTCCCCAGTGCTGCGGGTAGAAGAACTTGAAGTCTTTGCTGTTCCTGAGACTTCGTGAACAGGGGGCAAGCTCTACCTCAAGCCCTTGGTGAGACTCACAAATTAGGTTGCAGAAAGTCCAGTCCAGGCCTTTCACTGCCCAAGCAGCCACTGCAGGTCAGCCCAGCAAAGCACCCAGCAAAGCAGTTGTTCCTTTTCGCAGCTTCTCCGGCTCTTCTTCTTGGCAGTCTTCTTGTTCCAGATGAGTTCTAAAGTTCAGGGGTCTGGGCCCCAGTATTTGTACACAAAAATCCTTTGATCTTCCAGGCAGAGGGTGTCTGTGCCCGGCCAGAACCAGTTCGGCCGTCTCTGGTGTGAATTCCTGGCAGGAGGTGGAGACGGCTTTGTCAGAGGCAGACCAGGCCCTTTGAGGTGCGAGGAAATCCCCTCCCTCTTCCCCCCCATCGCAGCACAGGTCTATTTAGCCCTTTCCTGACCTACTTAGACTATCAGGAGCCACCCTGCTTCCTAGCCATCTGTCGTCCAAAACCCAGACAGGCAATCCACATTCCAGAAGAGGCACACGGGATGACCGAGCAAAATAATACCCACTCTCTAAAAGTGGCCTTTATGAACTCAGGATGAAAAGGGCACCCTCGCGAAAGGCTGCGTCTTTAGACGCTGAGTTCAGGCATACCAAACATCACTCACTTATACCTTTTTCGGGCTACGTACGTGGGTGGCACAATCCGTGCTGCAGGCCCACGAGTAGCGGTTGACTCACAAGCCCCGGCAACCGCAGTGCCCTTTACTGGGGACTGACAAGTAAGTCAAACATCCAATTATAACACAATTTACCACAGGAGCACCAGCACTTTACCACTGATCAGCAGTGCGAAAAGCACGCAGAAACGTTACACCAGCAAAAACAGAGTCAAAACCGGGAGGGCAGAAACACGACAAAAGATGCCAAGACTAACACACGTCCCCTCCAGCTGAAAGTAGGGGGAACTACCCACACGCCTGGGAGTTCTCCTCACTAAGGCGGAAGAACCGGGACAGGCCATCGGCGTTGACGTGTTCTGTCCCAGGACGGTGTTCCACCGTGAAGTCCATTCCCTGTAGGGAGATGGACCACATCAGCAGTTTTGGATTCTCCCCTCTCATCTGCATTAACCACCTGAGGGGCCTGTGGTCGGTCTGAACCCGGAAGTGAGTCCCAAACAGGTATGGTCTCAGCTTCTTCAGTGCCCAGACCACAGCGAAAGCTTCCCTTTCTATGGCACTCCACCTTTGCTCCCTGGGGAGTAGTCTCCTGCTAAGGAAGACTACCGGCTGATCTAGGCCCTCTTCGTTCAGTTGTGAGAGCACCGCTCCCACTCCATGCTCTGACGCGTCGGCCTGCACGACAAATTCTTTGGAGAAGTCGGGGGCCTTGAGCACGGGGGCCGTGCACATGGCGGCCTTCAGGGTATCAAACGCCTTCTGGCAGGACTCCGTCCAGATCACCTTTTTCGGCTGCTTCTTGGAAGTCAGCTCAGTTAAGTGGGCCACGATGGTGCCATAACCCTTAACAAACCTCCTGTAGTATCCGGTGAGTCCTAAGAAGGCCCTCACCTCTGTCTGGGTCTTGGGGGGCTCCCAAGCCAGAATGGTGTCAATCTTGGGCTGTAGGGGCGCCACCTGGCCGCTCCCTACCTGGTGTCCCAAGTACACCACCGAACCCTGCCCGATCTGGCACTTACTGGCCTTAATCGTGAGGCCTGCCGTCTGCAGCGCCCTCAACACTTCCCTGAGGTGTTGTAGGTGTTCGTCCCAACTGGAGCTGAACACCGCAATGTCGTCCCAGGTATGCGGCGCTGAATTCCTCCAGCCCGGCCAACACCTGGTTGACCAACCTCTGAAAGGTGGCAGGGGCATTCTTCAATCCGAAGGGCATCACCCGGAACTGGTAATGCCCGTCCGCGGTTGAGAATGCTGATCTCTCTTTGGCTCCCTCGGTTAGAGCGATCTGCCAGTACCCTGACGTCAAATCGAACGTACTCAGGAATCTGGCCGCTCCCAACCGGTCGATGAGCTCGTCAGCTCGGGGGATGGGGTGTCCGTCTGCGTGACGGCATTGAGCCCCCGATAGTCCACATAGAACCGCAGTTCTGGGGCGGCACCGGGTGCTGTTGCCTTCGGGACCAAGACCACGGGGCTGGCCCATGGGCTGCTGGACGGCTCAACCACCCCCAATGCCAACATCTGCGAGACCTCCTCTTTGATGCTGGCCTTGACCCGGTCAGCCAGCTGGTAAATTTTGTGTTGCACCGGGGGGCTGTCACCTGTATCCACGTTGTGGGTACACCAGTGAGTAACACCTGGGGTCAAGGAGAACAGTGGGGCAAACTGCCCCAACAACTGGCGACACTCGCTCTGTTGCTCAGCAGTCAGGGCCGGGGAGAGGGTCACACCATCTACCGATCCATCCCCCTCTTGGGCAGACAGGAGGTCCGGGAGAGGCTCACTCTCCGCTTCCTCCCCGTCGTCCGTCGCCAAGAGCATGCTCACTTCGGACCTCTCGAAGTGGGGTTTGAGGCAGTTCACACGGAGGACCCGTAACGGGTTCTGAGGAGCCTGCAAATCCACCAGGTAGGTGACCTCACTTTTGCGCTCCACCACCTCAAAGGGCCCCGTCCACTTGACCTGCAAGGCACAAGGTTCCACAGGGGCCATGACCCACACTTTCTGTCCAGGTTGAAATTCGACCAGAGTGGCATTCTGGTCATACCACTTCTTCATTTCTTCCTGGCTGGCCTCGAGGTTCGCCTGAGCGAGTTTCCTGAAGCGGGCAGTTTGGTTGCGGAAGGCCAGCATGTAGCTGAACACATCCTGGGGTGTCTTCCTGGGAGCGGCCTCCCAGCCTTCCTTCACCAAGCTTAGAGGTCCCGGCACGGGGTGACCGTACAAAAGCTCGAAGGGACTGAACCAGAGAGACTTCTGGGGCACCTCCCTATACGCAAAGAGAAGGCACAGTAAGAGGACGTCCCACTTACGCCTCATGTGTTCAGTGAGACCCTTGATCATGCCTTTCAAGGTCTGGTTGAACCTTTCCACCAGACCGTTACCTTGGGGGTGGTAAGGAGTGGTGAACTTGTATGTAACACCACACTCCTTCCACAGGAATGTCATACTTCGATATGAAATTAGTCCCCCTGTCGGACACCACCTCTCTGGGGAACCCCACGCGGGAAAAGAGCCCCATTAATGCCCGGCCCACCACTGGCGCCGTCGTGGTCCTGAGAGGGATTGCCTCCGGGTACCGGGTGGCATGGTCCACCAAGACCAGGATGTACCTGTTGCCCATGGCTGTCTTGGGGTCCAGTGGCCCCACGATGTCCATCCCTACCCTTTCAAAGGGTGTCCCCACCACGGGGAACGGTTGGAGAGGAGCTTTGACCTTCCTCCCACTCTTGCCACTGGCCTGGCAAGTTTGGCAAGACCGACAATGCACATCCGACTGCCTTCGCATTTGAGGCCAGAAGAAGTGGGTGACAAGCCTGTCAAAGGTCTTGTCCTGCCCCAAATGTCCTGCCAAAGGTATGTCGTGAGCCAGGCCCAGTAGGAAGGTCCGGAAGCGCTGGGGTACCACCAGCACACGGGCTGACCCAGGTTCCGCGACCTTAGGCTCGCTGTACATGAGATCATTCTCCCAATATATCCAATGTGATCCGGACTGATCACCAGTCGCCTGGGCTGCGGCCTGCTGCCGCAGACCCTCCAGAGAAGGGCACTCTTTCTGCTCCCGGCAGAACTCCTCCCTGGTGGGACCCCCTTCTTGCTGCCAATGGGTCAGCTCAGAGATGTCCCCCAGTTCGGCTACCTGCTCCCCTGTATGCACCGGGGCGTCCCCCTCGAGGTCCGCCTCCCGGGCCGTGGGAACTTCAGGGGCTGGTTTCCTGCGCCCCTTGCCCTTTCTCTTGGCAGGGACCTGGGCCACTGTTTCAGGCTCCGGGTCCCTCTGATCACCCTCTTTGGCCGCCATCGACCGAGTGGACACGCAGGCCCACTCTGGCAACCCCAGCATTTCCAAGTGGGACCTGAGCTCAACATCCTTCCATAAGAACTGCTCAAGGTCGTTACCGAGCAGACAATGGACAGGCATGGAAGGGCTCACAACTACCCTTAAAGGACCCGAGACCCCCTCCCCCCCCCACTCGAAGGAAACCTGTGCCACCAGACACTGGCGCTCTGAATTGTCGACTGCAATCACCTGGTGGAATGCCCCGGGGACTACCTGCGTCTCAGGGACCAGGTGACACTGAACTGAGGTCACACTGGCTCCCGTATCTATTAGAGCCTCTACCCTTTTCCAGTTGATGGTCACCCAGGTGCTGTATTTCTTTGTGTTAGGGGGCACCTGGGCTCCTGGGACCATCTCACTGTCCCCTAGTGAGACGAGGGTCATTTCTGCGGGGTCCCCACCCTCCTGTTGGGACTCCTCCTCCTCCCCAAGCGCTACGCTAGCCAATACTTTGGACAGTCCACCGGTGGGTGGCTGTGTCCCCATTGGGCACCTGGGGTCTCCCTTCATGTGCCCCACCTGGTCACATGCAAAACACTTGCGGGGCCGGTCTCGGCAGGCTTTCCTGTTGAGACCCCTGGCTTCTTATCTCCGGGGGGGATGGGAACCTTTGCCCTGGGTGTTATTTTGGGGCCCTTTCGAGAACTACTGTGTTTTACCCTTGTCCCCCCCACTTTTTGGCTGGGGACCCTGCCCACCTTTGGCTGAGTCTCCCCCAAACGCTTTCTTGTGGACCCTGGTACTCACCCAGCGGTCCGCCTCCATAGCAAGCTTCCTGGGGTCAGTCAGCTTACTATCTACTAGGTGCTGGCGCAGATCTGCAAAACAGACTGGACAGGTGCTCCCACGCAATCAAATTGTAGAGCCCCTTAAAATCTGTCCCATTACTGCCCTTCACCCAGCCATCCAACGATCGACAAAACCCATCCACACATTCCAGCCACGTGTTGGCATCAGATTTCTTCCAGGACCTAAACTGATCCCTGTACTTTTCAGGAGTGAGACCATACCTAGTGAGGAGGGCTTCCTTCATATCAGCATAGGTGAGGTTAGGCCCCTTACCCAAAGCTGTCAAAGTATCCCTGGCTTCCTCTGGAAACAGAGACCACAATCCTGCTCCCCAATTCTCCTCAGGGACCCCATTCATGTGTATCGCTGCCTCATAACCCTGAAACCACCTCTGTATGTCATCCCCCTTCTTGAACTCTCTGCCCACATTCTTAGGGATGTGTACGATTCGGTCTGTCTGCCTTGACGAGTTGCTGCCACCATCCAAGCCGGGCCTACTCCTCAGGCTCCAGCTCTTTAAGACCTTGTTCATGCTCCAATAGCATTCTCGTCTCCTCCATGGCCAATCTAATCTTTTCTAGCTCCGTGGCGGCTCTCCTTGCTTCCCGCCTGTCCTCCAGCTCCTCTGGGAACAGGCCACTGCTGCCTGGACGGAAGGGTTCCCCCCCTCCCAAAAGCACATCCATCCTAGGACTAGGCTCCCCCGCCTCTCCACTAAGGTCACCAGATTGCCCACTTGCGTCTCTGGCTGCTACCCAGGCCCTCAGCGCCTTTTGTAGCTCGTCCTTTCTAGTGAGGCCTCTGATTTGGACTTTTAGGTTTTTGCAAACGGATTTCAATTCCCGAACAGTGTAGAGCTCCAACCTATCCTCCTCAAAGGCAATGTCCATGGATGCAACGGATGATGCTATTGATTCCGGCATGATGAAGCAGAAAGTTCACCTGGCAAGATCACAAAAATCGGCCAAAAAGAAAACGGGTTAGTATGTGGCACGTAATGGTCTGCGATATGGTAGTAGTGCACACCAATCACTGTAAGTCGAGTGCAAACGCAAGTCCTATCCTCACCGCTGACAACCAATGTTAGAAATGGGATTTTTGGTAGGCTAGGGCGTGGGCCAAAGTCAGGCAAAAACCACCACTCTAGTCAGGATAAGGGAGTTACACGTCTAAAATAACCCCTGCTCACCCCCTTGGTAGCTTGGCACGAGCAGCCAGGCTTATCTTAGAGGCAGTGTGTAAAGCATTTGCACATAACCAACAGTAATACAGTGTACGCACTACAGAAGGACACCACACCAGTTTAGAAAAATATCCAATATTTTTCTATAATTAAAACAAGACCAAAAACGATAAAAAGCCACAATACTATACTTAAAAGTTCACAGTTCAAAAATACGCTGATTAAAAAGAGTTCCTTGTGTGGATAGCTCCGTCCGGGCTACCACGGCGTCGTGAACACACAAATCCTAAAACAGTTCTGGCTGACCGCGGGGTCGCAAGCCAGCTACGGTGTCGGGAAGACCCGCAAACAGTACCTTTCAGAGATGCAGGGCGATGGGGCCCTTGAAGTCACTCGCGTTGCAGGTCGAGCTCCTTTCTGATGGGATCAGGAGCACTGGCGCCAACAGGCGTCGGGTGCTGCGGGGCGAAGGGCAGCGGTGCGGCGTGCGGTGCCCCCAGGTCGCGGTGCGAGCAGCGGCCCGGTGGCGGCGTCGTCGGTGAGACCAGGGTCGCGGTGCGAGATGGAGGCGGTGCTCGTCACGGTGCTAGCAGGTCACGGTGCAAGCAGCGGCGTCGTCGTTGCTGAAGCGCTGTCGTCGGTTGACGAGCGGGAGTCGATGGCACCGGCGTCGGGCCAAGGCTGCGGTGTAGGATGAGGGCGGTGCGTCGTGTAACTTACGAGCGGTGCCCCCGAACCACGGTGCAAACAGCGGCGTCGATTTTGGCTTGAAGTGGCGGTGTCAGGAAGGCCCCGGCGTCGTCGTGTAGTGAGGCAGTGCCCACAGGTCGCGGAGCGGGCAGCGGCTCGATGGCGGCGTCAACAGGCGTCGTCGGTGAGACCAGGGTCACGGTGCGGAGTTGCGGCGGTGCTCTCTGCGGTGCCAAAGCTTCGGCGTGAAGCAAGGCGGTGCGGAGAGCGGTGCCCACAGGTCGCGGTGCAAGCAGCGGCTCGGTGGCGGCGTCAACGGTGAGACCAGGGTCGCGTTGCGGCGGTGCTCTCTGCAGGGCCAAAGCTTCGGCTTGAAGCAAGGCGGTGCGGAGTGCGGTGCCCACAGGTCGCGGTGTAAGCAGCGGCTCGATGGCGGCGGCAACAGGTGGCGGCGGTGAAACCAAGGTTGCGGTGCGGCGGTGCCCTCTGCGGTGCCTTCAGGACACTGAGTCGGCAGCGGCGTCGTAGATGTCGTCGAGTTGGGTTTCTTCTGGTTGCAGCACGAAACGCACAGTCCCCAGTGCTGCGGGTAGAAGAACTTGAAGTCTTTGCTGTTCCTGAGACTTCGTGAACAGGGGGCAAGCTCTACCTCACGCCCTTGGTGAGACTCACAAATTAGGTTGCAGAAAGTCCAGTCCAGGCCTTTCACTGCCCAAGACAGAAGCAGCCACTGCAGGTCAGCCCAGCAAAGCACCCAGCAAAGCAGTCGTTCCTTTTCGCAGCTTCTCCGGCTCTTCTTCTTGGCAGTCTTCTTGTTCCAGATGAGTTCTAAAGTTCAGGGGTCTGGGCCCCAGTATTTGTACACAAAAATCCTTTGATCTTCCAGGCAGAGGGTGTCTGTGCCCGGCCAGAACCAGTTCGGCCGTCTCTGGTGTGAATTCCTGGCAGGAGGTGGAGACGGCTTTGTCAGAGGCAAACCAGGCCCTTTGAGGTGCGAGAAAATCCCCTCCCTCTTCCCCCCCATCACAGCCCAGGTCTATTTAGCCCTTTCCTGACCTACTTAGACTATCGGGCGCCACCCTGCTTCCTAGCCATCTGTCGTCCAAAACCCAGACAGGCAATCCACATTCCAGCAGAGGCACACAGGATGACCGAGCAAAATAATACCCACTCTCTAAAAGTGGCCTTTATGAACTCAGAATGAAAAGGGCACCCTTGCTAAAGGCTGCGTCTTTAGACGCGGAGTTCAGGCATACCAAACTTCACTCACTTATACCTTTTTCGGGCTACGTACATGGGTGGCACAATCCGTGCTGCAGGCCCACGAGTAGCGGTTCACTCACAAGCCCCGGCACCCGCAGTGCCCTTTACTGGGGACTGACAAGTAAGTCAAACATCCAATCATAACACAATTTACCACAGGAGCACCAGCACTTTACCACTGATCAGCAGTGCGAAAAGCGCGCAGAAACGTTACACCAGCAAAAACAGAGTCAAAACCGGGAGGGCAGAAAGCAAAAAACTCGGGGGAAACACGCCAAAAGATGCTAAGTCTAACAGTCGTAGATGTGGTGCTCGTTTTTAGAGAGTGATCGAGCATTTATTAGTAGCTAGTGTAGAGATTGTGTTTTGGTGGTGGTGTCACTTTGCTTTCAAGAAGAGTTTTGCAGTATTTTTTGAACTTGTAGCAGGTGTGTCATTAGTGCTAGTATTAACTCTATGAGGATATCAGTAGTTTTTAAAAATTATATATCATATTGCTCGTCCAGCAGGTTTAGAAGGCATTTTGTTGGGTTTGTGTGTGTAGGTGGTGGAGATGGTTGTTGAGTGAGATGTGTTTCTTTTTTTTTTTTTAGAGTAGGCTTGTTGTGTAATAGACATGGAGTTGTGAAGAGTGGCATGTTGTTTATTTTGTTTGCGTCTCTTTAGGGTGGAAGGTGTATGGATTAGGGGTGGTAGTGGAACATGTGGGTCATGTTTTAAGGCTCTAAATTGTGCAATGGATAAGAAGAGGGTGAATGAGAGTTGTGTTGGCGTATTTGTGGTAGGTGTTGGTTAAGATAGAAAATTTGGGAGTAGAGATGGTTTAGGCTGTGCATTATTTGTGTAGTCATGCGTGTGTATATGTTTTTAATTTGTGACGGAATGTATTATGAAATTGTGCGTGTGAGATTTTGATGTCCTGGTGTGTGTTATGTTTTGGTGGAGTAGTGAGAGGAGATATTGATGTAGTGGTTTTCTGAGAATGATTTGTATGTAAAGTACTGTTGGTAAGTGGAAGTTGAATGGTGGTGATGTGTTTTGGAAAAGAATATATGTGGTGTGTGAGAGTAGATGGACAACAGTTATGAGTGTTTGAGTTAGATTTGATGGGGCGGATTGCCTTCTACAGGCTTTAGAACAGTATAGGAGTGAACTAGGAGAGAAATTAAACAGTCATGGGCAGAAACAAAACAGCAGTGTTATAAAGTGCAAAATGGACAGAATCCAAGAGGTAAATTTAAACAGCCACGGGTAGAGGGGAAAAAAGCAGTTTTAAAGTTACCACTTTCTCTGTCTTTTGCTAACTGGGCTGTTTAGGGCACAGAGAAGCTGGGGCTACGAAATGGAGATGGCTGTCTTGGGGTTTCCTCTACAAACTTTAAGGACTTGTGCAGGTCTTTACCTCTCCAAAGGAAACAGGTATGCCATTTTCCTGATCTAGTCCAGTCCTCGGTACTGTGGCCCTAGATAGATTTGCTCAAAGCAGCATACCTAAAACCAGGGTCGGCACTAATGCCGTGAAATGAAGATTATTCTCCAAAGGCAGCTTGCCACTGGTGGACAGTTGGGGCACAAGCGGCAGACAGAGAACGCACAGGGAAGCCGAAGAGAATCAGCACAACCCTCAGAACGGGCTGGTAAGATAAGTGTATAAAAAAAAATTAAAAAAAGGAGTGTTTAGCCTGCATACTATGTAGTCAAACTTCTAGAGATTGAACAATGCATTTCAGTTGTGCGCTGCCTCGTGAGGGGACCTGCTCTTGTCCCTGCGTGAATAATGATAATTAAGATGAGGAGAGTGCCAGGGGGGCCCTGGACATCCTGCACTACCACTGGTGCCTGTCGGTTGACAGGAGGTGGTGAGTCCGTCCCCTGCCTGGTGTGCTGCTTACATACCTGTGCGTCCGCTAAAGGAATTGGTTGGAGGGGATACCCCCAACTGGGTCATTCACATCATGCAAGGCCCTGCACAGGTCATGGAACCTCCCGTTCTGGAAGGATCCTGGAGTGTGAGGCAGACAACGAAGGTCGGAGTTGGATGGAGACACCCACGCAAAGAATCCCCCATTGGAGCAGTTTGCCACAAAGGGGAGGTGGTGCAGACTGGCCTTGTGACACCTGATCATCCACTTGGAGGGCTCATTCAACAGATGCAGAGACTATGAACACTTGTGGGCCCGTGGACCTGAGGGGACCCTTCCCACTTATGAAATGAATTGAGTTATCCATGCACTAGAAGGTGGAACAAAACGGGGGGGGGCGGTGTCTGGGGACCCGGCGGGTTGTCACTTTGTCACAAATGCAGGCCTCTTAACTGATTCAAATATTTGCACTTTGCTGCCCTTTCTTGGCTGCCTGGTCTGTTTACCACCACCTGCGTAGACAGGAGTGCAGGCCTGGTGTCTGTGGAGCTGGCCAACTTGCGGATGGCTCGGCCCCTTGTTGAAGGGCAGAAGAACCCACAAGGACCAAGAATGGGTAATTGCAGCTCCACCCAATTGAGGTATTCGAGGGGCACTTTGCGAACTGTGAACGACTGGGCTAGGAGCCAGACGCCTCTCCTCCTACTCTTTAATTGAGGTAGGCTCTTTAGTTGCCCGATGGGGTAGGACAATCAGTGCACCCTACATTGACAAATTTACCAAATTGGCTCCAGTTCCAGACAGGGACCGCCCATGGCTAGCTCTTTTTCAGGGGAGGTCCCCCCAGCCTAAACATACTCCATTCTGCAGGTGATTCAGGAAACAGCTATCCCTGAAGTGGGAAAATAGGAGAACGTAGCATCGACCTATCACTGCTCTGACAAAACCTACGTAGTACAGTAGACATGGTCACAGAAACTGAGGGGTATATTTCTGAGGCAGAGTAACATATCTAAGGATTCCAGACCAAAATCCCCAGCCTACAAAATGTGGTGCAACAGCTTGAGACCAGAGTGGAGGACAGAGTGGCACTTCTGTCAAAATAACATCTGAACTGTGGGCATTCTGGAGGGGTCAGAAGGGGCATCCACCACTCAGTCTATCATGCAATGGCTAAAATCTTGGGTGCTTGTGGAGGAGGTATCAACATGCTTTGTGGTCGAACAAGCCTGCAGGTCCGTTCATTGTAGATCCTCTGTTTTACTGATAGGGATGTGGAGGACGCCGAGGGATACTTCTGTCAAAATAACATCCGAACTGTGGACGTTCTTGATGGATCAGAAGGGGCCTCCACCAAACGGTTCACCATGCAATCGCTAAATTCTTGGGTGCTTATGGAGGAGGTATCAACATGCTTCATGGACGAACAGGCCTACAAATCCGTTTATTGTAGATCTTCAGTTTTACGGATAGGGATGCCATCATGCGAGCATCCCTCCAAATATATATATATATAATCTACTGGCGGTCGCCAGTAGATAGTTATAGTTAGGACCTATTTTCCATAGGAAATCCGCAACATTCTATTTGAAAAAACTCTTGCGTCGGTTGACGAATCTTCGCGAAATTTTCAAACTTTGTGGCCCGCTCCGCTCCTATCCTGAAAGTCTTGGGGTGATTCGTCAAGCGGGGGCCGAGAAAAAAGGGGGGTCCCAAAACGTGTTTTCCCCATTCATTTTCCCATAGGAAACTTTAGCCACGGCTACAGCACGAACTGCTGAACGGAATTACACCAAATTTGGCAAAGAGGTAGTTCTTGGTTCAGAAAGAACCCTTTTTGTTAAATGGTGTAAATCCGTTCAGTAGTTCCTGAGAAAATCAAAAGTAAAATCACATATATATCTATGGCCGCGGAGGATCCGCGCACCCTCCCGATGACCAGCTGTATGCTAATTGGCTGTCAACACTCCAAACCAGGACGTGTTGGCAGCCATCTTGTGCCTCAGTAGAACCGAGGCACAAGAAAAGAGAAAACAGACGCAAAAAACGCAAAAAGTGGGCAGGGTTTTTTTTTTTAAAATCGGCAAAAACGCGCTGGGTGCGCGGATCTAGCTGATAAAAAAAAATCGAAGCGCGGTCTCCCGCGCTTCGATGCTATTTGGCCCCCGGGTGGCCCAAGTCCTGGAGGCATGCAGGGTTTTTTATATTTATGTGTGGGGGGCCTCTAAGGCCCCCCCAAGCCCCGGGGACCGCCACCCCCCGGGCCTTTAAAAAAAATAATGGTGCGAGAGGGCTCTCGGCCCTCCCGCAGCCCCGGGGACCGCCACCCCCCCGGGCTTCTTTTAAAAAAAATAAACTAACGTGTGGGGGGGGCTCGAGCCCCCCCACACTTCCCGGGGACCGCCACCTCCCCGGGGCTCTAACATGTAAATTAGGGGGTCTGTTAAGGACCCCCGAGCCCTGGGGACCACCACCTCCCCGGGGCTGTGCATTGGTTGGGAGGGGGGCCGCGCGGCCCCCCTCCTGGAGCCCTTGATGGCCCTGGGGACCACCAGCCCCCAGGGCCGGCTCCTGCAGTGTCCCGGGGTGCCCACCCCCAGGACACTGTAGTTTGCTATGACAGGACGGGAGCCTCGCGGCTCCCGTCCTGTCATAGCAAACTGCTTTGGTTTTTGGAAGAGAGAGCAGGAAACCTGCTCTCTCTTCCAGAAACCAAAGCCGATTGCTTTTCCACACGGGGAGCTGCATCTTAGCAGCTCCCCATGTGGAAAAGCAATGCCGGCTCCCGAAGGACGCAGGGAGCCGGCGGGACCGTGGGGGGATTGGGGACCCCCCCACGGTCCCCAACGGAGAGGGCCAGCCCCGGGGGATGGGGTCCCCGGGGCTAGTAGTGGCCCAGGAGGGGGGCCACATGGCCCCCCTCCTCTACAAATTAAATGTAAAAAAAAAGAAAAAAACAACGTAAAGTCCGGCCCCGGGGGATGGGGTCCCCGGGGCCTTAAATGGCCTGAGGAGGGGGGCCACGCAGCCCCCCTCCAAATATTTTAATAAAAAAAAAAAGAGGGCATGCCCCGGGGGATGGGGTCCCCGGGGCCAATAGAGGCCCAGGGAAGGGGGGCCACACGGCCCCCTTCCCGTTTAAAAAAAAAAAAGAAAATCCTCAGGTCCCGGGGGATGGGGTCCCCGGGGCCAAAAGTGGCCGAGGGAAGGGGGGCCACGCAGCCCCCCTCCTCTACAAATTAAATGTAAAAAAAAAGAAAAAAACAACGTAAAGGCCGGCCCCGGGGGATGGGGTCCCCGGGGCCTTAAATGGCCTGAGGAGGGGGGCCACGCAGCCCCCCTCCAAATATTTTAATTAAAAAAAAAAAGAGGGCATGCCCCAGGGGATGGGGTCCCCGGGGCCAATAGAGGCCCAGGGAAGGGGGGCCACGCGGCCCCCTTCCCGTTTTTTTTAATTAAAAAAAAAAAAAATCCTCAGGCCCCGGGGGATGGGGTCCTTGGGGCCAAAAGTGGCCGAGGGAAGGGGGGCCATGCAGCCCCCCTCCCATACAAAAAAAGAAAAAAGACGGCATCGTGCCGGAGGCCACGCCCCCTCCCTGCAGCAGTCTGCAAACGCGCCCCCTGGCGCGTTTTAAGAAAGGGAAGTAATTCCCCTTGAATACTGGGGGTCCCTGGGGGCCAACTAGCCCACCAGGAACCTCCAGTATGCGCCAGGGGGCTGCGTTGCAGGGAGGTGTACAGAGGCCACGCCCCTTTTTGCACCTCTCTGCAACGCAGCTCTGTGGCGCTTTTTGGAGGTACATGGTGGGCTAGTTGGACTCCAGGGACCCTCAGGATTCAAGGGGACTTAATCCCCCAACTTAAAATGCGCCACGGGGCGCGTTTGCACAGTGGTGAAGGGAGGGGGCGGGGCTTTTGGTGACATTTGTGCAAACAGGCCCCGTGGCGCGTTTTAAGATGGGAATTAAATCCCCTTCAATCCTGAGGGTCCCTGGGGCCAACTAGCCCACCAGGTACGTTCAGAAAGCGCCACAGAGCTGCGTTGCAGAGAGGTGTAAAAAGGGGCGTGGCCTCTGAACACCTCTCTGCAACGCAGCTCCCTGGCACATACTGGAGGTACAGGGTGGGCTAGTTGGACCACAGGGACCCTTATGATTCAAGGGGACTTAATACCCCAACTTAAAACGCGCCACGGGGCGCGTTTGCACAGTGGTGAAGGGAGGGGCGGGGCTTCAGGTGACATGTGTGCAAACAGGCCCCGTGGCGCGTTTTAAGATGGGGAATTAAATCCCCTTCAATCCTGAGGGTCCCTGGGGGCCAACTAGCCCACCAGGTACGTCCAGAAAGCGCCACAGAGCTGCGTTGCAGAGAGGTGCAAACAGGGGCGTGGCCTCTGAACACCTCTCTGCAACGCAGCACTCTGGCGCATACTGGAGATATCTGGTGTGCTAGTTGGCCCTTAGGGACCCTCGGGATTGAGGAGGAATTAATTCTCCAACTTAAAACTCACCACAGGGCGTGTTTGCAGACATGTCACCTCAGGCCCCACCCCCTTCCTTCACCATTGTGCAAATATTCCTCTAAAATCAGCCGTACTACGAATTCCGATTTACTCACCTGTTATCAGGAGAGAGCTCAGTGCTACATCTTTAAGCCCAGTACTGATCCTGAAAAGTAATTTTAACCGTACTTACCAGTAACTTGAATTTCCTTCCATAGGCTAACATTGACTGGTTTCACTTGGAAATTCTTCTAAGTGTGGAGTTTTGGAACTTTATAATATTCCTCTAAAATCAGCCGAACTACGAATTCCGATTTACTCACATGTTATCAGGAGAGACCTCAGTGCTGCATCTTTGAGCCCAGTACTGATCCTGACGAGTAATTTTAACCGTACTTACCAGTAACTTGAATTTCCTTCCATAGGCTAACATTGACTGGTTTCACTTGGAAATTCTTCTAAGTGTGGAGTTTTGGAACTTTATAATATTCCTCTAAAATCAGCCGAACTACGAATTCTGATTTACTCACCTGTTATCAGGAGAGACCTCAGTGCTGCATCTTTGAGCCCAGTACTGATCCTGAAAAGTAATTTTAACCGTACTTACCAGTAATTTGAATTTCTTTCCATAGGATATCATTGCCTGCTTTTTGCTGAAAAAGTTTGTCAATTTTTGAAACATACAAATATTCCTATAAAATCAGCAGAACTACGAATTCTGATTTACTCACCTGTTATCAGGAGAGACCTCAGTGCTGCATCTTTGAGCCCAGTACTGATCCTGAAAAGTAATTCTAACCGTACTTACCAGTAACTTGAATTTCCTTCCATAGGCTAACATTGACTGGTTTCACTTGGAAATTCTTCTAAGTGTGGAGTTTTGGAACTTTATAATATTCCTCTAAAATCAGCCGAACTACGAATTCCGATTTACTCACCTGTTATCAGGAGAGAACCCAGTGCTGCATCTTTTAGCCCAGCACTGACCCTGAAAAGTAATTCTAACCGTACTTACCAGTAACTTGTATTTCCTTCCATAGGAATCCATTGTCTGGTTTTCAGCAGAAAAGTTTCAAAGTGTCGATTTTCACAAACTACAAATATTCCTTAAAAATCGCCTGTATGACTTAAACGCATTCTTTCAACTGTTTACAGGAGATGCACCAGTGCTGGATCCAGGATCCACCACTGAGTAAGAAAAAGTAACGATAACACTACTTACCTGGTAAGTGAATTTCCTCCCATAGGATAACATTGGTGATTCTATGTGAAAAAGTTTCGAAGTGTCAACTTTTAAAATACAATAATATTCCTTAAAAATCACTACTGTAACCAAAACGCTTTTACTCAACTGTTTACAGGAGATGTCCCAGGACTGAATCTAGGATCCAGTCCTGTGGTTAGAAAAGTAATCCATAAAGTAACTAATTGCATTTAACTAGAAATTTACATTGAGCTCAATGTTGCATTGTGTTTGAAATTGTGTTGCCCATTGCAACAACTGTAACTACTGTACTTAAAAGTCTATTGCCTATTTGCAAAGTATTTAAACTAAAGTAATTCATTCTGAGAAAGTATATTTTGTAATGTAATGTATAATGTAATTACAATGTAATTTAAAAAATAAAATATCTAAAAATAAATAGTTAAAAAAAATGTAGTAAATCAGTATCAAAAAAATAAATATAACAATTAATACATTAGAAAATTGTCATTTACAAAACTTTTGAAATTCACTGAAAAAATCCATAGGTTTCAGACATGTTATAGTTAGGAATTAGCATTTAAAAACCTTTGAAATTCACTGAAAAAACCATAGGTTTCAGGCACGTTATAGTTAGAAATTAGCATTTAAAAAACCTTACAAATTCACTGAAAAAACCATAGGTTTTAGGGACAGTTATAGTTAGTTGGACATTGCACTCGTACAAAACCCGTGAAATTCCCCCGTTATAGTTAGTTCAGCTAACTATAACTCGCGCCCCGCAATGCACTGCTGATGACGTCACATATTACATCACTCATGACATGGTCAGTGACATCACTGATGACATCTCAAATGACATCACCGATGACATCACTGATGACATCATCCACGTGATAATCTGATGCACCTCCTCACACCCTAATATAACCTTTGATACACCCACTCTAAATTACAGACTGCCATTCGCAAAACCATAGACACTCCAACACCAATAACTACATACCCACTCACTGATTCTTAGGTCTACACACACATCCACTCACTCACCCGTACAGTCACTCATACTTACGGTCACTCAGTACAGGACTATCATATGCACTCATACTCCTATATAGACACTCAAACACCGCCACTCATCCATAGAGGTACTCACACACCTAGTCAGTCATGCAAATAATTAAACAGACTGCCATTTACTCACCTATACAGTTATACACACACCAGCTCACTTACTCATACAAATACTAGCACATTCTTACGCTCTTATACAATCACTGATACAAGCACACACTCATCCATACAGTCACTCTCACAATCACACACTCTCGCTTAAAGCTATTTATATACACCAACACACATATATACTGCCTTTCACATATGTAGTTACTCACACATGTACCACTGGGACATACATTCACTCACTAACACACTCTTACACACACTTACCCACCCATACAGTCTATCACAGATGCACTCTTGAAACCATCCACCCAGTGAATCACCCACTCACACATCTATGCACAGTCGCACACACCCCACCCACACAAACACTCAGGCACCCATACAGATACTCAGACAACCAATCAATAACTCATATAGACACTCATGTAGCTATTCACAAACCCATGCAGCCACTTACAAAGCAACAGACGGATACAGACCGTCACTAACCCATGCATTCAGTAAGATACGTTTAATCACTCACTTATAGAGTTAGTCATGCACCTACTAAATCATCCATACAGACACTTATACACCCACTCATTCTTCAATACGCCTTTCCCTATATATATTAAAAATATTTAAACTTTACAGAAACACACAGTCACTGGATGATGTCATCAGTGATGTAATTTGAGATGTCATCAGTGATGTCACTGACCATGTCATGAGTGATGTAATATGTGACGTCATCAGCAGTGCATTGCTGGGCGCGAGTTATAGTTAGCTGAACTAACTATAACGGGGAATTTCACGGGTTTTGTACGAGTGCAATGTCCAACTAACTATAACTGTCCCTAAAACCTATGGTTTTTTCAGTGAATTTCAAAGGTTTTTTAAATGCTAATTTGTAACTATAACGTGTCTGAAACCTATGGTTTTTTCAGTGAATTTCAAAGGTTTTTTAAATGCTAATTTCTAACTATAACGTGCCTGAAACCTATGGTTTTTTCAGTGAATTTGTAAGGTTTTTTAAATGCTAGTTTCTAACTATGCCTACAGAGGTAGGACATGTGAAGAAAGAAGAAAAAACACACAGAAAGAAGCAAAAGAAATGCAGAAAGAAGCAACAGAAGTCCACAAAGACGAAGAAAAGTGCAGGAAGAAGCAAGACATGTGCAGAAAGAACCAACAGAGGAGCAGAAAGAGGCCTTGTTGCAAAATCATCCTGTGCCCACAACTTTTTCAGACGGGTACTGGTGGTAACTGGCTCTGACTAACCAGGCCTAGAGCCATTGCTAAAAGACACTTAGAATACAGTGAAAACACCTACATACACTAGGGAACACTATGCGTTGGGGTACCCCTGTGATTAGCATGACTTCCTCTGTAAGTCCCTAGTACATAATAGGGCAGGGGATTAAAACTAAGAAACTAACTTGTCACATCAGGCCCTTCCCCTCTCTTCACCTCTGTGCAAACATGCCCCGTGGCGCGTTTTAAGTTGGGAGATTAAGTCCCCTTGAATCCTGAGGGTCCCTGGGGTCCAACTAGCCCACCAGGTACTTCCAGTAAGCGCCACAGAGCTGCGTTGCAGAGAGGTGTAAAAGGGGCGTGGCCTCTGAACACCTCTCTGCAACGCAGCTCCTGGCGCATACTGGAGGTACCTGGTGGGCTAGTTGGCCCCCAGTGACCCCCAGTATTGAAGGGGAATTCTTTCCCCAATTTAAAACACACCCCAGGGCGCGTTTGCAGAGTGGTTAAGGGAGGGGGTGGGGCCTGACGCTCGTTCGCTTTTTTTTTCTTTTTGAAGGGGGGCTGTGTGGCCCCCCTTCCTTTTCACTTTTTGGTGCCCTGGGGACCCCATCCCCCAGGGCCTGATCCTTTTATTAAAAAAAACAGTACGGGAAGGGGGCCGCGTGGCCGATTCCGGCCCCGGGGACCCCATCCCCCGGGGCATGGCCACTTTTATTTTAAATTTTTGAGGAGGGGGGCTGTGTGGGCCCCCTCCTAAGGCCTCTATTGGCCCCGGGGACCCCATCCCCCGGGGCCGGCCTTTGCGCATTTTTTTTATTTTTTATAATTGTTGGGGAGGGGGGCTGTGTGGCCCCCCTCCCGGGCCACTAATGGCCCCGGGAACCCCATCCCCAGGGACTGGCCACTCGTTGGAGACCGTGGGGGGGGATCCCCAATCCCCCCACGGTCCCGCCGGCTCCCCGCGTCCTGCGGGAGCCGGCATTGCTTTTCCATAAGGGGAGCTGCTGACATGCCAGCTCCCCTTATGGAAAAGCAATCTGCTTTGCTTCATTGAAGCGAGAGCAGGTTTCCCTGCTCTCGCTTCAATGAAGCAAGCTAGTTTGCAATGACAGGACGGGAGCCGCGCGGCTCCCGTCCTGTCATTGCAAACAGCGGTGTCCCGGGGTAGGCACCCCGGGACACTGCAGGAGCCGGCCCTGGGGGTGGCGGTCCCCAGGGCCACCACAGGCTCCAGGAGGGGGCCACGCGGCCCCCTCCCAACATCTACAAAGCCCCGGGAGGTGGTAGTCCCCGGGCTTCGGGGTCCGAAACGGACCCCACATTTCTTTAATTAGTGCCCCGGGGAGGTGGCGGTCCCGGGCGTGTGGGGGCTGGAGCCCCCACACAGGTAATTTTTTTATTAAAAAAATAAGCCCCGGGGGGTGGCGGTCCCCGGGGCTGCAGGGGGGCCGTGTGCCCCCCGCCATCATTATAATTATCATTATAATTTATATATTATAGTTAGGACCTATTTTCCATAGGAAATCCACAACATTCTATTTGAAATAACTTTGGCGTCGGTTGACGAATCTTCGTGACATTTTCAAACTTTGTGGCCCGCTCCGGTCCGCTCCTATCCTGAAAGTTTCGGGGTGATTCGTCAAGCGGGGGCTGAGAAAAAAGGGGGTCCCAAAACGTGGTTTCCCCATGCAATTTTCCATAGGAACCTTTCATCGCAGCTACAGCCGGGGCTTCTTTTTTTAATAAAAAAATTACCTGTGTGGGGCTCGAGCCCCCACACGCCCGGGACCGCCACCTCCCGGGGCACTAAATAATAAAATGTGGGGGTCCGTTTCGGACCCCGAGCCCCAGGGCTGTGCACAGGATGGGAGGGGGCCGCGCGGCCCCCTCCTGGAGCCCTTGATGGCCCTGGGGACCGCCACCCCCAGAGCCGGCTCCTGCAGTGTCCCGGGGTGTCTACCCCGGGACACTGCTGTTTGCAATGGCAGGCGGGAGCCTCGCGGCTCCCGCCCTGTCATTGCAAACTAGCTTGCTTCATTGAAGCGAGAGCAGGGAAACCTGCTCTCGCTTCAATGAAGCAAAGCAGATTGCTTTTCCATAAGGGGAGCTGCATGTCAGCAGCTCCCCTATGGAAAAGCAATGCCGGCTCCCGCAGGACGCGGGAGCCAGCGGGACCGTGCGGGGATTGGGGACCCCCCACGGGCCCCAACGAGTGGCCAGGCCCCGGGGATGGGGTCCCCGGGGCCATTAGTGGCCCGGGAGGGGGGCCACGAAGCCCCCCTCCCCCCCAAAAAAAAGGCAAGGCCGGCCCCGGGGGATGGTGTCCCCGGGGCCTTAAATGGCCTGAGGAGGGGGGCCACGCAGCCCCCCTCCAAATATTTTTAAAATTAAAAAAAAGAGGGCATGCCCCGGGGGATGGGGCCCCGGGGCCAATAGAGGCCCAGGGAAGGGGGGCCACGCCCCTTTTTACACCTCTCTGCAACGCAGCTCTGTGGTGCTTTCTGGACGTACCTGGGGGGCTAGTTGGGCCCCAGGGACACTCAGGATTCAAGGAGACTTAATCCCGCAACTTAAAACGTGCCACGGGGCGCGTTTGCACACATGTCACCTCAGGCCCCTTCACCACTGTGCAAACACGCCCTGTAGCGCGTTTTAAGAGGTAGTTTTAATCCCCCTGCCCTATTATGTACTAGGGACTTACAGAGGAGGTCATGCTAATCACAGGGGTACCCCCAACGCATAGTGTTCCCTAGTGTATGTAGGTGTTTTCACTGTATTCTAAGTGTGTTTTAGCATAGCACTGGCTCTGGTTAATCAGTCAGTTACCACCAGTACACGTCGGGAAAAAGTTGTGGGCACAGGATGATTTTGGAACAAGGCCTCTTTCTGCTCCTCTGTTGGTTCTTTCTGCACATCTTTTGCTTCTTCCTGCACTTTTCTTCGTCTTTGTGGACTTCTGTTGCTTCTTTCTGCATTTCTTTTGCTTCTTTCTGTGCGTTTTTCTTCTTTCTTCACATGTCCTACCTCTGTAGGCATAGTTAGAAACTAGCATTTAAAAAACCTTTGAAATTCACTGAAAAAACCATAGGTTTCAGACACGTTATAGTTATAAATTAGCATTTAGCATTTAAAAAACCTTTGAAATTCACTGAAAAAACCATAGGTTTTAGGGACAGTTATAGTTAGTTGGACATTTCACTCGTACAAAACCCGTGAAATTCCCCGTTATAGTTAGTTCAGCTAACTATAACTCGCGCCCCCACAATGCACTGCTGATGACGTCACATATTACATCACTCATGACATGGTCAGTGACATCACTGATGACATCTCAAATGACATCACTGATGACATCATCCATGTGAAAATGTCATGCATCTTCTCACACCCTAATATAACTTTTGATACACCCACTGTAAATTACAGACTGCCATTCTCAAAACCATAGACACTCCAACACCAATAACTACATACACACACATTGATTCTTGGGTCTACACACACATCCACTCACTCACCTGTACAGTCACTCATACTTACGGTCACTCAGTACAGGACTATCATATGCACTCATACACCTACATAGACACTCACACACCGCCACTCATCCATAGAGGTACTCACACACCTAGTCAGTCATGCAAATAATTAATCACACTGCCATTTACTCACCTATACAGTTATACACACACCAGCTCGCTTACTCATACAAATACTAGCACATTCTTACGCTCTTATACAATCACTGATACAAGTACACACTCATCCATACAGCCACTCTCACAATCACACACTCACTTATACCCATTTATATACTCCAACACACATATATACTGCCTTTCACATATGTAGTTACTCACACATGTACCACTGAGATATACATTCACTCACTAACACACCCATACACACACTCACCCACCCATACAGTCCATCACAGATGTACTCTTGAAACCATGCACCCAGTGAATCACCCACTCATACATCTATGCGCAGTCACACACACCCCACCCACACAAACACTCAGGCACCCATACAGATACTCAGACAACCAATCAATAACTCATATAGACACTCATGTAGCTATTTACAAACCCATGCAGCCACTTACACAGCAACAGACAGATAAAGACATTCACACAATTTAGTCACTAACCCATGCATTTAGTAAGATACGTTTAATCACTCACTTATAGAGTCAGTCACGCACCTACTAAATCATCCATCCAGACACTCATACACCCACTCATTCTTCAATACACCTTGGCATATATATATTAAACATATTTAAACTTTATAGAAACACAGTCACTGCATGATGTCACTGCATGATGTCATCAGTGATGTCACTGACCATGTCATGAGTGATGTAATATGTGACGTCATCAGCAGTGCATTGCGGGGCGCAAGTTCTAGTTAGCTGAACTAACTATAACGGGGGAATTTCACAGGTTTTGTACAAGTGAAATGTCCAACTAACTATAACTGTCCCTAAAACCTATGGTTTTTTCAGTGAATGAATATATATATATATATTTCGTCCTGGATTTAATCTTGATCATTTTGCACTTTTACATTGGCGTTACTCTATTAGATTTTCCTGGCGCTCTCTGAAACATTAAGAATTTTTGCAATTTTAAACCTTCTATTCTTTATGTAACACACCTCATAACTTCTTCCCAGCTCTCAATATGATTTCATTAGCAACTGGGATAATATGATGTTGTACTGTTTTATATTTGCACATAGTTAGCACTTAGTATTTAGTTGCACATACATGTTATTTTGCATTCATGCAATTATCTTGGGTCAACACTTAGAGGTGTCCGATTTTGAAATGTTTTTAACGTGGTCTTACTTCTGATTTTACAGACTCATAAGGATTAGCTAGAATGGTTTGTTCTCTTAGTACCATATTTGTGCTATATTTATTCTCTGTTGGCTAATTTTAGGATATGTCATATATACTGTATTTATTTATATATTTATTCACGCATTTATGCGGTAAATAAGTGGCTTCTTTGAATATGATATTATTTTAATGATATATCTTATTTTTTAGTAAAATCAGTATTTATACAGCTATATATTTATTTACATATCTATTTATTGACATATTTATTTCTGAAATGTATATTTGCACATTACTTCTAGCACTTTATAGAGTTACATTTCACCTAGCCTTAATATCTACAGGATTCAATATGCACAGTATGGTATGTACTATATTGTTACCATCTATACATTGCCTAGTAGTCTGTTTTCTATGCCTATATGACCATGTGACACGGGTTCAGCATTGTATAAAAAAAATTGTGTTTTTGCAAAGCTAGCCATATGTGAACAAGGCCATTGTACTGGCCGAAACGCGTCATGGCAGGCAGCAGTGAGAAATAAAATAATACCTTCATTGCCACCACAAGAGGAGTTCGCCTGTTCCTTCTCGCCATCCTGGAGGTTTAGGAACGCTTGATATCTACGTTATATATATATATATATATATATATCTCATGTGCTGGTTGTCCAGGACTATACCCTGAAGGTGCATCAGGCAGCCAACTCCTTCCTGGAAGTAAATTATGCACGATGCAAATAAAATACATGTTACTATTGCCAGCTTGCCTTAAAAGGTATTCTTAGGGACATAACCTTCTTTGATTACCCAGAGAGCATCTTGGCGGAAGATTGGTCGGACTTTCAATAACTGTGGGCTCAGAGGGTAGATGAAGGGGATTTGGTAGCAGCTACTGCAGCCGATCTGTAGGACCAGAAGGAGACACCGCTTTAAAAAGATGCAGGCCAGCAGCTGAAACAGGCATGACCCCCATCCAAGGGGAACAATTGAAGTGGTAACAGGGTCAATTTGCTGTGACTGCATGTCTGGTTGTGACCCATATTAATGGAACTGACTGTCATTGCCTCTCACTATCCAATTTGTAAGAGGGGCATGCCAGAAAGGGGTGCCCACATAAGCATTCCAAAATATGGTTGGATTTGGGCCAATATACGGGTATGATTTTTGAGCTATGCAACAGATGCTCATGGTCCGTGAGACCGTTTTTTTTAGGCACGATTTCAGATAGAACTCGGTCCTCTACCGGCGAGGATTCCGGGACCAGGGTGTGTCCGGGGATGTGCGTCATGAGTGCATGTTTAAGTTGTAGGTATCTAAATGATTCAATGGGTTCCAAATCATATTGAACTCAGAGGTCAGCCCAATCAAGCATATTGTCTCCCTTCCACATGACACTCACAGTGAAAGAGCCTATAAGGTTCCACTTCTTGAAGACCGGTAGTCTCCCCACTTCTCTAAGGAGGTCACTGTACCACATTGGGGTCATTCCAGTGGACTTCCCCCTCCAACCCAGAAATGCCATTGCGGTCCTCCACACCTGGGCCACTAGGAGTGTCTGGAGTAAAAGCCTGTTAATAGTGACCAAGTTATAGAGCACCCCCGGGTAGTTCGAGTCTTCCATCGAGAATCTCTCTATGCTACAGACAGGGTCGCCCCAGGCTGCAAACGCCCAATCGCACAAGTTACTAACTTGTGTAACGATATATCTGTAAGAGACAGTAGTTAGTGATAGATTCCTTACCTTAGAATATCCCCAGGCGTCAGGCTGGATCCGGAAAGTTTTGCGTAGCAGTACCCTTGCGCGTCGGTAGGCGGCGTCGTGCGGCTCCGCGTCCGTCGTCGGCGTCGTGATCGCCGGGATGACGTCGCGGGCAGTACTTAGACGTCGCCCCTGCGCGCTGACGTCAGTTCTGCACACGACTTTCCGCGCCAGGAACGCAGAGCCATGCAAGAAGCTGACACAGGTGTCTGAAAAATACTAGGGCCCTGAAAGGGATGTCCTTAACCCTAGAAATCAGTTCGCAGAGACGGGGAGGATGGGTGGGGCGGTAAGGAATCTATCACTAACTACTGTCTCTTACAGATATATCGTTACACAAGTTAGTAACTTGTGCATCTGAAAGAGACACGTTAGTGATAGATTCCTTACCTTAGAATAGATACCCCAGCAATACCAACCCCGGTGGTGGGTCTGCGAACAAAGATCAGACAAGGAAGTCCTGGAGGACAGAACGGCCAAAGAAGCCGTCCCTCCGGACCTGACTGTCAAGGCAGTAGTGCTTAGTAAACGTGTGCAGCGAGGCCCACGTAGCTGCCTGACAGATAACCGGCAGCGGAACACCGCGGCCCAAGGCCGTGGTAGCAGCCGTTGCCCTGGTGGAATGGGCACGCAGCCCAACAGGAGGCTCCTTCTTAGCCAAAGAATAGCAGGTCTTGATGCACAAGGTAACCCAGCGGGAGATGGTCCTCTTGTGCACCGCCCGACCTTTTTGGCGCCCACGTAGCCAACAAAGAGCTGGTCATCCACCCGGAAGTGTTTTGTGCGGTCGATATAGAAGGAGAGCGCACGTTTTGGGTCCAGACGGTGGAGCCTCTCTTCCTCTCTGGAAGGATGCGGAGGCGGAAAGAAGGTGGGCAAAGTGATGGTCTGCCCAATGTGGAAAGCAGTAACCACCTTTGGCAAGAAGGACGGACGCGTCCGAAGAACAACCTTGTCTGGATGAACAGACAGAAAGGGAGGTTTGCAAGAAAGAGCCTGGAGCTCACTCACCCGCCGAGCGGAGGTGATGGCCACCAGAAAGGCTGCCTTTAGAGTCAGAAGACGAAGAGGACAGTTATGCAGAGGCTCAAAGGGAGCGCACATTAAAAAGGTAAGAACCAAGTTCAAGTCCCACTGAGGCATTACAAACGGAACAGGAGGGAAGAGGTGAGTAATGCCTTTTAAGAACCTGTTAACAACAGGGGACTTGAAAAGGGAGGGCTGATCAGGGAGCCTGAGGAAGGCCGAGATAGCACAAAGATAACCCTTGATGGTACCCAGGGCAGAACCCTGTTGGGCCAGAGAGAGAAGGAACAGAAGGACCTCAGAAAGAGGGGCAGAAAGGGGATCCACAGCCTTTGCTGTGCACCATGCCACAAATTTGTTCCACCTGCAGGCGTATACCACCTTAGTGGAGGGACGCCTGGCTGCCAGAATCACATCACAAACTTCGGGAGGCAAGTCGAAAGGAATCAACTGCCGCCGCTCAATCTCCACGCAAGCAGGTGTAGACTGGACAGGTTCGGGTGGAGGACCGTCCCCTGCTGCTGCGACAGAAGATCCTCCCGAAGAGGCAGACGGATCGGGGGATCTATGCTCATATTGAGTAGCTCGGGATACCAAACTCTTCGAGCCCAGTCCGGAGCCACAAGAATGACTTGGGCCCGGTCGTGCCGAATCTTCTTCAACACTCTGGGTAGAAGTGGTATAGGCGGAAAGGCGTACAACAGACCGCAACTCCACTCGCGACGAAAAGCGTCGCCGGCGAGTGCCGCCTTGGAAATTCCAACGCGCAGAACTGATGACATTGCGCGTTCTCTTCGGTGGCGAATAGATCTAACCAAGGCTCTCCCCACTGTAGAAAGAGTCCTTGCGCCACTTCCGAGTGAAGACGCCATTCGTGATCCATCATGCACCTGCGGCTGAGTTCGTCCGCCCTGGCGTTCAGAGAACCTGCCAGGTGTTGAACCATCAGGAACATGCCCTGATGTTCCAGCCATGTCCAGAGGCGCAGAGCCTCCTGACAAAGGGTCCAAGACCCCACCCCGCCCTGTTTGTTGCAGTACCACATGGCGGTGGTGTTGTCTGTGAACACCTGCACTACCTTCCCTTTGACAGAGGGAAGGAATGCCTTGAGTGCAAGCCGGATCGCCCGGAGCTCCAGAAGGTTGATATGGAGCCGGGACTCCGCCGGAGACCAGAGGCCTCTGATCTCCGCCTCTCCCAAGTGACCGCCCCATCCCAGAAGGGACGCGTCCGTCACAACTGTATGCTCTGGCTGGGGAAGGGAGAGGGATCTGCCCATGACCCATTGCCGGTTCGAGAGCCACCACTGCAACTGTTTTGCAGTCCCCTCCGAGATCCGGACGTGATCGGACAGGTTGCCCTGGTGCTGCGCCCACTGGAACTTCAGGTCCCACTGCAGAGCCCGCATAAGCCATCTGGCATGATTGACCAGCAGGATGCAGGAGGCCATGAGGCCCAGCAGCCTCAGGGTCATCCTTACCGAAACCCAGGATAAAGGCCGAAAGATCGGAATCATAGCCTGAATATCCCGGACTCGCCGTTCGGGAGGATAGGCCCGAAACTGCGTCGTGTCCAGAACTGCTCCGATGAAAAGGAGCTGTGGAGAAGGAATGAGATGCGACTTCGGCACATTGATGGAGAACCCCAGCGAGTGCAGGAGTTCGGCCGTAGTCTGGAGGTGGGAGACGACTGCCTGGGGCGAGCCCGCCTTCAGCAGCCAGTCGTCGAGGTAGGGAAGACTGAAACCCCTGCCCGGCGCAGATGAGCCGCGACCACCGCCATCACTTTCGTGAACACCCGAGGGGCACTTGTAAGGCCAAAGGGAGCACGGTGAACTGAAAATGCTCGTGGCCTACCGTGAACCGAAGGTAACGCCGGTGGGCCGGCAGGACGGGGATGTGGAAATATGCGTCCTGCAAGTCCAACGCTACCAACCAGTCTCCAGGGTCGAGGGCAGTCAAGACCTGAGCTAGGGTGAGCATCTTGAACTTCTCCTTCCGGAGGAAGCGATTGACGTTCCGGAGGTCCAAGATAGGACGCATGTCCTCCTTGTCCTTTTTGGGCACCAGAAAGTAGTGGGAGTAGCAACCACGCCCTACTTCTGGGGTCGGAACATGCTCGATGGCCCTCTTGGTCAAGAGGGCCGTGACTTCCTTCTGTAGAAGCACCAAGTGATCCCCTGACATGCGGTGGAGTTGAGGTGGCATGGCTGGGGGGTGGTCTCGAAGGGGAGGGAGTAGCCCCTTCGGACAATGTCCAAGACCCACCTGTCCGAGGTGATGGTGCGCCAGTGGGGAAGGTGATGGCGGACCCTGCCCCCTACTGGCGTGCCGTGCACCTGAAAGGAGGGACTAGGAGGGCTTGGAGGCCGCGGACGGGTTGGAGGTGGTGGCCTGACCCGCACGCTGGTTGCCCGATCCGCCACGGCGGAATCCACGTCCTCGGCCACGCGAAGACGCCTGCTGCGCGGGCCGGTGGCTGGGCTGCTGACGTGAAGGGCGCCCCTACCGTGGCCACGATAGGGGCGAAAAGCAGAAGGCAGCGGAGGGCGTAGCAGAAAGGCCCAGGGACTTGGCAGTAGCCCGTGAGTCCTTAAAGCGCTCCAACGCATGGTCTGCTTTGGACCCAAAGGACCGACTCCATCAAAGGGCATGTCCATGAGAGTATTCTGGACATCCCCTGAAAAACCAGTGGTTCTCAGCCAGGCGTGGCGGCGGAGCGCCACCGTCGTTGCAATCGACCTGCCCAGCGAGTCGGCGGTGTCAAGGCCACAACGGATAGTGTATTTGGCCGCATCCCTTCCTTCCGCAATGGCGCGGGAAAGCAGTGCCTGGACCTCCTCAGGGCACTGGGGCAAAACATCCGCCACCGAATCCCACAGAGAGTGGGTATAGCGGCCCAAAAGACAAGCGGTGTTAACGGACCGCAAGCCAGCACTGGAGGAAGAAAAACCTTTCTTCCCAAACTGATCCAGGCGTTTGGATTCCCTATCCGGAGGAGCGGTAGGGAAGGCGGTTTGGGAAGCGGAGGCTTGGACAACCAAGCTCTCAGGAGTGGGGTGGACAGAAAGAAACAGGGGGTCGCCCGGAGCGGGGCGATGGCGTCGTGACACGTTCCGATCCACAGGAGCCCCTGTGTTGGGCTTGGACCAGGCGCCCAAAAGAACGTCTGTGAGGGCGTCGTTAAACGGCAGCACAGTCTCCGCAGAGGAGGCTGCCGGCTGAAGCACCTCTGTCAAGATGTTAGGCTTGACCGTCAAAGTAGGGAGCTGGAGACGTAAGGCCCCAGCAGCCCTACGCAACACCGTACCAAAATTGGCCCCCTCCTCCGTAGCCACGGGAGGAGACAGCATGCCAGTGTCAGGAGAAGTATCCAGACCACTGGCCTCCCTAGACTCTCTGTCCAGTCCTCATCATACTGACAGTTGCGAGTCAGAGGGTCATCAGACCCCTCCCAGTCCTCCTGGTCCTCCTCTGGTTCAAAATAAGGAGGAGGAGGGACATTTGGGACCCAAGGGCCCCTCGGCGCCGGAGCCGGCGTCGAGCGGCGTCGCTCCGGGTCCATGTCCGGAGCCGGAAGGAACTGGGGACGACGCCGCCCGGAGCCCAGGGCGGCGTCGAGAGCGGCACCGGAGACATCGGCGCCGGCGGAGGTGTCGTGAGGTCGACCGGCGTCGATGGGGGTTGTGGAGCCGGGATCGAGGCCGGGGCCGAAGCCGGAGCCGGGATCGAGGCTGGAGTCCCGGGCGACGCCGGGGCCGGAGCCGCCGGCGGCGCCGGAGCAACCCCATCAGGGCCCGCGGGGCCCGAAGGCGCACCGGAGGGGCCTGAAGGCCCGAAGAGGCGGGCCATGGCCGACAGGAACTCCTGTACCTTGGCCGGATCCGCCCCCGAACCCGGGAAGGGCGGGTAGGACGGGGCGACTCCACAGGCAAGTCCGGGGCCGCGGGGGCGGGGACGGTGCCGGGAGGGGCCTCAGCCGAGTCGCGAGACCGGCGAGGCGAAGTCCGAGAGCGACGATGCTTCTTGGACTTCTTGTGCTTAGACTTACCGGACGAAGAAGACTTCGACGCCGGCGACCGGTGTGCACTCCGCGGCGACCCCTGGACCTCTCACGCGACCGGGGCCTCCGTGGAGCCGAATGCCGGGCCTCGAGGAGCTTTCGAGACCGCTCTCGCAAAGCTTTCGGGTTGAGGGCCTGGCATTCGGGACAAGACTCGGTGTCGTGGCCTCGGCCGAGGCAGAAGAGACACTTCCAATGCGGGTCGGTGACGGACATCATCCGCGCACAGGCGCCGCATCGCTTGAAGCCGGGCATCCCTACGACACCTTAAAGATGGAAAAAACAGTGAAAAAATCACCAAAAAGTATGGTCAAAAATTGACCAGGGCACTGCTCTTCCCGGATCTGCGCTTGCTGGCGCGGAAAAAGAAGAACTGACGTCAGCGCGCAGGGGCGGCGTCTAAGTACTGCCCGCGACGTCATCCCGGCGATCACGACGCCGACGACGGACGCGGAGCCGCACGACGCCGCCTACCGACGCGCAAGGGTACTGCTACGCAAAACTTTCCGGATCCAGCCTGACGCCTGGGGATATTCTAAGGTAAGGAATCTATCACTAACGTGTCTCTTTCAGATATTGGACACAGTTAGTTGTGTAGCCCAGTAATATTTTTTAATGTCTGGGATGCCGATCCCTCTATAGTACACCTCTCTCATCAGTTTGGGGAGGGCTATGTGCAGCGGGCTCGTGTTCCATAAAAGCAGGCGGAGAAGGGACTCCGTCTTACGGAAGAATTCCTCAGGTATGTGATATTTTGTAGTACGTAAAGCATCCGGGGCAGCGTCATCATTTTAAACATCGCCGCCCTACCCAGTAGGGAGAGCGGCAAGGCCCTCCAGTGTTAGACATCCACAGCAAAACGTTCCAGGATAGGAACTAGGTTGGAACTGTAAAAAAGCTGGGGGTCCAAAGCGGCATGGATCCCTCGGTATTTAAAGCAATCCGGGGACATGGGTAAGTGGATGATTAGTTTATTAATACAGAGGTGTTCTGATGTTAGACCATACCTCAAAGTGAAATCTTTGATCACTTCTAATAACTTATTACAGGTGAGTATCATCACAAATCTTCAAACAAGAGGCCCTAGCCTTAACTCAATCACTGTTGTACTACAGACATTAGTGTAGCCCCCAAAGCACCGTTAGCTTGGCCGCTGAGTAATGGCGGTGCTTGCCTGCATGGATGTTTTGCTGGCACACTTTTGAAGGAATATATAGAGTGGTCAACACACTCAGAATAAGCTGGAAAAATGCTCCACTCATTATGATGTAGGACACTGCAGATGTTGTATGTGAAGACAATAGGGCCGAGATAACTGCAAGACTTTTGGAACTGCTTGCACATGTGGAGACAAAGCTGTGAGTAGTTGTGCGATGTATAGAGATCTGCCCCATCACTGTGACTATCTCAGCTAGGAAAGGGGAATCTAGCACAGAGGCTGGGGGAGCAGGACAGATTCATATTTTTGTTCAGAAATGTACAGGTTGCAGTATATTATGTTACCTAGCATGAGAGCCATGGATCTGCTCGGAGATTAACTGCGCGTTGGTGCAAAGCAAGTAATTCATTATAATCTCTACAATAAGTCAATTAAGGTATTTGGGAACAGAGCGATCTTGAGCGCTCTATAAAAAAGACAGATGGTCAGAAGAGAGTTCTGCAATTTTGTTGTTTCTCCCGACAAAGCAAATTGGCAAACCAAGATCTGTTAAAAGTCATGATTTAAATCCAGACATAAGCAGTTGCTCGAGGTTGTATCTTGGCTGATAGGTACATAATTTATTTTAGAGAAAAGAAGGTCTGGTTCCTGCAGTGGGCAGTGCAGAGGACCTTAAAGCAGATTGTCCTGGCTACAAGAAGCCAGTGTGCCACTGACGTGGTCACATGGTTGAATATATGGAAGAAGTCTGGCCCCAACATTCTCAATTGATTGGAGTCTTTGTAAATATTCAGGTGCACCAAGGTAGAGAACATTGGCATTGTTCAGACAAGAAGGCACCACTGCAACATTAGCTTGGACTCAATGAGGGATGCAGAGGGAAAGGCAGTTTTTTTTTTTTTTAAAGATTATTAGCATGAAGTCAGGTCCTCACTAGTTTGTGCCACTACACAAGCCGAGCAGAAATGTGGCCAAGAGGCACTCCTTGAAGACTGCCTGAGGGATCAGGTTTGAAAGGGAGCTGGTTTTCAGACAAGAAAGAACAAATTGGGACTACTCAGAGGTTAACAACGGAGTCTCGTTCAGCAGATGTAGCTGGTGGAGTCCATCAGTGATACTGGGTTTTGTACAAGATTAACATTTGTGAGGGCAGTTTCAAGATCCTGTAATTTCTTCACAAAATGGCCTGTCAAGACATTGCATAATTGTTGGCAGGGAACATACTCGTCTGCACTTAGCTCTAGATTAGATCATTCATATCAGATTCTGATTTACTCTTTCAATAGGAAGCCTGAGTGTGGAGCCTAGTACAACTTGTAATTGTTTACATGAAGGGTGAAAATGAATCAACTGGGATAATGCGGATGGGTGTCAAAGATGGGGCAGAGTCTTGGGTGGGGAAAAAAGCTAGGCAGGATTAATGTATGGATGGCAAAATACAGGATTAAGGGTTGGGAGCAACAGACTTTTGGGGAACACCAAGCGGTTAGTAGCTATATGGATGATCTGGATACAAGCAAATGTGAGGGCTAGTCACTTCCTAGAAAAGGGTTGACTTGGATATCGCCAACCAACAGAAAAGGCAGAGCACAATCAGTTTATATGCAGGGTCCCAGAGAGGAAGTAAACAACAGGAAGTATACAGTTACGGTAGCTACTGAAGGTGGGGCAGTTTCAGGTTGTGAGGGTAGATAGAGAGCTGTGCTTAGGCATCCTTAGTCTATTTCACAAGCACATATTTTCTCACAATATCTTTGGGGCAGAGGGCACCTACTATGTTATGTTATATACTCTTATAACGCGCACAGCTACTCCGAGGAGTGTCCCGGCGCTAGTCCAAGAGGAGTCACCGAACTGTCACTAGGGGAAGAGATAGGTTTTTAGAAGTTTTTTGAAGGCCAACTGGTCTTGGGTATTGCGCAGTGAAAACGGAAGGGCATGCCATGCCTGGGCAGCCTTCACTGCCAGGGAGCAGCCGCCCATCTTGTGGCGAATGAAGCGGGGCACTTTAGCTAAAAGAAGTGCTGAAGAGCGTAGTTGTCTCAGTGGGACGTAAAAAGAGAACCGCTTCTGTAAATAAGCGGGATCATGACCATGGAGGGCACGATGGGCGATAACTAGGGATTTGAATTTGACCCGATCAGCCACGGGAAGCCAGTGGAGTGAGCAGAAATGTTTGCGCACGCTACTCCTCTTGGAGATTCCAAGGAGGAGCCTGGCGGCTGCATTCTGGATGCCCTGGAGTCTATTCAAAGAGTATCCCAGGATGCCCACATACAAAGCGTTGGCGTAATCCAATCGGGAGAGGATCAACGCACGGATGACCGTCTCTTTAGCAGGCCTAGGGAGAAAGCTCCTTAGTGTTTTAAGGAGGCCAAAGCAGCTGCCTGAAAGCTTCTTTACTTGGGTGGAAAAAGAAAGGTTATCCTCAAACCACACTCCCAGGTTCTTCATGGATTTTCCATTGGAAGTTGGTAAGGGGAACCCAGGAGGCCAGATCGTGTCTCTGAAACCAGGGGGGAATTTGCCATAAGAGGAGAATCTCTGACTTGTCTTCGTTACATTTGAGTTGAGCGGCAGCAAGCCACTCGAAAACCAAAGACAAGCAGTGCTGGACAAAGGATACTGAATCCTCATCCTTTTCCCAGGTAAAAAGGAGCTGGGTGTCATCTGCGTAGGCGATCACCTTAGCCCCCCCAAGTCCTCGGCCAAGTAGACCAGAGGAGTGACATAGATGTTAAAAAGAAGGGGGCTAAGGGAAGACCCCTGCGGAACCCCTGTGGTGACCGGCTGCGGGGCTGACGCGGCCAGCGGCAGCCAGACCTGTTGAGCCCGCCCTTCCAGGAAGGACCTCTGCCAGCCCCAGGCAGAGCCTGAGACCCCAATCTCAGTGAGCCGGGCAAGCAGCAATGAGTGTGGGACCGTGTCGAATGCCGCCGATAGGTCGAGCATTACTAAGGCTGCTCTTCCACCAGCATCTAGACACTCACGGATGGCCTCGGAAACCTCCACCAGTGCCGTCTCAGTGCTATAAGAGGAACGAAACCCTGACTGCGCTGGATGCAGGACGTCTGACCCTTCAACAAACTCCGTAAGTTGTCTTGTCACCACCTTTTCACAGACTTTGGCTAGGCTGGGCAGGAGGGAGATAGGGCGATAATTCCCTGGGATCAAGGGTGGGCTTTTTCAGAAGGGGGAGGATTTTTGCCTGCTTCCAGGCCTCCGGAACACGGGCTTCGAGAAGGGAGGCGTTTATGATGGTATTTACTTCGGGGTTGATAATCTCCGCGACCGCTGCTAGCAATCTAGCCGCGTAGGGGTCAGCGGGCGAGCCCGATTTTAAGCCCTTCAAGATTTTAAGAGAGCTAGGCAGATCCACTGAAGAAAAAGCACGCAGAAAGTGCCTGGGAGTAACAGGTGTAGAAACACCCAGCACAGGGTCAGAAAGAGGTCCTGGGCAGGATGTAAATGCCGCCTGAATCATGCAGATTTTATCCATGAAGAAATTGGAAAGAGTATTGCACCAGCCCTCTGTGGCCGAGAGAGAGCTCGATTGCGCCAAGGGCGACGTAAAACTCTGGACTATTACAAAGATCTCCTTGGATTTGTTATGTGCCTGCTCAATGCGGGCTGCATAATAATGCTTCTTAGCCTGTAATATCGCAGCATAATAGGTTTTTTGCCTGCACCCGAGTTTACCCTTAGCCAGGGGACAATACTCACTAAGGCGCCAGGCACGTTCACGTTTTTTGCACTCCTGCTTAAGAGCGGACAAATCTGGGGTAAACCAGGGCTTGGAAGGCGATTCCCTAGAGAACCTGGACGAAGTTGGTGTGGCTAGCATATTCATGGAGTTGGATAACCAGTTAGAGAAGCCCGCAAGGCTCCCATCAAGATCTGGAGGAAGCGCGGGTCTGGAAGCCAGCAAGGCCGACGAGAGTTTAGAGGGTTCTATTTTTTTGAAAGCTGGTTTGCAGTAGCAGAGGCCGGAAGGGCAGGCCAGGGCCACCTCCCAGGAGAAGTAGGTGAGACAATGGTCTGACCAGGAGACTGGTAGAGGGTCTTCAACCGTGATTGAAAAGTTGGAGCAAATTGGGTCAAGAATATGGCCCCCTTGGTGTGTAGGGAGATTGACCCATTGAGAAAGTTGGGCAAGCTGAAGGATGTCGCAAAAAGCACAGGAGTCAGAGTCAGACTGGTCAAGATGAATATTCAGATCCCCCAGAACCATATACTGGGAAAATCGAAGCGCCCGCGAAGTCACTGCATCGCCCCATGATTGCAGAAAGGACCTGGCAGGGCCAGGGGGGTCTATAAATCAGGGAACCTCCCAGCATGAAATGGGCAGAAAACCTGATACTAAAGTCCAAAGCTTCGCAATCACCCCATGCGTTAGTGTCTCCCCTGAGGAGTTCCCATTTGTCCCTGTACATAATCGCCACTCCACCCCCCCTCCCCTCAAGGCGGTCTGCTCTGGTCTTCAGAACTCAACAGCAGTTCAGGACTGTATCCCTGCTGCAAAATAAAGCAATGAAACACTGGTCAGGTAATATACATAAAATATTCCCAAGGACAGCAAAACGGACGGCTGGGCAGTGTCCACAGGACTTAATGGTTCAAAGCTAAGCACTTGAAAAAACAAGGAGCAGGGTGTAAAGAAAACGGTAAGAAAAACCAAGGCGGCCTAAAACGAAATGTAAGAAATTGAAGAGGGGTTCAGGCGTACAAAGTATTTGGCAAAAGGAAACTGAGCCCAATAGTATGGGAACGAAAAGACCAACACAGCTGGAGACAGAGCACATTAAAAACAAACCTCTGCATTCCCCCAGCTGTCAAATCAGAGTTTATTGGTCATATAAAACCTAGGCCATGGATTTCCTTGGACTTGCAACATACTGTACAATTAGCAGTACTTCTTCTCTCATACCCAAGAAAGTTTAGCAAGAAAGTGGTCATTCAGCAGCAAAAAACAGAGGAGTAATATCATTCTAGGTGTCATTCATAATTCATGCTGGCTTTCACACAGCGAAGAAGAGTTGCGTCTGTTTTCAATCATTAAAGAATGAAGCCAGACAACGACAGGGTTTTAGCACATGTACTATATTGTTCTCCTTCAGGGTGTATCCAAAGAAGCGAGTGAGCCAACCACAATGTAGTAGCCATTCCTCGGTTCACTGAGCCCTATATCTACTAATGCATATTTGCTTAAGAGTTCAGTGTGGTCGAATTTCTGATCTACAAATTAGCTTCAAGCCATCAACAACCATTTCTCTATTGTGACTTGTGAGCAGGCAACCTTCTTCATAAGACATTGATCTTGGTGCCCAGTTACAAGAAACCTACAGGGGTAGAGGCAGGTAGAGGAAAAAGTGACATATGGTTGGTAAAGGATGGGGGGGAAAAACTACAATGTGGCAGGCGTAGAATCCAGTCACTGCTTTGCATTTGCACACAGAGCTATACTTTGCAAACTCCAATATTTTAAAAAATGGTCTTAACCCCTTCGATGCTTATGACGAGCTGGACTCTTCATGGCACACAGTGGTCGTGTGCTCATGACGAGTCCAGCTCGTCATAAGACCACCCACGGGGGGGGGGGAAGCGCTGGCGCTCCCCTCGTGGGAATCCGATCGTTGTTTTTTTGGGGGGGGGGAGGCAGGGGAAGGGCTTCCCCTGCCTCCACCCCCCCCCATCAATGACGCGCTGACGTCATTGAGGGTTTCCCTTTCTTCCCCGACGCGCTGGAAGCCATTTGCTTCCAGCGCGTCGGGGAAATCAGGTGAGTTTTGGCTCCGGGGAGGGGGGGGGGGGTTTGAATCAATAGAGGCATCGAGGGAAAGGGTTTTCCTTTCCCCCGATGCCTCTTTTGTGCATTCCTGCTGCATGATCATGCGATCGTGCAGCAGGAATGCCCACTAGGCACCAGGGATTTTTTTTTTTGTAATGCTCATTAAAATATTGTTTGGGGAGCGGCCCCTTGGGCAAGGGTCGCTCCCCTTTTGAGGGCCATATGTTTTGCTTTGCCCCCTGGGGTGGAGGGCAGTTTTCGTATTGTGCCCACTAGACCACCAGGGAGAAACGGTGGGGAGTGGCCCCTTGGGCAAGGGTCACTCCCCTTTGGGGGCTTTGTTTGTGGCCGATCGGCCAAAGGATAGTGCCCTTTATTTATTTTATGTATTTTAATTAATGCCTGCGTGGACTGTACCCGAAGGTGTCAGAGCGCTTCACAGTAGGACAGTAACATTACATGAGGAGAAGATTACAAGTGAGCATAATACAAAAGGAAACGTTACATTACATGAGGAAAAAGTGACAATTGTGCAAATAACAAAACAACCAAGATACAAAAAGAGGTATGCGTTACAAGAGGAAAAAGTGACACGTGTGCATACATGAGATAGAAAATACAAATAGAGGTATAATACTGCAATAAGTGTCAGTCACACTGGGAAGGCACTTCTATAGGCATGGAGTACAGATTTTCCTATAGTGGAAGAACTTCTTTGAGGGAGTAGAGAGGGCGTGAATTAAACAGGAGACTTAAAATGAAGGGTACACAAACATAAAATCCAACACAGCACGCAAGGGTGAGGAATGTACAGGAAAAAGTACAAATTTACAATGAAGAGCGAACTTCCTAGAGGGGGCTGAGAGTGAAAGTATTAGTTCTGAAAGTGTCTTTGGAAGAGAAGAGATTTGAGGTCAGCTTTGAAGATCCGGGTAGAGGAGGTGGCACGGAGCAATGGGGGAAGCGAGTTCCAGATTCTCACCGCATTTCCTGAGAAGGATTGCGACATCGATCTTTCCCTTTTTGAAGACGGGGGGGGCTCAAGCAGAAGCTTTTCCGCATTGCGAGAAGGGCGAGAGCCACCGGACAATTTCAATTTATTTGCCAGGTAACGAGGGAGGAGGTGTGTAAGGCTTTGTGTGTGATGCAGGCAGTTTTGTAAACAGATCTTGCCTTGATCGGAAGCCATCGAAGAGAGGATAGGAGTGACGTGGTCAGCTCGTTTAGACCCTGAAATGAAGCGAGCTGCTGAATGGAGGATGGATTTGAGAGGGGAGAGGTGGGATTTGGGTAGGCCCGTCAGAAGAGAATTGCAATAATCCAGTCTTGAGAGAACCAGAGATTGTACCAAGGTTTTTAAGTCTTTCTCCGGGAAGAACCGACGGATCCCCGTAGAAGGCGCAACTGGTAACGTGCGTTCTTAGCAATAGAGTTGATGTGGGAGATTAGGTTGAGTCTTTTGTCAAGAATGACACCTAGGGATTTAGCGCTGTTGACAATGATGGGTTTGTTGTTGAGTAGGTTCAGCTGATCCATCCAAGATTGAACAGGAGGAGGGGAGAGGTAGAGAGGAGGAGGAGGAATTCAGTTTTGGCGGGATTCAGAATGAGTTGGTGATCTAACATCCAGTTGTGAATAGAGTTGAGAGTAGAGTTGAGTAGTGAGAGATTGTGTGCAGAAGATACCTTAAGGTATCTTCCCACTAGTCCACCAGGCATTTATTTGTGGAGAGTGACCCCTTGGGCAAGGGTCACTCTCCTTTGGAGGCAATATTTGTGGCTGTGTCTGCCCCCAGGAGGGCAGATAGCCATGTTTTTTAAAAATTGGGCCCACTAGACCACCAGGGATTTGTTTGAGGGAGTGGCCCCTTGGGCAGGGTTGCTCCCCTTTGGGGAGCATTAATTTGGCCGTTTCTGCCATCCTGAGGAGCAGATTGGCTGATTTGTTTTTGTAGGTCCACTAGGCCACCAGGGTTTTTATGTTGGGGAGCGGCCCCTTGGGCAAGGGTCGCTCCCCTTTATGGGAGGATGATTGTGGCCATTTCTGCCCTCTTTGGGTGGCAGAATAGCAGTATGTTTTTAGGCTCATCTGCCCCCAAGGAGGGCAGAAGCCAGTAGTCACCAGGTTTTTTTTTTAATTTTTGTGTTGGGGAGTGGCCAAAATGGCAAGGGTTGCTCCCCTTTTACGGGGGTGAATATTGTATTTATATTCTTTGGCCCACCTACCCTTTAGCTTGGCTGGTGGATTGTGTGTGGACTGGTGCATTATTTGCATTTTATGATTGCAATGTTTTTTTTCTCCTTTTTATTCTAGTGTAAAGCTTTTGATTCCGGTTTCGGCAGTGGCTGTTCTGCAGTTTTGCGTAATTGCATTTATTTGGTAAGAAAAATATTTTTGTTATGTGTACTCCAATGAGTATTATTGTCATGCATGAATGAATTTTTTTGTAAGTGGTGTCATAATGGCAGCATATTTGTTAGTGTTCAGAGCATGAAATTCTTTGCGATGTTTTGCATTGTCTTGTGTAATTTTTTTTCTCTTCTTTTTTAGTGGGATATTGTTGATCTTCACTGTCTGTGCAGAGTAGGTGGTGGTGAGTCTAGCTGCTTCTGTCACGTGAGTGGTATAGTGTTGGAGTATATAGGTCTTTGTGATAAAGCTACATTTTGTTTATTTCTTTTTTTTACAAAGGGTTTGTTGTTGACTTGTTTGAAAAGTAACCTTTATTAGTAAGCATTATGGCTAGCCGTAGAATGACTGCTACGCAGGTGGTTGGTTTGCATCTTGAATCTTCCTCTGAGCAGGATTATGAGACTGACAGTGCGTCTGAGGGAGAGGAGGGAGGGGAAGATTCAGGCAGTGAGTTCTCTCCACATGGAATCATCGGATGATGAAGGTACTCTCAGTGCAGATGAAGGTACTCTCGGTGCGGATGAAGTGCCTGTTTTAGAGGAGGATACTACTGTGCCGATGGTGCAAGAGGCATCTGGATTGCAGCGTGGGGCTGCTAGGCTTCCTACTGGAAGTGCTGGACTCTGGGTTGATCCAAACATGGTGCAGCCGGTGTTGCCTGCCTTTAGTGGTTATGCAGGGTGTAGAGTGGATTGTGAACATTATTTGCCTATACAGTATTTTCAGTTGTTTATGGATGATGTATTTTTGGGTGAGATTGTTGAGCAGACTAATTTGTATGCTGAACAGTTTTTGAGGGACAACAGTGCCAGACTTAGGCCCCATTCTAGAGCTACCCGGTGGAGTCCCACAAATCTGGAAGAGATGAAGTTTTAGGGTTTGACTTTTTTGATGGGTTTGATAAGGAAGCCGTCCATGGGTTCATATTTGTCTACCAGTCCCTTGATGGCAACGGCCATATTTCCTGCAGTTATGACTCGTGATCGGTATTTACTTTTGCTTCGGATGCTGCATTTTGTTGATAATGGTTTGGCGTTGCCACGAGATCACCCTGAATGTGACCATCTTTTTAAGATTCGGCCTGTTCTTGATCACTTTGTAGATCGATTTTCAGAGATCTATACTCCAGGGAAAGAAATATCTATTGATGAGTCTTTGGTCCTGTTCAAGGGCCGTTAGGTTTTTAGGCAGTACGTTCCTAGCAAGAGGGCACGCTATGGAATTAAGCTGTATATGTTGTCTGAGAGTAGGACAGGATATGTTTTTAATTTGCGTGTGTACACTGGTAGGGTTTCCACTATTGACCCCCCTGGTTGTTCGTCCACTTTTGGAGTTTTAGAGAAAATTGTGTGGGATCTTGCTAGAGGACTGTTTAACAGAGGCCACCATTTGTACCTTGATAACTTCTACACTGCTGTGCAATTGTTTAAGGAATTGTTCAAAGTGGACACTTTTGCTTGTGGCACAATCCGCTCTAACCGTAAAGGTTATCCAAAAGAGCTTGTTTGCAAAAAACCTCAGAGGGGACAGTGCAGTTCCTTGCGTAGTGATGAACTACTAGCTGTGAAATTTGTGGACAGGAGGGATGTGTACATGCTGACTACCATCCATGATGAGAGTACTTCACCTGTGGCTGTTTGGGGTCAGATTGCTGAAGTGCGCAAACCTGTGTGCATTTTAGACTACAATAAGCACATGGGTGGTGTTGATCGAGTAGATCAGAGGTTGGAACCTTACACTGCTATTCGTAAGGCTTACATTTGGTATAAGAAGTTGGCCATCCATCTCTTCAATTTAGCAACTTTCAATGCTTTTGTTGTGTTCAAGGAGTGTTCTCCGGCGTCAAATTTGACTTTTGTTCAGTTTCAGGAGTCTGTCATAGGCAGCCTTGTTGTTGTGGAACAGGCAAGTGTTCCTAGAGTTGGAGTGGTGGAGGATGTGGCTCGATTGAAAGATCGCCACTTTCCTGATCACATTCCTCCTACACCCTCCAAAGACTTTCCCACTAGGAGATGTAGAGTCTGTTGGCGAAGAGGTACGCGGAAGGAGACTCGTATGTACTGCCCTGAGTGTCCTAACCCTGGGCTGTGTGTGCCTGCTTGTTATAGAGCGTACCACAAGCAAAATAATTATTGGGAGCAACCATGAGTGGTAAAGTGAACTGCCTGGTCTGTAATGTTTAAGAATTGTTGTTCTGTTTCAAGGTTGGCATTAGTGCAATGTATTTAGTTTCTGATTTTGTGTTAGTAGATTTGTATCTATTTGCAATTTGTTTGTGTTTTCTTTTTTGTATAAAAAAATCCTAAATGTGATGGTGGTGTGTGTAGGCTGGTGCTTGGCTGGCGGTGTGCGTGGAGTGGCGCTTGGCTGGCGGTGTGCGTGGAGTGGCTCTTGGCTGGCGGTGTGCGTGGAGTGGCGCTTGGCTGGCGGTGTGCGTGGAGTGGCGCTTGGCTGGCGGTGTGCGTGGAGTGGCGCTTGGCTGGCGGTGTGCGTGAGTGGCGCTTGGCTGGCGGTGTGCGTGGAGTAGCGCTTGGCTGGCGGTGTGCGTGGAGTAGCGCTTGGCTGGCGGTGTGCGTGGACTGGCGCTCGGCTGGCGGTGTGTGAGTAGTGACTTGCTGCTGGTCACTACACACACTGCTAGCCGAGCGACACTCCACGCAATCCATCAGCTTGTGTGGTTGCTGTGTTAGGAATGTGGGCGTGTGAAAGTGATGGCCCCTTGAATGGCGCTGTCTGCTGGTGTGAGTGTTGTAATGTGATGGGCCCGCGGCTGGTGGTGTGAATGGTTTTGTATTTGTCACACGTATGAAAGGTGTGTGAATGGCCTGTAAAGCGGTTGGGGCCTTGACGTGGCTTTACAGCTCACGAGCTGCAAGTCACTGGTTCAGTTTTTTGTCCTTTCAATTATTGACAGTGCATTTCATTTTTGTGAAATCTCTTGATAATAAAATTGTATATACTGAACCATCACTTGCCCTCGTGCCAAATCCAACCAGTATGTGTGTGTGCTTGAGGAATAGATGGCTGTGCAGTAATCTTTGTCTTTTTAGTCTGTCTGCCAAGGTGTACATTCCGTCTAAGAATAACCTACCAACTGTAGATATTGTTGTAACACCCATGGGAGTACATGGTGATATCTCTCTTGTGGATCATAACAAGTTATGTTACCCAAAATGCCCTGCAAACCTCAAAATGTCTGTCACATTTTCCTTGCAATATTGTGCCAAAATTTTCACGCTGCAGAAATAAACACATTATCTCAAAACGACCTGGTTTTGCAAGGGGGGTCACCTGGGTTTTGGCCCGGGCTCGGCGGCCACATAGGAAACCTACCAAACCCACACATTTCTGTAAAGTAGACACCCGGGGATTCAGGGAGGTATGGCTTGCGTGGATCCCCAACGTTTTCTTACCCAGAATCCCTTGCAAACCTCAATTTTAGCTGAAAAAATCACTTTTTTTCACACATTTTTGTGTGGGAAAGTGTGGCATCACGGGCTCACACAAATTTCCTACCACCCAGCGTTCCCCCAGGTCTCCCGATAAAAATGGTGCCTCACTTGTGTGGGAGGCCCAAGTACCAGCGACAGGCAAGGGCCCAAAACGTAGTGAGGCGACATCAAAATTGCCTATCTCAAAACCACCTGGTTTTGCAGGGGTCTCACCTGGGTTTTGGCCCGTGCTCGGCGGCCATCTAGGGAAACCTACCAAACCCACACATTTCTGAAAACTAGACACCCGGGGCTTCCAAGGAGGTATGGCTTGCGTGGATCCCCACGTTTCCTTACCAGAATCCTTGCAAACCTCAGTTTTAGCTGAAAGAAATCACTTTTTTCACACATTTGTGTGTGGGAAAGTGTGGCATCACCAGGCTCACACAAATTTCCTACCACCCAGCGTTCCCCCAGGTCTCTCGATAAAAATGGTGCCTCACTCGTGTGGGAGGCCCAAGTACCCGCGACATGCAAGGACACAAAACGTTTTGAGGCAACATCAACATTGCCTATCAAAAATGTTTTGGGCCCTTGACTGTTGCGGTTACTTGGGCCTCCCACACGAGTGAGGCATCATTTTTATCGGGAGACCCGGGGATCGCTGGGTGGTAGAAAATTTGTGTGAGCCCGGTGATGCCACACTATCCCACACAAAAATGTGTGAAAAAGTGATTTTTTCAGCTAAAATTGAGGTTTGCAAGGGATTCTGGGTGAGGAAACGTTGGGGGATCCACGCAAGCCATACCTCCCTGGAATCCCCGGGTGTCTACTTACAGAAATGTGTGGGTTTGGTAGGTTTCCCTATGTGGCCGCCGAGCCCGGACCAAAACCCAGGTGACTCCTGCAAAACCAGGTGGTTTTGAGATAGGCAATTTTGATGTCGCCTCACTACGTTTTGGGCCCTTGCCTGTCGCGGGTACTTGGGCCTCCACACAAGTGAGGCACCATTTTATCGGGAGACCTGGGGAACGCTGGGTGGTAGGAAATTTGTGTGAGCCCGGTGATGCCACACTTTCCCACACAAATGTGTGAAAAAGTGATTTTTTCAGCTAAAATTGAGGTTTGCAAGGGATTCTGGTAAGAAAACGTTGGGGGATCCACGCAAGCCATACCTCCCTGGAATCCCCGGTGTCTACTTTTCAGAAATGTGTGGGTTTGGTAGGTTTCCCTAGGTGCCGGCAGAGCTAGGGTTCACAAACTACAGCTAGGCACTTTGCCAAAAAAGGGTCATTTTTCACTGCAAAATTGAGGTGTAACCACGTTGCGTTTTGCGCCGTTTCCTGTTGCGGGCACTAGGCCGACCCACACAAGTGAGGTATCATTTTTCTCGTAAGACTTTGGGGAACGCGGGGTGGGTGGAAATTTGTGGATCCACGCAGATTCCAGAACTTTCCACCACAGAAATGTGGGGAAAATGTGTTTTTTTGACAATTTTTAGGTTTGCAAGGGATTCTGGGTAACAGAACCTGGTGGGAGGCAGTCAAGTCACCCCATCCTGGATTCCCCTGGGTGTCTAGTTTTCAAAAATGTATAGGTTTGCTAGGTTTCCCTAGGTGCCGGCAGAGCTAGGGTTCAAAAACTACAGCTAGGCACTTTGCCAAAAAAGGGTCATTTTTCACTGCGAAATTGAGGTGTGACCACGTTGCGTTTTGCGCCGTTTCCTGTCACAGGCACTAGGCCGATCCACACAAGTGAGGTACCATTTTTCTCGTAAGACTTTGGGGATAGCGGGGTGGGTGGAAATTTGTGGATCCACGCAGATTACAGAACTTACCACCACAGAAATGTGGGGTAAATGTGGTTTTTTTTGACAATTTTTTAGGTTTGCGGGGGATTCTGGGTAACAGAACGTGGTGGGAGGCAGTCAAGTCACCCCACCCTGAATTCCCCTGGGTGTCTAGTTTTCAAAAATGTATAGGTTTGCTAGGTTTCCCTAAGTGCCCGCAGAGCTAGGGTTCAAAAACTACAGCTAGGCACTTTGCAAAAAAAAGGGTAATTTTTCATTGTGAAAATGTGGTACGTCCACGTTGCATTTTGAGCCATTTCCTGTTGTGGGCACAAGGCCTACCCACACAAGTGAGGTACCATTTTTATCGGGAGACTTAGGGTAACACAGAATTGTAGAGCAACTGTTATTACCTATTGACTTTCGATGCATTTCTGCCTTCCAAATGAAAGACAATGTCTAAAAAATAAGTCATTTTGAAAAATGACCTATAATTCTCATGCTAGTATGGGTACTCCCAATTTCGGAAATGTGCAAATATCTACTGTTTCTAAAATCTACATTTTGTTCCCATTTCAGAAATACATAGGTGTCTTTCATAACAATTTTTCCATGTATACATTTTCCCAAAATAATTGCTATGTACCCGGTACATAATAAAAAACCATTGCAAGATGCTGCTCAGTTATTGGCTCTGGGTTCGTCGGGTTCTTGGTGAACCTACAAGTCCTATATATCCCCACAACCAGAAAGGTCCAGCGGATATAACTGTATATTGCTTTCAAATAGCTGTCATAATTAGAAGAAGTTACAGGTGAAAACGTTGACACAAATGGCTGTTTTTTTCAACTAATTTTCAATTTTTCCTTCATTTAACTGTTAGTTTCTATAAGGAAAACTTTAAGGATCTACACAAATGACCCCTTGCTGAATTCAGAATTTTGTCTACTTTTCAGAAATGTATGGCTTTTTAGGATCCATTATTGGTTTCATACCGATTTCTACCATTAACTGGAAGGAGGTTGAAAGCACAAAAAATAGCAAAAATAGGCTATGTCCCAGAAAAATGCCAAAACTGTGTAAAAAAGTTGGTTTTCTGACAAGAGTCTGCTTGTCCTTGAAAGCTGGGAAGATGGTGATTTCAGCACCACAACCCCTTTTTGATGCCATTTGCAGGGAAAAAACAAGACGCTTTCATCTGTAGCCCTTTTTTTGCATTTTTCCCCAAAAAACAAAATTTTGCTGTATTTTGGCTAATTTCTGGGTCTCCTCCAGGGGAATCCACAAACCCTGGGTACCTTTACAATCCCCATGATGTTAGAAAAAAAGCACGCAAATTTGGCATGGATACCTTATGTGGTCAAAAAGTTACAGGGGCCTAAGCGCGCACTACCCCAAATAGCCAAAAAAGGCTTAGCACGGGGGGGCGGGGGAGGCCTAGCAGCGAAGGGGTTAAAAAGCACCCACACCAAAATCTTTTTGCACTGCAGTGCAATATGTTAGGCTTCCCCAAAAAATTAAGGACATAACAAGCAGCAATCAACCCTGCAACACTCCATACAAAATTTCAAATTATATTATCTTTTTTTTTGCATAGCCTTCTTAACAAAGGCCTGCTATACTGGTGGGTGCAGTGAGGAGGTAAGCTAGGTATGAGAAATCTATTGGTAGAAGTGTAAACAAAAAACAGAAATAGCATAGGTGGCATCAGAAGTTTACTTTGTTACAGAATTGAGACATTTTGCTCACAGAGCAAGGTAGTGTGTTAAACCTGTTCAGCATCACCACCCGGGACACACTGGAGAAATCTGCTAACAATACCCATGCAGGGTTTTTAATGTACTCAAAGAGAACACAAGCAGAAATGTGCTTCAGGTCTGCATAAAAAGACAATCTGACAAAGGCATCTCAACTACAGCCCATTTTGAAGAAGTCACAACCTCCTTGTTCGAGAGATCTGAAAGGAGACAGAAGGACTGAGGGTAGTTTGCAGTCATTAGATGTCAGAAGAGCGAAAGACAGCTCGCACTAGCACTTGCTGCACTGAATGGGCTGCAACATCAGATCTGTAGTTTCACGGGGAGCCGGCTGCATTGCTTCCAATTTCCCACCAGTATCCAGATGTGCCCAGCCAGGGTTCTCCCTCTAGAAGGGCTGGAGGGTTCCTGCTGACCCTGTGGAGGTATGCTTGGTAGCAAGAAGACGTCAGTCACTGCAAGTCCATTTTGTTTTCCTGCACAGAGGCAATCAGAGCATTGCACTCAATGGGGTGATAGCGTTGATACATATCAATCTTCCTCTTGATCTGCTTTGGAGTGTCCTGGTAATAGTTCTTCTCGTCCCTGGCCATCTCCTGCATGAAAAGAGGCAATATTTAGATACTTCTTCCCTGTGTCTACAGCTTCATTTAACACTATGGACACAGTCACGTTGATTGTTAATGCACCTAGAACACCATTAAAAAATGAAACACAAAAATATCAGATTAGCTCTCTCAATTCCCTCAATCAAGGCTGTAGAACGTAAGAGAAGATTCCAACTGGAGGTCTAAAGCAGTCAAAGCCCCTGTGCGTGTGAAGGGCCACACATAAGCAGCACGAGCAACGGACATAGGCAGACAGTGGAGAGCCATTTTCACTAGCACCAAATCCACAGTCAATACAAATTGCATCTAGCTATCTAAGAACAAGCATTGGCCAAGCCAATAGGTCTCGCCTGTGGGCCAGCCATTACTGGCTCTGGCAATAGGGTATTGTGAATAAAGGGATGGTGGGTGCAATGTTTTTGTTTTGTTTTTTAACTCCAGGGAGGGGGAAAAGAAACACGGACAGGAGGAAGAGATGGTGTTAGGACCGAGAAGAAACAGGGAGGGGGAAGAAGACCCAGGAGTGAGGCATGTGGGGGTAAGGTAAATGCTGCCAGTGCCCTCTATTGGCCCTGCCCATTCTGGTAAATAGCGCTATAAAAATCTACATTAAAAAAATAAGTATATGGGTACATACAGAGAAGAAGTGTTCTCGTGGACACTGGTACTTGTGCCAAGTTTAAAGAAGCTTCTGGTTGGAAGCGAAGGGCAGGTGTTAAAAAAAAAAAAAATTCCCAGGTCTCGGGGGACGGGACCCAGAATATTTAATATCAAATTGTACTCTTTTCAATGCAACATAAGAAACGTCTCAATGTGCTTAGCTGTACATCTTTGGACAGCAAAAGTTCCAACATTTGCCTTTAAAAAGTGATTTGTGATGAACAATTATTTTATGATGTAAGATTATTTATATTCTTCCCATTTACTAAAAACGGTGTAAATGGCATACAATGCCCATGACTGACCAAATGCTTGACAAGGTTTCGAAGCGCACATGTATACTGCTGAGCAGCCAGGCAATACAGAACCATTTCAATTCTTTTGCACACAAACAAGCAGAGAAACACTCACAGAAACTTACATTTGCCTGTCTCAGCACTGTATCACACAACTACAGCAAACGGTATCAATTTATTTTCATAGATTGACTAATTGAAAGTTACCAAAAGCCAAGATCAGTGGAAATGTTCGAGCCCTTCTCGTGTGCAAGTGTCTGATAGAGTACTGAGGGCTAGTGAGATCTCAGTCTGTCCTTCTCCAAATAGATACAGAGGTGGAGAACGACAGAGAGAAGGAAGTTGGTGAAGGAGGAGAAAGCCAGAGCGCACAAGAGGAATGGAAAGAGATGGGGCACGGGGAAGAGGGAAGGGAGATGATTAGTGGGAAAAAGAAAGGCGCAGATTATAAAATAGTGAAAGTAACAAGAGACTAGCTTTTAACAGAGCTCCCGAAGATTCACGCGTGGGTGCACAACACACTGCAGTGAGTGCAGTTCTGAGTAGCCAGGCACATACGATGGGGTGCCCAGCAAAACAGGAAAGGCGTATTATATAGGCCATGGGCTGCCTTCAGATCAAAACAAATGCAGCTAGATGTCGTAAACTGGTCTATTGTGTCATGATGGATGGCGCTCGGCGGTTCAAAGCACCATAGATGCTGCTTCCCTGCTGCTCTGCGTCAACACGGCTGAAGTCTCAGCTGTAGCGCCCCAAAAAGAATATGGATAAAATTTTTTTTTTTTTTTTAATGTACAGGGCCATAGGAGCTCAGAAAGACTAGCACTTACTGCGAAAATGGTTAAAGAAGGGTCGGGGGAGGAGAGGTTTAGAGTGGCAAACAGTGACGGGCAGGAGGTGGTGGTGGAGGAGGGACGGCATGGAAAAATTTAAGATGCAATAAAATGCAAGCAGCGACGTGCGCGAGGTGGTGGTGTGGGGAACGGCACAGGGAGATGAAGTGATTTAGGAATATAATTAAAAATAAGTAACTCTGCAGTTACGCAGGGAAGAGGGTGACACCAAGGTTGGAGGGGACAACAACATAGCCTCCGGCTCAAAATGCGTTTGGAACAACAAGGAAAAAGCACTCCCTGAGCCATTAACTAAAATAGGACAAGTGGAATGCTACAAGTAATGGGGGGCCTGCTCCATGGGAGGGAACAAACAAAACAAGCATTGGCATAGCCCAGTGGTTCCCAAACTGTGCGCCGTGGCTCCCAGGGGAGCCGTCAAACCTAGCCAGGGGAGCCACGCACCAAGCATTTTAATGCATTTAATGTTGAAGGGGTTGTTGGTTTCAGTTAAACTAAGTAGACTTAAACGCATGATGTCGATGATTTGTAAGTGCAATAAGAAAAAGAGGGACCCCTTTGCTCAGACCAGGGGAATAGGGTACTATTGACAAGTAGAAAAGAGAAATCCCTTGGTGTAAATATGTGCTATTGCTGGGTCTCTAAATTCCCAGTATAAAGTTACTAGCCCATATGTTAGAAAGATATTGGGTTAAGGATGTTCCTACACAATTATAAATTATATTAAAAGTATTGTTTTATTTAAAATTCATCACTCAATATATAAAAACTCATTACACTGAAAGAGTGACATCAAATTCATATACCATTGCAACAAAGGTTTTTTAATGGTATGTGAATTTGATGTCACCTTTCAGTGTAATGAGTTTTTATATATTGAGTGATGAATTTTAAATAAAACAATACTTTTAATATAATTTATAATTGTGTAGGAACATCCTTAACCCAATATCTTTCTAACATATGGGCTAGTAACTTTATACTGGGAATTTAGAGACCCAGCAATAGCACATATTTACACCAAGGGATTTCTCTTTTCTAGATGATTTGTAAGTGACATGCCTAAAGCTGTAAATGTAGTGTTTAATTGATGGCATGTCAAGGGAGATCACCTCCATATTTCACTGAATCCCCACATTCCAACACTTCCAAAGTAAGCGGAAGATGCCTGATTTATTTTGTTAGACTCGTTAATAGTTTCGTTTTTTTCCAAATGCACTTTACACCAAAATGTATTTTTTTCCAAATGTATTTGACACCAATGCAAGTTATCAGGAAAGTACAGTTGTCCTGTCTATTAAACACACTAAGTATTAAGTATTGACATTTGTACTTGAATCATAGGTACTTCCAGTACCCACACATTTCCAGACAGGCCTGCTCTCTCCTTGAGCACAGGGAAGTAAAACACCATATACGGCATAATGCCAACATTTTGAAGCAAGAAAGACTGACGTTTAAAAAAAAATCTGAGGAATTTATTTTACTTGCATAGATTTGGAGGCAATTTTAGGGACGAGACAGCAAAAATAAAGCTGTATGTGGTTTAAAAAATCGTGAGTCACCCTGCTGAGACAGGTGTGTTGGCACGTATGACATAGGTAAAAATGGAAGTGCATGCAAATATTCTTCAAGCGCAGAAACACTTTGGCAATGGGGCCTACATGTATAGGGGTGCTATCTAGCACTGTAAGTGGAATAAAAAAGTTTGAGTGGGTACTCTAAAAAAGGCATGGGCAAAGAAGTGTAACTAGGAATATTTTATTAGAGGCGTTGCCATAGTAATACGAAACACCCTGCGTATAGGATTATAATACCTTCATCCCAATTATTTTCAGGGGGAAAAATGCAAGTACTCCTGAGGCTGGGGGCGCGCGCACACACACACACACACACACACACACACACACACACACACACACACACACACACACACACACACACACACACACACCACACCCCACCCCACCCCACCCCCCCTCACCCTCCCAAAAAAGTAACTGTGGGGGGCAATGGCCAATGGGTCAAGGGAGCCGTGGGTCGAAAAAGTTTGGGAACCTCTGGCATAGCCAATAGGTCTCGCCTTTGGGACCTTATTATGTGTTTAGCCAGAACTTTTGGCTATGTTGTAGAGCATTGTGGCTGCTGTGCATCATGTTGAAAAGTTATAATAAAAAGTGTTAAGCATTTTTGTTACCTTTATACAAACCAAGACGACATTATATACAACTGAACAACCCGATTAAAAAAAGATTTTAACATAAAAAATGTCTTCTATTTTTTTTGTACTTGCACTGCTGGCAACTTCTTCCTGCCTGTTCTCATGCTGGTTTGTTATAAATTTTTTTGTTATGGGGGAGCAGGACAAATAACGGGGGAGTGGAGGTTGGAAAACAGTAATTTAATTAGAACACGAGCAGCGGACGGACACTAGTGGAGAATCAACAGATGCCAGATTCCGAGGGCAGAGTGACGTGATGCTTAGGTGATGTTTGGGTGATGCTTAGGTGGTGCGCTGATGCAAAATGGTGGTGGTGAATGATGTTTGGTTTCTCAGGTGGTGCCACTATATGGTGTGGATTGGAGGTACGTTGTGGATTGCGGAGTTGAAATATGTTGTTTGGTGTGTAATTATGTGGTGTGTATTGGAAATGCGTGGAGTTGAATTGTGTGGCCTGGAACTGTGGTGTTGAGTGAAATTATGCTTAGTGAAATTGTGTCAGTGTGGAGTGCATTTATGTTGATTGGTGGTATATGGCATAGAGTGCATTTATGTGGAGTGTATTTATGTTGCATTGAGTAGAGTGCAATTATGTGGCATGTAATTATGTGGCACAGTGGTATTATGTGGAGTGTATTTATGTTGCATTGAGTAGAGTAATTATGTGGCATGTAACTGTCGCACTGAGTGGTATTTTGTGGAGTGTATTTATGTTGCATTGAGTAGTGTCATTATGTGGCGTGTAATTATGTGGCACAGTGGTATTATGTGGAGTGTATTTATGTTGCATTGAGTAGAGTGTAATTATGTGGCATGTAACTGTCGCACTGAGTGGTATTTTGTGGAGTGTATTTATGTTGCATTGAGTAGTGTCATTATGTGGCGTGTAATTATGTGGCACAGTGGTATTATGTGGAGTGTATTTATGTTGCATTGAATAGAGTGTAATTATGTGACGTGTAATTATGTGGTATGTGGGGTGTATTTATGTTGCATTGAGTAGAGTGTAATTATGTGGCGTGTAACTATGTGGTAATGAGTGGTATTATGTGGAGTGTAATTATGTTGCATTGATTAGAGTGTAATTGTGACGTGTGATTATGTGGTACTGAGTGGTATTATGTGGAGTGTATTTATGTTGCATTGAGTAGAGTGTAATTATGTGGCATGTAATTATGTGGCACTGAGTGGTATTATGCGGAGTGTAGGTTGCATTCAGTAGAGTGTAATTATGTGGCGTGTAATTATGTGGCTGTCACGGTGTGGCCTCGGAACCAGGGACGGCCGAGCTAACAACTGACTGGTGGTCTGCGCCCCCTGTTACCACTCCCCCTCTTCTTTCCCGACAGGATAAATGGGACCAGGGCTCCTTTAAGGAAACCGAAGCGGACGAACCCGAAATAGAGACCTGCCCCTTTAACTCGGACGAGATCCATGCAAGGACCGCCTCCGTTCTACACGTCAGCTCCCAAGCTCCAATAAGTGCTTGGAAGATCCAGGAAGAGAGGAGGGAGACTTCCGGACTCGAGAGGAGAGACGCAAGAGAGACGGACGCGGAGATCAGAAACCCGAGGATTCCAACAGCAGGACGAGCATCGCTGCGACGAGACGTAGAGGGAGTTGACGACCCGAAGCTGCCAGAAGGCCAACGTTCCCACGCTGCGCCCAGCCACGCTTCAGGAGAAGCGTGGCTCTCGAAGGTACGGAAAAGGGTTGCGGGGTGGGTCGGGACACGGGGAAAGACCGGCGAGTAGAGGTGTTTCTTAACTCATCCTCTATCCTCCCGCTCCTTGTTTCCCCTACCCTTTGAGCACCCTCACCTTGTATATAGCACCAAGCACCAAAACGGGTGGTCCCTCACTCCCTTCCCCCTCATACAGCGTTACGTGATACTGATCCCGGTTCCCTTCTTCCTCCTATGCACCGGAGCGGCGCAAGCCAGAAAAGGGCAGAGACCGGACAAGGGAAGACACAGACAAGAGTGAAGAAGCCCCAGGATAAGAGACATTATTTTTGTGGCATAACTCTGGCTTCTGTTAGAAGGAGACGAACCCCGTCAATAAAGTCGTCTTTATCCCAACGTAGTCTCGACCTCGATCCTTCCCCACGTCCACAAGTGGTGGAGAATGAGGGCAACTCGTCCATTGACCCTATAATAATGAACAATCTAATACAACACCTTGTCCACGGCCAGGACAAATCAGGATGGGCCGTCGAGCGTCAAATGATGTCGGCACAAGCCGACCGCGACGTATTCAAAGACTCCATGACGTCCCAAATGGAGAACCTACAGAAACTAATGACGGACCGTCTGGTGACGCCACCACCCACCCGGATGCGTTTATGTTGAACTTTGAGAGGGTCGCCAGGGCTTGTGGTTGGCCGGTGAAAAAGTGGCCCTTCTTTTTGGCACCGCTGTTAACCGGAGAGGCCCAAGCCGCTTACAAGTGGCAAACGCGAACGGGACCACACCATACCCCGCAATCAAGGAAATCATTCTGGAGCATCTAGGCCTCGATGAAGAGGCATTCAGGTTACGTTTCCGGAGGGAGAGGGGAGCACCCAGAGAAAACCCTAAAACCCTCTTCTTCCGGTTAAAGGCCGCAGCGGACAAGTGGCTACGACCAAACGAAAACACTAAGGAAGGTATTATGGACAAAATATACCTTGAGCAATACTTAGAGGCGTTACCCTACAATACGCAGAAATGGCTACGTCAGCACACGAATTTGACTACGGAACAGGCTGTTGACATGGCTACCACCTTCGCCAGGGCCCAACCTCAACCTGCTATGTGGGAAACTGAAAAACCATCCAAAACGACAATGGTGAAGACTGAGAAGAAAACCTACCGTCCCTACCAGGATGGATCCCGTCCCAAATCCTCAAAGCCAGACGATCCCCCATTCAGAGGCCCACAGTGCTTTGAATGCAGGGAGTGGGGCCACCTCGCCAGAGTCTGTCCCAGAAGAAAACCCTCGGAAGAACCGATGGAAGTAGGATACATCCCTCGGTCCATCTTGTACACGGCTGAGATGGGGGCCGCCTTTTACGTAAGCATGGAGGTGAATGGGAGACTCGTGAAAGCCCTTCTGGACTCAGGCTGTAGACAGTCAGTGATACAGGGTTCCCTTGTATTCCCCTCCCAGCTCCTTCCCGACGCAATAGTCCATATCCGGTGTGTGCACGGGGATGTGAAACAGTACCCAGTGGCCAAGATCAGCCTTATCCACAGAAGATGGGAACCACACACAGTAAGGGTATGGGTGTTAGACGACTTACCTGAAGACCTCATTATAGGGACAGACAACCCAGACTTTTTAGACATGTTCCTGACCACAGTGCATACCACCCCAGGGAAGGAGAGTACAGGAAAGACGGTACCTGCCTTCGTCTCCCCAGAGCCTTGGGTTATGGACCGAAGTTTTAGGTTTGCTCAACTCAATGACCCCCACCTTACAGAACGCATGGCAAAATGCTAAGACTAACCCATCTCCCACAACATACCCTCACTTCACAATCAATAAGGACTTACTATACAGAGTAGCTTCAAAGGCGGACGTTCCTCAACTTCTCGTCCCCATGTCCTTTAGGGAACAAATCTTGTTCTTCTCACACTCGCACCTCACGGCGGGTCACATCGGGGCCGAGAAGACTACCCAAAACGTGCTCAGACATTTTTATTGGCCTGGGGTATACGGTGATGTAAAACGGCACAGTCAAGAATGCGATATCTGCCAGAAAAGAAACTCATACCACCCTCCTCCTGTACCCCTACAACCACTCCCAATCATTGGTACCCCATTTGAGAGAGTCGGTATGGACCTCATTGGGCCCTTACCAAAAACAAAGAGAGGGAACCAGTATGCATTAGTCATAGTAGACTACTCAACCAGATTTCCTGAAGCTTTTCCCTTGAGAGCAGCAACCTCTTCCAATATTTCGGAATGCCTTGTCGAGCTGTTCGAGAGTGGGATTCCATAGGGAGATCCTCACGGATCAAGGGACCCCATTCGTGTCACGCCTCATGAAAGAGGTCTGCAAAACCCTCAACCTCCGTCACATAAAAACGTCCGTGTACCACCCACAAACCGACGGGTTGGTAGAGCGGTACAACGGTACCCTGAAAACGGTTCTGAGAAAGATGCTTCAGAACGACGGGAAGGAATGGGATCAACTGCTCCCTCTGGCCCTGTACGTAATCCGAAGCCAAAAATAAAGTTCCCTAGGGTGTTCCTCTTTCGAACTATTGAACGGAAGGCAGCCCAGGTCCCTTTTAGAAATAACCAAGGAGGCCTGGGAAAAGGAGGAAGCGGAGGAAACGCGAGGATTCCTCGAATACACGCAGAACCTAAAGAATAAAATAGGGAAGTTGAGGGACCTGGCCTACTCCCAATTAGAGAAGAAACAGGAGACAGAAAACCCTGTATGACAAAGGAAAGAAGTGGAGGCGCCTGAGCATCGGCGACTGGGTGTTAGTCCTGCTGCCCTCGTCATCTTGTAAATTCTGGTCAGAATGGCTTGGTCCCTATAAAATCATAGGCACTATCGGAAAAACAAGCTATAGGGTACAGGTAAAACCCTCTCGCGCCCAGACGTTCCACATCAACCTATTAAAGAAGTGGATAGGTCCCCTCCCCAAAAACACACACTTCACCCTGCCTTCCTTCCCGCATGCTTCAGAAACGTTAGAACAGTTAGTGATAAACTCTGACCTATCGGAGGAGCAAAGACGGTCCCTAAACAACGTCTTTAGAGTGTTACACCCCGATCTTTTCGGACAAACCGGGGAAAAAACCCCCTCACAGAACATTCCATAGAGACCCTACCCGGAGGAGTAATAAAACAAAAAGCATACAGGATACCGGCAGCAAAAAGAGAGGCTGTAAGGAAAGAGGTAAAAGACATGTTAAACATGGGGGTCATTCGCCCATCGAAGAGCGAATGGACTTCACCCATTGTCATGGTACCGAAACCTGATGGGTCAACACGGTTTTGTATGGACTTTCGGGCCCTGAACTCCATCTCTACCTTTGATGCCTACCCTATACCTAGAATTGATGAACTTATAGAAAAGCTGGGGGAGGCAACATACATCACCACCATCGATTTGATCAAAGGGTATTGGCAGGTCCCTCTCACTGAATCAGACAGAAAGAAAACAGCTTTTGTGACTCCAGATGGGCTTTTTGAGTTTACGGTGCTCCCGTTCGGCCTCCATGGCGCCCCGGCCACTTTTCAGCGCCTAATGAACATGGTCCTAAACGAACACCACTCGTTCGCATCGGCCTATCTGGACGACATAGTGGTGTTCAGCCCCACATGGGAGACCCACCTGCAACACCTTCATGAGGTGTTACGATCACTGCAAAACGCAGGGCTCCATGTGAACTCAAAGAAGTCTAGGGTGGCCTTTCAGAAAGTCAAGTACCTGGGATTCGTCCTAGGTCATGGGGTGATAGCCCCACAGGACGAGAAGGTGAAAGCAATCGTAAACACCCCGTTCCCCCAAAACCAAGAGGGATCTCAGAGCTTTTTTAGGGCTTTTGGGGTATTACAGACGATTCATTCCACACTACTCAGACCTGGCAACCCCTTTAACCAACTTGCTCCGCAAGGATGTTAAAAACGAAGCTCTGACGCATCCCTCCCAAGAGGCAGTAGACGCCTTTTCTCGACTGAAATCCACCATTACCACCAGCCCTGTGCTAGTTACTCCAGACTTTTCAAGGCCATTTACACTCCATACAGACGCCTCTGACCTTGGCATAGGGGCGCTCTTGTCCCAGGACTCTATTGATGGGGTGGAACAACCCGTTTTGTTTATCAGTAGGAGACTATTCCCCCGAGAAACCAAGTATCCCACGATAGAAAAAGAATGCCTCGCCATCAAGTGGTCAGTCGATAAGCTGAGGTACAACCTGGAAGGTCGCCCCTTTACCTTGTTCACGGACCATGCCCCGCTACAGTGGATGAGTAGAAACAAAAGCCTGAACGCCAGGGTCCTGAGATGGTTCCTCTCCCTGCAGCCCCTTTCCTTCACTGTGAAACATAAAAAAGGGACCAGTATTGGGAGTGCTGACTTTCTCTCACTAGTATTTCCTCTCCCCGATCGGGAGAATCCTAGGGGGGAGAAGTGTCACGGTGTGGCCTCGGAACCAGGGACGGCCGAGCTAACAACTGACTAGTGGTCTGCGCCCCCTGTTACCACTCCCCCTCTTCTTTCCCGACAGGATAAATGGGACCAGGGCTCCTTTAAGGAAACCGAAGCGGACGAACCCGAAATAGAGACCTGCCCCTTTAACTCGGACGAGATCCATGCAAGGACCGCCTACGTTCTACACGTCAGCTCCCAAGCTCCAATATGTGCTTGGAAGATCCAGGAAGAGAGGAGGGAGACTTCCGGACTCGAGAGGAGAGACGCAAGAGACGGACGCAGAGATCAGAAACCCGAGGATTCCAACAGCAGGACGAGCATCGCTGCGACGAGACGAAGAGGGAGTGGACGACCCGAAGCTGCCAGGAGGCCAACGTTCCCACGCTGCGCCCAGCCACGCTTCAGGAGAAGCGTGGCTCTCGAAGGTACGGAAAAGGGTTGCGGGGTGGGTCGGGACATGGGGAAAGACCGGCGAGTAGAGGTGTTTAACTCATCCTCTATCCTCCCGCTCGTTTCCCCTACCCTTTGAGCACCCTCACCTTGTATATAGCACCGAGCACCAAAACGGGTGGTCCCTCACTCCCTTCCCCCTCATACAGCGTTACGTGATACTGATCCCTGTTCCCTTCTTCCTCCTATGCACCGGAGCAGCGCAAGCCAGAAAAGGGCAGACACCGGACAAGGGATGACACAGACAAGAGTGAAGAAGCCCCAGGATCCGGTCCAGGGAGGACCTGGCCTGGCAGTTCGGTCTGGACTGTTCCCATGGGGCACAGGGTCAAGACTGATTTGCATATGGCTGGGTCCAAACTGGGGTGGCGTGGTGGGCAAAAGAACGATGGATTTAACCCAGATCTTTTGACTGGGGGAGAATGTTTGCATTGTCAGCATTCCGTCCATCATTTGTTTGCTGTAGCCCCAGGGTAAGACATTTTTGTGGCATAACTCTAGCTTCTGTTAGAAGGAGACGAACCCTGTCAATAAAGTAGTCTTTATCCCGACGTAGTCTCGACCTCGATCCTCCCCCACGTCCATAGTGGCACTGAGTGGTATTATTTGGAGTGTATGTTGCATTGAGTGCAGTGTAATTATGTAGCATATAATTATGTGGCACTAAGTGGCATTATGTGGAGTGTATTTATGTTGCATTAATTAGTGTAATTATGTGGTGTGTAATTATGTGGCACAGTGGTATGTGGAGTGTATTTATGTTGCATTGAGTAGAGTAATTATGTGGCTTGTAATTATGTGGTACTGAGTGGTATGTGGGGTGTGTTTATCTTACATTGAGTAGAGTGTAAGTATGTGGCGTGTAACTATGTCGCACTGAGTGGTATTTTGTGGCGTGTATTTATGTTGCATTGCGTATAGTGTAATTATGTGGCGTGTAATTATGTGGCACAGTGGTATTATGTGGAGTGTATTTATGTTGCATTGCATAGAGTATTTATGTGACGTGTAATTATGTGGTACTCAGTGGTATGTTGAGTGTATGTTGCATTGAGTAGAGTGTAAATATGTGGCGTGTAATTATGTGGAACTGAGTGGTATTATATGGAGTGTATTTATGTTGCATTGAGTACAGTGTAATTATGTGGTACTGAGTGGTATTATGTGGAGTGTATTTATGTTGCATTGGAAAGTAGGCCCCTAAAAATGAGTAGTCGAAGGATACAAGTCAATCAATCAAAAAGCAAAAGGATGGTAAAGAGGTTATGCTCCAGGCGAGGAACAATACAAGAAGAGGAAAGCAAACCATTGAGTAAGAAACAAGCAAATGAGTGACAAAGACAAACATGGGTAAGCAATGGCAGGCTTTAAAGTCACTAAGTTTTTGGTAAGTCCTCAAAAAATCTTTTGCAACCAGACCCATCAACACCCTTCCAACCATACATCCCTACAAGGAGTATGGGTAAGCGCTTCAGCGCCACAAAAATGGGTAGTAAGTTCTAAACAAATACTGCAATACAAAGAAAGGGGTCATTGGGAGCCCAGGAACTGGATGTAATTAAACGCTTCAGTGACACCCACGGCTACAAAGCGCTATATAAATGATACAACAGACTAGATACTTACTTATCAACCCAAAGCAGTGTTTTAAATGGAAATATAAAAGTGCTGGTACACACTATACAGAATACCCGTTTGCTCCTGAGAAGTGCCAGTAATCTCCCACATACCTGCCAACTTGAACAACCTCACAGTGTGAGGAGGGGCTGGGGCCTTGAAGGGGACGGGCCTCATGCTCAGAAATATTCAGGAAGCACTTTTGAACCCCACCCCTAAGCCCCCTCCTCCCAAAAAAAAGCTTAGGGAAGCTGGTGCTGATGTCCTCCTGGGGTGTTTTCACACCCCTTAATGTACGTTGGCAGTTCAAAGCCTCCCAAGATGGAAAACTACTATTCACGGTGGTTTTCAGCTAGTTTTCCATGCCACAGTGTGAGATCGGCTCCTCACCAGGTGATGGGAGCCGAGATAGTGTGTCACACTGTAGCCCGTGTGAGTTGGCAGGTATGCTCCCATTAAATGTAATGGAATCCTGCTGAGAAGTGCAGGCACTTTGTACCCGACAGCACCTACCCATTTAAAGCACTGTCTGAAAGCACTTCAGGCCTCGCAAGGGGTATGGAAATCGTATATAAATAACCATACATAACAATACAATGTCTTTCTTGTTGTTTACTTGCATACTTTGTTGTTTAAACATATTCAGTGTATGCCTCTAGGTAAAGTGATCTGCGCTATATAAAACTTCAAAAATAAAATAAAAATAAATGTGAGTAGGCCGGGCCAATCGGTATACTGTTTTCCTACAGCCCTGGGCTCTCACATATGCCCGCTTCACCCTGGTATTTAAAAGTTATCCCATGCCATGGAGACGCCTCCGCGTGCACGCTGTAAGCCCGCTCGCACGACACTTACCGCCTTTAGTAGGGGCAGCGCTGTGTTGCCCCTCGGGGCCAAACTCGCAGTAAATAAACGCCATCAATAAAAATAAATAAATAACGGCCACATTGAGCCAAGCTCGGCTTGTAGTCACAAGTAGTACTCTGAATTTTGGGAATTGCGGTTTTGTATATCCCTTTGGAAGTGTATTCAAGTCCCAAAGAGCACACAGAGGAGACACTGCTTTGTGCCGTGCCCAGTCTCTATTCTAAATGCAAGACCACAAGTACCAGCATGCAAAGGGGAAACGTTTCGCCCCCGACACACAGCAGCGTGCAGTTTCTGTAAGAAGGGAATCATTTCATTATTCTTTTCACTTTTATCAAAGACTGCTCCCTCTCACCAACGGCCTCTTTCTCAGGCAGCTTAGGTCCATTGGTTAGTGTTCCCAACACAACACAACACACCATACAGCACCTTGCCCACGCATACCACCCCTCCCCCTTCCAGTCATCACCACAGCCAACACACCCCAAACACCTCCTTTGTAGTAAAAATTGAAGCCTCTGGAGGGGTCTTCCTGCCTCGCTCCTTCGCACCCAGCCAGGCCCATCCCTTTAATATGCAAGGGTCCAGACACTGCAGGAAGGAGCACGCGAGGCCGATGCAGACCCCCTAGGCAGGGCTTGTGAAAGAAACCAAACAATGGCCTCGCTCGGGGACTCCTGGTTCACATGCAAACCTTCCCTCCCCACGAAGAATTTGGAGCATTCCTTGCCATAATTCCTCTGCCTTGTTTCACTTCGATCATTTCCTGTACCTCAAATGTCAAATCAAAGACAGGAATAAAAGGTGCGCACCTTTTAGTCTCCACTCAGTCTCTCGTACTGCGGTCGTTGATACACGGGGGTCCGCCTCTGGGCTTGGCAGTGAAAAGAGTAGAGGCCCAGACCTGGCAGTCAGAGCGCGTGGCTGGTGATTTCCACACGGGCAAGAACCCAGCACACGCACACATAGCTGCGCCAGAACTTCACCACACAACGGGTCTTCACTGGCCTCTTAAAATGCACTCAGCGTTGAGGAAACTAGTTTCATCGCAGCAATGAGCAAAGGCGAAACCTAACAGGCCACGAGATGGGTACGGCCCGCTGTCCCTCCCTCCAAGTCACTCATTGATGGCAGTTAGACGATGAACAGCAACGCCGTTATTAGCTGCAAGCCTGGTTGAGTAAGCTCTATAAAACCAAGATGTTATCATGACGATTTAAAGGTTCCTAGAACCCCGTTTTGCTGGCAGCAGGCAAAGGATTGGGGATTTGTGTGAGGTGCCAAGACAGCACGAGTTTGCTTTGTTTTATGTTTATTGTAGCGTGTGAATGGATGCACACTCCTGAATCCAGCTTGGAGGGCTTGCACCAAGCAAGTAACGTGGCTGGAGGGATGAGGAATGGGACAGGAGCACCGGGCTCCACGGCAACCAGGAGCAACAGTCTGCGAAAAACAGAACAATGTAGAACAAAACTCAATTGAAACAAGTAACCTGAGACTGGAATGCAGCCTGACCTCCATCTGGCACACTGCGCGTCGCCAATGATAATTAAAAACAGATGGCACACGGCCGCGCTGCTGCTTGCTCCCGAGCACCCTAGGCCAGGGGAGAAAGAAGGCGGGACATGCACCCGCCTTGGGCCAATTACGTGTGTTTTGAGTTTAAAGCCCTTACTAAAAGCCTCGCAGAGCAGCGCATGCGCGCTGGCTCAGGCGAGACCTAAAAAGGAGGTACAAATAGCAAAAATAACCACTTAGAAGCAAGGATTTTTAAAGGACATTGAAATAAACAAAGGAAAAGCAGTGGGCGGGCTGTAAGCCCACAAAGTATATACGTCTCGACCTAGAAAGCACTAGATTTCTACTCTTGCATTGTCAAAAAATCTTTTTTATATCATCCCTTTCATAGAACACAGAGGCTAATTAGTTATTTTACAGTTGTTTATGCTTGAAATTCATTATTGTGCAAAGAAATTTCATTAGGACCCGGAAAAGAAAGTTCAGGACAGGAAAAATAGGACCCTTTTTTGGCTGCTATAATTACTGACATAGCCCCCTCAGTAAGGTTTTGGACCCCTTCATCTGTGTTGGCTATGCTCTTTCTATTTAATCCAGTCCCAGCATGCTACAGGTTCCAGTCTACTCTTTATTTTTCAGTAATGACGACAGTGCTGAATTTTTCTTTCAGAGAGGGGTGAAGCCAAATTACAAGGCTCCGTTTATGGGCATCAGGATTGCCACTAACAGGGAGGCCTGGGGACTTAAGAGCAATTTTTTTTTTTAAGGGCAGCCCTTCTATGAGGGAAGAGTGGGGATGAAGAGCTGCAGTACTTGTCATGCAGACATAATTCGTATTTTTTTTGGTTTTTTTTAAATCAACTTTTGCACAACTAGAGATATGGGCCATTACTACTGGCCTTTCACACATCACCTTAGCAGGCCCATGTGATAAACGGAGGTCTACCTATGGTATAAGAAGCGAGTCCTCAGCGAACCCATGCTCCAGAAACGTCAGCATGTCCATGGAAACGCAGCGAATCCCACACCATGGTCAGAGCTAATTTTTCTCACGGAGAATTGTTAGGGTGGTAATAAACTTATTGCCAATACATTTGAGCAATAAGTGCAGTAAATTATCCCTACCCTTTTTTATGGGGTCCTCGCCTGCAGTTCGGACACATAATTAACAGCTGTTATTGACAGAGTATTTTGTGTTGATAGCAGAATAAGAGTGGAGGCCGGAGCTGTGGCCTCCCTCAATCGTACATATACCTGGCCTTTAAACTAAGAGTAGTCCCACCCTACTTGCGCATAATATCAAGAGATTGGTCTCATACCATTCAGATAAAGCTTGGACCCCTGATTCTAACAAATCATTGTCTGAATTCACACCATTAGACATATCAATATAAATACAAATTCACCCTGTTCAGCAATAGGCCCCTCGCTGATTTAATACTCAATCACTTTTGTCCAGGCACCGAGTTCAGATTTCTTGTGCATATATAATTTGATCAAAATGACTACTCTCCTTAATACTTTTCTATGTGATGAGTGAATGCACAATACAGTTACTGAATCAATCTCTGCAAAAGCAAACACTATGCTCCATGGCCGTCACCAAAGACATGCACTTGTTATTTATATTTGATTGAGAAAAATACTGCTGAGGGCTAAATGGCATGGGTGGTGCTGAAAATGCTGTGCTCACTCGAGACTCCCTTCTGTGGGTGGAGATAGGCTAGATGGTGGTTTGGGCGGCATCTATTCATGTTTAGACCTAAAGCACTAGACCTTTGGTATACCCCTGTTGTATTCCGTTTTAGGTGTCCGTATATAGGTTTTCCTGAAACATGTCCTTATATAGGCACAATTCGCATTGCCCTTATATAGGCATAAGATCCCAGTCCTATTTAGGCATTAGCCATGCTATCCAAATACAGGCATGGTCACCTACATCCGTCCACCCCAACGTCACAACGAGTTCTTAGAAACCAGACCCTTATGCTTGTGGGAGTTCCCCTAGGCACAGGATTATTGATTTCTCCAAGAACTCATTTATTATGCATGAACCGCTATTCCTTAAGGGTTCATTCCTGACGTCTTCCTCTGCCCGACTTTACGTCAATGCTAACATTCCAAGGCACCTACCGGGTATAAATATACCTTCCCTTGCCCAAGCAAGTAGGAGGGGACCTCGACTTTAGAGGAGCCAGTGTCCCGGCCTGACACACTGACAAAGAGACGCTGTCATCCCTGCTCGCAGAGAATCCAGCTTCCAGTGTTCTGACTCCCTTTGCGGGGTGTTAGAGTTCGAGACCCGGAAAGAGGTTTCCCACCTCTCTCATTCTCAAGGTATAGAGCGGACTAGAACCTAGAGGGACTCTTGGCATACTAGACTCTTGGCATACTATAGCATACCATACTATAGAATACATCACCTACTTCTTACCTTGCACTACACTTAGGTTAGGTACACTGGGGTAGAACTAGTTAGAGAAGCATCTTATGAGTACTCGCATTTTTAGCTTATGTTATTTATGTATATGAATATATGTGTCATAGTTAAAAGATAATGCTAGCGCAGTATTATTTCTTTCTACTGCTTACGCTGTACATTAAATATCTTGCATACTGTCTTGTGATCATAACAGCTCATATCGAGAAACAAGACTGTTCAATAAATCCTTTTATTGAAACGCCAGTCTATTCTTTCTGTGTAACTCTGAAGAAACTAAGCATGCACGATTAGCTGAGTGAAACTTATCTGTTTCCACGATTCTGAGAGTGTTCAGATTCTAAAGGGAACCAAAAGTTGTCATGTTTATGCGGTTGCCAGAAACTACTCCCTTCTGGTTTAGAAGGTGTTTCTAGTGGCCTCTGAGTTAGCTGGCACAAAGTAATTAAGTTTAATATACTCGATAGGGACATACTGACCTCAGTCCTATGTCGAATCTATAGGGTATATTATTCCAATGCGCAGAGCCTATTAGGGAAATAGGAACTACACTACATGGCGCCCGTTTGGTAAGGCACTAATTTAACGCTAGATACTGAGTAACTCAGTCGTGCTTTTCTCAGACCCCTACTCACATACTCCATAAGACGTCTGGAGTGGGTAGGGTTAAGTATCCGCCAAAGCTAAATAGGACAAAAATCCTATATATTAGCTGTTTGGTTTGTTCAACGTTGAAGGATACAGTGTTCCAAAATATTGTGCACATTATCTTTTGTTTCCTTGAAACTTGTTCTACATTTTCAAAAACAATGTCCCTGAACGGGGATACTGCCACCGAGAACGGTGTAGCTGCGGCTGATCCAGTCGTAATAGCTTTTAACTTTACAGGTTTAAATGAAACCGATGAGGGTGTTATAAACATCCCTCCAAACTTAAGGATAGCCATCACTCTAAAACTTATAAAACACGGCCTAACACCAAGAGGTGGTAGAGCAGTTTTCGTGATAGAGGCACACTAATCCTTTCAGACAGGTATTCTATTCATGGATAGTATTCCCAGAATCAAATCCAGTAACAAAAGTGTTTGACTTCTTTAAAGAAGATGAACCACCAGAGGAATATATTCCTTTCGAGGATATTGAAATTCCACTCACATACCAGGAGCATCATCTCTGGTTTAAAGGCGCCCTAAAACATCACAAAAACATTACCAGGCTCAGTTCACTAGGTAGACCAGGAGCAACATGGCCGATTCTAGCCGGCTACACACCTCATCCTGACATCGATGAGATGTCAGACGAGGAATTACTTACTCAACTACAAGAGTTAATAAAAATTTACAGACAATTAGTCCAATATGTCATGTGGACTTTCACAGTCCAACCACCAATGACCATTCCAAATCAAACCCCTCAACAGGGTAATACACTAAAAATTACTCCACAGACTTTACACGCAGTCATGGGTAAAATGCCCACAAAACGTGAAGAAATTCCATTCTGGATAGCTCAAAAAATTACTCAAATCGAAGCAGTATTTCCAAATACTAGCCCTTATGAGAAACACAGAATCCTAACAATCTGTTTACCAATGGGGATCACACCGCAACTGGAAGACTGCACCACTTGGGGCGCAGTCTTTGCTGCCATCTATACTAAAACACATGGTGTTCGGTCAACTGCAGTAATACCAGATGTCCTGAAACAAATTCAAAACGAATACGGGGCAGAACCTGCTCTGAATTTAGGTATGAAATTACTGAAAAACTTCGACCAGGTCTCAACAATAATATCTAATATTAAAGGGGAGGCAGCATCAGTGGCGATCCGCCAACGCTTAAGGGAACTTGATGTAACAGAACATCAACATGAACTACCCAGAATAATAGAACAATCTTATGCAGAATTAGGCAGAGATAGTTTGGGTGGAAAACCTTTGAAGCCAAAACTATCTGAAAGTCCTGAGAAGGACTCTATTAAACAAAATCCTACATCTTCTAAAAAGAAGTGGGAAACTAAAACAAAATTCAAACGAGACACGTTCTCAATCCCGAGGTAGGTCTCCTCAAAAGGAGCCCTCTGAAAGGAGGTATAACCTCAGAAATAGGGATAATTTAAGAAAACCTGACCGGTATCAAGATACTGATACACGTTCCTCTCGTACCTTTCAGATATCGTCACAGACATCAGAAAGAAGAGGACGGTCAGAACACAGAGAAGAACGCGTGAAATCCAAAGACGATAAACACGTTCAGAAAAATAAATCAAACCTCAATTCACAAAAAAGAAGGAAGCAGGTCTGAAGATCAGACATGCCGAGAATACTGAGAACACAGCTCAAGAACGGAGAATGGGCTCAGACAATGCTGGACAGTGCAGCAGAAGTAACAATAGCTCGCCAGACCCTGAAGGAACTTCTGGAGATAGTGGACTTGAATGAGTACTTCACAGTAGAAAAACTGTAGACACCAGGGTTAGTACTCCACAAAAGTTATATGAAATAACACTCCGAATGGAGGGAGACATACCAAGAAAAGTGAAAACACTCTTTTGGGAGAAACTTTCAAGGGGTTATGATATACTTCTAGCAGAAAAAGACTGGCCACCAAATGTTGTCAGGGAGTGCCCACATGGCGAGGACATCATTATGCCAGCCTTCTCCAACCATATTCCAATTCACCTAAAATATACTTATGCCAGGAAATGAGCAGTTGCCCAGGCCCCAACATTATACAAAAATCATGTAGGATGGGATGAGGGCTCACCTCACCACAAAATACAGCTAAAAAAAAAAAAAAAATCAACCTACTGCACTAAGGCAGTACCCAATAAAGCAAGAAGCTAAAAAACAGGTCAGGGAGATCTTAGATCAACTTGAATACCAAGGAGTGATTGAAACATGCACCTCCTCAATGAACAATCCTTTGTTTCCTGCATCCAAACCAGACAATACATATCGTCTAGTTTTGGATTACAGACACTTGAACACTTGTTCCAAAACATTTGCAGTGCAAAATGCCTAACACTACCGGAAGGGGATTTGATACTAGGGGGAGACTTCAACATGACCATAAATGATGCACTGGACCGTACGCCTGCTCGCCCCCAACATCGTTTAAGCTCACCATTGTCCGAGTTCGTAGAAGCCCACAGTCTACTAGATATATGGCAGTTCCAAAACCCACTTCTGAGACAATACACCTTTCATTCAGGAGCCCACAATAGCCTCTCCCGCATAGACTGCATATTCACGGCACTAGATAACATAGGAAGGATGGGGAAGACCTCACACTTACCCAGAGGGATCTCTGATCACTCCCCGGTCAAGGCGGAGATCCGAGCACACTGCGCGATTCAAAGTCGTATGTATCCCATATATCCAGGATTCCTCCACAACTCCAAAATCAAGAAAGATTTAGTCACTGCAACAGCACAATACTTTCAAGAAAATGAGACATCAGTCACTTCCCCGTTAACGCTATGGGAGGCATACAAACCAGTGATACGTGGGCGAGCCATCTCCCTCATTGAGGGGCATAAAAAAGAAAAGACAAAATGCACTAGAGATTTGGGAGCAGGAGGTACAGCAGTTAGAATCTCAACATGGCATAGCTCCCACTGAAGCTAACGCGCATACACTACGTGTTAAAAGGCAGGAATATAAAGAGTACCTCTGGGCAGATGCTAAAACCAGTCTACAGGCAGTTCAGCACCGGATCTATGAATCTGGGGACAAAGCTGGCAAACTTCTTGCCTGGTTAGACAAGAGAGAACAGGTGAATAGATGGATAGCGCAGATCCGAGTAGAAGCTGGTGATGTCACATCAGACCCACAGGAAATAGTGACTGCGCTAGCGCAACACTATGAACAAGTATACACGTCCACAAGTACCACCACGGTCCAGGAAACGCTCGCATTCCTTAAAGACATCCGCATGCCGAGGCTAACGCCTCAAGAAACTGAGGGTCTAGAGGCAGATATTACGGTAGACGAACTCAAAGTGGCCATCTCAAAAATACAATCAGGTAAAGCCACCAGTCCTAATGGCATCCCGATAGAGCTGTATAAAAATACGGCGGACAAGATAGCCCCCTATATGCTGAAAATGTTTGAGACGAGTCGTGCCACAGGGCACAGGAGCACTGCCCAAAGATCAGCATCTGGCGACCATTGTAGCCATTCACAAGCCTGGTAAACCTGTGGTGGAATGCACATCATATCGACCGATCTCGTTAATTAATGCAGAAGCAAAAATCTTAGCCAAAATGTTAACACTCAGGCTGACACCCCATCTAGCCAAACTGGTCCACCCGGACTAATCGGGGTTTATGCCTGGCAGAAACACGGCCTTGAATCTCTGGCGCCTGCACGGCGTACTGGGTCGGAAACATACAGTACAGGAAGACGCTGCAGTCCTTTCACTGGACGCAAAAATGGCCTTTGACTCAGTGGAATGGGCCTTTTTGTTTGCGGTCCTTCAACACTTAGGGTTTGGACCAAAGTTCTGCTCCTGGATACACCTACTCTACACAAACCCAGTGGCGCATGTAGTCGCCAATCGGCACATATCACGGGAGATCACTCTGGGTAGAGGAACGCGACAGGGCTGCCCGCTGTTACCCTTATTGTTCGCACTGGTCCTAGAACCGCTGGCAGCCTGGATTAGCTGGGCTCCCATGGTCCGAGGTTTAAAATGGAGGGAGGGCTGGGAAGATCGTATCTCCCTCTATGCGGATGATGTTTTAATATATATAGTCTCGCCCACGCGATCCCTCCACGCTTTACTTAATATCTGCGCAGTGTATGGCTCGGTGTCAGGATATGCCATCAAGTGGGACAAATCCGTACTCTACGTACTACATGGGCGACCCTTGCGTCTCCCTAAGGCAGTGGTTCCCAATCTGTGCGCCGCGGCGCCCTGGTGCGCCCCCAAAAATAGCCAGGGGCGCCGTGACACAATACGTCAATATCCCGGCTTGTGCAATTATTTGCATTTTGTAAGCTCGCTATGTAAAATGTTTTGTTAAAGGTAGATGAAACTCCCTCTTGTACCGCTAGATGGCAGTGTGACATGCAAAATAGCACATTAACTGCTCCTGTATGTCAGATTTTGACGCAGTTTACACAAACTATGAGCGATGAGGAAATATAAACACACACACAAAGGGACGGCTGTTTAAATTATATAACAAGTAACTGAGCCATTAAGTGAGTTTATTGAAGTTACGAACGTATGAAATTGATGAGGAAATATATTATTCTTAGTCGTCTCCTCTTCATGAAGGACTCATGAGATCATTAGCTAAAAGAAAGGAACGTGTGCATTTGGGAACTCTGTTGCTTTGAGAATTAATTTACAGGTTGGATTGCATCCTGGTCTGTGGGTAAAAGTGATTCAAGCGTGACAATATCCTCAGCAGGAGTTCACTTGAAACTTGGCCTCCAAGTGCTGCCTGGAAACCTTCAAAAATTGCAGCAACTAGAAATTATTTGCCCTTTGCTTTGTCAGAGTTCCTGACATTTCTGCACTTTAAGGACACGCACATTTCTAATTATTCTTGTATATAGTAACCCACACTTTAAAAAAAAAAAAAGAAAATGTGACCTGCAACGAGCAGCCGAGGTCATATATAGTGGGTCTTCTTACTAGTCCCACTTATCTTCTGTATGAAGATCGCTCAGTAACAATTCCCAACTACCTGGCTCGTACCTAGAATTAAATGGACATGGAATGAGGCACTCCAGTGGAGATTCAAGGAGGGTGTTGCAGTGGTACCTGCCTCTCAAGCTGTACTTAAGGAGAAGCTAAACAGGGTGCAGATCCTGTTAAGTCTCTAGTTTTAGCTTGTAAGATATCTTGCTTGGGTTCTGATGTAATTCCTGATCAGCCTCTACCTGCTGCTGACCTGGTCGAAAAGACTGTCTTCAAGCTTGCAGCCACCACAGGTGAGTTTAAAACTATTAAAGTAGCGCCGTTTTGGGATAGCTGTCTTGCTTCGTTATATTTTTAAATGTTGCTTGTATGATTTGTTTTACCATCACCAACTCGTACAAAGATTGGGACTTAAGCATTGTACAGATGCCTCTGTACTTCCACTTGTCATTCTCCAGCAATCTCCACCTCCATTCTTGAAACCTGGAAGTTGGTAGAAGTGTATGCTTTGTTTGTTCTCCAAAAAACTATGAAATCAATCGTATTTCTCCCCAACCTCTAAAGTCTGTAGTTTAGGTTTTAGTTTAACAGCAGTCTTGTGCATTTCCTGTGTATATTCGCAATCTCAAGAGCTGCTGCTTATGTAAACTGCATAACTGTAGCCTTAGTTCTTTCACTAAACACACCGCTCCTTGTCACTCTGTCTAGTTTAACCCTTGGGTGGGTTTATAGATCCAATCCGTCACATTTTGCAATACCAAATCAACAGTTGCAGAGTTCTCAAATTGTAAGACGCATTAAAAGTGAGAACTAATTAACACACTTGACATCAACACAAGAAGTGATATGAGAGAAATGATAAATATATGTAGAACACCAAAAGTTTGCTAATGTGGACACATAGCTAATAAGATTAGTGGAGCAGCATTGGTATATATCAAAAGTGGCTCCTTAACAACTAAAATGATTTGTAGGAGAGCACCGAATGCTAGTGCCAAATTTTTAAAAACAAAGATTTAAAAAAAATATTCCACATGCAAACCACAGTGCTGAAGAGTATTCTTTCTGACTTAACCAAATCAAGTTTTTTTTAATTAAACAACTGTTATACATTTATTTTGTTACATCTATGATTATAATACCTTCATCAGCTTCATGGCAATTATTTTCAGGGAATAAAATGGAAGTACTCCAAAGGCCGGGCTTACATTCCCCACCCGCTAAAAAAAGTAACATAATGGGGAGCTGCGGTCATAGCCAATAGGTCAAGGGAGCCGCAGGTGGAAAAAGTTTGGGAACCACTGCCCTAAGGGATGCAAGGGTCAGATAGTGACGGATAGTTTTAAGTACCTCGGCATCCACGTTACATCAGACTCGGACACATTCATGACACTTAACCTGCATCCACCGTTGCAGAGGCTGAAGCGCGACATCAAGCACTGGAGGGCACTGCCGCTCACCCTACTGGGTAGAGCGGCTCTTTTCAAAATGATGGCCCTGCCAAGATTTTTATATGCCCTACACAACACGCCCTATCCAGTTCCCGATTCATACTTTAGAGCAGTGAACTCAGAGGTCGCTGTCCTCCTGTGGGATAACAAGCCGGCAAGGGTGGCAGCGAACAAATTAGTCAGAAGCTGGTACGACGGCGGGATTGCCCTACCTGATATCAAGGCGTATTATTGGGCTTCACAACTTACAGTCATCAATCAATGGCTTCATGTGCCGGACACAGACCCTGCTTACCACTTAGACGGAGTGGCCCTGGGGAACGGCGGAGTTAATAGGGTGCTCTATAACAAACGGAAAGCCCGAGACCTCATGGGCCCAACGGCGCACACACTTCGCATATGGCACACGGTAACCAAGCACCTAGGCTGGTCAGACAGACTGACGCAACACACTCCACTGTGGGACACAGGCAAACTAGGCACACTGGGAAAAAGCAAGGGATTTCAAAAATGGGATCGGATAGGGATCTCCCGGCTGGGGGATCTCTGGCACAATGGAGAGGTCGTAAGCTTTACCTACCTGCAAGAACAATACCGGATGGCTCCGGGAGAACAATTTAGATGTATACAGATTAAACACGCAACAGATGCAGCCCTCCCCACAGCAGAAATACTCCCAGTGTCATCCCCCTTAGAGGACCGTCTGCTCACTGACTCCCTAGACAAAAAAGCAACCTCACTCACCTATAAAAAAATTTATCAATAACCGGACGGACCCTTGAACGACTTGGGGCGCTCTGGCAGACTGCGGTTGGAGACATGGATGATCCTGACTGGCGAGACGCGACTGCGTCGCCTAAAGAAGTGGCGATCTCCTCTAGACTGCGGTTGGTACAGTTTAAAATATTACACAGGATCTACTACACACGGGTACTACTACATAAAATGGGAAGAATCCCGGATCCATACTGTTTACGCCTCTGTGGCGCCATAGGTACCTATTATCACACTTTGTGGGAATGTACAAAGCTCACGCCATACTGGGAGGCAGTGATGGGAATTATCACGGAGGTCGCCGAGAAGCAGGTCCCGCCTGAGCCCAAATGCTGCCTCCTCAACGTCTGGGGGCCAACGGACCTCAACCACGCCGAACGTCAGTGGGCAACGACAGGCATGATGATAGCCAAACGAAATATAGCACAAAAATGGGGAGCGGAAAGTTTACTGACTCAACGGGAATGGTGTAAGGATATGGATATAGCAATGGTAGCGGAGAAAGCCACATTCATCCATAGGCAGTGCCCAAAGAAATGGGTAAGGGTGTGGGGGAAATGGAACGTCTATAGAGGGAACATTTGTGCACCTCCGGAGATAGATTCTGACTCAGATGAAGACATATAACACTGCAGCGGTCTCTCCTTGGCAATGATGAGCCTGTTGAAACTGTATTTCACATCACTGTATGTACATACTTCATGAATGTGACAATGTAATGCAGATCAGTTATTTCAATAAAATAAAAATGTTTTAAAAAAAATGCACATGTACAGCATTAATGATTAACGTGCGCAAAAATATAAAACCACATTTGGACATTTCAAATGGTTTCTTTTGTCAAAACATAGCACCTGAAAGCAGGTACTTAACAGCTTTCTCAATTTTGTAGACTCCCACAAGGGTTCAAAAACAGCCCGGGGTTATTCTCAGCAAGGGTAACCGAGTTACTACAAATTTATGATAATGAGGCATTGTCATATGTCGATGACATCTATCTGACAGACCTAGATAGGCACTTGAACAGGGTGAGTACCATAATATTGGGCCTCGTCTGAGGGCTATAAATTCAACTTTAAAAAATCCAGAATTGCCCATCTCAATGTCCTTTTCCTAGGATATGAACTTTCAAGTGAAGGCAAGAGCCTGGCAGCTAACTTTTTAGAAAAGTGCGCGCTGCTCCAACCTCCAAAAACGCTGAAAAATTTAAAATCCATCTTGGGTTTCCTAAAATTTGGAAGAACTTGCATTCTAAATTACGCAGAAAGGGTTAAACCTCTACGAATTAATCAAACCTGATTTTTCAACAAAACATTGGACACAAGAACACGCAGAAATCCTGCGTTCACTCCAAGCTAACATGTTAGCAACAAATCACTTACAAACACGCGTAAATACACGCAATTTAGTGATCCGAATAATTTTGGGTCAATGCGGATTCACCTATTTAACATTTAATGAGGGTGAAAAAGTACCAATAGCATACAAATCACATTTGTATACACAAGCAGAAATGCGCTTCACTTCAACAGAAAAAATACTGACAGCAATTCAAACCGCTGTAGCAAAAGAAAGAGCTCTAGCTCAAGGGAAACGCATTATTGTCGTAACTCCAGTACCAGCCTTAGAGGCGGTTACAAAAGCGAGCATTCCAAATGCAAAAGCTTTACATCCTAGATGGATACAATGGGTTAATTCTCTTGCTGCAACAGATGTTGAATGTTTTTGATCCTGATTTAAAAAAAACAAGCGTTCCTGCAATATGAACATGAATGTCCTCTGCCCACTGAAATTCTGCCTCTCGATCAGTACGAATTTATACTGACGGATCAGCACAACCCGCTACAGGGAGTAAGCAAGCTTACAGTGCAGCGTGCGCAATCGTTAAAGGTCGCATGCAAGATGGTAACTTCAGACCAATGGTCACTAAAACTCAATCTCTAGGAGATTTTACAGCTCAGCGAGCTGAACTACAAGCATTCAAACTGGCACTTGAAAATACAGATAGCGAATTCCCCACACTAATAGTGTGCGATTCTTTTTACTGTGTTCAGTCGTATAATGAATATATACAAAATTGGCTTCAAAACGGGTTCAAAGATGCAAAAGGTGGCACAAAGCATAAAACGCTTTGGGAACAAGTAGTTCAGTTGAGAGACGAACTACCAAAAGCTCACGTGATACACACGCAGAGTCATCAACGTGATGGCGTTCACGTTGCAGGGAATTCATTGGCTGGTGAAGCCGCAAAGGGGGCTGTTCAGACGGCTTCCGTAGCTGCGATCACTCGTTCGAAAACGAGAATAGAGAGTGAGATATTGTTGGCTGTCAATGCTTCAAGCAAAGGCAGTGGTGCAGCGTTACCAAAGAAATTTCCACTCAAGTACTCTTATGTAATTGATGCGTACAACGTTCCTTTTGCTCGAATCCCTGGAGTGGGGGATGGGGTAATTCCAAACATGGAACGTAGATTAGGACTGATCCTAGCAGCACGAGGGGAAAGCCTCTGCCCATGCAGGTGTTTCTGCAACAGTAGTTTTACTTAAACAAAGATATTGGTGGCCTGGCATTAGGAAACAGACCAAAAACTATGTTTTGGAATGTGAAATATGCCAACAGATGAAAGTCTCCACAGTGAAACGTCCTGCGCAGACACCCCCGTTGATTTCAGACAAACCATTAGCTTGCGTTTACCTGGACCACTGCGGTCCCTTGCAAAGGGACGGTAACTATAAATATATAATGGTCGCAGTGGATTCGTGCTCAAGGTTCCTATGGATGTGGCCTCAGCGCTCGGCTGACGCTCGAACTGTTATAAAAGATTTGCGAGTCTTTATCGGCACATACGCAATTGGCACACATTCTGACCAGGGCCCTGCGTTTAGCTCTCGGGCTTACAAAGCAGCCATGGCCAATTTGGGTGTAGCATTGCGGTACTCCTCTCCGTTTCATCCTGAGGGAAATTCTGTTGTGGAAAGGAAAAACCGGGACATAAAGCAGTCTATAACAGCTAGATTATTAGGTTCGGGTGATGGGTGGGTCAAACATCTTTATGGTGTCCAACGCTCATTAAATAATTTGCCAAAAAGTTCTCTAGGTCGGGGGGAGTCACTCCATAAGAGGTCCTATTTGGGACAAGAATGTGGGTTCCTGATCTCGAATGTAAAGGCACAGTGGTGGAAAATAAACCCTTTGATATCAAAGATCATTTGGCTGCTTTACAGGATCTAAATGAACTAAGATCGAAACAAAGCAGCGTGTTCCTGAAGCCACCCACCACTGGGAACACCGGCAGTCCCAGCAAGGCCTGTCTGGATCCCACAAGTTGGGGATCTAGTCAGAGAAGATTGCGGACAAGAAGGAATTTGGACCTTCTTACAGACAACCAGTAACTGTCCTAGCCGTCCACGGAACAAGAACAGTACTTCTGCCGCCCCTTGCTGGTAAAAAGGAGAAAAGATTTGTGTCAATCAACCTCATCAAACCACAGTATGTGGCCAATACTAAATAGTAGGCCTCGTGGACTCCGACCTAGTAGCAGACGCACTCCTCTCGCTACTATCCAAGAGGTTCAGACTGAAAGACTCATAACCATCGAGAATTCAGCAGTAACAGATGAAGGACTGAGCAACAATGCTATGGAACTCATCCCTCTTGAAACTCAAGTAACAGTTTGTCCAGATACACCTGTCTACACCAACATAACACGTGATCAACTGGTTCCAGCGATTTCTACGAATCCTGATGCAATTTCAACAATTGACCGAACTGCTTCTGGCTACTTCATTAACTTTGATACGTTTTCCGAGGATCCGAGTGAGCCTGAAACTACGCCAGCCTCAAAAACTTTCAAAAAACAAGTACAAGACCTTTTTCATTTTCTGAAAGAGACTTATCTGGTTTCACCATGGATTGAAATATGGATTATTTCTGGAATATTTTTCTTTCTGTTTTGGCTAGCTTTGGTTATGACTCTTAGCATGCTTATAAATGGCAGATACATTCGTATGGACATTGAAAGTAAAAATGTGAACTTACTTTTAAAACCACACAAATCTTCCCATCGTGAAGCAAGAGACTTGTCAGCAGTGAACATCACAGCCGTTCCTATATAGGATGGTATAGTTTGGGACAAAACCGATTGACATATTCGGCCCGACGGAACTTTTGAAGATTCCACATTTATTTAAAATTTCATTAAGTGACTTTATTACCTCCAGTACCTATTCTGATGATTGGGACTTTGAGACTGTTAATGATATGATGTCTGATCTAGAAAGGTCTGCTGCGTTCTCTAATAATGAATTCTTAGAGGGCTCATCAGACTACGAACAGCTTTATTGTTACAACCACTATGGTCATTTTTTGCATAAATCTGCAACACCTAGAAATGTGTTTATGTTTAACCAATGGGAACATTGTCCTACACCACCAAGGGGTAGTTCAAAAACATTTGCAAATAAGTTTCCATATTTTTCAGGGTACAATACATTTGATCCAGAATCATTTTACTATAAGAATGTAAACAAAACAGGACAGAAAATTATGTTAACTAATACAAAACAGATTTATTCTGCAGCCTTTATTACCCAACTGTCTAGACAAGGATTTGACTTTTGGAAAGACACAATCGACACAAAATCTGTCTGGGGTTCTAAAGATTGGCAAGTGCAGAGGATAGAAACTTTGTTTAGAGTCTGTATCATCCCACAGCAAATAATGTTTTTGAATGACACTGTGCAACAAACGTCTTGCCTTGGTTTAGCCAAGATCAAAGACATGAACACACCTTCTGGACCAACACCTGCAAGTAATAGCACTACATAGGAAGCGGTCACAGTAGACACTATACTACAAAACAGATCAGATCCTGATTAGGAAAAATGGATGCTCTGGCCCACAGACACAAACATCTGTCAAGAAAGATTCCTGAATAGAATACAGGGCTTTACTATCCATAGGCCAGACCCACGTTATGTTCAACGACAACATCCGGGGGTAGTAACAACATATAGTGTAGGAAAATTGTGCCTCAACTGGTTACACAAATCTACACTCGAGGATGTGAAACAACACTTATCTTTACTTAAAGAAGACGCAGACCTTAGGGATTTCTTGCTAGGACCAAGAAAACCACGTCAAAAACGTTTCATATATGCCGGCATTTATGCTGCTTATAATGAAATATGGAAGGTTTCACAGGCAGGGGCCGCAGAAAGAATACGTGAGCTTGATCGTATTAACTTAGAGAAATCTCTCACTGTGGTCGACAATGGGTTAACAACTGTCATCCAGAATTTATTCATTGGACAACATTGTATCCTCTGCTATTGACATACTGGAACAAGATTTAGCCACGTTACAACAAGGCCAATCTCAGATACGTTCTATTATGTTATTAGGCTGGACGCTGCAATCCTTGCGTGCAGGCTATGTGCCTTGGCGTTTTATCAACACGTCGTCTCCGTTTGCAGAATACAATATAACGGATAAACAGATCGAACTGGCACAAAGGGGAGCAAAGTATACAGTGCTGAGCATTGAAAAACTGGAAAAATTACCATTTACGGTAGCAGAAAAACCAGCTACAGAATGGCTTATCCATAGCAAAATAACTCTGCCTGTCACTACTTTTCATTTTCAGTATTGCCTCAAACAAATGCAAGCAGGCAAATATGAAAGGTTGGGTAAAGAATACATTAAGACATCCTGGGATTTACCTTACGAATACAGATGTTGGAGTGGGGATCGTGAAGTGTTTCTAAGCGGTACACACTGAAAATGCACTGAGCGGTTCACTCATATGTCAGGACATTTCTTTACACGGGGCTTGTAATGGTTCTGTAGCAAACTTGTCCTGCCACCTGCAGGGTACACCAGCTGCTGTGATTAATCCAACGTTTGGACAACTTTCTAACGGGAGTTACCTCATGTTGAATGATCAGAGCTGCTGTGGCATGTTGCCAGGAATCCCATATCTGGTAACGGTTGGCTCCAGGGTTACTTGTTGTATGTAAGTATTGTTCCCCCAAATAGACAGTCAGGGAGTCGCCTCTATGGCCTTCATTGAATGTTTCTTTTATACATTTTGATACTTTAAGCAGAATGAAAGCCATGCTTTTACAACAAACCGTGCCTTTGACCTCGGCCAAAGAAATCTATGATTTACAAATCGCAAGGACTTCGGCTGAGATACAGGCTCTAATTCGTACAAACTGCCCTATACATTTCGTAGAAATGATGGGACGTATCTTAAACATGTCTGATACGAGCGGGATTGTACATGTATTTAAGACCATCTGTTCAGGACTGTTAACACCTTTTCAGGCAGTCCTCGGAATCATTCCAAACTTCGCACATTCGGTGTTTGGTGGTGTGCCATTAATTCTAGCACTCATTGCAGGAATCCTGTTTTTATTCCTACTACTACGCTATGGCAAGCCTATCAACCGGCGCCACTCCCAGCAATTTGGAGAAAGCTCTCCTAGAACGGACGTGCCGTGAGCGCACAGTGCAACTTTTGGGCATACCTCGTCTACAGGAACTTAATACAACATGGTTTCTGTCATTTAGACCAATCTGGCAAGATTGCATCTTACCTGTTCTACTCTGCCTGCTTTGCGGTGAAGAATGCATGCTAGACACCTGTCTAACACTCCCATCAGTCATGCCAACGGATATCGATACTCTGCTGGACCCGATAACGGCCCATGATCTGTGTTGTCCCCAGAGGCTACCAATCCTGATGACGGCATTCCTTGAGATCTCACAGACGCTTCCTGCTGCTGCTGAGGTACGAGATGGATCAACAGGCACACAGGTAACAACGGACGCGAACATTGCTGCGGCATCATATGCTGAAGGCGATGCTTCACATCTCTGTGCAGTTAACCTTCTAAATGAGGTATTCCAACTGTCACCGACATCGGTAGACGATCTTTTGTCTACAGGAATAGATGATTTCATGTTTACACCAGACCCATACACTGACTTTGATTCGGCTCACAGTGTACCGGGGACGCAATGAATTTGGCCTCCATATTTTCAAAACGGAACAAAACTTGGAACTCTTCCTAAAAGTTGCATTTTTTTCCCCTCACTCTCTATTTTTGAAAATACATGGCAATTCAATCTGCTTACAGTAGAACTATTCATATAGAACGGACTTCTTTGAATACTTCCAGGTACACATTGTCACCTTATTTACTAACAATTTCATTTAGTACCATGTTATGAAATGGCTTTGATTTTTGAAAACTTGTCAACCATTTCGTCATATGTTTATATTTCTGTTTATTCATTCATGTTGCATTTATTTCAGATATATGCTTAGAATGAAAAAATGCTTTAAAATGTACAGGACCTATTGCATTCCATGTTTAGCAACAGTTTTTTTTTTAAACTTCTTTTAAAATGCTTTTAGAAATGTTTTTAGCAACATGTGGTACTCAGTTTAATGTTTAGCATTTAATGTTTAGTATTTAGTACCATCGTTCATTCGAAAGTGGAGTGGGTGTTGTATTCCGCTTTAGGTGTCCGTATATAGGTTTTCCTGAAACATGTCCTTATATAGGCACAATTCGCATTGCCCTTATATAGGCATAAGATCCCAGTCCTTATTTAGGCATTAGCCATGCTATCCAAATACAGGCATGGTCACCTACAGGCATGGTCACCTACATCCGTCCACCCCAACGTCACAACGAGTTCTTAGAAACCAGACCCTTAAGCTCTTGGGAGTTCCCCTAGCACAGGATTATTGATTTCTCCAAGAACTCATTTATTATGCATGAACCGCTATTCCTTAAGGGTTCATTCCTGAAGTCTTCCTCTGCCCGACTTTACGTCAATGCTAACATTCCAAGGCACCTACCGGGTATAAATATACCTTCCCTTGCCCAAGCAAGTAGGAGGAGACCTCTACTTTAGAGGAGCCCGTGTCCCAACCCGACGCACTGACAAAGAGACGCCGTCATCCCTGCTCGCAGAGAATCCAGCTTCCAGTGTTCTGACTCCCTTTGCGGGGTGTTAGAGTTCGAGACCCGGAAAGAGATTTCCCACCTCTCTCATTCTCAAGGTATGGAGCTGACTAGAACCTAGAGGGACTCTTGGCATAATAGACTCTTGGCATACTATAGCATACCATACTATAGAATACATCACCTACTTCTTACCTTGCACTACACTTAGGTTAGGTACACTGGGGTAGAACTAGTTAGAGAAGCATCTTAGGAGTACTCGCATTTTTAGCTTATGTTATTTATGTATATGAATATATGTGTCATAGCTAAAAGATAATGCTAGCGCAGTATTATTTTTCTACTGCTTACGCTGTACATTATATATCTCGTATACTGTCTTGTGATCATAACAGCTCATATCTCTTACACGAGAAACAAGACTGTTCAATAAATCCTTTTATTGAAACGCCCGTCTATTCTTTCTGTGCAACTCTGAAGAAACTAAGCATGCACGATTAGCTGAGTGAAACTGTTATCTGTTGTTTCCACGATTCTGAGAGTGTTCCGATCCTAAAGGGAAACAAAAGTTGTCATGTTTATGCGGTTGCCAGAAACTACTCCCTTCTTGTTTACAAGGAGTTTCTAGTGGCCTCTGAGTTAGCTGGCACAAAGTAATTAAGTTTAGTATACTCGATAGGGACATACTGACCTCAGTCCTATGTCGAATCCATAGGGTATATTATTCCAATGCGCAGAGCCTATTAGGGAAATAGGAACTACACTACACCCCTTCTATGAAGCATCAACATTTCACACAAAAGGATCACCCTGAGCTCTAGAGTATCGACGCCCCACTCAGTACAGGCCGGTGGCACTTTTTTGTACCTCTTCTCGCATGAGCACTGTGTTTCACAAACCTTGTAATTCAGGCCGTGGTTCTCTATCATGTGCTTCACATATTCTATCATGTCCGAGGAGATTCCCTTGGAGCTCTTCTCAGGGAGACTGGCCACGTCCTGCAGACCTGCATGAACACAAACGGAGGACATAAGCAGAAATAAGAGGTGTCAAAAAAACGTAAGATCCTGGTCACACTACAGAATGAAATGCCATCGAAGGACACAGGACCTACAAATTAGATGCTTCCGAAAGGAGGTGCACAGGGACACAATGATGATAATGACATTCCCCATAGGAGTCCAACCCTCAAGGTCAGCAGCCTACTGTGGTACAAGGAAAGAATAACCTCTTCTGCCCCTACGCCCACCCTAATTCGCAGCCTGTAAGAGAGTGGCACACTAAAAACAAAAATGGCACACGCCTCTTCACACCCAGAATCAACAGAAACAGAGCGAGGAAAAAAACAAATGGCATTAACCCCCCCCCCCCCCCCTCCCACACGCACTCAAGACACAGAACATCAGCGACCTCTGGGAAAAATCCTTAAAGCACAGGATAAATGCAGGCGTGTAAGTGCCAAACAAGCCACAGACCTTTTAAAACGTAGGGCTTTCGGACAAGTTGACTCTGTCCTGGTTTCAAGTCCACATCCATTTGCAGCATCTGCATTAATAGAAAATACATTACTGTTCGTAAACAGAGGCTTCAAGAACTATAGGCTGGGAAAATATAGTTAGACAACCACACAGACAAGGCATCATCAAAACAGTGCCTTATACTACATTTCAATTTCTTAAATTGCATACTCACAATGATTTGCAATCTTGAGCACAATGTACCTGGTAACATTTATTATGTAATAATTTGAACTACTGCAGATAATGTACTTCTAGGTATATTTTACAAAAAGTTTAGAACAAGAACACACAACTTTATCTATGAAAGCACACGTCTAAAAACCAATCAGAAACCCTGGCCTAGATTATGGACTCTTCCATCACATGCACTGCCACTCACTGCTCTACAGCATCTTTTTTAAACACACTTACCACAAATCACCCCCTCTCAACCACATCATAGCAAAACTTCTCTAAAAAAAAAAAAAAAAAAACACTATGCAAAGGGTACATAATCAGCTTAACCTCAGCCCAAAGTGCTGTGTAAGAGGCGTTTCGTAGGCCACTAGGTGGCTGGTTCTCGAGGCCCTCCAGTGAAAGTAAGAATTAGGCCATGGATTATCCTTGCAAATAAGGGAGTTGGGTGTCAATTCATACGGCTCGCCATCTAAACTATCATCTATGGCAGAGCGGTTTAGCATCAGCGATGGATCCTGATTAAGTGAAATGTGGTTGTGTGCAAGTCTTCGTAGTACAGGGTTTGCGACTTATTTCCTGTACAGGTATTGCTCCCAATCTAGGTTCTTATCAATTTATCTCCCCGTCTCCCTATAGTTGGGAGAACTCCCCATTTCTGTTGTTATCAAGTACATTGTCCCAATGGCAGGTATTTCCTGCCCGAATGTCAATATACTAGAGTCACTGTCGCCTATTCCTACCTCACCCCATTTATCGTCTCTGGAGTTAACTTACCTTAAAGCTTCCTGGCTCCCCAACTCGAGAGCCCCGGTTATTGGCAGAATGGACAATCAGACAGGTCTGCAATCAGCCCACAATAAATCAGAGGAGTAAGACATAGCACTGTAGTCTGGCACATAAGACATCTGAAGTCTAGTCTATTTGCCACCCCCACTGCCCACAAGGTTTATGCCTTGTACCCGTGCTTATTTCGGCCCCACAAAACAGATACACAAAAAATGGCTACATACCTTTCCTTTTCTGGTGGACTGTGTCTGATTTGGATCTACAGCCAAGCCCATTTCTGCCAAATTACGAGCCACAGATTTCGTGTCATCCCAGGCATTGCGGATCTGGTCACTGCATACAAATAAAAGGGAAGGTGCTTAGCTTCAGTAGCTTGTATGCCAAAGCAATAGGAGCATCTGATAAATACTTTCCCTCTCCGGACAATGGAAATGTGTAGTAATGGAAAGGGCAGGTCTTAGGCCAGAGTTTTGGCAGAATGCACAGAAACTGCAAGCTCAAGTCTAATGACTGGGAACAAGGAGTGGCTGGCTGGACTCTGCAGTTGGATGGACTCACTAACCTGGGATTGCCAACCCAGTCCCTGCACAAAAGAGAGTAGTTGAAAAAACAAACACTCGAGCTGAGAACCACAAGAAGAAAAGTTCTCTTTGCTGGGGCATGGGAGGAAGTCACTGCAGCAATTTGAAATAACAAACATTCAAAGTTCAGGACATTACCTCAGGAAGGCCATTTAAGCAACACATTATAGGCATGTATCTCAGGACTGTGTCAGAACAAGCGTCAAACACCCATCCTAGGAACATCCCCAGGAGGTTCTGAAAGCCCACAACCAAACTCCTCAAAATCAGTCCACTCGTTCGGTCTTCCCCTGGAGCATGCCCCCCCCAGTCCAGCCCATGTACAGCCTCTGGAATCGCACAAGTCCGCTAGGTCCCTGTGGTCTATAATGCCTTGGGTCAGAAAGAAACAAACTAAAAGAGAAAGCAAAACTAACGGTTTCAGGGTGCGTGTAAGCTGCCAGTAGTGAGTAGCATCAGAGGATGTGCGGACAGAGAATGTGCGGCCAGAAAGATACCAGCTGGCCGTAAATGCTACAATGTGCATGGGTAATCTCACCACTTCAGAGGGGAGGGTATGAACAGTCAGTGAGACTGATAGCTGAGGGGGCATATTATCATAAGGATTAAGAGGCAAACGTCTCCTAATGTGGACTCGCTGCTTCCCTATCTCCCGGGTCACTGTGCTGGTGCCCACCGCCAGGGCCATTCTGGTCATCAGTCCCTGTCCTCTTCACCCCCAGGATGTTCCCAGGCCTCCAACACCTCCATCCACAATCCAGCAACTGGGCGTCGTCTCACCGCCTTAGCGTCTTCCCTAAGCAGCACCCTCTCCTTCGCTCTGGCCCACATGGTGACATCTCTTAGCCAAGTCTCCACAACAAGCCCCACTGCAGACTTGCATGCCATTGCAATTCAGCTCTTGGCTAGTAGAAGAGCCAAGTCTAGGTATATGGTGCCCAGAAAGGGCCAACGGTCTAGACTAAGAATCATTACAGCACAGTAGATAACACTTCATCATTTCAATGTATAGCTCTTTACTTTAAAAATTAATATGAAGTTAATAATAGGAAAGTAAGAAACAAAAACAAGTTACAGATCAAAAACAGAAAGGCCCTAAAACCTTTTATTGTCCACATATGGATCTGCTGCGTTTGCCACATAATCCATCATCTGCAGATTCTAACAAAAAAGATTTTTTGCATCTGATAAAGATGTCTAGCTGCAGATTCCTTACCTCAGAATATCCCCCAAGCATCAGACTGGATCTGGAAATTTTTCGTGAGCAGTATCCCTGCATGCTGGTAAGTGGCGTAATTCGGCTCTGCGTGGTCTCATCCGCACCGGAAGTGACGTGCGCGGTGCCTATATAGACACCACCCCAGCGCGCTGACAGTTCTTTTCTTTCTGCGCCAGTCAGCGCAGATTCGGATAAGAGCTACCCCCAGTCACTTTTTGACTGATTCTTTTTTTACCTTTTGTCAAAGATTTTTTGAGACATTGTCTCCTGGTGTGGCATGGATGTCTGCGAGGAAGGCTGGTTTCAAGCCCTGTGACACCCGTCACCTGCAAAGGTCTGTGACAGATCCACACCTAGTCTGCCTGTGGTGTCTCGAGTGCTCCACGACACCAAGACCTGCATCGATTGTCGTGTCCTGCACCCAAGGCCTTGAAGGAGCGGTCCCTCAAACTCCTTGCTGCTCGACACTGCTACTGTCTCGATCCCGGTCAAGAGGAAGGTCCCTGGATCAGTTGCGGAGCCATTCCAAGTGCTCGTTATCGCAGTCAAAGTTATCCGGATGTTCGGGTAAGTCCCACAAACATAAGAAGAAAAAGAAGTCAAAGAGGCCTTCGACTTTGCCCCATCCATTTGAGTCATCCAAAGATACAAGGCAATACCTGCGTTTGAAGCCTGGCTCCGCAGTTGAGACTGCACCAGGACCGTCTCAGCACTTCCAGGAGTTTCCTGGAGCCGGAGCTACCCCGTCCAACTCCGTGATTTTTATGAGGCCATGCACCTCATATCTGGGTGGCCCGTCCCCGCTGGCACAGCCTCAGGTCCCGCAGGTTTGGGAAGGGTTCCTACTGGTTTTCCGCTAGCAGGCTCGCTCCTGGCGCCAGTAGCCTCTTGGATCCAAGGACAGATCTAGACCGACGAAGGTCGAGCCACCTGAACCTTCCCCTGCGCCGGCTCCACAGCGGATGTCCTCGGCCGTTCCCATACTCATCCCGGACTCCCACTCGGAGCCCGATGGGCATCACCCGATGCTGACTCCGGCACCGACTGGTGGCATTCCTTCCAGGCCAGAGCCTGTGCCCTATTCCTATGGGCTAGGACTTGGGGATGATTTGGGGCGGGGGGGGGGGGGAGGGGGGAGGGGCAGCTGAGGTCCTGGGCCTTCAGCTGCCCTCTGTGGCAGGGGGGGCAGCTGAGGTTCTGGACCTTCAGCTGCCCTCTGTGGCAGTCAAGACAAACGTCTTGACTGAGGTGCTTGAACTGGGGGTGACCACATCCGAACCGCTTCTCTCATTTAACAAAGCCCTCATGGACGTCCTACTCAGGACCTGGCCCAAACCCTGCACAGGGGCTCCTGAAAGTAAGACAATTGCCCGCCATTACCCCCCCCAGGGGACCCCCAACTTCCTCTGCCAGCACCCTACCCCAGTGCTTGGTGGTCCAAGCCTCCACTTCCAGAGTAAATCCTGGTGCATTCCCTACCAATCCACCAGATTGAGACTGTTACGCAGGTGCGGTCTATGGTCTCAGAGGAGGCCCAAGCCATACTCTCCCAAGCTACTGCTGATGTTCACTATTACGCTGTGGGCTGGATACGACCGACTCACCAGGCAGAGCAGTTTCATAGTCGTGGCCCTTAAGCACCACGCCTGGTTGAGGACTACTGGCTTTTCAGGAAATGTTCAGAATTTCTCATGGACATGCCCTTCGATGATTCCCATCTCTTCGGAGACAAGCCGAACTCAGCACTGGAGCGCTTCAAGGACAGCAGAGCTACAGCCAGGTCCTAGGGCATTTCCATGGCTCCTCGCCAACCCCAGTCTACCTTTCGCTTCTTTCGTGGCCACCGAAGTGTCTTCCAGGCGCATCTCTACCTGCCCACCAACCACGGCCCGCAGGCTTCCCAGCCCTTGCGTGGCAGAGGACACAGTACCCATAGACCTCATGGGCCAGGTAGCCAAAGGTCAGACCATTCATTCCACATCCCCCCCCAACCTATCAGCCTCCAAGCCTCTTTAGTTTGCTCTCCAAACATCATGGGTATTCAGTGGGAAGTGGAATAGATCATCAATTGCACCAATGGAGATAGATGACATCCGACCGCTGGGTTCTCCAGATTCTCCAATGGGCTACTCCCTCCCCTTCATGATTACCCCTCCACTCATGCCACTCACTTGCGACAGGCTGATGGAGGACCACATCTCCTTACTCCGCCAGGAAGTGGTGTCTCTCTTGGTCAAGGGAGCCATAGAGAGGGTGCTGGAATCAGAAGTAGGTCCTTGTTGTTATTCCCACTACTTTCTAGTGCCCAAGAACGACCAAGGCTTTCGTCCTATCCTAGACCTGCGCCCTCAATTTCTTACTGAAAAAGGAGAAATTAAAAATGCTTCTACTCGCTCAAGTTCTGTCTGCCCTAGACCCGGGAGACTGGATGGTAGCGTAGGACTTGCTAGATGTATACTTCCGCATTCCTGTCTTGCCCGCACACAGACCTACGGTTCATGGTAGGCCACGAGCATTTTCAGTTCACTGTGCTCCCATTTGGCCTTACAAGTGCTCCTCAGGTGTTCATTAAGGTGATGGCGGTGGTTGCAGCTCATCTGCTGAGATCAGGGGTGCCAGTCTTACCCCCATCTCGATGGCTGGCCGTTGAAGGCGGGCTCACCCCAGGCGGTCGTCTCCCAACTCCAGACTACGGCAGACCTCCTGCACTCAGTGGGGTTCACTATCAATGTGCTGAAGTCACACCTGACACCTTCTCAGACTCTCCATTTCATCAGAGTTGTTTTGGACACAGTGCAGTTTCAGACTTATCGTTCAGAGCGGCGAGTCCAGGATCTTCAGGCTATGATACCGATGTTTCAGCCCCTATCCTGGATTTCAGTGAGACTGACTGAGGCTGCTTGGCCTCCTGCATCCTGCTTGTGACATAAGCAGACTCTCCAGTGGGGCCTGAATTCCAGTGGGAGCAGCATCAGGGGAATCTCTCGACATCGTCCAGATCTTGGAGGGCACCGCAAAAGATCTGAAGTGGTGGCCAACAAACCATGTTTGGGTCAACAGCAGACCCCTCTCCTTTCCCCAACCAGATCTGACAGCAGAAATAGATGCATCGCTCCTGGGCTGGGATGACCATCTGTGAGAGGTGAAGATCAGAGGCCTCTGGTCTCCGGTGGAATCCAGACTCCACATCGACCTGTTGGAGCTCAAAGCGATCCAACTGGCATTGAAAGCCTTTCTACCCTTCATCAAGGGAAGGCTAGTGCAGGTGTTCAAGAACACCACTGCCATGTGGTACTGCAACAAACAGGGTGGGGTCGTGGACCCTCTGTCAAGAAGCCCAAAGTCTCTGGACATGGCTGGAACCTCAGGGCATTTCCCCGGTGGCCCAACATCTCACGGGCTCTCTGAACGCCAGAGCGGATGAACTCAGCCGAAGGTGCCTAGCAGATTACGAATGGCATCTCCAACCGGAGGTGGTGCAAGGTTTCTTTCAGCAATGGGCAGGGCCTTGGTTAGATCTGTTCGCCACCACCAAGAAAGCGCAGTGTCAGCAGTTCAACGCTGGAGTTTCCAAGGCAGCTCTCACTGGAAGACATCTCAAGTGGAGTGCCAGCCTCCGCTATGCCTTTCTGCTCATACCACTCCTGCCCAAGAAGATCAGGAACGATTGAGCACAAGTCATCCTTGGGGCTCCGGACCGGGATTGGAGAGTCTGGTATGCTGAGTTGTTGAGCATGGCCATCGATCCTCATATCAGGCTGCTCCTTCGGGAGGATCTTCTGTCGCAGGAGAGTGTCCGCCATCCGAACCGGTCAACGCTCTGCCTTCAGGCGTGGAGATTGAGCTGCGACAGTTGACAGCTTTTGACATTCCTCCCAAAGTCTGTAATGTTATCTTGGCACCTCGGCGTCCCTCCAACAAGACAGTAAAAACCGGCCACTGGAGCAAGTTTGTGGCATTGTGCATATTTAAACAGGTCGACCCTTTATCTGCACCCCTTTTCCAAACTCTTTTGTTTATCCTTACCCTTGCCCAGCAGGTATCTGCACTGGGCACGTTGAAGGGTTATTTATCTGCCATCTACTCCTTCCTGCGGCTGCCAGATAAGCCTTCCCTTTTCAATCCCCTATTGTAAGTAGGTTCCTTTAAGGTTTGGAGCACTTGTTTCTTCCAGCACCCTTCGTTATGCCTCAATGGGACCTCAATCCCAGCCTTACCTTTCTAATGTGTGCTCTCTTTGAGCCGCTTCATACCTGCCCTCTTAGATTTCTCACCATCATGACTGCCTTTTTGGTGGCAATTACATCTGCCCGGAAGGTCAGTGAACTGCAGGCACTGTCATTTCAGCCTCCATATGTCTCTTTCTTCCCGGACAAACTGATCCTTCGGACCAGAGCATCCTTTTCTTCCCGAAGGTGATTACCCCATTCCATGTAGGCCAGACCATCATTTTGCCTACCTTTTACTCCCCGCCTCATCCCTTGAAGGAAGAGGAGAGACTCCACCAGCTGGACACAAAAATAGCGTTGTCATTCTACCTTGACTGCACAAAACCATTTCGGGTAGATGATCAACTCTTCGTGGGATATGTCGGGCCAAAAAAAGGGAAGGCCGTGCAGAAACAAACCATAATCTGATGGATTGTACCCTGCATTAAGATTGGCTACGCACTGGCCAAGAAGCAACCCCCAGATGGTGTGTGTGCTCATTCCACCAGAGCAAAGCAGCTACCACTGCGTAAGCACACAGAGTTCCAGACCTTGACATCTGCCAGGCAGCAACGTGGGCCTCGCTGCACACATTCATCTATCAGTACGGCCAGGACAATCACGTCCGTTGGGACAGGCCCTTTCCCCACTTGGTTTTGCAGGACTTTCTAGTCTAAATCAGGTTTGCAGACCCACCTTCGGGGAGATAGTGCTTGGGTATCTATTCTAAGGTAAGGAATCTGCGGCTAGAAGTCTCTATTAGATGAACAAGTTACTTACCTTCAATCATGCCATATCTGGTAGAGACTATTTAGCTGCAGATTCCATTCCGACCCACCCATCCTCCCTACTCTGCAAATGGATTTATATGTACAAGGCTACTCCCTTTTCAGGGTCCTAGTTCCACACACCAGTGGTCAGTTTTCTTCGCGGCTCCGCGCTCCTGGCGTGGAAAGTTGCAAGAAGAAACTGATGTTGGTGCACTGGAGTCGCACCTATATAGGCACGCGCACGGCACTTCTGGCGCAGATGACGCCACGCGGTGCCAAACGACGCCACCTATCGGCACGCAGGGTTACTGCTCAACAAAACTTTCTGGATCCAGTCTGACGCCTAGGCAATACTCCAAGGTAAGAAATCTACAGCTAGATAGGGTATGTACCAGATAAGGCGTTACAGAAGGTAAGTAACTTGTTCTTCTAGCTCAAACGGTTCAAAAGTTACTAAAAACGCAGCCACACGTGTTGCTGCGCAGATGAAAGGCCCTTTGCAAAGGTGAACTGGTCACCGTTCTGCTGCTTATTGTTGTTTGGGTGTTAAACTGGTACTAATGAGGTGCAACCCATCCCCAGACAGTGTTAATATCAGTTTCTTGCTGCATAATTTAGTCAGTCAATCCTGCCACATAATTTGGCCCTCCTTCGCACCACAATTCCAGTGGCCCTGGTCAAACCCCTGTTGCTGTGTCATGTATGTGCCTGCTTTATGTGCCATCCCTCGTCTTTGTGCAGTCTGCCATGGACCTAGGGTGTATCATCGACATCTGCTCCCTATCCATGCCCCCAATTCAGCAGAGAGACCATGATCCAAATCAGTGCAATCAGCACCACACCTCCTGGGCAGAAGATGGTCAGCAAAGCCCTTGGTAACTGCCGTCTCATCCTTGAAGACGTCATGTGCACTTCTACCCATTGATGCTAGTTATCCTCAAACAATAAACCAACTCAGCACAGCGTGCCAGAGCAACTAACTCCTTAAGTCCCATCTGTCCCAGAAGAACCTCAGAGTGCAAGATCAAGCCTAAATGTGTTTTCAAAGAAAAATTATGCTTTGGAGGAAGGTGCACCACCAAGGTTTATGTTGTAGACCAAGACATGAAACAATTTGGGTTGGTTCAAGCAATAGCTATGAATGCTATTAAACTGATGTAAGACAGCATATGTGTTCAGTGTGACTGAAAAGATTTTGAGAATATCCTGTGAGACTATGAAAATGCCTTTAAATGTGATCTGGGTTTCCAACACAGCACCGTATAATTCTGAAGGGAGCTGCACAGCCAGTTAAGTAGAACATAAGCAGCATATCTTTTATCTGTGTTGAAGGATGCCAAAGAGGTTCTTGACAAATGGCAAGTTGATGGCATCATTGAACCATTTCAGCATTCCAATAATTGTCTCCAGTTGTAGTTGCAAAGAAAAGGAATGGCAAAATAAGATTATGCACTGATCTTCGTGAACTGAGCTGCCAAGTAGTGGTAGAGAATCAACCACAAAATGACACCTATTCTGGGTGAGCCTAAAGTCTTTACCAAACTCTGCTTCACAGCTATGTATAAGCAGATCAGTTTTCACTAAGACTCAAGAAACCCCACCGCATTAATAAAATCCTATGGTGCATTCTGGTACTGCTGCATGCCTTTCAGTCTAAATTCTGCATGAATATTCCAAAAAGCAAACAGTTTGAACGAATGGAAGGTGGGCATGCACTCCAAGAGGACACTTTGATTTCTTCCGTCACTAAGGAGGAATATGTGATCTGGCAACGTGAGATGCTGCTGAGAATTCCGAGAACCAGATGCACACTCAGAGAGGAGAGGTTCAAATTCGAGAAGCTGAGTGTGGCATTCTTGGGACATATGTTCAGTCTTCAAGGCATAGCTCCCAAACCACCTTGGGTGTCCGCTACAAAAGAAGCTCCAAAACCAAGCTACAAGGAAGATTTGTTCAAATTTTATGCAAGATTTATTAAGAACTATGCAGAGTTGCTGGAGTCAATGAGGAAAATTATCATGGAGCATGCAGACTTTGAATGGCGAAAATAATCTGAAAGGAATATGCAAGAACTGAAAAAATAACTACAAAAGGGGCCCTTCTTGAAATCTTTTGGTGAAACATTAAAGTCTTTAGTAACTTTTGATGCAAGCCAAACTGGACATGGTGCTTCTAAGAGCCTAGCTGAGCAGGGCAAAAACCAAATACGCAAGTTAAGGAGTCCAGAGATTAGATATTCTGTAATTGACATGAGCTCCTAGGATAGGTGTGGGCTGTGGCAAAATATAAGAGTTTAATGTGAGGTAGACCCTTCCTCATTCACACAGACCACAAACTATTGGTGAACATATTGGAAAAAGGGGGACTTGAGAAAGTGTCACACTGCATAGCAAAGTTGGTGTGTAAACTACACAAGTATGTCTTTGTCAGGCCCAGTTTTGGGAGCCACATTACAAACAGGGGTTACTCGGTCACACACATGGGGCTGGGTTGGTTTTCCTCTGATGCCCAGCGTCTGTCCTACTATGGCTATGCAAACTGGGCCAAATACAACCCCTTCAACACTTGGCTTTCAGTGATATCGATGGCAAGTAGTCACAGGCTTCTTAAAGCAGTTGCGTGGGGGTGCAGTAATTGATTGTGCAATTCAGTGCTTGTCTTTTTTTTTTTTTTTTAAATACGTTAATACACTAAAACCTAAAATACTACACACTATGATATGCAAGTAAGAATATCTACTGGCGCTAGTCATGGCCCCCACCTTCCAATAAAGTGGTATAAGATAAGGTACGTCAGGTTTCAAGCACAGCTGCAGGGCTACCACACTGTTTCAGAATTTGTGCACTCAATGAAACTGTCTTAGTCCCAAGTATGTAAATCTCAACAACTACCCTTCATCACCATCATATACGAAACTGCAATGTTCAGGAAAAATCATCAACAGCTCCTTGCAGCTAACAGACTTAATCAAATTTCTAAAGGCAGCCCTCTTTGCTCCTCCTCCTTGATTCTCTAGGTCTCCTCCCCCCAGCTCCAGGAATGTCCGCAATACACTTCCACTGGCTTGGAAAATAATCACACCTCCATCTTGTGCACATTAACATGCAAGAGGCTTTCAAAGTGGAGCCCCTATGCCTCCATTACTCTAGTTTATGCATACTTACAATGTTTGCACCATGCAGGCCATGTACTCACATACCTACTTGCAAACATGCACTGCGATGCTGGAACGCTAGGACCTGGGGTAGGGTGTACCCCAACTCAGAATTTTACATGAGTGGGCCAGCAGGCCTCTACTTCTGTGACAGATACAAAAGGTCTGGTAACAACTACTAATTCACATCTCAGTAAGCTGCCACCACCACTCTACATACTAAACCTATGACAGGGACAATGGTCCACTTCTAAACAAATGAGGGCACGCTTGGTGCGTCCCTCCATATCCGTGCCCTCCTGTCAATTGACAGTCCATCTACATACAAAATTAGTGTTAGGCTGGGGCTCAAATATAACAAGCATTGGCATAGCCAAGAGGTCTCGCCTTTGGGACCTTATAGGTGTTTTGCCAGATCTAATGGCTTTGGCAATGTGTTTAAGCTATGCTGTAGAGCATTGTGGCTGCTGTGCAGCATGTCGAAAAGTTATAATCAAAAAGTGTGCTGAGGTGATACTGAATTGCTGCTGAGGTGGGGCTGGTGCTGGGGTGGCACTGCCCTTGTGGTGGTGCACTGATGCGGAGGTGGTGCTTTGCTGAGGCCGAGATGGAACTGTGCTGATGTTGCGTTGGTGCTGAGGTGGTGCACTGATGAGGAGGTGGTGCTGGGGCGGAGGTGGTGTCTTGTTGGTGCTGAATTGCTGCTGAGGTGGGAGTTGCGCTGAGTAATGCTTTGGTGGTCCTCAGGTGGTGCTGTGATGGTACTCTGGTGATGCTGAGTGATGCTGAGGTGGTGGTGTTGCACCAGTGCTCAGGTGGTGCGGAGCTGGTGCAGAGATGGGGCTGCGCTGGTGGTGGTGCTGTGCTGATGCGGAGTTGATGCTGTGCTGGTGCTGAGGTGGTGGTGTGCTGGTGCGGAGGTGGTGCTGAATGAAACTGAGGCTGTGCAGAGTGATACTGTGGTGCTGCACTGGTACTGCTTTGCTGAGGTGCTGCTGCGCTGATGCTGAGGTGGTGCTGCGCTGGTGGTGCACTAATGAGGTAGTGCTGTGGTGCTCCGCTGGTGCGCAGGTGGTGCTGAGTGCTTCTGAGTTAGTGCTGTGGTGATGCTGCATCGGTGCTGAATTTCTGCTGAGGTGGGGTTGCGCTGCTGCTAGGTGGTGCTCAGTGATGCTGAGGTGGTGCCGAGTAATGCTTTGGTGGTGCTCCGCTGCTGCTCAGATGGTGCTGAGTGATGCTGAGATGGTGCGGAGGTGATTCACTGGTGCTGCGCGAATGCTGAAGTGGTGCTGAGTTGCTGCTGAGGTGGTGTTGCGCTGGTACTGAGCTGATGCTTTGGTGGGGGCTGCACTGGCGCCGAGTTGGTGCTGCGCCATGGTGGTGAACTGATGCGGAGGTGGTGCTGAGTGATGCTGAGAAAATGCGCTGGTGGTGAGTGGTGGTGCTGCACTGGTGCTCAGGTGGTGCTGATTTGGTGATGTACTGAGGTGATGCTGGGGTGGTGTTAGTGCTGAGGTGGGGCTGCGTTGGTGGTGGTGCACTGATGAGGTGGTGCTGTGCTGGTGGTGCTGTGCCGATGCGGAGGTGCTGCTGCACTGATGCGGAGGTGCTGCTGCACTGATGCGGAGGTGGTGGTGCACTGATGGGGAGGTGGTGCTGTGCTGATACGGAGATGGTGCTGTGCTGATGTGGTGCTGCACTGGTGCCGAGGGATGCCGAGGTGGCGCTGAGGGATGCCGAGGTGGCGCTGAGGGATGCCGAGGTGGCGCTGAGGGATGCCGAGGTGGCGCTGAGGGATGCCGAGGTGGCGCTGAGGGATGCCGAGGTGGCGCTGAGGGATGCCGAGGTGGCGCTGAGGGATGCCGAGGTGGCGCTGAGGTAATGCTGCACTGGTGCTGCGCTAATGCTGAAGTGGTGCTGCGCTGATGCTGAAGTGGTGCTGCGCTGATGCTGTGGTGAGGCTACGATGGTGCTGAGTTGGTGCACTGATACAGAGCTGGTGCTGTCCTGATGCTGAGGAGATGCTGCGCTGGTGCTGAATGATGCTGTGGTGGCGCTATGTGATGCTATGCTGAGGCGGTGGTGCTACACTGATCCTGTGTTAGTGCTGCGCTGTTACTGCACTTGGGCTGAGGTGGGGCTGCACCGGGAACGAGTGATGCTGAGATGGTGCTGTGCTGGTGCTCAGGTGCTGCTGAGTGATGTCGACTGGTGCTGCACTGTCTACTTGCAGGATAGATTGTTAAGTAACCTCACATTACATGCCGCATTTGAAGAGCACGAGGAGGCAGCCCTTGATATTGATTTTATTTCAACAACGATTGAAACCTAAAGGAAAGCATCAAAAGTTGAAAGTGCACAAATTAAAGCTGCTTCCCTTTACATAAAAGAGCAATAACGGCATGTTTACCTCTTTAATCAGATCCAAATAATCACGCGGTCAAAATCACAATGTAAATTGGTTGATCCTACTGTTGGTCGCCTTCTTAAACTACACTTCCATTAAGTATATTATTTAAGGTTTGGACATTTGAGCTTATGAAACAAAAATGTTATAGGATGAAAAACAACATAGCCTCAGGCTGAAAAAGCGCTTGTGAAACCCAAGACAATGGAAAACAAGATAAGGACGTGATTCGCAGCCCTCGGCTGAGCACATTTGGAAAGGCAAACAAGCCAAGGCAAAAGAAAAAGTAGTGCGCGTAAACTACCAAACTGGCCGATAGTGAAGTGATCCATGTAACAGGGCCAGTCTCCAGGGCGTGACCAAACAGTACAAGGAGGGACAAATGTAAACTATTCACCAGTGAAAACAAAGGAATTCTGAAAGGCACACGAAAGAAAACGGATGGGAGTGCTGAAAGCCCATACAGTAGAAACACAATGTCTCGAGAGACAACACATGCCCTGCCTAGGCGAGACCTAAAAACACAAGGATGCCAGATACTTGCCATTGGGCACTCAGGGCAGAGGACATTCCTGTCCCAACAGTCTTCACTTTCGAAAACATCTCAGGGAAGACAAACATCACAGCAGACTTCCAACCATGCATGCCAGGTGATCCCAATGTTTGTGACAAGTGAAATGAGGATGTCACAGTTGATTATTTGATTGATGAGCGGAGTTCCGAGCATGCAATGAACCATAGGTAAAGGATGGAAGTGGTTCAGTATGACTACGGGTATGCCAGAGTGTTGAATTTAATAGTGAATAGTTGGAAAAAAGTGTCTAGAAGCTAATCTGCATCCATATTGAACAATTAAAGGTTGACTCGCTGTAGAAGATGATGTTATTGTCAGGAATGTTTTAGTTGTTCAAATCAAACTGAAATCCCATATTACTGCCCTAGCACATGGTCACCTTTGGATAACTGGTACCAAAAAGAGACTTAAAATGTATTATTTGTGGCCTGCTTTGGTATGCTGAGAATTAGACAAAATATACAAAGTGATGACAAGTACACTCACATCCATAACCTCGCCTTAAGGACCATTGCAGAGAGTGGGTATAGATCTTATTGGAGCTATGAACAAATGACCTACTTCCCAGCGCTGTGCTCATAATAGACTACCATAGCAAACTGATTGAGTTGAAGTTTCTAGAACACCCCATGAAAGAGGAGATGTTAGAAGTCTTGAAAAGATATGTTCTTGAGAGAAGGTTTCCCCAAATTGTGAGTGACAACGGGACTCAATTTGTATCAGCCAAAGTTACCACCTTTTTGTTGTGAATGGTGTTTCCCATAGCAAGGTATTCCTGTATCACCCACAAGGCCATAGACAAGTTGAATGTGGCAACTGATTGAGAACGGCCAGTGGTGAAACGTCTCCTGTGCTGCAATTACATCACTCCAGGCCATCGGGAAAATAAATGAGTGCATGTGATACTACTCGGGTTCAATTGGCAAAGAATGTCTCTCTTGCGAGTGACAATGCATGCTGTAACTCACTTTGATGCAGGTTCTGTGGAGGTTATGAGCAATACGAATGTGGGCCAGCCAGTTTGTCAATGCAGCAGGTTGGTTGGTTGCAATTCTTGCAATGTTGAGTTACCTACCAATTCAGAGACTGCCCCCAATGCATTAACGTTTCCAAAGAAGAGAAAAGATGCAATATTTTGGAACTGTATATATGGACTTATGTGGTGCGCATGCGCCTTATGGTGTTTCCTCTCCACCCTTCCATGTGCCCACCTCGCTGACATTTTGTAATTTGCGCTTGTCCCCTCTCTTGGTTAGCGCTATTGTAGTTATTGTAGTTTTGTTCCCCACTTGTGCTATTTGTGCCATTTCTGCCCATTTATTGTTTTTCATCCTCTGTAAATTGTGTTTTGGTCGCGTCTGCCTACTTTTTTCCCCAACGTTACCGCCCCCGCCTCCCAGCTGCACGTTCCCTCCCATACTTAATGGCGGCTACTGCGCGGGCGCGCCTAAGGCAAGCCCGTCTGCGCCCGTCCGCGACACAGCCAGGAACCCTGGTTCAACGACCCCCCACCGCTACGACCCTGCCGCCCTCCTCGCCCTCAACCCCGGAGGACTCAGACTGCCACCAGGCCTCCCCGGACACGACCCACGGCCAGTTCTCCTGCCTCCAATGCCACCAGACCTACATCACCACCCCGGCCTCCAACACCCCCGACGCCAGCACCGCCGACACCCTAAGATGCGTACTCCTCAACGTGCGCTCCGTACACAAACACGCCGTGGAAATCTGGAACCTACTCGACTCTCTCTCCCCCGACATTGCCTTCTTCACGGAGACCTGGACTAACGCCTCCTCCGCCCCCGACATCAACACCGCCATCCCGGACGGATACAAGATCCAGAGGAAGGACCGCCCCAACCGCCCGGGAGGGGGCCTCGCCATCGCCCACAAGAGCACCCTCCGCCTCACCACCTCCAGTGAAACCTTCCCCTCCGCCTAACACCTACACTTCCAGATCCAGACCAGCCCCAACACCACACTCCGGGGAACCCTCATCTACAGACCCCCCGGACACCCTTCGCCACCGCCATCACCGACTTCATCGCACCCCACGCCATCGCATCAATGAACTACATACTCATTGGAGACCTGAACCTCCACCTCGACAACCCCAACTACACCATCCTTCGTGACAGCCTCGCCAACATCGGACTCAAACAGCTGGTCACCACACCGACCCACAGAGCGGGACACACCCTTGACCCCATCTTCGCTGCAGGAAACAGCGTTCACTTCAGCCACACAACGCAACCGCCATGGACCGACCACCACTGCATACACTTCGCCGTCGACAAACCCAAGGCACCCAAACCAGCCCCACGCCCACCACGAAGGAACTGGAGCAAGGTTACCGACGAGCAACTCAACTCCACCCTCACCCGAGGCAACCACACCAGGGCATCCGACGCAAACATCGCAGCCAGAGAACTCCACACCTGGATCTCCAAATGCGCAGACAAGCTTGCCCCGCTACGCAACCCCGACAAACAGCGCCCCAGGAAAGCCGCCTGGTTCACCACAAGTCTCCAACAAACCAGGCGCACCTGCAGATGCCTAGAGAAGAACTGGAGAAGCACCAAGACAACCGAAAACTATTCCACCTACAAGGACGCCATGACGGACTACCACAACCAAATCAGAACCACCAAGAGAAACTTCATCCACAACAAAATCCTCGCCAACTCCAAGGAACTCTTCAGTGTCATTCAGGAATTCACCAACCCACGCAGCGAAGCCACAGACATCACCCCCTCCCAAGACCTCTGCGACAAGCTTGGAACCTACTTCCACCTCAAGATCAAAACCCTCTACGACAACTTCGTCGCCCATCCACCAGACGCCATAGCCGGACCCCCGCCCTCCAGAGACACCAGCCAGCCCACCATCTCCAACTGGACACCAATCACGATCGAAGACACCGCCTGGACCATGAAAGGCATCCACTCGGGGGGGCCCCCACCGACCCCTGCACATCTACCACAGAGCCCCGGCCGTCATCGCACCCGAACTGCAAGGCACCATCAACACCACCTTCAAAACGGGCACCTTCCCAGACGACTGGAAGCGCGCAGAAGTCAGGCCCCTGCTCAAGAAGCCCACAGCCGACCCCACTGACCTCAAGAACTACCGGCCCATCTCGCTCCTCCCCTTCGAAGCCAAAGTGGCAGAGAAAACAGTCAACAGGGAACTGACACGATTCATCGAAGAGAACGGCATCCTCGACCCATCCCAATCCGGATTCCGAAGCAACCACAGCACCGAGACCGCCCTACTCGCCGCCACAGACGACATCCGCACCCTCCTGGACCAAGGCCACTCCGCAGCCCTCATCCTCCTCGACCTATCAGCGGCCTTCGACACCGTCTCCCACCGCACACTAGTCAGCAGACTACACGACGCCGGCATACAAGGAACAGCCCTGGACTGGATCCGAACGTTCCTCACCAGAAGAAGCCAAAGGATCAGACTACCACCCTTCCTCTCCGATCCCACGAAAATCACCTGCGGAGTCCCACAGGGGTCTTCACTGAGCCCGACCCTCTTTAACATCTACATGGCCCCCCTCGCAGCCATCGTCCGACAACACGGCCTCATCATTTCCTACGCCGACGACACCCAGCTCATCCTCTCCCTCACCAGAGACCCCACCACCGCCAAACTTAACTTCCAGAAAAGAATGCAAGACGTCGCAGCCTGGATGACCAATAGCTGCCTGAAGCTCAACGCCGAGAAGACAGAAGTCCTCGTCCTTGGAACCACCCCTTCAGCATGGGACAACACCTGGTGGCCGACTGCCCTCGGAAGCCCACCCACCCCCTCGGACCACGCAAAAAACCTCGGCATCGTACTCGACTCATCACTCACCATGAACTGACAGGTCAACGCCGTCACCTCCAGCTGCTTCAACACCCTCCGCATCCTTCGCAAGACATTCAAATGGACCACCATTTGTGAGGTATATAGTGTTGCACCCGCTATATTGTGCCAGGCGTTCTTACAGTTACTGTATTTTGGTTTTGTGTCTCTTTGCCAATCCAGGGTCAACCAACTGCCACCTCTCCTCAGCACTCTAACATGAACATGCTTCCCCTTGAGTGCTACATTAAAAGCTTGCTACATCTCGAGTTACAATATGCCGCGACTGTTATCCCTTCCTCATCACTGCATCAAAACAATACACCCTTTCTCTCACCACTGTACACAAGGATGGTGTACCTATTCCTCCCAGTGCTTAATTTGTGCCGGTGGTTTCCGGTGCTCAGCACCAGCCCTAATTTTACAGGGCTGGTGCTATAGTTCTCTTTTATGCGGGCTGCAGCAGTGCTGATAATTTTTCAAAGAAGAATGCTGCACCTGTGGTGTGCAGAGGTGACTGCAATTGTGTGCATCTCGCTGCCTGGGGCAGCCTCTTGGGCACTCTGTTGCTGGGTGCTGAGCTGGACAGGACCACTGGACTTCAGTGTGAATCTGTCAGTGGGTGTCCCTCTTTCTGCCTCCTCTAGTACCGGGCCTTGTTGGTCATCAAACAAAGGATTTTTCTCCAATGCTTATTGTTGGTGACCAGACGCAGGGCTGGTAAAGAGAACAATTGTTTTTCTCTACACAGGAGGGCCCCTTGAAAAAAGTTCTGCACATTAAAAGGGTGGTGTGCGTTTGTCAGCCAGCGCGAACTTTTGAATATTCTATTTTTAAAGTGTTGCCAGTAGATATACGTCTATTCACAGGTAACAGTTTTGGTAAACATATTAGAGCAAAACCTTTATTTCCCTGAGACTTTTCGTACTTTGCAAGGGAGTGTCTGGTGGCAGATAAATTAAATGTCAACCCCGCATTCAGCAGCACTAGTAACGAGATTCTGTGATAAAACTGCGAGCACGGCACTTTTTTTTTTACTAATTATGTACGGATCTCGCCATTACCACAACTGGTTTGCCATTGACATGCGCCCACCTCACCACTGTTGCTTTGGATTTCTCCATTTTATCATCACAATGCTCCGCCGACAACCCTCACTACTATCCCCAGTTTTCCACATTCACTACAATGCCCCTGTCTCAACAGTATGATGGCCATGGCCACTCTGTTTAGCTCCGGTACTCTTGAATGCAAAAGTCTTCCTATGAATGGGGGCATCCGCCACCAAAGACTATATAGTAGGGTTGTATCAAGATTCATGCAAGAGGGACCCCACGTGAACAGGAGGTACAGACAAATGGGTCGATGAAGGCGGAAAAAACACTAGAAAGCTCAATGTTTGTGTCTCTCATCCACACACCTCCTGGGTTTGGGCAATTTCTAGAGCATTTAGAGTAGAGCTTTTTTTTTTTTTTTAAAGTCATCTTGAGAACTCAGTCCTGTGCCTAGCAACATACTGTGTTGTGTGGTTGTGCTGACTTTCAATTTATCGCTTTAGATCGCACCAGTTTTAACATCCCTTGACTGATTGTTGTTTTCACAGTTTCAATTCCCTCAGTTCTCTTAGCACCATCCATGTAATGCATTGTTGGTTGTGTTTTTTTTGTCCCATTTAGCGTAGTTTTACCTATGTGTGTTAAGCAGCGTCCAGTGGCGTGAGCAGGTTTCAATAGCGGCTCATCACACCACCATCTGCTGCTGAAACCGCCAGGCAGATCTACCACCTATCATAATATCCAGGCAAAAATGGTCAATCCCTAGAAACAGACAAAACCTTTGAAAGTGTGCTCCAGTCAAGATGTTCTCTCTTTCACTCTCTTCCCTGTTTCTCCCCTAGTTTCTATGTCTGGTGACACGTTCCATCAAGTTCACCAACAGAGATATCAAAGGACCACAGGGGCTTTCAGTGGGTCCATTATACCAAAACCCGACAAGCTAAAACCGTTCTTTAGGAAAAACACAAGCTATACTGAACCGAACACCCCTCTACCATTAGAATGTAATCTACCCTCGCCCCCACCGCTCCTTACCACTGTATCCTAGGCTTTTTCTGGCTCTTCCTCTTCAGTTTCTTCCGGTTCACATTGTAGTTAAACTTTTTTCTGCGATTTTTTCCCTTAGCTTTCGGCATGCTGAGAGTGGGAACGAAAACGGAAATCTATATAAGCCGCTCACTCCGAACTGCAGCCGCAACAGACACGAGGGACGAGATCCTGAGTACGCACGCTTCAGCTGAGGACGGTGCGTACGTAAAACGAGTTACCCTCTGACCCCAGCTGGCCCCGCGCAAGGAATACTAGGTAATGTATTTCTTTTTCAGAACGCTGTAGCGATGACTCATGTGATTACCCTCATGGAACGTAACTGGGGCAGCCATCTTGGATTGATCGCTTAGTTGTCTGAAAGAACGCCACTTTACTGTAATTTGGTACTTTAAAATAATCGATTTTTAAATACTACTATTTTGAAAATATATAACAAGATGATTATAATCTGTGATAGATATCAGTGGAGATTTCGCCGCTCCAAACGAGCTTCCCAACAAGACACCCAGTGTCTGTCTTCTTTGTCTATGAAAACATTGTTCATCGTGACGTCAGAAGAAGCTATTCTGTAGGTGACCCCTGATGGACACTGAAGAAAGACGGAACTATCTCCAATTTTAAATCATGTCCGACTCTGGATCACCTCCTGATATCCCGGGCTTCCTGCGCCTTGAGCACCCGGAGGCGGAGACCTTCCGTGGCAAATTTATGAGGAAAGTGCAGCAGAATCCCTTCGTGCCCATTGGTGAGACCTAAAGGGTATCGGGGTAGGGTGACAGAGATCCAACATGTAGTATTAGCGGCCTGCCAAGAGCTACTACAGCTTTTTCAAGTTGTTGCAAGTTGGGCATCAGTAGGATAACAAGTCCTGGTTAGGTTTTTACGATGTGGCAGTGGCACTAGGAAAATAAATTCTATATAAAAACGGTTGTACGACAAAAACAGGCTGGCACTATCACATGCCCTAGTGTTACTAAACAGCTGATACAATTGATCTGCATGGAAGTAGAAGCCGCCTTTTAAAATAAAGGTGACGTGTTGATCGTTTTTATACAGGAGCACTTCTTACCTTATCTCACCAATCTTTTTTAATTTTCAGTCCTGTGCTTTCCTTTCACATATCATTTGCATACATGCCAGCATTTTAGAAGAGCAAAGTGGGAGATTAAAGAAAATAAATCGGGAGAATGGGGCCTTGAATCGGGTTACTGTCATGTATGGGCTTTGCAAGTGTGCTGCTGCAGGATCGGACATTTGAAACGCAAATGCACGTTTTTTTCTTACCTTTCAGAAGCACAGTTTAAAATTGTAGTTTTAACCTGCCCGTGATTTCATATTTAATTACCTGTTTTGTGTTCAAACTTGTGGTTTTTCCTGCCCATGATTGCTTCATTTAACGTGTTGAATTGTGGGATTTGCAGTCCTAAATCTCTGTAGTTTTTCCCTCATTCCCGTTGACTATCAGTTTTCCCTCCAAATTTCCCCTTGTCTCTGTGCAAAGACCTGTATGTTAAACAGTGCACCCCCAGCCACCATTTTGTGTTAACAAGTCAGTGAAACCAGCCCCTCCTCCCCCCCCCCCCCAGCAACAGGGATATTCTACATCAGAGTGTGCTCTGAGGCAGCAGTGATCTTCTGTGTGCTGTTTAAACTGTATTTAATAGGGACTGTGCACTTCGTTTTTGTCCAGGAGAGGGAGTAAAGTTTTATACAAACACTATTTTCAGAGGACAAGTTAGGCCCTTACCTGCAGAAGTCCAAAGTGTGGATTGAGCCTGTCTGTCTCCTAGGAGATTCTGAACAAGAGAAGCAGCTCCCAACTCCTGGCCAGCAAACCTTGTCTGAGGTTGCTGGGACCTTATATAGTCTGCTAGTGGTAGGTACATGTATACACTGATTGGAGGTTGTATCTGATGTTTCTATTGGATTAGGGTTAGTGTCCTCATTGGTTGGGTATTTGAGGGTTCTGATTGGTTTCTGGGTCTGTGATTCAATCAATGTAGGGTTAGGGCTAGGGTTAGGATTTCTATTGGAAGTAGGGACTAGGGCTTCCTGTGTTATTTGTTTTTGGGACTAGGGTGGGACTATGGCTAGGGTTAGGCCTTTAATTGGAAGTAGCGATTAGGGCTTTTGGTGTGATTGGTTGCTGGACTAGGTGTGGTACTAAGACTAGGGTTAGGCTTTCTATTGGAAGTAGGGACTAGGGCTTCCTGTGCCATTGGTTGCTTGGACTTGGGTTGGGACTACTGGTAGGGCTAGGGCCTCTATTGGACGTAGAGATCAGGGTTTTTGAAAGTTATTGGGTGCTTGGACTAGGGCTGAGATTGGCTGTAAGGTCCTCGTCTCCTATTGTTTCTAGATTTTAGGGCTAGTGTTGTGATTGGATAGGGTTAGGGCTAGGGTTCCCATTGGCTGAAGGGGTCACCTGATTACTAGGGCTATAAAAGTCCGAGGCCTAGGGCGTCTCAGCCCGGGCGTCGAGGCTAAGGGCAATTACCTGTTTGAGCCTGTTCGGGACTAGGGCCAGAAATGCTGCCCATGTTCACATTCAGTAAGAGCCACCCCACACCATCCACAAACATAGTAACACACTCACACCAAATGTACACCACACACAACCCTATGCACGGACCAATGTACCAGCATGCACTACAAACACAACCAAACCACATCTATACACCCTTCTATCCCAACTACCACACATACCCACCATAACCTACAAACAGTACACAACTCTATCCTATACCACTAACCAATACACTCATCACTAACACTACCCCATTCAACACCATACATAACTGCATCCCATCCAGACACACGCTCCCTGCTCTAATTACACCTAACACACCACCTTTTATCACTAACAAACATATATTCATCCTTCCATCATTTGTCCAACAAACACCCTCCTCTCCCTACTACCATAATAACACTAACGCACAACACACACACTGCACACCACCACACTTTTTAACTCATGCAACAAACCAGTCTAAGACGAACACTCTCACCTCTACTTCATTCCCTCCTACACACAACATACACTCTGCTCATAAACACATCACCACCCCCTCTACCTTACAACCTCCTCTCACAAACAATACTATACAACCAAATCCATTGCAAGAAACAAATACACCAGCACCCCTTTTCACTACTCCTCAAAAACAAAACATATCACACACACCAGCGCAACAAGATCTTCAAAGCGCAACACGATCTTCAAAGCGCAACACGTCAAAATACATACCATCACAAAATACAAACATACACCCACCTTTCAAACCACACAAAGGAACAAACTCCAATGCCAAGCTTTCTCTCTTCCACCACACCGAACACAGATACAGCAACACAGCAACTTTCTTCTAACCGCCTCTCATCCATTGGACAATTTAGAACCTTACTACATGACCCACATCCTGCACCACCACCCCTGACTCATACACCTTCCACCATAAACACACGCAAACAACATAAGCGACGTGCCACACCTCACAACTTTGCTTCCCCATGTCTGCTGCACAACAATGTTACACCACGAAAACAACATAGCACACCAACTCACTCTCAAACACCATCTCCACCACATACACACGCAGACCCATCAAAATGCCTTCTTAGCATGCTGGATGAGGAACATGATACAGAATAGCTACACAATTGCTATCCTAATACAGCTAATGCCAGCACTAAAAACACACCTGCTACAAACACACACAATACTGTTCACTCTACTACAAAACAAAGTCTCACTATCACCAAAGGCCATTCTCTAAACTGTCTACTAATAAATGCTCGATCCCTCTCTAAAAAACAAACATCAAGTCTACGACCTTCTCACAGATGCAAAACCAGACATACTATTTATAACTGAATCATGGTTGGGAGATGATATGGCTCCAGTCCTGCGTGAAGCCATTCCTCTAGGCTATCAAACGATCACCCAAAATCGTATAGGCAAAAAAGGAGGTGGTCTAGCTGTTGTGTTCAGGCAAACATTACATATCACTAAAGTTGATGACATCTCCATAAAGAATTGTGAGGCTCTTCTAACAAGATGCAATACTACACTGTCTTCATCCTGTAACTTCCTGCTCCTTTACAGACCTCCACCTAGCAAGGTGACATTCCCAGATGCACTTCTAGACACAGTTTCAAACCTGATAACAATACACTCCAACTTATGCGTTCTGGGTGACCTCAACATTTGGTTTGACAAACCCAATATGACCCATCCAAAAACAATAATCACTGGCCTAGAGGCACTGAACCTGCATCAGATTGTCCACAAACCCACACACATCGCTGGACATATCCTAGATGTCATTTTTGCTAATACTGAACTAGTTACCTTTCAAACTATAACTCCAGTCACATGGTCAGACCACCACTTGCTTGCTTTCCAACATAAAACGACATTAAGGGACTCACCTAAAACTAGCTTACATCCATCCACCTATCGGCCATGGAATAAACTCAATTTGGAACACTTAGAAACACAACTAACATCAAGTACAAATCTGGAAACAATAACTTCGGTTCAAAATCTATATGAGTGGTTACAGGAAGCTTTTGACATCCTGATACCACTCAAAACCACACAACAGCACAAAAGAAAAAAAGCGCCTTGGAGAAACGTAGAAATAAAAGACATAAAACAACAAATTAGAAAGCTGCAACGTACCTGGCTCAAAACAAACGCCAAACAAGACAAACTTCACCTACAAAAAATTAACAGATTATACAAGTCAGCTATCAAAAAAGCCAAGAAAAGGTACTATTCAGACAGAATTCAAAATGCTAAATGTGCAAATAAAGATTTCTATAAAATACTCAATGAATTTCGCAAACCAAATTGCCTAGAAGGAACTCATCCTGTTACTCAAGATTTCACAGACAAACTGGCAAATCATAACACGGACAAAGCAGACACATTGGACTCGTACTTAAAACGAAAACAAAGCACCAGCACTAACCCCTGTACAAAACAAGAATCCAAGAATACTCTAACCCAGCCTCTCCGTTCCTTCCAACACATCTCACACAATGAATTTATGGACCTGGTCAAAGCAAGCAGGCCTACCGGCAGCCCTTCTGACCCCTGTCCACCACAAACTTTCAAGACAATTCTTTTAACAACCTCTGCTGCCACTCCAGTAAGAAGAATCATCAACGATTCCTTAACTAGCGGAATATTTCCAGAAGAACTCAAAAATCACACATACGCCCTTTACTGAAGAAAACAAACTTGGACCCGCTGAACCCTGACAACTACAGACCCATTACAAATGGACCTTTCCTGGGCAAACTGATAGAAAGAGCAGCGTTCGCCCAGATGTCACAATTCATTGAAGAGAATGACATACTCTCAGACTTCCAAACAGGATTCCGTCTGGGAAGAGGCACTGAATCTGCCCTTCTTGCCATCTGGGATGACCTGAAGAATACAGTTGACCGCAGCGGGGTTGCTGCGCTACTCCTCTTGGACCTCTCGGCTGCCTTTGACATGGTTGACCATGACACTCTGAAACAAAGACTCTATGAGGGAACTGCTCTAGACTGGATCGCATCCTACCTTCGAAACAGAACTAATGTCATCCATACCCCACCTTTCTCGTCCAAACCATACTCCACAAAAGCAGGGGTCCCTCAAGGTTCTATCATCTCGCCCATGCTTTTCAACATCTACATGAAATCATTACCAATATTTACAATGGCAGTGGTGGTCTGATTGGTAGCACATCTACTCTTTTAGTGCATTTAGTGTGTATAGCCAGGTATTGGTGCCCCTCAAGGTTAAAAAACAGCACCCCACTACCTAAGGTGCCAAAATACTAGAACCCAAATGGTCCCAGTAAAAATGTAAAAAACATGTGTAAACCTCGGCACTCTAAATCAATTCAAATATCAATTCATAAAACTGGCAAAGACAAATTAAAAATATCAGCAAGAAGTCAAATCAATTTCTGCTATGTCAATTTTAATATCTAAAAGTCACCAAATCTTGAATCACAAATTTCAAATTTATAGCATAATGACAATATATTTGGGAATAGACAACTTGATGCAACAGTCCTTTTTGGGCGTTGAACCGGCAGCCGACACGTGTTTCGTTTCTTTGAAACTTTTTCAAGGCTTCAGTTATTGGATCTCATGAATGGCGCTCACAATGTAAATAAGGGTGTCCAGATCTCCGATATAATAGTAATCTTATCTTGTCAAATTCTAGATATGTAGAAGTTCTCTGTTGAAGGAAGAACAAGTCACGTAATGTATATATACAATCCAAGAATCGCTATTTAATTTTATACCGTCGCAAGTTCATGGGCTATGATATGCCCTTCATTTTTAGTATCAGCTCACGACGTCGTTCTCCTAATTTTCTTATGTGGACAAACTAGCAAAATCAAGCTTTGTTACTATAAAAACGCTGCGACGAATTTTCCCTCATTTGGGATTTCCACACAAGGTCCAAGCTACCATCTCCCTTGTTCTGTCCAAACTCGATTATGCCAATAGCCTCTACCACGGATCACCTTTAACGATCATGAAAAGACTACAACGGATTCAGAACTCGGCTGCCAGACTACTCTTGCATATCAAACCGCGAGACCACATCTCACCTGCCTTGAAAGCCCTGCATTGGTTACCGGTTGCCAAAAGATCCACGTTCAAGCTACTTTGTATCACCCACAAAGCAATACATGGGATGGGACCGCTCTTCATCAGGAATAAAATCACCAAACACATTCAACAAAGGAACCTACGCTCTAAAGGGGCATCTCACCTCAAAATCCCAAGATACAAGAAAAAAACCATGGGTGGCACATCCTTCTCTGTTCAAGCAGCCAAACTATGGAACTCATTACCCCCAACATAAGATCCACCGACAACCACCTTATCTTCAGAAAACTACTCAAGAATTGGCTCTTCTCCACATAAGCACCATACGCAAACAGAAATTTACAGCATATTCCTCTGTATATAAGCATTTATTTTCACTATAGATATGTACTTATCTTTGTGTATTGCTTTGTATAAACATATAGAATAATTATGTTGTTGTAAATAAATAAAAATCATCTTTGGTCTACATGTACTTACTTCCATTGTGCATCTATGTACCTTCCATGTACTTGGATCTGTGTGCCTGTTACCTTTCTCCTGAAAAAGCATATCCAATGCACTACCCTATTTCTCATCCTGTACCTCTATCAATATCTTTAATCTATATATACTTACCTCCTTTATGCATCTATATACTTTCAATGTACTTATGGATCTATATATTTATCACTTTCTTCTAATTTAGCATTTCAAATGCACTACCCTATCTCTCACCCTATACATCTATCAATATATCCTCTACATCCACTCTCTCATTTATCCCATACCACTACTATGATCCCAAAATAACCCTTTCTAGACTCTCTCCTACTCTACCCTCCTTGCATCATCTGACACCTTTTTACTATACCGATCCCCCAAAACAAACCTTTATAAACTCTCCCCTCTTACTCTTCCCCTCAAAAACCCCTTTTTACTCATCCAAAAGCCTCCTCCTACTGCTATGACCTCAACAAAAAAAAAAAAAATCTCACTCTTCTGTCCCTCTACTATCCTTTTCAATCAAAATAACAGACTAAGACGTTCACTTCTCAATTTCCATATTCCACTATACTAATTCACCACTAATCCTTTATGGGTTCCAAAGTAGCGTGCTACTCGCCAATGAAGCGTTTCAACACCCCATCAGGGTTACCAGCGCTATATAAACGCAAACCTTTTTCCCTTTTCTACCCCTCCCCAACCCTTCTCAATCCAAATAACTGACTAACATATCCACCACTCAAATTACTTTCATGTTTCGCCATACTAATTCAACAGTAATCCTTATGGGTTCCAGAGTAGCGTGCTACTCGCCAATAAAGCGCTTCAAAACCCCATCAAGGGGTAGCAAGCGCTATATAAATACAAACCTCTTTCCCTCTTCTATCCCGCAACCTACCCTTCTCTATCCAAATAACTGAATAACATATCCACCACTCAAATTACTTCATACTTCACTATACTAATTTTCAACACTAATCCTTTATGGGTTCCGGAGTAGCGTCCTACTCGCCAGAAAAGCACTTCAACACCCATCAGGGGTAACAGGTGCTACATGAATGCAAACCTTTCTTCCCTTTTATCCCTCCGCTACCCTTCTCACTCCAAATAACTGACTAATACCCACCACTCAAATTACTTTCATATTTCACCATACTAATTCAGCACTAATCCTTTATGGGTTTCCGGAGTAGCGTGCTTCAACACCCCATCAGGGGTAACAAGCGCTATATAAATACAAAGCTTTTTTTTTTTCCCTCTGCTATCCTTCCAAATCCAAATAACTGACTAACCTATCCACCACTTAAAATTTACTTGCATGTTTCACTATACTAATTCAACACTAATCCTCTAAGGGTCCCGGAGTAGCGTGCTACTCGCCGAAAAAGCGCTTCGACGCCTCGTCAGGGGTAGTAAGCGCTATATAAATGCAATTACAATACAATACAATGGAGTGCAATGGCAGGCAGAAAGAGGGTGATGCAAGTGTTGTGCACTGGCCTGCAGGAGCAGGTTGCTGGCAGTGCATACACCACGTTACACAGTACCAAGCCCTGTCAGCTGAAACCCCTGAGTAATCGGGTTTTTGCTTGAAGGAATCGGGAGGCGGGAGACTAGCCTTGAAATTGGTAGTCTCCCGCCTGAATCGGGAGGGTTGGCATGTCTGCGTTTGTCATACCTGTTTACCCCAAGGCTCTCAAATCAGAATGAAGTCTGATATTTAACCCTTTTGCTGCTAGGCCTTTTATCCCTAGAATGCTAAGCCCTTTTTTGGCTATTTGGGGTAGTTTGCGCTTAGGCCTCCATAACTTTTTTTCCCATAGAAGGTATCCATGCCAGATTTGCTTCCTTTTTTTCCAACATCCTGGGGATTCCAAAGGCACCTAGGGCTTGCAGATTCCCCTGGAGCAGACTGAGAAAACAGCTAGGATAAAGCAAAAATGGTTATTTGTTAGGTCAAATTGGAAAAAAGTACTCCACAAAAAGCTTCTGTTTTTTTCTCCTAAAAATGGCATAAATGACAGGTTTGACATTTTTCAAAGAGGTAGCCATTTTTTCCTCCTTTTTGTGCTTTCAACTTACTTCCAGTTTGTGATGAAAACCAGGGAGAAACCCATGGGTGATCCGGAAAGCTATAGATTTATGAAAAATAGACAACATTCTAAATTCAGCAAGGGGTCATTTGTGTAGATCCCTCAAGGTTTTCCAAAGAAACTAACTGCTGAAATAAAGACATTTTGACTATGAGTAGGAAAAAATGGCCACTTGTAACAACATTTTCATTTGTTACTTCTTGTCACGATGGTAGATTTACAAAAGCAATATGCCTTTACATCCACTATACCCTTCTGATTGCAGGGATGTATAGGGTTTGTAGGTTCTCCAAGAACATGAGGTACCCAGAGCCAACAACTAAACTGCACCTTTCAATGTTTTTTCATTGTGTACAGGTATAGAGCAATTAAAATGGTAAAATATAAAGAGTGAAAAATGGGTATCAAAGAAACCTATGTATTTCTGAAATAGACACCAGATACAGAGTTTGTGAGCAGTGGTTATTTGTACATCGCTAAACTTGTGGGTATCCGTACTACCATGTGATTCAGAGGACATTTATCAAAACATTTTCTTTCTAACACACTGCCTTACATTTGGAAGGCACAAATGCACAGAAATACAATTGGTAATAACAAAAGTTCTACTATTCTGTAGTCCCACATGTCTCCTGATAAAAATGGTACCTCACTTGTGTGGGTAGGCCTAGTGCCTGCAACAGGAAAGGGCCAATACAGCATGTATATTCAAGACCTTCAGATCTTAGTGATGGTTTTTTTCGGCTCATTATGCAATATACCGATGTTTCCCCCACAATGTAGTGCTTGAACGTACATGCTGTAGTGGCGGCCAGAGCATGCAAAAGTAACAGTCCTCTCGTGGTGATCACGCTCCGCCAGCCAGTCGGAGCAAATTGGAACCTATTTAAGAACAAATCATCTGTTATGCTGTGCGATACCAGGATTGAAAAAGGCAGGGATGCCGAAACGTGTCTTCGGGTGCAATAAATTGATACATTAAAATACCCGCAGAGTGATCCTTGATGTTCCGTTGATGGGAGCTTTGTTTTACAATATATATATTTATCTCTAAATGAGTTAATGAATAACCTTGCTCACCTCGGTAATACCCACAATTAAGCGTATCCATTTCCTGGCGTCAGAAAATGCTTGCCAAATTGAGTTGGACTTTGTGTACTTTCGGTTCTATGTTATTGCTATTGACTTGTGAAGTTCCACACCAGCATCATCATAAAATCCAAATAAACGAAGGTAGAAAACGTTCTTCCATGAAAATACAACCTCACCACCATCTACCTTGCATAGTGTGATGCTAATCGAGTCACAGTAGCCAAATATATGTCTGCCATCTTCAGTCCAAACAATTAATTTTAATAATTATTCTATTGAAAAGATCAGAAAAACTATCTTGCACAAAGGTGGTTGCAGAACCGTCACTTGATTCTTCAGTTGTGCCAGTAGATGCCTTTTGGCACATCAATAATGATCTGACCCAAGCTGACGTATAAAAGAAGTCCACATAATAATAGGGTTATCCACAAGCTTCAATGACAATGCAACCTAAATTTATCTAAGCTAAGGCAGCTCTCGTAATAGCATTGTGTACAGGCACTTTGGCTTAAATTATATTGTTACGCAACTCATTCAAGGAACTAACCCACTGATTTTCCTTATCTATAAATAATATCAGCACATGGGCTTATCCAGGGTCAACTGAGGAAAAACATCATCTTTAATAATTCAACAATTTAAATCTATGAATTGTTTACCCTTCCAAAAATCAAACAAGTAAACAGGTCGCAGCAATACAATAGACAGATCAGCTTAGCACACAAATTAAGTGTTTACCGTGATCACAGTGGTCAAAGCATCCATTACTGTAATAAGTCAAAACAAGCTCAAGTGTATTACAATACCGCAAGGGAACAACACCATTCCACTGCTGTATTCAAGCCTCACTTGACTGTGGCCACTTTCCAGTTCCATTCATTTTCTTTAAATGATAAACCTTTTCCAATATTTGACCTTCTCTAGATGGACACACAGAGTCAATAACAAGCCAAAATAAATCAGTTTCCCGATGTTGTTTATACAACAACAGAGCATTGGCAAATCTGCACCTAATTCTCGATTGTTTCAGCAAAATACAGCGTCTCATTTCCTGAATAGTTTTGCCCTTACATATCGAAACCCACATTGGCAATCAATACAATATCCCATGTTTTTGCTACCACATGATCAATAACTGAAAACAGCTTCAAATCAGCAGTTGTACTACAAGAAGCACTAAGGTCGCATTCAAAATATTTAACAGTCGTTACTTTCCCACAAGGCCGTAATAGCAGTCTTCGCAGATGGTTCAATAAATGCCTTTACAACCTTGTCACGAATATTCGATGATCTTTTAAATTCAAACAACGGTTCTGGTACTTAAAAGTATCTGGAATTAAATGGCAATTTATTTTAAAAAATCAGTCCTGAATGACTCAAATTCCCATAGGTAGTCATGCGAACTTGTTTGTACGCATTTTCTTATTCTTTGTAGCAAACAATGAGTGTCTTTTATTGTGCCATGTTCTTTTAAGTGCTCTACGAACCAATCTCCCTGGATATACAATGGACATCAAATTGATGTTAAAGAATATCTACCTTTGTGAAGTAATCTGCACTCTTAGAACTGTTCCATTGTATTCTGAGGCATTGCCCATACAGCAAGTGATCACATAGATTACACAGATGTGCATTACTCTAATTCGAGTATATTTCCATCTATAGCTGTTCTAAACAGAGTGGTGTTGAGCATACGACCTTCAGCCTTCTAATAACTCGAGAATACTTGTTTTATTGTAGTTGATAATGAATTTTAGATCCTCACATCTAGGATTCAATCCTCCATGGAATAATGACATTGCATCAACCACACCTCACCAAATCACCACAAACCTGTTGATAAAGCACATCTAAAGCCTTATAGACTAAATGGATTCTCCTTATCGTAAATGGCTTCCTCAGGAAACTGTGCCACATACAAAATGGCTAAATATCAGGAAGCAAGCCTGGCTTATTCATTTATCCCTTACTAAATGCCAGATCTTGTAGGGTGTGTATTTTTTTTGTTAATCCAGTTAGTCGGATCGGTTTGCAATAAGCGATAATATTGGGCATCAGATAACTGGAGGTTAATCTAAGCCATATAATTTGCCTTATTTTGAACCATAATTCCTCCTCCTTTGTTAGTCGGCTTTATTAGTGCATCTCTGTGCTTTGACATTTTCTTTATGACTTGGGCCTCGTTAGTTGACTAACTAAATGTACATATTTAATTTTTCAAAAAGTACATCAACCTCAGCCACACCTCACCAAATCACCACAAACCTATCGATAAAGCACAGCTAAAGCCTTATAGACTAAATGGATTCTCCTCATTGTAAATGGCTTCCTCAGCAAACTGTGCAACATACAAAATGGTTACATTCAGGGTGCAAGCCTGGATTATTCATTCATCCCTTACTAAATGCCACATCTCTTAGGGCGTGTATTTTTTTTCTTAATCCGGTTAGTTGGATCGGTTTGCGATAATATTGAGCTTCAGATGACTGGAGGTTAATCTCAGCCTGTAATTTGCCTTATTTTGAACTACAATTCCTCCCCCTTTTGTCAGTCGGCTTGATTATCGCATCTCTGTGCTTTGACATTTTCTTTATGACTTGGGACTCGTTAGTTGACAGAATAAATTCACATATTTATTTTTTCAAAATGAACATCAACCTCAGCCAAACGAACTCTTAAACAGAGTGACTTCATTGCTAACGACGCTCTATTTTTGAGAAGAAGTTTTTTTAAATATAATAATTCTTAAAAATGATAACTCAATTTTTATGTGTAGGAACAAAAGAAAGTCTTTCGCTTAACACATTAATCTCATGTCCATTCAGAATAAATGGAAATAGATTGAAAATCAGAATATTTGTGTTCTGTTTTATAATCATATTTTCATTTTTAACAACTCCTAGTTTTAGTTCCTTGTTTGTCATTCTCTGGGGTTTGAATTGGTTGCAATACCAACCCCTCTGTCCCTTTCGTCCTCCCTGTCTTTAACATCCCCAGGGCTGCTCCCTTAATAAAAATGAGGATTGTTGATTAGAATCAATACTAGGGGCCTGTCTAGATGTACTAGGCTACTTACTGGTCATTATCCGAGTCTGTAGGAATCCAAATATGTCACTATTTTATAAATAAAAAACTGTTTGATGTCTCACTCTTCCTGTCTAGTTGGAAAAATACCTGAGTAGGTACAGGTCCAACCTCTATTTATTGTAAAACTGGATACTCTGTTTCTCAGACCTTTTATAGCTATTTATTTCCTGAATTCATGAATAGATCTGTTTACTTTATATACCAGGCTTTTCACAAACGAAGAGAATCCAAATTCAAGATCTTATTTTCTACTCATTTAGTTGTGCTTGTATCAGTTTCATATGAGAAAGTATAGTTTCAGTATTAAGCACAACCTAATTTCTGCTGCACTTCTTTGAGCTCTCTATACAAAAAAGATAGGAAGAGAGGGGTTGTGGTCCAGCAAAAGTCTTCCATAGAAAAAAGAATCCGTAAATGGTTGTGCAGTTCCGTAGTAATGGACCAGTATGTCCACTTTTGGTAGTTGGACCAATTGAGGTCTTCAGAGGCGTCCTTTTTAGGATGCACAAGCCCTCACTCGCCAAAAGTGGCATGCTTCATCATTCGGCTGTGCTCCTCATCAGGCTGGCGCTGCAATGCCAGGCAGGCCCCGCGAAGGGGCTCTTTGCCATAGATCTTTTTCTATGAGATCATCAACAAAAATAATCAAAAATTTTCATCTGCAAGCCTACAGGGATAATGTTGCTTAGAGATATTCAGTTAAGGCACATAGATCTGGGCGAATTCATTTTTTTAAATTAAATTTTCCCATTCTTCAAGCTTTGTGTAGCCATAAGCATATGATTTACTTATGTTCTTACCAAGAAAAAATGTCCCACCTGTAATTCTTTTACGTATTCCTTTGTGCAATACGAAGTGTTGCTTTCAGACATGGGTAAATTTGAAAAACAAAATAATAATACAGTGTCTAGTTAAATTAACAACCAAAATTGTTTTAAACAAAATTGTTTAGTGTGAACACAGTTAATGTCACTATAGCCACCGTTTTAGTCCGTTAAGCACACTTGGGCGATTGCCACGGCTTCACAGGCCTATTCTTCAGCAAGGCAGATCGCTAGGGCACACACAGACAAGTGCTAGGCTGTGGCTGCAGAGTTGACAAGGGAATTTGCTTGGCCAAACTTGGGCGTCCTTGACTGACTCTGTCTGGATCATGCCAGTCACATTCTTCATGATCCTCCGATGAACAGACCTACACCTCCGGGGTCACCTGCTCTTATCCACACCAGTGGTTAGCTCCTCGTGAAGTGATGGATCGCTCCAGTGCCCCCTTCTTTCAGACAGGACTCTCTAGATAGTCTAGGAGAGTGAAACCATTTCTTCTAGATTAGCTTTTAGGTGATGTGTCCTCACCTCCAGTAAGCTTGCTTTCATCCTCAGGCAGACACCAGCTCTATTCACGCTCTAGCCCCCTGGGTTCTCTGTAGAGCACCTCCTCCTTGGTTAGAGAGAACTTGGAATTGGAACACAAGTTGGTCAGCAGCGGCTACTTTAATACAGGGATAGCAGCCAGGGGGTGTGTATTCTCTGTCTGCACTTTCCTTTCAGAACTGGTTTAGGTCGGTTCTCCATTCATGTTTCCTTCTATCAGGCTGTCTCCAGACTCTCGCTTTGTTTAGAATGATGTTCCTCACATTGGGGGAGCACCCACAACAGAGACACAATTAGGTATGAGCAGTCTGCATCTCACTATCAATAACAGCACCCAGCTGTGATCAGGAAGAGAGACTAAAGGCTGACCCACTCCTAAAGGACCCTTCACACCCTTGACAACAGGAACTGCAGTCACACCTTTCATCCATACAATCCACCAACTGGTAGTTTCAGAAAAACTAATCAGCAACACTCTTAATCAAAAGGACCTAATTTAATTTCTAAAGGGAAAAATGTCTCCTCTTTCCGCACTCGTCTGCGTTCCCTCCCTCCAATGTCAGGAATGTTAGCAACACATTTCCACTGTCTGGGAAAGTATCTCACCTCCACCTTGTGAAAAATGAACAGGCCAGGGGTTTTCAAGTGGAACCCACAGGCCACACTACGCTCACTCCGACAATCATTTGGTGTGTAAAACCCTTATCACGCGCAACACACATACATACATGAGCCTGGGTACTTAGCACTAGACACATGTTAATCTGTAATCGCAAAATGTTTCCCAAGTGGGCCAGTAGGCCTCTGCTCTTGTGCCACTGATAAGGTCTGGTCACCCAACTAGTTTTAAAACACGGTAATGTCGCCACCACCTCATTGCATGCATGAATTTGTGGCAGTAGTCAAGTCACTATTGAAGTTGTGCTTTGTGCACTCCTCCAGGTTCAGGACTGGTCCTGGACTGGCCTTTTGTTAAAGCGCAGGCCTACTCCTTTGTGCACAGGTTGATTAGTAGGAGGCTGGGAAGCATAATACACACAATTGATGGACGGAATGCAGAACAAATCAAAACATTCACCCCCAGACAAGAGATCTGGGTTAAATCTATCATTCTTTTGCTCACCATGCCACTCCAGTTTAGACCTGGCCATATGCAAATCAGTCTTGACCCTGTGCCTCATGGGAATAGTCCAGCCCGAACTGCCAAGGCAGGTCCTGCCTGGACCGGAAACAAGCATCCTAGGACCAGTTTCGGGGTTTCACCCCTCATCAGCCAGGATAGCTTGAATCCAGTGGCACAGAGAGCCCGGGACCCACGTCTGGGCATACCCGGCGCACTTAGGGCGAGGAAGCAAAAGACACACAATTGATGGACGGAATGCAGAACAAATCAAAACATTCACCCCCCAGTCAAGAGATCTGGGTTAAATCCATCATTCTTTTGCTCACCATGCCACCCCAGTTTAGACCTGGCCATATGCAAATCAGTCTTGACCCTGTGCCTCATGGGAACAGTCCAGCCCGAACTGGCAAGCCAGGTCCTCCCTGGACCAGAAACAAGCATCCTAAGACCGTTTGCAGGGTTTCACCCCTCATCAGCCAGGATAGCTTGAATCCATTGGCACAGGGAGTCACTGGATGTGAGCAAAAAAACGATGGATTTAGGCCCAGATCTCTGTACTGGGGTGAATGTATGACATTGTTCTGCATTGTGTCCATCAATTGTTCTTTTTGCATTTGTCACCCCGAGTGGGATGGGTATGCCCAGACGTGGGTCCTGTGCTCTACATGCCAGTGGAGTCACGCTATCCTGGCTGATGAGGGGTGAAACCCCGAAACCGGTCCTAGGATGCTTGTTTCCAGTCCAGGGAGGACCTGGCCTGGCAGTTCGGGCTGGACTGTTCCCATTGGGCACTGGGTCAAGACTGATTTGCATATGGCTGGGTTCAAACTGGAATGGAATGGTGAGCAAAAAAACGATGGATTTAGGCCCAGATCTCTGTACAGGGGTGAATGTATGACATTGTTCTGCATTCTGTCCATCAGTTCTTTTTGCATTAGTAGGAGGCTGGGGCCACAAAACAAAAAGCAGGATACCAGATACTCCCATTGTGGCACTTACGAGGACACTACTGTACTCCAAGCAGGTGACATTCCTGTCACAACAGTGAGGAAGGTGGCAGAGAAGTCCTAACTGAATCAAGAAGTTTGCTCACTGAAAGAGGGCATTGTAGATAATTATTTGATTCTGTCTGAGGGGACATATGTAGTATGACTGTATTGTTTTGTACAGTAGTTGTTGGGTACTTCACAGACTTAGCGTTCCATTGTTCCTAGGTAACTACATTAAATAATATTAGAACATTGGAATGTTGAGAGCTCCATTGAAGAGAATGGAGTGGTCAGGGATTCTAATGGCTGGTAGAATCTCGGAGCATCAACATTCCAATATTTGTTCACAGCAACAGCTGTGAACAAAGGCCTCACAGAGCCCGAGGGGATTTTAACTCCCTCGGGCTCCATGAGGCCTTTGTTTTACAAATTAGAACATTCTGTCCTCTAGGGCGGAATGTTCTAATAGCCTTAGATCCCTCCGTAACGGGCTCTACTGGCCATTAAAGGCCCGCTGCCTTATTAAAGGCTTTAACGCGGGAGCGGGCCTTTAATGGCCTTAGAGCCCGTTACGGCGGACTCTAAGGCTATATTAAATTGGGTAATAATATGTGCTATTTAGTGTTTATAAATTCCAGAAGGACGTTATTAAGAACTATATAAGAACCTAGTTATTATTCTTAAACAATGTTCGAGAGCTGTTGTTACCTACTGGAAGTATTTAGTATTGGTATAGCCTGGATTTTATATGTTAAAGTAACAGTTTCGCAAGTCAGCTGCATTCTGCCAATAATATGTGTATGTGATACCTTTTCTATGTGTCCATGAGGGATGCTTGCGCAGTTGATGTGTGCTGCTCTTGCGTGCTTTTGGTGTGTTAGATGGACGCAGCACTTCTGATACCCATGCAGTACCTGCTTTGTGTGTGCAAGTTAAGCTTGTCTTTTTGATACTCATTTGGTACCTATTTAGGTCTTGCCTACGCAGCGCGCATGCGCTGCATAGGAGGAGACCTTTAGGAATCGATTCGCTTTTTCGCCCAAAAACGTGCACGCTTTGCATTGCTTTCAATGGCAACGCGTGCACGTTTAGCGATTCCCTTGCGGGAGCGAGCTTTGGCGACATCTGTTTGTAATTAACTTTCAAACAGATGGTGCCCCTGCTCGCTCCCGCAAGGGAAACAGGCGCAGGGGCCATATGATTTTTTTTTTTAATTAGCGTGGCCTTTCACTTTCACGGCCGCGCTTGTTTGTAATCTGTGTCCGCCGTGGTTTAGAACACCTTTTTTGGGGGATGGGTGCGATTAATGCTTCTGACCTTAACTGGGGGAGGTGTTCAGAATGTATCAGAATAAACAGTTGCAGAAGATTTTGCTGGATTTTTAGAGTGCTGGGTGTTGTCATCTAGCTTAACACAAAAAACGAGCCACGCTACTGCTTGGTTTTAAGTGTTCATCGGAGTCTGTTCTGTAGCTCCGTGCTAGACCAGCACAGCCCTAACTCTTGTAATGCCATCAAACGAAAACGCAGGATCGGATTCCTGCTGAGCATTCTGGGTTAGTAAAGCATGACGGAGCGCAGTGGTTAGGGCCGTGCTTTTCTCATGCAGGTGAAAACAATCACAAGCTCTCCAACCTCGCCTTCCAGCGGGGTCCCAAGCCAGAGAGAGAGGATGCATGTCCGGCAAATAGCAAATGAGTAAATGTATATCCTGGTTCACATAGCGCGTTGTATTGCAATTTTACCTTTTCTAAACACTGCAAACAACAGGTGTGAAGGGTAATAAATTTAACTGTGCTCTATTTATCGACCTTGGAAGAATGAGCGGCATGTCGTAATTTGTGTACCTCTCCAGTGGGTCACAACAGTTATCAGTGGTGAGTGTTTAAATTGTTGAGCCGTATTGTTGGCTGCCCTTAAATCATTTCACTTTTAAATAATCTGTACCATCCCAATTTTTATTCACATTTGTCAAACTTCTCCAAATTAGTTTGCAGCCTTTTATTGACTTATTACCATGTAATGAAAGGTGTGGAGGGTTCACAATCACGGAGCAGTTAAGCTTTCCGCTCATCAGAGACAGCACTCATCCCATTAACATATCTATGCTTGAAGTGGTTCTGACAAATTAAAGAAACGTCAAGTCTTCGATTCTACACACAAAGTAAGTACCAAAGTGCTTCCCGGGATTTGGCGTTTTTTCGCGTTTTTGATCAAAAATAGCAAAGATACACAAACATGCATTTGAATTTATGGGGTTACCAAATAACTGTGTTTCTCCCAGTTGCATTGTTCCGAGCCCCAGTTTTCATTTATCAAATGTCTGCATTCTAAGGGTTGTAGCTTCCTTGGACCTACACAAGTGAAAATGGTGATCAATTAACAGAAAGCCCAGAACTGGGAAAGTTCTGTCCCAAGGGGTCATCTGGTAATCCCAATTACACAGAGTTTGACCCTCCCTCATCATGGTCCTCACTAATGATGATTGCTGCTAAGTAATCAGGGCGTTACTCCCTCTTCCTCCATTCGTCACTGTCCTCACTAATGACAATGTGGCCGGAGGGCTCAAGTTCCCCCAGTTCCACGTGTGAATAGCTCATCTGGTTTTTTCTTTGATTTTGGAACCTGTAGTCCTGTTTCTCCCATTATAAAATCAAGACTACAAATCCCAGAATGAAAAGAGAAAAGCCCTGAAGTGGATAAGCTGCTCACAGAAGCATCTGGGAAACTTTGTAGATCTGCATAGCAGGCAGAAACTGGGTGTCTTGAGACCCTACACAGAGTCAAGCAGTGCTTAATTTCTAAAAAACAGTAAGTGCCAAGGCCCTTTTAGAAGGCCACTGAAGCTTGCACCACCCTTTGCCGCTGCTAGCACAACCAATACCAACACAACTACTAACCATCACACAGCTACAAGTGTGACAATGCAGACTATTTCAGGCCCCCAAAGCTATAAGAATGGCTTGGGCAGCAGATATTATTATTTTTAATGTATATTGAATGATTAAACACTATGTTGGTGTGCCTCACTTAGAATTAGACTGTCATAAGTGCTGGCATTGAGACTTAAGTGCTGGTGCTGAACACTTTCAACCACCGCCTCAGATGAAGCACTGTAACCAAGTAATGCAAGCGTATTTCTGATAAATTTTAATACAGTTCAGAGCACAAAATCACAATTACAGTTCAAGATAAAGATCTGTTTGTTCAAGTGAAGTACAAGCCACACTAGAGTGCAGCTGCCCAAATGGAAGTTGCAACAGACGCATCCCAGTTATAACAAGGGCCACTGGAACTATAGACTTCTGCAGCATTTTTCTCATAATTATGGATTTGCCGCATGTGACACATAATCCATTATCTGCTGCACATCTGCAGAATTAACAACAAAAAAAATTCGAACTCAAAGGGATCAAAAGTTACTAAAATATGCCGACACATGTTACTGTGCACTGGAAGGCCCTTCGCAAAGGTTGACTGCTCGTCTTTCAGTTGCTTATTGCTGTATTTTGGTGCTAAATCGGTACTAATTAGGTGAAATCCATTCCCAGACAGTGTTAACGTGTAAAAATGACAAAATGATGAATTAATGCTCATTCTTTCTCTCGCTTCCTCTAACTCTCTCTTAACCACAAACACACACAATTTCTTACTCTAGCTCTCTTTTTTTCTTTCTTTGTCACCATTATTCCTTCCTCTAGGTATTATTCTTTCTATTCTATTGCTGTCCTCTCATACTAACTCACTCTTTCTCACATATAAATTTTTTCGCCCTTCACACACCCTTTTTACCTCACTGATTCATTCTCTATCTCTAACCTCAATGCATATATATATATATATATATATATATATACTGATTTCACCCTCTATCCACACAGTTTCTAATATGCCCCATTACCAAAAATGCAGTCTGACCACGGAATATAACATCTCTTCATTCTCCCCTACTGCCCATCTCCTACTAGTATAATAATTCAAATACTATTTCCCAACATCTACCTTCCCATTATTTATAGCCCCCCAACAAAAAACTAAATATATAACAAATGAGCATTACAACAGGCAGGAATAAGTTCTCAGTATTACAAACACAAAACAATAGAATACATTTTTTGTGTGTTTTTTTTTTTTTTAAATAGGATCATTCAGTAGTACAGAATGTCTTCTTGGTTATATGTAAGGAAATAGAAATGCTTATAACAATTTTTTATTATAACCTTTCAACGGGTTAGACAGCAGCCACACTATTCTACAACATAACGTTAACACATTGGCAAAGCCAGTAGCTCTAGCTAAACACTTAAAAAGTCCCAATGGCGAGACCTCTTGGCTATGCCAATGCTTGTTTTGTATTTGTGTGTGCTGTTTGCACTCCTGATGCTTTTGTGGTATTAGTTCTTTGTAAGCTAGGGAAGCTTGCAATTCAAATGTTCATTTAGTGTCAGTTTGTGTATGGGCTTGCATCACTACTTCTTAAACTATAACTCTTCTACGTTTGTGGAAGGCTTGTACTGCTGAGGTCCATGTGTTATTTGTTCTATTTGTACCCAAAAAAACTTGCACCTTTCACTTTTTGTTCATCGTGCGCTCCTACCCTTGCGTCCTGCGCTCTCCACCCCCCAGTCCTCTGTGCCTTGAACACTCCTGAGCTCCCCTTTACTTCACCGATACAGACAATCGATTTTCGTTCGTGGTTTACTTTTTGTCCAAGTTATTGGAATGACTCCGGCCCGCCTCCAGTGCAAGCCAAGCCATGGACTGCTGCCAGGTGCAGCTCGTGATTTCACGAGAAGGCAAGTTCACTGTAATTTTGTCTTACGGCCCGGCGGGCACCTGTACACGGGGCTGGGACGTCAAGGGGACTCAAGGAAGCCTCAGGACATACATCCAAACAGGGACATACCACTTGGACACTCCGCGCCTTTGCCTGCAACAACTATGCCCATTCGGACTTTGGACTCTCTGCTTTCCCCACAAACACACTCACCCGGGAATTATGTCTTCTGGGAACTGCAGTTTCCATCCGACTGCAGTAGTCATGTAACCACGTGACTTGGGGCCAAGCAGACTCTCACCAATGGGAGAGACACAGGATATTCAAAGGTGGGGGTGGAGCAGCACCCTCTTAGCAGCGGCATCCGAAGAAGGCTATTCAGCCGAAATGCATCATGCCCGATTCTGTCCATTAAAAGGTCTTTCAAGTTTCCCCGAAGTGGCCTCTAATTTCTTTTTACTGGAGAGGTTGATGAATGGATATATATATATATATATATATATATATATATATATACTGATTTCACCCTCTATCCACACAGTTTCTAATATGCCCCATTACCAAAAATGCAGTCTGACCACGGAATATAACATCTCTTCATTCTCCCCTACTGCCCATCTCCTACTAGTATAATAATTCAAATACTATTTCCCAACATCTACCTTCCCATTATTTATAGCCCCCCCCCAACAAAAAACTAAATATATAACAAATGAGCATTACAACAGGCAGGAATAAGTTCCCAGTATTACAAACACAAAACAATAGAATACATTTTTTGTGTGTTTTTTTTTTTTTTTTTTTAAATAGGATCATTCAGTAGTACAGAATGTCTTCTTGGTTATATGTAAGGAAATAGAAATGCTTATAACAATTTTTTATTATAACCTTTCAACGGGTTAGACAGCAGCCACACTATTCTACAACATAACGTTAACACATTGGCAAAGCCAGTAGCTCTAGCTAAACACTTAAAAAGTCCCAATGGCGAGACCTCTTGGCTATGCCAATGCTTGTTTTGTATTTGTGTGTGCTGTTTGCACTCCTGATGCTTTTGTGGTATTAGTTCTTTGTAAGCTAGGGAAGCTTGCAATTCAAATGTTCATTTAGTGTCAGTTTGTGTATGGGCTTGCATCACTACTTCTTAAACTATAACTCTTCTACGTTTGTGGAAGGCTTGTACTGCTGAGGTCCATGTGTTATTTGTTCTATTTGTACCCAAAAAAACTTGCACCTTTCACTTTTTGTTCATCGTGCGCTCCTACCCTTGCGTCCTGCGCTCTCCACCCCCCAGTCCTCTGTGCCTTGAACACTCCTGAGCTCCCCTTTACTTCACCGATACAGACAATCGATTTTCGTTCATCTATGGTTAAAAGGTGTTTACGAAGATTCATTAACCTACACCACAGGTAGAACATGGGCAGCAGCAGTGTAAGATTTTCCTAACACTGAAACCAGTTACACGATAGCGGACAACAAAGTGTGTGTTCTTACACACATGGAACAGGTAAAACGAAGCACATGAATTCCTGTGTATTGGAAATCCGCATCTGCTACTGCTGCCCAAGTCTGTATATGATTCTAGTTTGCAAACATCATTGAATCAAGCAAAAACAAAAATTGAATTATCGGTGCATATTTTGCCCGGTTTTTGTCTTACAAAAATCACTAATTCCTTACTTATTGATTTAGACAGACCACTGGCTTAATGAACAGTTTAAGTTGAAATAGTATTCCATGGTAAGGAAACTCTCATACCTCTGACAAGTTGAGGAAAAGGACAGACTGAGAACCTAAAGCAACCCTGGCAAATGGATGCGGACACACATCCTGCTTCCTCCCACCAAAAGGCTTTTGGAAATATGGAACCAAACATTTTATTTTGCACATTTTCGAATTATAATGATTGAAAAAGTTTGTCATGTTTTGACGAGAAACTAATGAAATGTTTTAAGTGTGGATCTGCCTCAGCCTCAAGGACAATTGACCTAAAATATGTAGAACACCATTGCTATATCCGTTTCTATACTTACTGTATGTGAACCATGGCACCATTGTCCTGCCACATTATGTATGTAACATACCACTGGCATGCACATTTCCACTCTTCCCTGTATATAAACTACATAGTGCTTTATATACAGGGAAAGATTAAACATAGCATCCTTCCGCCTTACCAAGTCCGTAAAAGTATTTTTCATGTTGTGGTCCTCTCCTCCAGATCAATGGCTTGCTGATGACTAGGCACATCCTACAGCGACGGCTGGGAGGGTCTTCAGTTATGATGTGCTAGGCCCACTGGCACTGGCTTACTTCTGGTGCTTTCGGGTCGCACTGACAAGCCAGAAGAAGGTGGTGCTTTTGCCGCCATTACATTGACTGCCCTGTCAACAATACTATTCTTCGACGATAACTATCTTACATAGTTGCATTTTTGCACCAACGAAACCAGCCCCCCTGCCTTCCCCCAGCAACAGGGATATTCTACATCAGAGGGTGCTTCTGTGAGCTGCTTAAACTTGTGTTTAATAGGGACTGTGCACTTCGTTTTTTGGCCAGGAGAGGGAGTAAAGTTTTATTCAAACAGTAATGTTAGATTTCAAGTTTGTGAGGCCTTTACCTGCAGTAGTCCAAAGTGTGGATTGAGCCTGTCTGTCTCCTAGGAGATTCTGAACCGGAGAAGCAGCTCCCCAGGCCAGCAGGCCTAGGACTGGGGATTGGCTATTCAGCTACCAGGCAACTCTGAGCCCTCCCCTCACACCTGCCCAGGCCCCTTAAGGCTTTGCTAGGTGCACCCCAAATCATTCTCCTCCATCTTGTGAGTTGCAGCCTACCTGTGCCCCAGATTGCAGTGAGCAGAGTCCAGGAAGTGGTAAGGAGGCAGACTAGTGCTGTCTCTCCCCCCCCCCCCCCCAAAGTGTTTAAAAAAACGATTTTCCCTTTCTCTAATTACTGTCTTTGCCTGTGGTTGTTAGTTTAAAATTGTACTTTTAACCTGCCTGTGATTGCATATTTTATCACCTGTTTTGTGTTTTAAACTTGTGGTTTTCCTGCCCATGATTGCTTCCATTTAACGTGTTGAATTGTGGGATTTGCAGTCCAAAATCTGTAGTTTTTCCCTCCCATTCCTGGTGACTATTCAGTTTTCCCTCCAAATTTCTCCTTTGCTCTGTGCTAAGACCTGTATGTTAAACAGTGCACCCCCAGCCACCATTTTGTGTTAACAAGCCAGTGAAACCAGCCCCCCTGCCTCCCCTCCCCAGCAACAGGGATATTCTACATCAGAGGGTGCTTCTGTGAGCTGCTTAAACTGTGTTTAATAAGGACTGTGCACTTCGCTTTTTGGCCAGGAGAGGGAGTAAAGTTTTATTCAAACAGTAATGTTAGATTTCAAGTTTGTGAGGCCTTTACCTGCAGTAGTCCAAAGTGTGGATTGAGCCTGTCTGTCTCCTAGGAGATTCTGAACCGGAGAAGCAGCTCCCCAGCCCCCAGGCCAGCAGGCCTAGGACTGGGGATTGGCTATTCAGCTACCAGGCAACTCTGAGCCCTCCCTCACACCTGCCCAGGCCCCTTAAGGCTTTGCTGGGTGCACCCCAAATCATTCTCCTCCATCTTGAGAGTTGCAGCCTACCTGTGCCCCAGATTGCAGTGAGCAGAGTCCAGGAAGTGGTAAGGAGGCAGACTAGTGCTGTCTCTCCACCCCCCCAAAGTGTTTAAAAAACGATTTTCCCTTTCTGTGATTACTGTCTTTGCTCTGTGGTTGTTACAGTTTAAAATTGTAGTTTTAACCTGCCTGTGATTGCATATTTTATTACCTGTTTTGTGTTTTAAACTTGTGGTTTTCCTGCCCATGATTGCTTCCATTTAACGTGTTGAATTGTGGGATTTGCAGTCCAAAATCTGTAGTTTTTCCCTCCCATTCCTGGTGACTATTCAGTTTTCCCTCCAAATTTCTCCTTTGCTCTGTGCTAAGACCTGTATGTTAAACAGTGCACCCCCAGCCACCATTTTGTGTTAACAAGCCAGTGAAACCAGCCCCCCCCTGCCTCCCCCCCAGCAACAGGGATATTCTACATCAGAGGGTGCTTCTGTGAGCTGCTTAAACTGTGTTTAATAGGGACTGTGCACTTCGTTTTTTGGCCAGGAGAGGGAGTAAAGTTTTATTCAAACAGCAATGTTAGATTTCAAGTTTGTGAGGCCTTTACCTGCAGTAGTCCAAAGTGTGGATTGAGCCTGTCTGTCTCCTAGGAGATTCTGAACCGGAGAAGCAGCTTCCAACTCCCTGGCCAGCAAACCTTGTCTGAGGTTGCTGGGACCTTATATAGTCTGCTAGTGGTTGGTACATGTATACACTGATTGGTGGTTGTATCTGATGTTTCTACTGGATTGGGTTAGTGTCCTCATTGGTTGGGTATTTGAGGGTTTTGATTGGTTTCTGGGTCTGTGATTCAATCAATGTAGGGTTGGGGCTAGGGTTATGATGTCTATTGGAAGTAGGGACTAGGGCGTCCTGTGTTATTTGTTGTTGGGACTAGGATGGAACTAGGGTTTAGCCTTTAATTGGAAGTAGCGATTAGGGCTTCTGGTGTGATTTGTTGCTGGACTAGGTGTGGGACTAAGAGTAGGGTTAGGCTTTCTATTGGAAGTAGGGACTAGGGCTTCCTATCCCATTGGTTGCTTGGACTAGGGTTGGGACTACTGGAAGGGCTAGGGCCTCTATTGGACGTAGAGATCAGGGTTTTTTTTCAACTGATTGGGTGCTTGGAATAGGGATAAGATTGGCTGTACGGTCCTGATCTCCTATTGGTTCTAGCTTTTAGGGCTAGTGTTGTGATTGGATAGTATTAGGGCTAGGGTTCCCATTGGCTGACGGGGTCACCTGATTAATAGGGCTATAAAAGGCCAGGGTTAGGGCGTCTCAGCTAAGGGCGGAGAGGACAAGGGCAGTTGCCTGTTTGAGCCTGTTAAGGGCGGAGAGGACAAGGGCAGTTGCCTGTTTGAGCCTGTTAAGGGCGGAGAGGACAAGGGCAGTTGCCTGTTTGAGCCTGTTCGAGACTGGCCAGGGCCAGAAATGCTGCACATCTTCCCATTAATTATTGTGTCTGTTACTTTTCTCCTGAAAAAGCATATCCAATTCACTACCCTATTTCTCATCCGCTACCTCTATCAATATCTTTAATCTATATATACACTTACCTCCTTTATGCATCTATATACTTTCAATGTACTTATGGATCTATATATTTATCACTTTCTTCTAATTTAGCATTTCCAATGCACTACCCTATTTCTCAGCCTATACTTCCCTCAATATATCTCCTAGGCCAACTTTCTGACTCATCTCAAACTTCTTTCTACTACTCTTTCCAATTCACTACCCTATCTCACCCTATACATCTATCACTATATCCTCTACACCCACTCTCTCATTTATCCCAAACGCCATACAACTACTATGTTCCCCAAAATAACCCTTTCTTGACTCTCTCCTACTCTACCCCTCCTTGCATTTTCTGACACCTCCTTTACTGTACCGATCCCCAAAACAAACCTTTCTAAACTCTTCCCTCTGACTCTTCCACTCCAAAAACCCTTTTACTCATCCAAAAGCCTCCTCCTACTGCTATGACCTAAAAAAGAAATCCTTCACTCTTCTATCCCTCCACTATCCTTTTCAATCAAAATAACAGACTAGCATGTTCACTTCTCTAATTCCATATTCCACTATACTAATTCACCACTAATCCTTTATGGGTTCCAGAGTAGCGTGCTACTCGCCAACAAAGCGCTTCAACACCCATCAGGGGTAACAGGCGCTATATGAATGCAAACCTTTCTTTCCCTTCTATCCCTCCACTATCCTTCTCACTCCAAATAACTGACTAATATCCACCACTCAAATTACTTTCATATTTCACCATACTAATTCACCACTAATCCTTTATGGGTTCCAGAGTAGCGTGCTACTCGCCAAAAAAGCAATTCAACACCCCATCAGGGGTTAGAAGCGCTATATATAAATACAAACCTTCTTTCCTCTTCTATCCTTCTGCTATCCTTCCGAATCCAAATAACTGACTAACCTATCCACCACTTAAAATTTACTTGCATGTTTCACTATACTAATTCAACACTAATCCTCTATGGGTCCCAGAGTAGGGTGCTACTCGCCGAAAAAGCGCTTCGACGCCTCGTCAGGGGTAGTAAGCGCTATACAAATGCAATTACAATACAATCTACGCGTAGAAGGACAAAAAAACGTAACACATTTAATATATAACATTTCATTATAAGCAAAGCCTCTTGTAATTGATAGTTACTTTTTTTTCCCCGAGTTTTATATAGCTCGAACTTGACCCGAATGTATCAGAGCGCTTTACTTGAGCACCAGTTGCGTTACATGAGGACACATTCATTTTTGTTAAGTGATTTACCCAGAATCACAGGATGTTGAGCGTCCATGCCTAGACTCGAACCCGGTTCCCCAAATTTGAGGTCCACCGCCCTAGCCCTTATGCCACATCCTCTCAATATTTTCAGTCTTTTAATATTGTTTCACATTGCACACAAAAATAAGGTGGCTCAAGCTAACTGACCTAAAGCAGGTAATGTCTGTGCGCAGGCTGTTGGCATCTCATTAGTATAACAGTTGTTACCTTTTCTAATGTCTCTCTACAGGTTGTTTGGCCACAGCAGGCGCCCTGACATATGGACTCATCGCTTTCCGACAGGGAAAGACCCGGCAATCCCAACTTTCAATGCGGGCCCGCATCCTGGCCCAGGGCTTCACAGTGGCGGCCATTATGGTGGGAGTGGTCACTGCGGCAATTAAACCTCGCCAATGATGCCAATTGTACCGAGGTCCCAGCTGCAGCCTTCAGGAAAGGACCATGTCATAGCACACCCGTTCAAAACGAAGAGCCTTTTCTGCCTTTTTAGCCCCTCGCGTGTTTATTTCTGCCACCTCGACCTTCTTTGGACATTTAAACAAGGAACACTTTTAAATGCTCATTGTTTACTGTATTGAAATGTTATGCATAAACATGTAATATTAAAAAGGCACTCTGTAAATTTGATAATTAGTACTTTCAAGTGGACGTGTATATATTTTTTTCTTTAATCCAAGTGACTGGCTTCCTTCCAGGAAGCAGAGGCTTGTAAATGTATTAATTGTGAGTTTATTGGATGGGAATGCAGTTCTGTGGATCAAAAATGTTGGCAAATGTACCTTCACTTGCCATTACGGGACCCCATTTTAAAATAAAAATGGAATCCGTTTGAAAATTGAAACAGTGATTTTGCGTATTCCTAATGCTGTAGTAGGAGGAAGTCTAATCTATCCTGTGCAATAAACCATTTTCATATTTTTGGACATGAATCTTTACGAAGATTATGTGAAAAATACAGCTGTGTAATTATTTAATCTCTTTCCCCATTTAGAGGAGCCCTATTCAGGGTCCCAGAGTTTTAGTGGCACCATATGGGCTCTTATCTCCTGACAAAAGTTCACCAGATGTAAATCGCATATCGGGTAATGAGAAGCTGCTGGGAACAAAAGTGTGTTGAAATGCTATGTTGTAAGTACACTTATGATGGTGCTAATATAGTCCTATAAAGTGATAGGTTGTTATTCCATCTGATATTCTTCAGGTTTCCAGCTGTACCACTAGCCAAGGTAGTATTGTGCTGATATTACCAATGCTATTTTAAAAGCTGGACAGCAGGCTGTGTGTCCTGACCGAGCAGAGTGCTCTTGTGGAGAATGCTCTCTTTATTAGTTAGTAGGAATGTCATCAGGGAAAATGTCCCGGGGGTTAGAAAACTGAGTGTGATCTTGGTGTTGGTAGGCAACATTCAGTGGCTTAGCTATCATTGAGGAAGTTTCCCACCCAAGCATCCGGCTTCCCAAGGGCTCCTAGCCTATTGTGCACACCGAGACAATAGTACATTAAGCTAGTATTGTATTAATATTTCTAAATGGTGCACCAATAAGTAGCACGTTTTGTATCTTCTGTATTATACGAACAGTTCTGGGCTTGCTATAATTGTTTGTCTCTCCAGAAAGATCCCACAATTGCCTCCTTTAATGTGCACTAAGGTTCCTAATAATTTTGCACATTAAACTTAGTACACCACGGTTTAATATTATTTCCTTCCTCGGTGTGCACACCATCTGTGTCCTGAGGTAGCTAAAAGGAGAACATGGTTATCTTCAAGCTTTGGCGACATGATGTTTTTGGGAGCAGTCCTAGAACATTGGTAAAACGTTGCATTTGAAAGACTGGTGCGGGCTTCCTTCAATGGACAGCCTCTGGGACTTGCACACAAGTTGGAGGCCGGTAACTGCATTAGATGTCTTCTTGGTTTCGAAACTGATTTAATCCTAATCTAACTTTTTCAAGGGAACTAATTTTATGATGTATGGCTCATTGCTTTAGATGTCCCAAATAAAAGCAAGCATTGGTAAAGCCAGTAGGTCTACCTGCATTTAAGTCCTGACTAAAAAAGTTATTTAAAAAAATCGTTGCAATGAAAAACAAAGCAACATGTGATTACTGACTGGATAAGTTGCATCTATGCGATAAATAATTAATTCTATCATCATTCAGAGTATTTTTTACATCTAATATTGTCCACAGGCATTGCAATGCAAGCACTCCCAAGTGAAATTATACAGCAAAAAGCCAATAAGCCAATAGCACTGATTGAGAGAGAAGTACTCCTCTGGTATGTCTTTAATTTAAATAATTGGTAAAAAAAAAAGAAAAATAGGTCTTGCATGCGTCTGTACTGTTCAGTCAGGTATACAAAAGAAGCATACAGAGGATACAGTAGATTTTACTTATGATGTTAAGTGAGAAACACACCCCTGAGACACACAAAAAAACCAGTTTGACTACAACAGAGTCCTGCTCTCTTCTATAAAGTCTTGTCCACGAGGAAGGTGCCATCAGATTTCCTCCCAGTTGTGACCGTGATGATAAACAAGGGCCTTCCAATGAATAACTGTAGAACGTTATTTCAACATGCAGGTAACATTTGTTTAGTGTTTCTGGCTGCTTCTTGTGACTGGTCATTTGTTTGTCCTCTTAATTCCCAAGCACATGGCCCAAGATCCACCGAGTTCTTGGCGTCCAGATTTCTGTCCCCTAGAGTTCCTACTGCCCTTTCATTGGAACTTGATTTGTTTTGCTTGCTATTATATTCACGCCAACATGTAAAAAAAATATTTATTTTTAGGATATGGGGGAAATGGTGGATATATTACGGTCTGGAGAGTGCAAATTACTTTTTTTTTGTCCTCGTATCACCTCTGATAAGCAAGCACCCACTTGATCCGTCTGCCCCGCTTGCTTAAATTGGGCTCCATTTTCAGTCAATGTCGGAGCTGAGGCACCACCTGACACCATACATCTGAAGCTGACCAAGAGATATAATCATCGGACATCATAAACATCCATCCGATTCCAAAATGACCCAGATTCTTCATTACTCCTATTCCAACAGGCCTTCATATCCAATTCCCTAAAGTATCTCACCGAGTTCCACCACTCCCGCCCAGTTGGGTTAAAGGTTGGCACCATACTTTACATATTTCTCTCCTTGCCAGAACACAGACAACAGAGGACTATGGAGAATAAAATTTAAAAGAAAACCACTTACCATGCGCTTGCCGCATCGCCAAGTGGTTTCCTTTTAAATTTTATTCTCCCTTGTCGTTTATCGAATTTCTGCCTCCCCCTCATCTAAAAAGAAATAGTCAACCCTCGAGTAATGACCATTCTTCTTACTATAAAAAGAATAATTCCTGCATATTCCACTTACCCTGCACCACACATCGCAGAGGCTCAGATTTTCTAACATTGACCAAAAAATATACCCACCTCTGTAGCAAACTAATCTGCATGCGTGCCGAAGACCTATCTAGGTTACTTTTCAGTAGGCCATTACAATTACCCCCCAAATGACAGGGGTTTCAAATTCTACCAATGTAGAAAAAAGGGTATTCAGTGAAGAGACATCGTCCACATTAGGGCCATAGTAGCTCGCTAAGGTATACAGACTTTGCCGGACCTTAATTTCTGCTACTATCCATCGCCCCCCCTCCCCCACCCATCAGTCTTGTATCTCACAACTTCAACCCTAGCATTCGCTTTAATCAGAATGGCTGTTCCCTTTGTGCAATGTTTCTGATCTGTGGCCACTACTTTCTCCACCCACCTTTGCTTAGTGAAGAGCTTCATGCCCTCCGAACGCAATAAATGGGTCTCCTGCAGCAGGATGATTTCTCTCAAATATTGAAGCACCGGGCGCTGTCTTCTTCTGACCCACAGCCCTTTCACATTCCAGCAGATCCCCCCCGCATAATCCTGAACCTAATTCTCCCCCACAGTTGTTACCCTAACTAACCTATATGAGGCATTTTTTTCATTTTCTCCCTATGCTCCCCACCTCCTGTGCAAACACCCCCTTCCCCCGGAACCCTCCTACCCCTACCTGTGCAAATGACTAAGGTGGGGCGCAGGGGAATGACGGTGCATGGGGACTTCATTGATCAAATCTCAAGGGTTTCCTTTGGGAAGCTGCAACGTATGTGCATTTTTTTATACCAAAAACCTACTAAAATATTCTTATTAAACTATATATTTCTTCCTAACTGTTTTGTTCAGCAGTCACAGACTCTTCTGTTGGAAAAATTCTTCAACGATCTCTCCAGTTAAGTCCAAGAATGTCCAACATTTACTGATTTACAAAGCGACGAGTGGGTTGATGAGTACCAGCTTTACTGGCCTTGTCTCAGGTGCCATCAGGGCATATTGGCTCTAGAGTGTGGTCTGTAGAGTTCCTACCTGGTCTCCCCAGGATATATGGATTTTTGTGATAATTCACATACGTCTGTGAATCTGTTGAGTGACCAGCAGTTTCACGTGCTGAAGATCTGGTGGAAGCGGATCAAACAGTTAAAGTATTTATATATAGCGCTTACGCTTATTACCCCCTGATGAGGCGTTGAAAGCGGTTCTATCTAGTGATTGCTGGAGATTTCCTGCAGATGTGCCCAGGGACCGAAACGTAGTTCTTGTAAATGCAGGCCTGACTCTTAAGGCAAGACCAGGCTGGCTTACGTGAAGATAGAGGTACATTTCATTTGACCTATTTACACATAGCTGTTTTGCAGTGGGAAGGCAACACAAATATCCTCATAATTTTTATCATTAAGAACTTGAAGGGATATGGCAAAACCAGACACGATGATTTAGCCATCAACAATTGTCACAGGAAAATAGGCCTATGGAGAAATCTGGAAGTATTGCAACAGGTTTTTACCACTGAAAAACTTGTGGGGCTGGTTAAAAAGTAAGGCCACTGACTGCCCCAAGCGTTTTGAGGCTGTGGTATGTTGTGAACGCTTAATTTCTCAACAGGCAGCCACTTAGTACTAGTATATATAATTTTTATTTGTTAAAGGCTTTGGTTTGAAACCGAGCACCAAACTGAGGTCCAAGAAAAGACACACGGAAAATGGGCCCTTTAATTTTTTGTAGTTATGTAAGATGTAAAATTGTGATGTACTTATTATTCAGTTCTACTCTTTGGTCTCAGACGCCACACCCACCCCCTTGGCTCAAGATCACAGCAATCAAAAATTGGGTGTGGACATGTCTGCAGAACAACACCATGCATACCGAACAACGCCCTCCGAGTGACTGCTTTCATTGTTGGTATAACAAGTTAAGAATCCCCTATAAATATCTCGCCTTTGTGTAAACAGACCTTTGAGCTTTTGGAAGTTGTTGCAAGCCAACTAAAAAAAAAAATGAACATTCATGTTTTATTGTACAGTCCTTTGTTTTTATCCTACCCCAAAAAAGTTCTTAGACCAGCTTCGGAATCTGAGCATAAACTTTTATTTAATTTGTTGAGTGGGAAAAGAAAATAAGAACATTGTAGACGGGTGACAGCAGTTCATTTGGCGAGGCTTTTGCTATCTATTTGTTATTCACTCTTTATTGGTGTATTCTGGTGTTGACCTGCAGTCTGGTTAAGGCGCCATTGTATCTAATGCACCGACTCCCAATGCCATAACAATGGTATTGCAACATTTATATAGCACTTACTACTGCTATATGGGGCGCTAAAGTGCTTGCCTACATGGGTAAACATGCTACACTGTGGAGTGTGCGTGGTTGGAAGCGGGTTGTCTTTGTTTTGATCCTACGTGGGTAGTGTTTCTGTGTTGTGCTTAACCCCTTCCCTGCGGGGGTAATTCCCCTGCGGGGGGGGGTGAGCACGGCGCCCGGTGCTCTTGACGAGACCAGCTCGTCATGAGTCACAGTGGAGCTGTGCTCATGACGAGCTGGTCTCGTCACAACCCCGCCTTCTCATTAATTCTCCCGCACAGGCGGGGGATTAATCCCGCGTGGGCGGCGCGAAGCCGTTATGACGAGACCAGCTCGTCATGAGCACAGCTCCACTGTGACTCATGACGAGCTGGTCTCGTCATGAGCATCGAAGCGGTTAATGATCACCGAGGTATTATTGTGTTATGGAATGCAGCGCTTGGATGAAGAAGTGTGAGACAGGAGTGCAGTTTATGGTTTTCAGTAAGCTGGTAGCTTTGAGCAGCTCTTCAAGTCCCTTTATGGCATTTCTTGTGTTCATAGTCCACTTAGTTGGTTACTGCCCTAGGTTGTCATATCTGAGATATGTTTATGGTCCTGAGCAGGCAAAAGGAGAAATGGTGGACTAATGTGTTGGTATGTACTTTGTTAATATCATACTGTATTTGATTGTCATTGTGAGATGCCAAGAAGCGTTGTAGTTTGTGGCTAGTTGGAACTTGCAGTGGTGGACTAAATTAAAGTCCTCCATTGTCCATCGGCATATGGCAAAGCTCTTCAGTAATTCCATGCCTGTTCAGTTGGTAATAATGTAGGAAGGTGGAGTATTATGTGATGATGCTGGTTAGGCTTCACCATGCAATACTGTCACAAATCCCAAAGATGGTCCTTGGATTCGCACTAATAAATCCTTAGCTCAGTACTGGTAGTATGGCAAAGACCAGTCGGGCTTTACTAGAGGAACGTGTTTAGCATTTCAGAGTACCAATATGGATGAAAAGTAATTGACACGACTTGAGAGAAATCCAACACCAATTTATAAAAAATAGTGTATTTTTATCTTAATTCAGACACCAAAACGAACGGAATAGCATACATATAACCTGAGTTATGGATATTACAAGAAAACATAAATCACAGCAATTCAATACTGCTCAACTTTTGCACTGCGGTCAATGGTAAAAAGTAGTAGTGACAATCGGTCACATGCATGTCGAGTTGCGTGGTACCCTTGCAGGGAAAAGGTGGTGCCGGTCCCAGGACCAGGCCACAACAGTCAATAACATTTTACCTGGCCCGTATAGCCTGGGTGCAGAGTTGTCCTGGCTGGCTGAGTGGGAGCAGCCGTAGTGCTGCTTTTAGCACTTAGACGCTGCAGGGTGGAAAATGGATGCAAAATCTCGACAACCATGCTGCTGCTGAAGTTGGTTGGAAGTGCTACAGAGTTCCCTCTTGAAGCAGCGTCGAGTGTAGGGGTCAGTTGCCGGACTGGCGACCAACAAGCCTTGGCAGCGGTAAGCTCAGCAGGGAGCTTCTTCGACGTCCAGGGGAACATGGTAGTGGCATGAAACTTTGTGGAGGGCAGGACTTCAGTTACCACGATGCACTGGAAAACCTGTTTTTGGCCGATCACTCAGAGGGCCAGCTGGCCATCGATTCTTTGGATCCAGAGTGTTGATTTACCTGCAGTTTGCAGGGGACTAGTCCCACTAGTCCAAGGTAGTCTAAGGTTGCTTCTGGATCTCACAGGGGTCCCTCTGTCTAGGAGAACCGACCTTTAGCCTAGGAGGAGTCTTTTTCATGCAGTTCCAAGCGCGTTGCCATGGGTGCAGAGTATTCCTCTTTTGGTTTGCTTTGAGCAAAGTCCTGTTGTCACTGACACAGGGCTCTTCTTTTTCCTCTTATGCAAGTTGGATCAGAACTGAGGTTCTGGTGTCGGAGGGGGCTTTAAATCACACATTTAGGGAGTTAGGGGTGTTGGGAGCAAGTAGCCAATGGGCTGCTAGTCCCTGCAGCTAATCTGCCCCTGAGGAGACAATATCCAGGGGTGTAGGTCACCTTTTCTGCTCAGAACCCACTATTTATAGCACTTTTAAAAATGGCAGAAGTCTTCCTTAGGAGTACAGACCAGGCAGCTCACCCTGGAGGTATGGCTAGCCTTCTGGGGGGTGTACCCCTTCTGCATAGCTAATTTCCCGCCTGTCCTGAAGCAAATCTGCTAGGGGAAGGGCTGTTTACTCCTTTGGCTGGCAGCCATGATGCATATCAGAGGCGGTGCAGCCTTTGAAGCTCACCACATTAAAGTGCCACTTCACTAGCCTTTCTGGGAGGGAGGAGGTGCGACCTCCTTCCTGCCCAGGCCTTTGTTGCTGACTCTGGGAGTGATCACACTGCCTGGTAGGAGGTCCGAATCCTGTCATGGCTGCAGCCAGCGCGGGCTGTCAGCCAGGGCACAGAGACGCTCGAGCAACCAGGTGGGCAACCTCTAAAGTTGCCACCTGGGTGCATGCCACCTCGCCCTCGACAGAAGATTCATGTTAGGAGTGATGAGGCATGACACTTGACACTAAATTTGATATATTTAGGTGGTACCATGATGGAGCTAGTGACCTTGGGTCTGCCTGAGCTCTATCCCATGTAATCCTAAGGACCGCCTAGCACTAATAGTGTACTTTAATGGTAAAGGCCACTATAGAGGCATTTAAGCTTATACCTACATGCCTACACCCTTATTATACAGCACCCTGCCTCTTGTGCTCAGGAGGCCTATCTTAATGGTGACGGACATATACTAAAAGTAGTGCATTGACTTTGTCACACATGGTGAGGGCAAAGTCGAAATGGAGCAGTTGACACTGTTCCTGCAGTCTGCAATGGCAGGCCTGCTGTCAGTAGTTTACTTGGGTCACTCAGGGTGGCACAAACAGTGCTGCAAGCCCTGGGTACCCCTTTACTACTCATGCTCCACTGGTAACATATACTAGGGACTTATAAGGGGGGTAAAGTCCTTGTCAATTAGGGTTGCCAAGTACACACATCACTTTTAGGGAGAGAGCACTGGAGCCTGGTTAGCAGGCTTCAGTGCACTGTCCGAGTCGAAAACCAGCATCTACCAGTCCAAATGGAGACAAAAAGTGGGGGCCATTAGCAAAAAGCCCTGTCTTCTTACAGTAATGGGTAGTTTATTGCTGTGGACATGGCCAATAGAAGTTTTGTCTTATGTGAGTGTAAGAGTTGAGCAGTAAAGAAAATTTCCATGCAGCCTGTATGGACTATGATCGACTACCTGAACACTGAGTGTTATGGTATCAGCGTGGGTTATATATTGTATTGTAATTTAATTTATATAGCACTTGTTACTCCTGATGAGGCATTGCAGTGCTTTACGCTGGGCAGCATACTGCTCTGGGATTTTTTGTTTTGTGTTGTTATTGATAGATATTGGGATTAGTCTTGCGCTTGCGCTCTAAAGTAAACCATTCCATACATTTACTCCATTTTCTATATGGTAGATTAAATTAATAGAAGGTAGGTGTGATCTTTAGTGAGAGGGGGGTATGTGAATTCATACATTGGATGTCTGTATTAATAGATGAGGTACAGGAGATTAGAACTTGTTAGAATGCAGGAGTATGACTTTTAAAGGGGAAACAGCCTCCCCTTTGAAAGGAAATGTGGGTAATTTGCAGAGATATAATAATGGGAATTAAGGCAAACATGCATGTGACTTAGAGTAGACTGTGCTCCAAGAAAAAGAAATGAGGCGTGCAGAGGATGTAGAGGCAGGAGAGAGTAATTTGAAAGAACCAGCAGTGCCAAAGCCAATAGGTTGCGCCTATGCAAGCCCTCACTGCTGTGCAACATGGCTTAAAGTAAATAAAAACAAAGTGCTATTGCACAGCCTGCTTTGAACGCGTCTTAGGCTTTTTTGTTCACTTTAATCCATGTTGCACAGCAGCGCGCGCTCTGCAGGAACTATTTGGCTTTGTTAATGTGTAGTGTAGCTCCTATTTCCCTAATAGGCTCTGCGCATTGGAATAATATATCCTATAGGTTTGACATAGGACTAAGGTCAGTATGTCCCTATCGAGTATATTAAACTTAATTACTTGTGCCAGCTAGCTCAGAGGCCACTAGAAACTCCTTGATGACAAGAAGGGAGTAGTTTCTGGCAGCCACAAAACATGACCACTTTGTTTCCCTTTAGAATCAGAACGTGTCCCAGAGTCGTGGAAACAATAGATAACTATTTCACTCAGCTCAATCGTGCATGCTTAGTTTTCTCCAAGTTACACAGAAAGAACAGACGGGCGTTTCAATAAAAGATTTATTGAACAGTCTTGTTTCTGGTGTAAGTAAAATGTGCTGTTACGATCACAAGACAGTATGCGAGATAAATAATGTACAGTGTGAGCAGTAGAAATAAATAATACTGCGATAGCATTATCTTTTAGTATAGATGCATTTACATAAATGACACAGACTAAAAATGCGAGTACTCATACGATGCGTTTCTAATCTAGTTCTACCCCAATGTACCTAACCTAACCTAGGTGTAGGGAGAGGTATGAAGTAGGTGAATTATTCCTTACTATGGTATACTAAGAGTATGGTATGCCTAGTATGCCAAGAGTCCCTCTAGGTTCTAGTCAGCTCCATACCTTAAGAATGAGAGAGGTAGGAATCTCTTGCCAGACTCGAACTCCAACACCCCGCAAGGGAAGTCAGATCACTGGAAGCTGGACTCTGCGTGCAGGGATGACAGCGTCTTCTCAGTGCGTCAGGCCGGGAAACGGGCTCCTCTGAAGTCGAGGTCTCCTCTGATTTACAGGGGCAAGAGAAGGTATATTTATACCTGAGAAGTACCTAAGAATGTTAGCATTGACGTGAATCGGACAGAGGAAGACGTCATGAATGAACCACTAAGGAATAATGGTTCATGCATAATATATGAGTCCTTGAAGAAATTAATAGTCCTGTGCTAGGGAAACTCCCGCAGCCTAAGGGTCTGTTCTTCATGAACTCGTTGTGACGTTAGGGTGGACGGATGTCGGAGACCATGCCTGTATTTGGAGTGCACGGTTTAATGCCTAAATAAGGGCTGGGATTTTATGCCTATATAAGGGCAGGGCGAATTGTGCCTATATAAGGACATGATACAGGAAAGCCCGTGTATGGACACCCTAAGAGGAATACAACACCCACTCCACTTTCGTGTGTACGATAATACTAAAATGCTAAACATTTAAAAAATGCTAAACATAAAATGGAGTACCGCATATTTAAAAAATATGTCTTAAAAGCATTAAAAAACATAGTAAAAATGCAAAAAGGTACTGTACATATTAAGCAATGCTTTTCATTTCAGGCATAAAGTTCGAAATTAAATGCAATTTGAATGAAAAATAAGCAGTAATATTTACATGTGACAAAAATGATCGATAAGTTGTTCAAAAATCAAAATCATTTCATGTCTTGAAAATTAATGAACTGTTTTAGACACACAAGATGACTAGGGGTCCGTGGAAGTACCGCGAAGTCTGTACTATAAGGCTAGTTCTACTTTAAGCAGATTGAAGTGCCATTTTAGTTCGAAAAAATGGGAAAAAGTTCAATTTTGGAAGAGTTCCAAGATTTTGAAGTATGAAGGCCAAATTATTACTGCATCTCTGGAACACTGTATGCTGAATCAGAGTCAGTTTACGGGTCTGGTGTAAACATGAGATCATCTATTTCTATAGACAAAACATCATCCACTGAAGTTGGTGTCAGTTGGAACACCTCGTGTAGTAGATTAATTGCACAGAGATGTGAAGCATTGCTTTCAGCATAGGATGCCGCAGCAATGTTCGCGTCCGTTGTTACCTGTGTGCCTGTAGATCTTTCTCGTACCTCAGCAGCAGCCGGAAGCGTCTGTGAGATCTCAATGAATGCTGACATCAGGATTGGTAGCCTCTGGGGACAACACAGAGCATGGGCCGTTATCGGGACCAGCAGAGTATCGACGTCCGTTGGCGTTGCTGATGGAAATGTGAGACAAGTGTCTAACACGCATTCTTCACCGCATAGCAGGCATCGTAGAACAGGTAAGATGCAATCTTGCCAGATTGGTCTGAATGACAGGAACCACGTGGTATTCAGGTCCCGTAGACGAGTCATGCCCAATAGCTGTACTATTCGCTCACGGCACTTTCTTTCAAGGAGAGCTTTCTCCATTTCGCTCAGAGTGATGTCTGCGAAGAGGCTGGCCATAGTGCAATAGCAGGAAGAGAAATAGAATTCCGGCAACAAGTGCTAGAATTAATGGTATGCCACCAAACACCGAATGTGCAAAGTTCGGCATGATACCGAGTATTGCCTGGAAAGGTGCTAACAGACCGGAGCAGATGCTCTTAAATACATGTACAATTCCTGTTGTATCAGACATATTGAAGATACGTCCTATCATTTCCACAAAATGTATAGGGCAGTTTGTACGTATTAAAGGCTGTATCTCAGCCGAAGTCCTTGCTACTTGTAGATCATAGGTTTCTTTGGCCGAGGTCAAAGGCACTGTTTGCTGTAAAAGCATGGCTTTCATTCTGCTCAAAGTATCAAATCTTATAAAAGAGACGTTCAGCGAAGGCCATAGAGGCGACTCCCTGACTGTGTCTATTGGGGCAAACAATACTTGCATACAGCAAGTGACCCTGGAGTTGACCGTTACTAGATATGGGATGCCTGGCAGCATGCCGCAGCAACTCTGATCATTCAACATGAGGTAACTCCCATTAGAAAGTTGTCCAAACGTTGGATTAATCACAGAGGCTGCTGTAGCCTACTGATGGCAAGACAAATTTGCCACAGAACCATTACAAGCCCTGTGTAAAGAAATGTCCTGACATATAAGTGAACCGCTCAGTGCACGTTTACAGTGTGTACCGCTCAAAAACACTTCACGATCCCCACTCCAACATCTATATGTATACGGTAAATCCCAAGATGTCTTAATGTATTCCTTACCCAACCTTTCATATTTGCCTGCTTGCATTTGTCTGAGGCAATACTGAAACTGAAAAGTAGTCACAGGTAATGTTATTTTGCCATGAATAAGCCATTCTGTAGCTGGTTTTTCTGCCACTGTGAATGGTAACTTTTCCAGTTTTTCAATGCTCAGCACTGTATACCTTGCTCCTCTTTGTGCCAATTCGATCTGTTTATCATTTAGATTGTATTCTGCAAACAGAGCTGACGTGTTGATAAAACGTCAAGGCACATGGCCCGCTCGCAAAGATTGCAGCGTCCAGCTTAATAACACAATAGAACGTAATTGAGACTGACCGTGTTGTAACATCGCCAAATCTTGTTCTAGTATGTCGATTGCAGAGGATACAATGCCATCCAATGAATATATTCTGGAGGACAAAGTTGTTAACCCATTGTCGACCACAGAGAGTGTTTTCTCTAAATTAATACGATCAAGTTCACGTATTCGTTCTGCGGCCTCCATCTGTGATACTTTCCATGCTTCATTATAGGCAGCATAAATGCCGGCATATATGAAACGTTTTTGACGCGGTTTTCTTGGTCCAAGCAAGAATTCCCTAAGGTCTGCGTCCTTTTTAAGTAAGGATAAGTGTTGTTTCACATCCTGTAGTGTAGACTTATGCAGCCAATCGAGGCATATTTTTCCTACACTGTATGATGTTACTACCCCCTGAAGCTGTCTTTGGACATATCTTGGGTCTGGCCTATTAATAGTAAAGCCCTGAGTTTTATTCAGGCATCTTTCCTGACAGTTATTCGTGTCTGTGGGCCAGATCAACCATTTTTTCCAATCAGGATTAGATCTGTTGAGTTGTAGTATATTGTCAACTGTCACCACTGCCTGAGTATCGTTATCACTTGCAGGTGTTGGTACAGAAGGTGTGTTCATCTCCTTGATCTTGGCTAGTCCAAGACAAGATGTTTGTTGGATGGTTTCATTCAAGAACATTATTTGTTCAGGGATGATACAGGCTCTAAATAAAGCTTCTATCCCCTGCACTTGCCAATCTTTAGTACCCCTGACAGTTTTTGTGGCTATTGTGTCTTTCCATAAGTCGAAACCCTGTCTAGACAGTTGGGCAATAAATGCTGCAGAGTAAATCTGGTTTGTATTTGTTAACATAATTTTCAGTCCTGTATTGTTTACATTTCTAAAGTAAAATGTTTCTGGGTCAGATGTATTGTAACCTGAAAAATATGGAAACTTACTAGCAAATGTTTTTGAACTACCTTTAGGTGGTGTAAGACAATGTTCCCATTGGTTAAACATAAACACATTTCTTGGATATGCAGATTTATGCAAATAATGATGACCATAGTGGTTATAACAATACAGTTGTTCATAGTCTGATAAACTCTCTAAATATTCATTTTTAGAAAATGCAGCAGATTTTTCTAGATCATACATTATGTCGTTAATAGTCTCAAAGTCCCAATCATCTGAATAGGTACTGGACGTAATTAGATCACTTAGTGAAATTTTAAACAAATGTGGAATGTTCAATTGTTCCGTCGGGCCGAAGATGTCAAAATCTGTTTTGTCCCACACTATACCATCCTGTATAGGAACAGCTGTGATGTTCACTGATGACAAGTCTCTTGCTTCACGATGGAAAGATTTATGAGGTTTCAAAGTACGTTCACATCTTTTCCTTCAGTGTTCACATGGATGTATCTGCCACTTATAAGCACGCTCACAGTTGTAACCAAAGCTAGCCAGAGCAGGAAAACAAATAGTCCAGATATAATCCAGAGTTCAATCCATGGAGAAACCAAATAAGTATTTTTCAGAAAGTGAAGAAAGTCTTGTACTTGCTGCTTGAGTTTGAATGATGCTGGCGTCGTTTCAGGTTCACTCAGATCTTCTGAGAACGTATCAAAGTTAATGAAATAGCCAGAAGCAGTTCTATCAATTGTTGGAATTGCATCAGGATTTGTAGAAATCACTGGAACCAGTTGATCACTTGCTACATTGGTGTAGACAGGCGTATTTGGACGAACTGTTACTTGGTTTTCAAGAGGGATGAGTTCCATAGCGTTGTTGCTTAGTCCTTCATCTGTTACAGCTGAATTCTCGATAGTTATCAGTCTTTCAGTCTGAACCTCTTGGATGGTAGCGAGAGGAGTGCGTCTGCTACTAGGTCGGAGTCCACGAGGCCTACTATTTAGTATTGGCCACATACTGTGGTTTGATCAGGTCGATGGACACAAATCTTTTCTCCTTTCTTCCAGCAAGGGGCGGCAGAAGTACTGTTCTTGTTCCTTGAACTGCTAGGACAGGTACTGGTTGTCTGTAAGAAGGTCCAAATTCCTTCTTGTCCGCAATCTTTTCTCTGACTAGATCCCCAACTTTTGGAATCCAGACAGGCCTTGCTGGGACCGCCGATTTTTCCCCAGTGGTGGTTGGCTGTAGGAATACGTTGCTTTGTTTCGTTCTTAACTCATTCAGTTCCTGTAAAACAGCCAAACGATCTTTGATATCAAACGGTTTATTTTCCACCACTGTGCCTACGTGTTCAAGGTCTGGTACCCACATTCTTGTCCCAAATAGGACCTCATATGGAGTGACCCCCCTAGAGAACTTCTTGGAAGATTATTCAATGAGCGTTGAACCCCATAAATATGTTTGACCCACCCATCACCCGAACCTAATACCCTAGCTGTTATAGACTGCTTTATGTCCCGGTTTTTCCTTTCCACAACCGAATTTCCCTGAGGATGGAATGGAGAGGAGTACCGCAATGCAACGCCCAGACTGGCCATGGCTTCTTTGTAAGCCCGAGAGCTAAACGCAGGACCCTGGTCAGAATGTAGCGTGCCTATTGCGTATGTGCCGATAAAGACTCGCAAATCTTTTATAACAGTTCGAGCGTCAGCCGAGCGCTGAGGCCATATCCATAGGAACCTATATTCAGTGTTTGTGGGATTGCATTTGTCCAGAAGGACGCATGCGCGTAGATAGTCTAATGCTGTCTAACAGTGGTGTCTGTACTGGGTTGCCGCATTCGCAGCATGGTGTCTGGTGGCTTTCCCGCTGTAATTTACAGTCTAAGCAGTTGTTGATGAATATGTGAATTTCTGTATTCATTCCAGGCCACCAGTACATCTCTTTTAACGTCAAAATTGTTTTAGAGATCCCTTGATGTGACAGACCCTCCCCCAAATGTGTTTCATAAATCAAGGCTGCTCTACGTTCCATGTTTGGAATTACCCTATCCCCCACTCCAGGGATTCGAGCAAAAGGAACGTTGTTCGCATCAATTACATAAGAGTACTTGAGTGGAAACTTTTTGGTAACGCTGCACTGCTGCCCTTGCTTGAAGCATTGACAGCCAACATTATCTCACCGTCTATTTTTGTTTTTGAACGAGTGATCGCAGCTACGGAAGCCGTCTGAACAGCCCCCTTTGCGGCTTCGTCAGCCAATGAATTCCCTGCAACGTGAACGCCATCACGTTGATGACTCAGTGTGTAGATCACGTGAGCCTTTGGTAGTTCGTTTTTCAACTGAACTACTTGTTCCCAAAGCATTTTATGCTTTATTGTGCCACCTTTCGCATCTTTGAAACCATTTTCAAGCCAGTTTTGTATATATTCATTATACGACTGAACACAATAAAAGGAATCGCACACTATTAGTGTGGGGAATTCTCGATCTGTACTTTCAAGTGCCAGTTTGAATGCTTGTAGTTCAGCTCGCTGAGCTGTACAATCTCCTAGAGACTGAGTTTTTGTGACCATAGGTCTGAAGATGCCATTTCGCATGCGACCTTTAACGATCGCACATGCTGCACTGTAAGCTTGCTTACTCCCTGTTGCGGGTTGTGCGGATCCGTCAGTGTAAATTATGAATTCGTACTGATCGAGAGGCAGAATTTCAGTAGGCAGAGGACATTCTTGTTCATATTGCAGGAATGCTTGTGTTTTTAAATCTGGATCAAAAACATATTCAACATCTGTTGCAGCAAGAGAATTAACCCATTGTATCCATCTTGGATGTAATGCTTTAGCATTTGGAATGCTTGCTTTTGTGACCGCTTCTAAAGCTGGTACCGGAGTTACGACAATAATGCGTTTCCCTTGGGCTAAGGCTCTTTCTTTTGCTACAGCCGTTTGAACTGCTGTCAGAATTTTTCAGTTGAACTGAAGCGCATTTCCGCTTGTGTGTACAAATGAGATTTGTATGCGATTGGTATTTTCTCACCCTCATTGAAGGTTAAGTAGGTGAATCCGCATTGACCCGAAATTATTCGGATCACCAAATTTCGTTGACTTACACGTGTTTGTAAGTGATTTGTTGCTAACATGTTAGCCTGTAGTGAACGTAAGATTTCTGTGTGTTCCTGTGTCCAGTTTCTGATCGAAAAATCAGGTTTGATTAATGCGTAGAGAGGTTTAACCCTTTCTGCGTAATTTAGAATGTATGTTCTTCCAAAATTTAGGAAACCCAGGATGGATTGCAAGTTTTTAGCGTTTTTGGAGGTTGGAGCAGCGCACATTTCTCTAGAAAGTTAGCTGCCAAGCTCTTGCCTTCACTTGAAAGCTCATATCCTAAAAATAGGACATTGAGATGGGCAATTCGGGACTTTTTAAAGTTGAACTTGTAGCCCTCAGAGGCGAAACCCAGTATAATGGTGCTCACCCTGTTCAAGTGTTTGTCCAGGTCATCGTCTGTCAGATAGATGTCATCGACATAGGACAATGCCTCATTGTCATAAATTTGTAGTAACTCCGTTACCCTCGCTGAGAATAACCCTGGGCTGTTCTTGAACCCTTGTGGGAGTCGACAAAAGTGATGCTGGGTCCCCATTATGGAGAATGCTGATAAGTACCTGCTTTCAGGTGCTATGTTTTGACAAAAGAAACCATTTGAGATGTCTAATGTTGTTTTATATTTTTACGCACAATGTTGTTCATTAATGCTGTGCTATGTGCATTTTGCACTGCAAATGTTTTAGAACAAGTGTTTAAGTGTCTGTAAACCAAAACTAGACGATATGTGTTGTCTGGTTTGGAGACAGGAAACAAAGGATTGTTCATTGAGGAGGTGCATGTTTCAATCACCCCTTGATATTCAAGTTGATCTAAGACCTCCCTGACCTGTTTTTTAGCTTCTTGCTTTATAGGATACTGCCTTTGTGCAGTTGGTTCATGTTTTAGATGTATTTTATGGTGAGGTGAGTCCTCATCCCATCCTACATGATTTTTATATAATGCTGGGGCCTGGGCCACTGCCCATTTCCTGGCTGTTAGAAATGGGGGTCTCTAGTTGGCAATGGCTGGCCACTGTCCAAGTAGGGACCCTTCTTCCTAAGTCAGAGTGAGAGGGCTACCCTCTTTAATCGCCCCGGCTCAACCCTGTGGTAACGTAGCACAAGCAGGTAGGCTTATCTCAGAGGCAGGGTGTGAAGCATTTATGATCATACACAGTAACACAATGAGGAACACTACAAAGGGACACCACACAAGTAGTTATTATAAAAAATAAGTATCTTTATATAAAGGCAGATTTATCACAAGACCAATAACTGTAAAAGCCACAATACTGTCAAAAATAGGATAGCTGTTGAAGGGCTGTCAAAAATAGTTCAAAGGTTGCAAAAATAAGGTTCAAGTTCAAAGCAGTGGTCTCTGCGACCCTTTCTTTCACAAAGTACCTGGGTTTAGTAGCAAAACCAACAAAGTGTCGCAAATAAGCTGTAGCGATGATTCTCGGCACGCGAGGCCGGCGATGCGTTGAAATCCTTGCCGCAAGGGAGGATGATGCGCCGATCTGCGGGATGCGTGCGGAGACGATGCGACAAACTTCTGCACGCTGGACCGCCGATGCGATGACTTTCTTGCCGCGTGGGAGAAGTCGATGCGGTGATCCTGTTGCGCTGTGCGATCGTGTTGCGATGCGAAGACAAGACGCTCCGCGAGGGAGCGACGAAATTCGGTACGATGCGATCAAAGTGGCGAACGCACGGCGTCCGAACTGCGATGTCTCGAAGCGATGATTTCTTTCAGGGTTGCGAGTGCGCGGCGACAGCAGCGCGATGATCTTTCCAGCGCGTCTCGGCTGCAGCGGCTCGCAAAGGGGCGTCAGCGATGGTTTCGGGTTGCGGCCCTTGGCAGTAGCGCGATGATTTTCCAAGCGCTCTCGACTGCAGCGGCCCGCAAAGATGCGTTAGCGTCGATTTCTTACCCTCTTTTCTCTGATGCAGACTAGAGGCCCTGGAACTCACAGGAGCCTCCTCAGCAGATAGCAGTCCTCGCAGGGAGGAAGCAGGAGGTCGGTGGTGGAGTCTGATGTGCCTGAGACTCCAGCAGGAGGCTAGCTCTTTTCCTAGCCCTTGGGTGATTGCTGTACAAAAATAAAAGTTCTCTCAAGAGTTCCTTTTCCTCTTCTTCAAGGTCCAGTGGTCACTGCTGCAGGCCAGTGCAAGAAACAACACACAGCACAGGGACAGTCACTTCCTGCAGATTCCTCCAGTGGCACGGACAGAGTTTCCTCTCCAGATCCAAAAGCAATACAAAAGTAGGGGTTTGAGCACAGATATTTATACCCCAAAAACCTTTGATCCTTGAAGCTACCAGTCCCTGAACCTAGCCAGAACCAGTTCTGCTCAGGCCTGGAGCACTTTGTTTACCAGGCTGCATCCTTCCTTTCAGAAAGAGGGGTCTGCTAGCAGACACACAGTGGGAGGTGGAGCCAGCATTCACCTTGCCAGGCACAGCCCTATTCAGATCAAAGAGCCACCCCTCCCCACACTCTGAATGCAGATCTCTCTATTCCACCCAGGTCTGACTCAGCCTGTCCTGCCCCTCTAAAACCAGACAGCCAATACACATAACGGCAGAGCACACTGGAAGGCTTAGGCAAGAAAATACCTACTTTCTAAAAGTGGTATTTTCAAACACAGAATATAAAAATAAACTTCACTAAAAGGTGTATTTTAATATTCTGAGCTCAGGCATACTAAATTCGTTTTTCTACCATGTTCCTGGGGTCAGTTAGGACTATAGCATGTAATAGTCAAACTGCCCATTCTAGCCTATGAGGAACAGGTAGCCTTACAGTAGTGAAAAACGAAATGGTGCATAATTCACTACCAGGACATGCTACACACCCCAAGGCATGTCCTGCCTTACACATACAAGGCACCCTACCATAGGGGTGACTTACAGGATGCTAAGGGAAGGTTCAGGGGCTGGGAAGTGAGTGCACTTCACAGCCAAGATGGCAGTTCTGGACTGCACACAGACACTGCAGTGGCAGGTCTGAGACACACTTTACAAGCTGCTTCTGTGGGTGGCACACATCAGTGCTGCAGGCCCACCAGCAGCATTTGGTTTACCAGCCCTGGGCACACATAGGCCACACTACTAGGGACTAACAGGTAAACCAAATAAGCCAATCAGGGATATACCAATTCACATAGACATATTTATACAGGGAGCATTCGCGCTGTGACACTGAATGGCAGTGGCACAGCGCCCAGAGCATCTAACACCAGTAAAACAGAGGAGACAACAGCGAAAAATGGAAGGGAGACCCACGCCAATGGTGCCAGGTCTAACACACGTCCCCTCCAGCTGAAATGTGGGGAGAACTACCCATCCCCTTGGAAGTTCTCATCGCTAAGGCGGAAAAATCTGGACAGACCATCAGCATTGGCGTGTTCTGTACCAGGGCGGTGTTCCACCGTGAAGTCCATACCCTGTAGGGAAATGGACCACCTCAACAACTTGGGATTCTCACCCCTCATCTGCATCAGCCATCTGAGGGGCCTGTGGTCTGTCTGAACCCGGAAGTGAGTCCCAAACAGGTATGGTCTCAGCTTCTTCAGTGCCCAGACCACAGCAAATGCCTCACGCTCAATTGCACTCCACCTCTGTTCCCGTGGAAGTAACCTCCTACTGATGAAGGCTACAGGTTGGTCTAGTCCCTCCTCATTTATCTGTGACAGAACGGCCCCCACCCCATGCTCTGAAGCGTCTGTCTGGACAACAAATTCCTTAGCAAAATTGGGCGCCTGGAGTACGGGTGCTGTACACATAGCAGTTTTGAGGGCATCAAAGGCTTTCTGACAGGTGTCAGTCCAGTTCACAATCTTTGGCCGCTTCTTGGAAGTCAGCTCAGTCAAGGGTGCAACAATGTTGCCATACCCCTTGACAAACCTCCTGTAATAACCCGTGAGTCCTAAGAAGGCCCTCACCTGGGTCTGGGTCCTTGGGGGCTCCCAAGTCAGGATGGTTTCAATCTTGGGCTGCAGGGCGCCACCTGGCCGCTCCCACCTGGTGTCCCAAGTACACCACAGAACCCTGCCCAATCTGGCACTTACTGGCCTTGATTGTGAGGCCTGCTCTGCGCAGCGCCATCAACACTTCCCAGAGGTGGCGCAAGTGGTCCTCCCAGGAGGAACTAAACACTGCAATGTCATCCAGGTAGGCGGCACTGAAAGCCTCCAGCCCAACCAACACCTGGTTGACCAATCTCTGGAAGGTGGCAGGGGCATTCTTCATCCCAAAGGGCATCACACGGAACTGGTAGTGCCCATCTGGTGTGGAGAATGCTGACCTCTCCTTTGCCCCCTCCGTTAAGGCGATCTGCCAGTACCCAGACGTCAGATCAAACGTGCTGAGGTACCGGGCAGCCCCTAACCGGTCTATGAGCTCATCAGCTCTGGGGATGGGGTGCGCGTCGGTCTTGGTGACCGAATTGAGACCTCGGTAGTCCACACAGAACCTAAGTTCAGGAGTGGCACCAGGCGTCGCAGCTTTTGGTACCAAGACCACGGGGCTGGACCAGGGGCTGCTAGAGGACTCAACCACCCCTAGGGCGAACATTTTGGAGACCTCCTCCTTAATGCAAGCCCTGACCCTGTCAGTTACCCTGTAAGCCTTGTGCTTGACAGGAGAACTGTCCCCGGTATCCACCTCATGGACGCACCAATCAGTGACACCAGGTACCAGGGAGAACAAATCAGAAAATTGCCCCAACAGGTGGTGACAATCTCTCTGCTGCTCAGGGGTCAGTGTGGTGGAGAGGATCACACCCTCCACTGACCCATCCTTCTCTTCTGCACACAGGAGGTCAGGGAGAGGCTCACTCTCCTCCTCAACCCAATCATCTGTGGCAAGAAGCATGCCCACTTCAGACCTCTCAAAGTGGGGCTTTAGGCGGTTCACATGCAGGACCCGCAAGGGGTTCCTGGGAGACTGAAAGTCCACCAAGTAGGTAACTGGACTTTTGCGCTCCACCACCTCAAAGGGACCGGTCCACTTATCTTGGAGCGCACAAGGCTCCACTGGGGCCAGTACCCAAACCTTCTGACCAGGTTGAAATTCGACCAGAGTGGCATTCTGGTCGTGCCAACGTTTCATTTCTTCTTGGCTGGCTTCCAGATTTGCCTCAGCAATTTTTCTGAAACGCCGAGTCTGGTTCCTGAAGGCCAACATGTAGCTAAATACATCTTGGGGAGGTTTCCTGGGAGATTGCTCCCAGCCTTCCTTGACCAGACTCAGAGGTCCTCTAACCGGGTGGCCATAGAGGAGTTCAAAGGGACTGAACCCTAAGGACTTCTGTGGCACCTCCCGGTAGGCAAACAACAGGCATGGCAAGAGGACGTCCCACTTACGCATCAGGGGCTCTTCTAGGCCCATGATCATGCCCTTCAAGGTCCGGTTGAACCTTTCAACCAGACCATTACCTTGGGGGTGGTAAGGAGTGGTGAACTTATACGTTACCCCACACTCCTTCCACAGAGACTTCATGTACTGGGAGATGAAGTTGGTCCCCCTGTCAGACACCACCTCTCTGGGGAATCCCACACGGGAGAAAATCCCCATCAGTGCACGTCCCACTACGGGGGCCGTCACTGTCCTGAGCGGGATGGCTTCAGGGTACCGGGTGGCATGGTCCACCAAGACCAGGATGAACCTGTTGCCCATGGCTGTCTTGGGGTCCAGAGGCCCCACAATGTCAATGCCCACTCGCTCGAATGGGGTACTCACAACTGGAAAGGGCTGGAGTGGGGCCTTGATCTTCCCCCACTCTTCCCACTTGCCTGGCAAGTCTCACATGTCCTGCAATGAGAGTCTGAACTCTTGTGCATCTGGGGCCAATAAAAGTGGGCAGCCAGCCTCTCAAAGGTCTTGGTCTGCCCCAGATGTCCTGCCAATGGAATGTCATGAGCCAACCCCAGTAGGAAGGTTCTGAAGCACTCGGGTACCACCAGCACACGGGCTGACCCTGGCTCAGCAACCTTAGGCTCACTATACAGGAGACTGTTCTCCCAATAAATCAGATGTGAACCAGACATGTCACCTTCTGCCTGGGCTGCAGCCTGTCGCCGCATACCCTCAAGAGAGGGGCAAACTCTCTGCTGCTCACAAAATTCCTCCCTGGTGGGTCCCCCTTCCTGCTGCCAATGGGTCAGCTCAGGCAGGTCCCCCAGTTCGGTGATCTGCTCCCCGGTAGGCTCCAGGGCATCCCCCTCAGGGTCTGCTCCTTCCTGGGCCGTGGGAACCAAGGGGCCGGCTTCCGCGCCCCCTGCCCCTTCTCTCTAAGGCAGGGATCTGGGCCCTACTCTCAGGCTCCAGATCCTTTTCAACACCCTCCTTGGCTGCCATGGACCGAGTGGTAGCACACGCCCACTCAGGCAGACCCAACATCTCTAAGTGAGCCTTCCTCTCCACCGTAGCCCACGGGGAGTCCTCTAAATCATTGCCCAGCAGACAGTCTACAGGCATGGCGGGCCTCACAGCTACCTGAAGAGTTCCTGAGACCCCCCACTCAAAGGGAACCTGAGCCACCTCACATTGGCTCTCTGAGTTGTCGGCGGACACTACTGGGTAGAATGCATGGGGGACAACCTGCTCTTTGGACACCAACCGGGAGCTGACAGCAGTTACACTGGCCCCTGTGTCTCTTAGAGCCTCCACCCTATGGCCATTGATGGTCACCCACTGCCTGTATTTTTTAGTGTTAGCAGGCAGTGCAGGCTTGGGGACCATCTCAAAGTCCCCTAATGAGACAAGGGTCAATTCTACGGGATCCCACCCCTCTTGGGCACCCATCTCCTCCTCTCCCAGGGCTACACTAGCAATCTGGCGGGGGTGGTGCACGGGGGTGCACTGGCCCCCTTTGGGGGCACTGGGGATCAAAATATCTGTGGCCCACTTGACCACAGTTGTAACACGTGGGGGCCCCCTGGGAACAGGCCTACCTGTTGGGGGCCCGGTCCTCCTTTCTTGGGGGGCTGGGACACCACTGCTTGGTTCCCTGGGGGATTACTTTGGGGCCCTCGGTGGAACTCCCTCTGTTGACCCTTGTCCCCCACTCCTCTGCTGGGGACCCTGCCCACCTTTGGCGACTTCTCCCACTGGACCCTTGCGGACCCGGGTGCTCACCCAGCGGTCCGCCTCCTCAACAAGCTTTCTAGGGTTAGTCAGCTTGCAATCAATTAGGTGCTGGCGTAGCTCAGGAAAACAATTACTAGATAAATGCTCCCATGCAATCAAATCATAAAACTGTGCAAAAGTTTCTACTTTGCTACCTCTTACCCAGCGTTCCATGGCTCTGCAAAAAAAGGACACATCTTCAACCCACGTGGTACCCTCTAGCTTCTTACAGACCCTAAACCTCTGTCTATACATCTCAGGGGTCAAACCATAGCGGGTCACCAACGCTTCCTTCATGTGGGCATAAACCATCCTACTTTCTGGCGGCAGGTCCAACAAGGTATCCCTCCCTCACTCACAAAGCGTCCCCACAACCCCGCTCCCCAATCCTTCTCAGGGACCCGGTGGGACACCATGGCTACTTCATAAGCGGCAAACCATTGCCCAATATCTTCACTTTTGTGGAAATCTTTAATAACCTCCTTGGGTATATACACCCTACTCTCAGGGTGCACTACAGGTACGCTGCCACCAGAGGGGAGATTTCCATGCTCTTAGCTTTAATCTCCAACTCCCTCAATACTCTCTCATGCTCAAGCTTCATCCTCATAATCTCAATCTCTAACTTCTTGTTCTCTAGGTCCCGGTGACCATCCATTTTAAGCTTAGCCATCTCCATATTATGCCGCCTATCTCTCTCCCTGTCCTCCAGCTCTTCTGGGGACAGACCCTTAGCGGACACACTAGAGCCCGGGTTGGAAAGGGCTGGGTCTCCTACTAAGTCTACTACATCGCCCTGCTGCTCTCCTCCCTCCACAAGCTCTCCTAGATCCTTAGGGGCATCCCTGGCTTCTAGCCAGGCCTTCAGCGCCTTGTAATACTCCTCCCTCCTAGTGAGACCTGTGATAGGGACTGTGAATTGCTTGCAAAAATATTTGAGCTGCTTGGCATTGTAGGTTTCTATTTTCTCTTCTTCCCAGGAGAGATCTTCTGAGGCATTGGATCTGGGCTTGCCCATTGTAGAAATAACTGGCAATATCAATAAAGGACAGAAGAAAACTTCTCAAAAATGTAGGCGGGTGAAAAATCACCGGCAATATCAATCACAATATAGGATCCTAAAAACTCTCAGAAATGTGCGTGGGTGAAAATTCACCAGCAATATCAATCACAATAGGGGATCAAAAACTTTCAATAAATGGGCGCGGGTGAAAAATCACCGGCAATATCAATCACAATATAGGATCCCAGAAACTCTCAGAAATGTGCGTGGGTGAAAAATCACCAGCAATATCAATCACAATAGGGGATCAAAAACTTTCAATAAATGGGCGCGGGTGAAAAATCACCGGTAATATCAATCACAATATAGGATCCCAAAAACTCTCAGAAAATGTGCGCGGGTGAAAAATCACCGGCAATATCAATCACAATATAGGAGCAAAAAAAAATTCTCCCCAAAAAATGTATGCGGTACGTTATGGTCTGCACTCACTAGTAGTGTACACTATAATTACTGTATGCGATCATAAATGCAAGTCCAGATCCTCACCGCTGACCACCAATGTTAGAAATGGGGGTCTCTAGTTGGCAATGGCTGGCCACTGTCCAAGTAGGGACCCTTCTTCCTAAGTCAGAGTGAGAGGGCTACCCTCTTTAATACCCCTGCTCAACCCTGTGGTAACGTAGCACGAGCAGGTAGGCTTATCTCAGAGGCAGGGTGTGAAGCATTTATGATCATACACAGTAACACAATGAGGAACACTACAAAGGGACACCACACAAGTAGTTATTATAAAAAATAAGTATCTTTATATAAAGGCAGATTTATCACAAGACCAATAACTGTAAAAGCCACAATACTGTCAAAAATAGGATAGCTGTTGAAGGGCTGTCAAAAATAGTTCAAAGGTTGCAAAAATAAGGTTCAAGTTCAAAGCAGTGGTCTCTGCAACCCTTTCTTTCACAAAGTACCTGGGTTTAGTAGCAAAACCAACAAAGTGTCGCAAATAAGCTGTAGCGATGATTCTCGGCACGCGAGGCCGGCGATGCGTTGAAATCCTTGCCGCAAGGGAGGATGATGCGCCGATCTGCGGGATGCGTGCGGAGACGATGCGACAAACTTCTGCACGCTGGACCGCCGATGCGATGACTTTCTTGCCGCGTGGGAGAAGTCGATGCGGTGATCCTGTTGCGCTGTGCGATCGTGTTGCGATGCGAAGACAAGACGCTCCGCGAGGAGCGACGAAATTCGGTACGATGCGATCAAAGTGGCGAACGCACGGCGTCCGCACTGCGATGTCTCGAAGCGATGATTTCTTTCAGGGTTGCGAGTGCGCGGCGACAGCAGCGCGATGATCTTTCCAGCGCGTCTCGGCTGCAGCGGCTCGCAAAGGGGCGTCAGCGATGGTTTCGGGTTGCGGCCCTCGGCGGCAGTAGCGCGATGATTTTCCCAGCGCTCTCGACTGCAGCGGCCCGCAAAGATGCGTTAGCGTCGATTTCTTACCCTCTTTTCTCTGATGCAGACTAGAGGCCCTGGAACTCACAGGAGCCTCCTCAGCAGATAGCAGTCCTCGCAGGGAGGAAGCAGGAGGTCGGTGGTGGAGTCTGATGTGCCTGAGACTCCAGCAGGAGGCTAGCTCTTTTCCTAGCCCTTGGGTGATTGCTGTACAAAAATAAAAGTTCTCTCAAGAGTTCCTTTTCCTCTTCTTCAAGGTCCAGTGGTCACTGCTGCAGGCCAGTGCAAGAAACAACACACAGCACAGGGACAGTCACTTCCTGCAGATTCCTCCAGTGGCACGGACAGAGTTTCCTCTCCAGATCCAAAAGCAATACAAAAGTAGGGGGTTTGAGCACAGATATTTATACCCCAAAAACCTTTGATCCTTGACGCTACCAGTCCCTGAACCTAGCCAGAACCAGTTCTGCTCAGGCCTGGAGCACTTTGTTTACCAGGCTGCATCCTTCCTTTCAGAAAGAGGGGTCTGCTAGCAGACACACAGTGGGAGGTGGAGCCAGCATTCACCTTGCCAGGCACAGCCCTATTCAGATCAAAGAGCCACCCCTCCCCACACTCTAAATGCAGATCTCTCTATTCCACCCAGGTCTGACTCAGCCTGTCCTGCCCCTCTAAAACCAGACAGCCAATACACATAACAGCAGAGCACACTGGAAGGCTTAGGCAAGAAAATACCTACTTTCTAAAAGTGGTATTTTCAAACACAGAATATAAAAATAAACTTCACTAAAAGGTGTATTTTAATATTCTGAGCTCAGGCATACTAAATTCGTTTTTCTACCATGTTCCTGGGGTCAGTTAGGACTATAGCATGTAATAGTCAAACTGCCCATTCTAGCCTATGAGGAACAGGTAGCCTTACAGTAGTGAAAAACGAAATGGTGCATAATTCACTACCAGGACATGCTACACACCCCAAGGCATGTCCTGCCTTACACATACAAGGCACCCTACCATAGGGGTGACTTACAGGATGCTAAGGGAAGGTTCAGGGGCTGGGAAGTGAGTGCACTTCACAGCCAAGATGGCAGTTCTGGACTGCACACAGACACTGCAGTGGCAGGTCTGAGACACACTTTACAAGCTGCTTCTGTGGGTGGCACACATCAGTGCTGCAGGCCCACCAGCAGCATTTGGTTTACCAGCCCTGGGCACACATAGGCCACACTACTAGGGACTAACAGGTAAACCAAATAAGCCAATCAGGGATATACCAATTCACATAGACATATTTATACAGGGAGCATTCGCGCTGTGACACTGAATGGCAGTGGCACAGCGCCCAGAGCATCTAACACCAGTAAAACAGAGGAGACAACAGCGAAAAATGGAAGGGAGACCCACGCCAATGGTGCCAGGTCTAACACTGGCATATGTATATTTTAGGTGAATTGGAATATGGTTGGAGAAGGCAGGCATAATAATGTCCTCGCCATGTGGGCACTCCCTGACAAATTGCGGTGGCCAGTCTTTTTCTGCTAGAAGTATGTCATAGCCCCTTGATAGTCTTTCCCAAAAAGTGCTTTCACCTGTCTAGGTATGTCTCCCTCCATCCGGAGTGTTATTTCATATAACTTTTGTGGAGTACTAACCCTGGTGTCTACAGTCTCTACTGTAATGTACTCATTCAAGTCCACTATCTCCAGAAGTTCCTTCAGGTTCTGGCGAGCTATTGTGACTTCTGCTGCACTGTCCAGCATTGTCTGAGCCCATTCTCCGTTCTTGAGTTGTGTTCTCAGTATTCTCGGCATGTCTGATCTTTAGACCTGCTACTTTCTTTTGGAGAATTGAGGTTTTGCTTTAGTTTTTGGAGCGTGTTTTTCGTCTTTCGATTTCACGCGTTCTTCTCTATGTTCCGATCGTCCTCTTCTTTCCGAAGTCTGTGATGAGATCTGAAAGGGACGAGAGGAACGTGTATCAGTATCTTGATACCTGTCAGGCTTTCTCAAATTATCCCTATTCCTGAGGTTATACCTCCTTTCAGAGGGCTCCTTTTGAGGAGACCTACCTCGGGATTGAGAACGTTTCTCATTTGAATTTTGTTTATTAGTCTCCCATTTCTTTTTAGAAGATGTAGGAGTTTGTTTAATTGAGTCCTTCTCAGGACTTTCAGATAGCTTCGGCTTCACTGGTCTTCCACCCAAACTATCTCTGCCTAATTCTGCATAAGATTGTTCTATTATTCTGGGTAGCTCAGTTTGATGTTCTGTAACATCAAATTCCCTTAATTTTTGGCGGATCGCCACTGCTGCTGCCTCCCCTTTAATATTAGATAATATTATTGTTGAGACCTGGTCGAAATTTTTCAGTAATTTCATACCTAAATTTAGAGCAGGCTCTGCCCCGTATTCATTTTGAATTTGTTTCAGGACATCAGGTATTACCGCAATTGACGGAATGCCATGTGTTTTAGTATAGATGGCAGCAAAGACTGAGCCCCAAGTGGTGCAGTCTTCCAGTTGTGGTGTGATCCCCATTGGTAAACTGATTGTCAGTATTCTGTGTTTCTCATATGGGCTAGTATTTGGAAATACTGCTTCTATTTGAGTAATCTTTTGAGCTATCCAGAATGGAATTTGCTCACGTTTTGTGGGCATTTTACCCATGACTGCGTATAGAGTCTGTGGTGTAATTTTTAGTGTATTCCCCGGTTGAGGGGTTTGATTTGGAAGTGTCAGTGGTTGCTGGACTGTGAAAGTCCGCATGACATATTGGACCAATTGTCTGTAGATTTTTATTAACTCTGTAAGTTGAGTAAGTAGTTCCTCGTCTGACATTTCTTCAATGTCAGGATGAGGTGTGTAGCCGGCTAGAATCGGCCATGTTGCTCCTGGTCTACCTAGTGGACCGAGCCTGGTAATGTTTCTGTGATGTTTTAGGGCGCCTTTAAACCAGAGCTGATGCTCCTGGTATGTTAATGGAATTTCAATATCCTCGAAAGGAATGTATTCCTCTGGTGGATCATCTTCTTTGTAGAAGTGAAACATGTGTGTTACTGGATTGGATTCAGGAATAGAATACCTCTGTCTGAAAGGATTTGTGTGCCTCTATCACGAAAACTGCTCTACCTCCTCTTGGTGGTAGGCCATGTTTTATGAGTTTTAGAGTGATGGCTCTTCTTAAGTTTGGAGTGATGTCTATAACACCCTCCTCGGTTTCAATAAAACCTGTAAAGTTAAAAACTGCTGCTTGGGCTGGGTCAGCCGCAACTCCACCGTTTCCGGCGTCATTGTCGGAGTCAGGCATTTTTGTTTTTTGAAAAATGTAGAACAAGTTTCAAGGAAACAAAGATAAGGTGCACAATATTTGGAACACTGTATCCTTCAACGTTGAGCAAACCAAACAGCTAATATATAGGGTACTGCCCTATGTAGCCGTGGTGGATACTTAACCCTGCCCACTCCAGACGTCTTTTGGAGTATATGGGTAGGGGTCTCTGAGAGAAATAAGCACGGCTGAGTTACTCAGTATCTAACGTTGAATTACCGCCTTACCAAACCGTTGGGCGCCATGTAGTGTAGCTCCTATTTCCTAATAGGCTCTGCGCATTGGAATAATATATCCTATAGGTTTGACTTAGGACTAAGGTCAGTATGTCCCTATCGAGTATATTAAACTTAATTACTTGTGCCAGCTAGCTCAGAGGCCACTAGAAACTCCTTGACGACAAGAAGGGAGTAGTTTCTGGCAGCCGCAAAACATGACCACTTTGTTTCCCTTTAGAATCAGAACGTGTCCCAGAGTCGTGGAAACAATAGATAACTATTTCACTCAGCTCAATCGTGCATGCTTAGTTTTCTCCAAGTTACACAGAAAGAACAGACGGGCGTTTCAATAAAAGATTTATTGAACAGTCTTGTTTCTGGTGTAAGTAAAATGTGCTGTTACGATCACAAGACAGTATGCGAGATAAATAATGTACAGTGTGAGCAGTAGAAATAAATAATACTGTGATAGCATTATCTTTTAGTATAGATGCATTTACATAAATGACAGACTAAAAATGTGAGTACTCATACGATGCGTTTCTAATCTAGTTCTACCCCAATGTACCTAACCTAACCTAGGTGTAGGGAGAGGTATGAAGTAGGTGAATTATTCCTTACTATGGTATACTAAGAGTATGTTAAGCCTAGTATGCCAAGAGTCCCTCTAGGTTCTAGTCAGCTCCATACCTTAAGAATGAGAGAGGTAGGAATCTCTTGCCAGACTCGAACTCCAACACCCCGCAAGGGAAGTCAGATCACTGGAAGCTGGACTCTCTGCGTGCAGGGATGACAGCGTCTTCTCAGTGCGTCAGGCCGGGAAACGGGCTCCTCTGAAGTCGAGGTCTCCTCTGATTTACAGAGGCTAGGGAAGGTATATTTATACCTGAGAAGTACCTAAGAAGGTTAGCATTGACGTGAATCGGACAGAGGGAGACGTCATGAATGAACCCCTAAGGAATAATGGTTCATGCATAATATATGAGTCCTTGAAGAAATCAATAGTCCTGTGCTAGGGAAACTCCCGCAGCCTAAGGGTCTGTTCTTCATGAACTCGTTGTGACGTTAGGGTGGACGGATGTCGGAGACCATGCCTGTATTTGGAGTGCACGGTTTAATGCCTAAATAAGGGCTGGGATTTTATGCCTATATAAGGGCAGGGCGAATTGTGCCTATATAAGGACATGATACAGGAAAGCCCGTGTATGGACACCCTAAGAGGAATACAACAAATGCTTATTTTTTGGTGGACCTGTTAGCACCAACAAAAGCCACACGAGGGAGTTGCATGAGCAGACAGCAAACAAACGCGAGGGAAATGTGGGGAGTAGGCAGGGGAGAGTTGGGAGGGAGCACAAACAATTGACAGTGGGGGCACAGGGGTTGGGGTATTGAAAGCTACATGAGGGAGCTGGAGGAGGGCGGTACATGGACTGCAGAGACATGCACTCTCCAAGAGCATGTACGAAAGTGGAGAATTATGTGGTATGGGGGTTAGACCTCACCATGTAATACTATCACAATACCCCAAAGATGGTCGTTGGATTGACACTAATAAATCCTTAGCGCAGTCCTGGTAGTGTGGCAAAGAACAGTCAGGCTTTACTAGAGGAACATATGTTAAACATTTTAGAGTACCAACATGGACAATAAGTAAGTGACATGACTCGAGAGAAATCTGCCACCAATTTATAAAAATAAAGTGTATTTTTATCTTAATTGAGACACCAAAAGGAATGGAATAGCATACATATAACCAGAGTTATGGATTTTTGAAGCAATATTAAATCTGTGCAAAATAATACATGGAAAATATAACATTGTATTCAATAGGAAAAACCACTAGTGACAATCGGTCACTTGCAAGTCGAGTTAACTGGAGCCCTTACAGGGTTACGCTCATGCGGACCCCTGGACCAAGCCACGACAGTCAGATCAATTTTACCTAGCCCATGGAGTCTGGGTGCAGAGTTGTCCTGGCTGTCCTTGGTGCTGAACGGGAGCTGCAGGAATGCTGGTTTTACCGCTTACACAGTGCTGCAAGAAACAGAATGCAAAAACAAAATAGATACACAGTTGCTGATGTGGGATGAAGGTTGCACGGTGTTCCCTGTGATGCAGCGTCGAGTTTGGGGGTCAGTTGCCTGATTGACGACCAACAAGCCTTGGCAGTGGAAAACACAGCAAAGAGGTATTGGAACTTCATTGGGTCCTGGGGAGGGAACTAGTGGCCCGAAACTTTGTGGCAGGCTAGACTACAACACCCACAATGCACTTGTCCACCTGGATTTGGGCAATCCCACAAAGGGCCTGATGACCAGTGATTCTTCTAATCTGGTGAGTGTTTTTACCTGCAGTTTGCAGGGGATTAGTGCAACTAGTCCAGAGGAGTCTAAGGGTGCTTCTGGCTCCGACAGGGGTGCTTCTCTTCGTGAGTGCCTAGTTTTTGATGAGGTTCGTTCACTCAGTTCCAAGTCTACTGCCACAGGGACAAAGTATCCCTCTTTTGCAAGACCTTCATTAAATTTCTAAGGAGAGGCCTCTCCAATCTTTCTCACTTCAATGTCTGGTCTCCACCCTCAAGCCAAGGAATGCAGGCAATACCTCCGCACTGTCGGCGGAGGCTGTCCTCACCTTCATCCTGTGCAGTGGTACAGCAGGGGCATCCATAATGAATCCACTGGAACATTGTTATCTTATTTCAGTTTTCCTAATAACATCTGCAGGTGCCTGCTTTAGTTAATAACAGTGATGCCTGAACTATTTTGAGAGAGGGGATGCTGAAAACACAAGTTTAAATGCAAAAAATCTGAACCAGCAAGCAGCACTGTGTTCTGTGTGTGTTTCTGCCAGTCTGCAGCAGAACTGATAAATAATGGCCTTATTCATATACATCTTATCTACCTTCTCCCAACAGCAAGGCAGATAATGAGATCAGTGTGACCAAAACAGCAATGCAACATTGACAATACCAACTAAAAGAAAGGGGGCACATGCTCGGTCCTGTGCAAGAGAAATGTTCTTGGTCTTCACCCCTCTTCTCTGGACCCGATAGAGCACTCCCTGTGCAGCCTTTATCAGAGACTCCAGCCCATTGTCCAGTATCGAGCCCCACTCTCCGTGAGAATCAATTCGTAGAAGCAAACATGCATTTCATGCAGTGCTAGACTCTCTGAAGGGACAGACCATTTAAAGATCGCCAGAAGTCAATTAGATGCTCTCAAACATATTCAGCAATCACAGACATGTTCCAGAGACCATAAAGAATCTTCTATATAACTCAAACTAGTAAAAGCCTCCAGGAGCTAATAACAAGTATCATTATTCTTATAGATTTGTTTACCATTTCCCCCACCCCAAATGGTTCTATGTCCCTTTCTACACCAGATTTGCACATCCACTCTTTGTTTCCATTGCACAGCCTCTGCACTGGCAGAATACACACAGCTCCCCAGTAGACACTTACAGTTTCTCGGTGTTGCACAGTATGCCCCAGGGCACATCCTTCAACCCCAGCCTATGGCAGTCCACATTGGATCTCAAGCAGGTACGTTTGGTGTGGCATCCTCCAATGCCATCAAAACAACTGTGCACAAAATCCCAAGCAGCACCAGTATAGTATCCTGTGTGTCCCCATTCCCTGTATGTCTGAAATGCTGAGAGTGAATGATGTAATAGCATGCTGTTCTGTGGTCTTCTGTGAAAGCTTGGTGATAGGGAGAGTTGGAGGGAGGAAGGTGCCCTGACAGTACCTACCTGCTTTTGCTTTAACCTAAGGGCCTAACATGAAATAAAGAATTTGCCCTCTACATGAATGGCTCCAGACTCTTGAATAAAGACCCTGTCCATTTTCTATGACCTCTTCATATTCTCTAATATAATATAGTGGGTCTTACTTGCAATGTTGTGAAGTCTTTAAACAGGCAATTAAGGAAGGGAAGGAACAGAGCAGCTGGTGACCTGTCCTTACCGCCCCTTAAGGCTTATGTTCTTATATAAATAAATTCAGTTCTTACTGTGCTCTTACCGTAAATTCTGTTATGAGTGTATGACAATATTGGTGATGAGTTGGCGTGTCTGCAGAAACCCAAGGAGCAGGAAGTTTTGCATGGAGTGTGTTCTTTGACGCTTGAACCTCTTCCTTGAATCTGCTACTAGAGGTGTCACGCTAGAAGGCATACGTTTATCGTAGTGGTCTCAACGGTGATGAAGCGAGCAGTGTTTCCAAGCGTTGGACAGGGGGGCCATGCAAGTCCGCGTCACAGTGTCCATCTTCAGGTAAGTGTGGTCTGCGTGCTACAGAAGCACGTAGCTACTTTCTAATGTCAATCTTTAAGCAAATGTTGTGTGTGTACTTTAAGACCACTCATGGATTCCTCGGAATAGTTATTACGAGCTAAGCTATGTACATTGTCACCTTACCCATTATATGTTAGGCAGCCATTTTGTTTCAAAGCCTATGAAGCTGTCTCCGTGTTTTGTAATATGTGAATTGTGCACAAAGTTTCTGTCTCTAAACTGCTCAAGTAGCACTTGGTAAACAACTTTTCTGGTTTTATGAAATGAGGGAAGGTGCCTTTCTTGGTGTTTTTAAGCATCTCTCATGATTTTTGATCATTCAGTTTGGTAACAACTGATCATCCAGTTTAAACTAACTTGCTGTATCTCTGTAGAGTAAGTGTGTGTGTGTGTGTGTATGTATGTATGTAGACACACGTTTGTATATATAGGAGTGTATGTAAACAGTTGGGCAAATTGTATATATTTTTATCACTGTGGGAGGCAGCATCATATTTCTTTGAGCAACGTCATATTTTAAAAAGCTTATCGGCAGAACAAATGTCAGCCAACCAGGTCCGTTGACACAAAATTCAGGAAAACCACCAGTAAAACGGAGAACTTCGCTAAGGAACTTTGGCAATTACTTAGTAGTTGTTAAGAGAGATAATTCTGAAAGGAAAAAGGGCATGTTTTTCATTTGCATTGGAGCAGCTGGTCAAGAGATTTTTGATCATCTTTCAAAAGTGAAGTCGCCTCAGAATTCATTTGGATTGTGGGATGAGTACCAGGAAGCAATATGCAGAATTGAGAAGCAGTCTGGAGAAGAGCTAAGTGTAGTTGTTTAACGCTTTAATTTCTTCTCAAGAAAACAAATTAGTGATGAAACAATTGATGACTATATAGCAAATGTACATATTCTTGCAGCTATGCTTAATTTTGAGACTAACATTGACACATATTAATGCGATCAACTAGTTTTAGGGTGTTTTTCAGACAAAAAATATGCGAACACATTTTGTGTAAAATATATATTATTCAACCCTTTTTCTTCTCTTACATTATCCCAGGAGCTCTCATTTTGTTTCTTAGTTCTTCTTGTTCTTTAAGCTCTTTCAGCAACTCTTGTATGGCACGTGCCATTACGTATAAGGATCGTACCTTCTGCCCAAACTTTCTATTTTGCCAGTTGTGCTAACATTGCTTGGGCTCCCACTGATCTAAACTTGGTGATTAACTCTTTCAATTTGCACCAGTGTTTGAAAGACTCAAATGACATATCAAGTTATACTTGCAAATCTTATTCTTTGGCTCTGTAAGGATTTCACCTGTTTTTCCTTAGTCATAATATTTCCTTGATTCTGAAGTTGCCAAAGTTCACCAATATATTTCTCAGTTGGGAGGCAGGTTTAGGTGTAGCAAACTGGACTCTGTGTGCCTTGCAGATTGACACATTTCTCAGATTGCTTCTCTTATGATTGTCATAGTCTTCTCTTTTATACTTAAACTTTTTGAATCGCTTTGTTACTAGTGAGATTTTACTTTGTACCACAATTTGTGAATCCTCAACCCCAGCAGCCCATTGTTCTAGCTCCTGTATTTGGTCACTGAATGTGTCAATTAATTTAATCTAGGACTTTTATCTGTTCTTCTAGATTATTAGCAATATCCTGTTGATTACTTTTTATTGTCTGTACTTCTATAAGAATGTTTTTTCAATAGAAGTAGCATGTAGTACTTGCATCTAGATTATTGATGCAAAGGCTTGTTTGATAGGGTTGAGAGCAGAAGAATATGCAGCGGAGCTTTCAGTTTGTTCACTAGTTGATAGTTGGGTATTCTTTCTCTTTCTAAAGTAATGCTATTATCCTCCCCACTCTGGTGGTACCTCTACCGTTGCCTGCTTTACTAACAGGTCAGGCTATTTTTCTGAAGAGTTGGCGCCCCCAACGTCAGTTATTTCAGCAGCTACCATCATTTGCATGATTTCAATCTCAGTTTTTGTTACTTCTGACATCATTCATGACATCATTATGTTTTTTTAATTCCTTTTGAAATGGAAGTGTAAGCCTCTCCTGAGTACATGGTGGGTGTGCCTTATTTTTCCTCATTGAGTAGTACATTTTTAGCTGCAATATTTAGTTTCTCAGCCCTGTCTCACCTCAATCCCTGCAGAGTATCTGTGTGGCTCTCCGTGCGGGCATCACCGTAAAAAGAGGAGGGGATGAGGTTCCCTGTGTGAAGTCTGTAATTCTGTGTGCTTATAAAATGTAGTCTAATGACTACCCTTTGAAAGAGAAACTCTTGCATGGCTTGCTTGTCTCCTAAAGTGTTGCAGCTGGATGTTACATTGTTGCAGAGTTCTGTCCCCAGGCTTTGGATAGAGTTGGATGTAAAAATACTGTAGCACTGTCCCCAGGCTTTGGATAGAGTTGGATGTAAAAATACTGTAGTTTTCTGTGCAGGAAAGAGACACCTTTTGTTCTCACATTCCTGTATGGCCAAGGAATCTTATGGAGCAAAAAGGTATACAACAAGATGAGAATTAAATATGCATTGAGCGGTCTTTCGCCAGGCTCCACACTGCCCTTTTCCTGTGGAGCATGGTGTATGCAGTCCATAGTCCAGCTCAGCGCTGAATGCTCACAGCACGACTTTTGATTAAGCCCTGAAGTTTTAATTATTCAGGCACTCTAAATTTTCTCTTCGTTGCCCAGCCTTGTTTAGGTCTGCCTAGACAGGGTAGTGGGGGGGAGTCCACAGTGGCAGCAGCAGGAGCTGGTGATGTGCTGGAACAGCCATATTGGGGGCAGGGCATGCTCAGTGGTGTCAAGAGGTCAAGACGTTAGGTGCCCGCCCTCGACAAATCCATTGAAAATTGTAGAATAATCGCACAGCTCTGTACAACTCTCAAGCCAACAAAATGGTGGAAAGGGCCAACCATGTGGTCAAGGGTGCTGTTTTGATGACAAACCACAATGGCAGAGATGTGGAAAAAGTGGTGAATTACATGATTTGGGCTTATTGCACAATGGTGAGTAGTGTAACCGACATATCCCCTTTTGAGAAGATGAGGGGGAGAAAGGCAGGTACAAGGTTGAAACCTGCATGGCTGGCTGAAAATGGCTTTCAACAGCAATAGAAAGCAGGGAAAGGTGATTAGAACTCCGGTGAGAGCTGGTGAGTAATTGAAGGTAAAACATGGGTGAGTGAGTGGAGGATTGTCCAAATTTTGGGGGCCTTTCAAGGTTAAGGAGGTACACGAGGGTTACGTTTGTGCTGGAGAATGGCAATACATGGAATCTTCACTAAGTAGCGCTGTACCAGAAGGATGACAGTGTCTTAGTCAAGGGAGAACAGAGTCAGGGAGGAATCAGCAGTTTTATGTTGGCTGATGATGAGTTACTCGGGAACTCTACTAGTAGAGTTCTGTTGAGAATGGTGGTGAAGATGTAAGGGGGCAGAGGAATTCTGTGAGTGATGCGAGAAGACAGGGTTTGAGTGGCGAGGGTGATGTTAATGAGAGGAGAGGGGTCGACAGTGCAACTCCTTATGCTTTAATGGTGCTATTAAGGGGACTACCTTGACCCTCCCCAGCAAGATCACAACTCGCAGAATCCTCCGCTACGGGGAGTAGGACTGCCTTGTTTTTCCCACCGTTCCAGCCACGGGCCCCTACTTAAAGGGCCGGCCCCAACTTAAAGGGCACCGCTCCCACATTGCTGGACTACCTTGACCCTCCCCAGTGAGACCACAACTCCCAGCAGCCTCCGCTACTGGGAGTAGGAAGGCTTTGTTTTTCCAGCTGTTCCTGCTGCCGGCCCCTACTTAGAGGGTGCCTGCTCCTGCATTGCGGGACACGCGCGAAGCCGGGGCCTAGGGTGGGCCCGTCCGTGCCAGTCAGAGCACGAAGGAGGCTGGGCTGACCCTCCCCCCTCTTTCACCTGACCCCCAGCTAGGCTACTGTGCACCCTTTCCCTGCTGTCCCTGCAGTACCTGCTGTCCCTGCACTGCTGCTGTCCTTGCGCTGCCTGCTGTTCCTGCACTGCTGCTGTCCCTCTCTCTGCGCTGCCTGCAGCCCCAGTGCTGCCTGCTGTCCCTGCGCTGCCCGCTCCAGATCGCTGCCCATCGCCCAGGACCACTAAGACCACCCACCAGGACCTTTAAAGGAGACTGCCGCACGGTCACGCAGCGGATGCACCGCCAATGCACCGCCGGTTGAACAACATCCAGCGCCAGGACCCCTGGCCCTCCCACTACCCAATGGTACACCGCCAAGCAACTCCTGGACCTGGACCCGGACACCAAATTAGCTGCGTCTTCTCCTCTCCATGAGCCACCAAAGGACCCTTCACCTGCAGACACTGCCACTTCTCCTGCGACACAACCTATGAAAGATCCCGCACCACTCACGTCCACAAGACCAAGAACACCCTGCAACCCCTCCACGGTATCCTGCTCAACGCCCGCTCACTCACTCACTCACTCTGGAAACACGCCACGGAAATCTGGGACACCAACACCACCCACTCAACGGACGTTGCCTTCATCACTGAAACGTGGCTCAACCCCTCATAAAACCTTGACATCACCACTGCCACGCCTGATGGCTACAAGATGATACACAGAGACCGCACCAACAAACAAGGGGGAGGCATCGCTGTTATCTTCAAGGAAACCATCAGATGTACCATCACCAACTACTGTCATAAGGTTTCTGCACATACACAGAGCTATGCACAGGAAAATGGGACCCCGGAATACAGTGGTCTGCCACCATATACCGTAGCACCCAAAAACCCCAACCCAACTAGCTTAGCATCCCATTAGCACCCAAGTACTAATGTTTGGACAACCCAGAACACGGTATCTTTATCTCAGGACTCACAGAAGCAAGAACACTCTTTCGTCACTCACTCGTACTTGTCCACAAGGTGCGTAGGAAGAGACACTGGATAGGTTAAAATGTTTATTCCAACTTACGTGCTCTAATGTACAGTACACGTGTCAGTACTAATAGCATAATGCATATGACTAATATAAGCAGCATGGTTACAATTCCATAGAATACAAACGGGGAAAGCATCTCAGAGCTCAGTGGATAAACGTATAAATAACATTACCACCCTCCCCTTGCAGTAAGATAGTTTATTATAATAATAGAAGACCTCTGGGCTTTGACTAGCGAACCCCCATACCTCAGTCTCTAGATGCAGAATTACATCAGCAGGACATCATAGCTCTTCTCACTGAAAGGGATTTCTCCAAGTGTGTTAAGCGCTAGTAAAACACAGTATTAAAAGCATATCAAATCCTTCATGGCAATTGCACATAATGTTATGTCTGGGTGCGCGTGACTGGCCATATCAGGAAGAACCAGAATACATTGTTATGTGACCTTGTACATGTTTGTGCAGACTGAGCCCAAAAAGGTGAACAACAGAAAATGCAGACAGTGCAAAAGAACTTGGCACGAGCAAAGGGCGAGGAAGGCCCGGCTCAGTGTAACGTGCGCAAAGAAAAGCAGCATGGCAGCCAGGCCTAGGCCAACATAACAAGGCAGGTAACAATCCACAAGACACCCTCCCCTGGACAGTCTGGCGGCCAGGACAGAGGCCCATCAGAGGAGAAAATTGACGTCGGAGCACAGGGAGCGCCCAAACGGCGAAGGGCAGGTCAATCCATGAAAGTGAAAGTGCAGAAAAAGGCCATACCCTCCAAGAGTTCATCATTGGAATCGTCAAAAAACATAGATGCCATCCAATCCATGAGTTCAAAAGAGCAGGAATGCTCCTCAGCAAAGGGAGCATCCAGAAGCAATGCGGGACAGCTTGCGTGATAATTGAAACAGCTTCGTTGTAGGAGATCCTGGGCAGCCGCCCAGATATCCCATTGCGCCAAAATCCCCAGTGCAGCCGCACGCGCCATACAGCCAGCAACGGAACAGTCCTGCTCATGGGCCTCTAAGGGACCCATCAACTGAACAAAATCCGGAACAGACAATGACGAATTGGAGAGGCAATAATCCAGAGTCCAGGTGAAAGGACAGCGGACACAAGTCATCACAGGTTGCACGCAAGTGAAATACGCAAAGCGAAATGAAAGAGTATATGACACACTCAGTGTCGCCAATGGCAAGACACCAAAACCAGCCAAAAGGCGCTCACGGAGCAGCTGGAGGCGTTCTGGATCGAGCAGGTCCCATCGGGGAGCATCCATTGCGCAGAAAGCAAATTAAGAGCAAGACACCAGCCGCTAAAGCGAGGATCAATGGGAAACCGCCAAAGACACTGGAAAAAATAGAATGTATGAAAGCCGGGATGACACCAAAAATAGTTTGGAAGGAGGACAACAAGCCCGACCCCACGACCTTAAAAAAGTGCACTAGGCCTTCAGTGTTAGATGCGTTAAAAATACGATGTATTAACTCCCCAAAATGTTGGGGGAGATTAGTGTTTAAAAGGGCCTGTATTTCACTGTGGGTACTCGCCACCTGGAGAATGAATGTCTCCCGGGCGGACGTGAGCATAACTTCCTCGTTTAATAATAGTGCCTTTATTCTGCTCAGTCTATTGAAATCTGCTTCCAGGGTAGGGATGGAAGGCCAAATAGAGATATCAACCTTGCCGTGAGGGGGAGGAAACAGCACATTTTTGCAGCAGACAACCCTGTGCGAAACTGTTACAATGTAAGGAATGCCAGCCTGCAGGCCACAACAGTTTTCGTTATTTAAAAGTAAATAACTACCATTGGAAAGGAGAGTGAAAGTAGGTGAAATAACAGGAGCAGGAATACCTTTCAGCACACAAGCAAGATTAGGAGAGGAAACGCTGCATGAGCCATGCAATTTAATGTGTTTACAAATAAGCGAATGACCTATAGTCGAGTCGCAGTACTCCCCCGTGAGAAAGACTTCCTTGCCGTCCCGAAGGCATTTATACATGAAAGGCAAGGACCAGAGTTCATGCAGGAAAGCACTGCCCAAGGGCCGGTAACGGCCCACAGGATAATGTTTCATGCACGAGTCAAATTCAAACAAGGAAAATGGTAAAGCTATAACCCCATGGACTAGCCATACAGCCGAATCGAGTTCTGCAACAGAGAACGGCAATGGATCCACCTTTTCGATATGTAATAGATTGTAAGTTGCATCCTTCATGGACATAAACTGCTGTTTATCAGTTAAGTTAAAAGGTAGAAATAAGGCAGAGGTGTTCAAGAAATGCCAAGGCACTTTACCTAACTTAAGTGTTTGCAAAGTCCATGCAAACTGCATAACTGAGCGCAATTGATTCTGACCATGATATAACATAGAAACATCATCTTGTACAATATCAACAACAGAGGACACAATATTCTCTAAAGTGTAAATGCGAGAAGACAGGGTATTAATACTATTGTCAACAACAGCAAGCACCTTTTCCATATTTGCTTGATCTATTTCCCGAAGACGGGAAGCAGCTTCTATTTGTGATAGCTTCCAGAGTTCATTATATGTTTCATAAATGAATCTTTTAGGTCGGGGACCACGAGGTCCCAAAACAAAGTCGGACAGATCAATATTGCCTGTAAGGAGGGACAAATGTTGTTTAACAGAATCAAGGGACGAATGTTGCAGCCATTGTTTGCATAATTTACCAACAGAGTATGTAGTGACAGTACGGGCATCAGTAAACCTCGGATCAGGCCTATTCTGTGTGTAGCTAGCACCAGTATCATGAAAACGCATTTGACATGCATTAGATGATATAGGCCATACTAACCAGGGTGACTGAACCAGCTCAGAAACATTAAACGAATTATTTTGTAACATTGCCTGCAGGGACACGAGGGACATATTGAATCGTGAGCTTTCATTTGGAAAACTCGACAGGGATGGTATTGATGGCGTATTCAATTGTTTAGTGGTTGCTAAGCCCCAACATGTAGTCTGATAGATGGAAGCATTTAGGAACATAATTTGGGTAGGGATGAGGCAAGCACGATGCAACGCCTCGGTTCCCTGTACCTGCCATGGCTTGGAGCCCCAAATAGATTTTAAATCCACTGTATTATCCCAGTACTCATAACCACCCACAGCTAGGGCACTCAGAAAGGAACCTGAATAAAGCAATTTGGTGTGTGTCAACATAATTTTCTGAGTTGATGTGTTATTAAGTCTAAAATAATAGGATGCAGGGTTCGACCGATTAAAATCAGTAAAATAATTAAACTTATTTCGAAGAGTTTGAGAGCTACCTGGCAAGGGGTTTGGACAATGTTCCCATTGGGTATAGTTAACAGAACTACGCAGGGCACTGGGTTTATGGAGAAAATGATTACCCCAATGTTGGTAACAATACAAATCGGCATAATTAGCAGAATTCATATATAAATCTTCAGCATTAAAAGATGCATAATATTTTAAATCGGCAAACAATGCTTCAACGGCATGCACATCCCAATCATCAGAATGAATATTATTTTGTACTACATCACCCATTGAAACACGAAGGACATTAGGTACATTAATAATTTCCGTCGGACCATGGATTTGATAGTTCACTGCATCCCATACGATGCCATCAGCAACTGGGAAGGCTGAAATGTTCACAAATGTGTGGTCACGCTTCATGATGTGAGACGAGGAATGAGGAGCCAAAGTTCCAGAAACATAGTCTACAGCAGAGCGTTCAGGTAAATAGTGACCATTGATTAGTAGAAAAAACACTGTGACAAAGCCAATGGACATGAACAAAAATATCAAGAAAAGTACCAACCAGAGGTATGTCCAGGGTGGAATTAAAAAATTGTCTCTAAACCAGGATACAAAAATACTGAACTTGGATGGGACGTTTGAAGAGGTGGAATCCGAATCAAAGGAATAACGAGTCGGGCTCAGTGGCGTTATTGGTTGATGCGCCACCGATTCAGATGCAGGATAAGTATACTCGTCCTCGTCGATATTAGTGGAGAGTTGGGGATCAATTGTAGTTTCAGGCAAATCAACCATCTCAATTACAGCATCAGCGACCGTTCGTGTAGATGGGCCACGAACATATGTCCGATAAATGGCAGGACAAGAGACCGCTGGTGTGACACTATTCAGGATCGGCCAGGCGCTGTAGCTTGACATTTTCAACTGAGATGTATCTGTTCTCTTTGCGACCAGGAAGCGGTGGTAAAATGACTGTACGTGTTCCCTTCAAGCCCAGAACTGGAACCGGTGCACGAAAAGAGGGGCCAAATTCTTTTTTGTTTTCAACCTTTTCTCGAACCAGTTCTCCAACCTTTGGAAGCCAGCCGGCTACCGGAATCTGCAACGCAGGGTCTGTGGCTGAAGGTAAATGTGTAGTTGCAAGTTTGTCTCGGGCTTCTTGTAAGTCCTGTAACATAGCAGAATGGTTATCTACATCAAACTTGGCGGATTGCGCCGCGATGTCTGGACCCTCAAGGTCAGGCACAAACATTCTTATGCCAAAGAGCATTTCGTATGGGGTCCGCCCACCCAGAGGTCTTCTAGGGAGATTATTAAGTGCACGCTGAACGGTATACAAATGGGCCAGCCAGTTCCTGCCAGTACCTATAACCCTAGCTGTTAAGGATTGCTTTAAGTCACGGTTCATTCGTTCAACGATAGAGTTGCCCTCAGGCCTATACGGAGACGAAAATTTCACCCGCACCCCAAGCGAAGCCATTGCATCCTTGTAAGCCCTAGAGGCAAACGCTGGACCTTGGTCCGAATGGAAGGTGCCGCATGCGAAAATTCCCACAAAGACACGCAAATCCCTGATTACATTTCGGGCGTCAGCACTCCGTTGTGGCCAGACCCAGAGAAACCGTGTGCACGAGTCCACTGCCACTAAGATGTATTTATAGGCAGTGTCTGATGAGAATGGACCGCAGTGATCCAAGTAAACACACCCAAAGGGTCTGTTAGCAATGCAGAGCGGTGTTTGTGGTGGACGTGTTACCGTGGAAGGCTTAATCTGTTGACAAACGTCGCAAGAAAGCACAAAAGCACGGGTGTCTTTATATAACCCACGCCACCAATAACGCTGCTGCAAGATGGAAACCGTAGCTGAAACACCTGCATGTGCCGAAGCCATGCCTTCGTGTGCAGCCGATATCAAGGCACTCCTGCGGTCCGCGTTGGGGATCAGCCGATCTCCAACGTCAGGTATAGTTACATAAGGAACCTGATCGGGACTTAATGTGTAAGAATACTTGGAAGGGAAACCTGTAGGGTAATTATTACCTTCCTTGGTTGCAGCAATAGCCGCTAATATAACAGGGTCTATTTTAGACCTGGACCTGGTAACCGCTGCTACTGAACACGTGACTACTGCTGAACGGGCAGCTTCATCTGCCAGATCGTTACCAATAGCGTGTGCGCCCACCCGCTGATGGCCTAAGGTGTGAACCACCTGTGTGAGGGGCAGACGTTGTTGCAATTCTGCCACTCGAACCCAAAGCATTTTATGCTTAATTGTGCTCCCTTTTGCGTCCTTGTAGTCGTTTTTCGACCAGAAAAACAGATTGTCATTGTAAGATTGTACACAGTAAAAAGAATCACATACAATAAGAGTGGTCTCATCCTGAGAAGCGAACTCAAGCGCAAGCAGCAATGCATGCAGCTCGGCCAATTGTGCGGTACTATCTCCAAGTGTGCGAGTGTGCACTACAGAGGATTTGAACGTTCCATTCACAAAGGAACCCGCAACAATAGCACATGCAGCTGAATAAGCGTGCTTGGACCCAGTGGCCGGTTGCGCCGAACCATCGGTGTAGATCACACATTTGTAATCCTCAAGCGGTAGTAAAAACAAAGGAGGAGGATGAACGAATTCATACTGCAAAAACTCCTGAGTCTGCAGAGAAGAATCAAAGACAAAAGTGACGTCCGAAGACGTCAAGGATGTAGCCCATTGTATCCAACGGGGATGCATTGCTTTTGAGTTCGGTACACTTGCCTTTGTTACTGCCTCCAGGGCAGGACAGGGTGTTACCACCAGAATCCGCTTTCCCTGTGCCAGTGCGCGTTCTTTCAGAATCGCCATTTGCACTGCAGTTAGAACTTTTTCGACAGATGTAAAGCGCAATTCAGCGGAAGTGTACAGATGTGACTTGTATGCGATGGGTACTGTATCACCTTCATTAAAGGTTAAATAGGTGAATCCCACCGCCCCGGAATTATTCTAATCACCAGGTTTGTGTGGTTATCACGAGTCAAAAGATATTTAGACTCCAAAAGGTCTGTCTGCAAAGACTGCAGAATTGAGGTGTGCTCAGGCAGCCAGCAAGACCTTGAATAAGTAGGTTGTATCAAAGCATACAAAGGCTTGATACGCTGAGCATATTCGGGAATGTAAGTACGCCCGAAATTCAAGAAACCCAGCAAAGACTGAAGTTTCTTCAGAGTATTTGGGGGCACAAATGTGCACATTTTTCCAAGAAATGGGGGCTAAGCCCTTACCTTCGTTATTGAGCTCATAGCCCAAGAACAGAACGGTAAATTCAGCAATGTGTGACTTAGCAAAGTTAAATTTGTAACCCTGCTCTGCAAATTCAAGAATAATGCGGTCCACACGGGACAAATGCTGAAATAATTCGTCGTCCGTCAGATAGATGTCATCTACGTACGAACATGCGTCTTGATCAATGTCATTTAACAAAGAAACAACACGGGCGGCGAATATACCCGGACTATTTTTGTAGCCCATGGGTAAACGCCGGAACTGGAATAATTTACCACCGGATGTGAATGCGGTCCATTGACTACTCTCCGGGGCTAGGTTGTGCGTGTAGAAACCGTTTGAAAGGTCAAGTGTCGTTTTGTATTTTTTACGAACAAGACTGTCTACAAGCGCAGAACTGTGTGTATTTTGCACCGCAAAGTTCCGACAATGAGTATTTAAATGCCGGTAATCCAAAACTAAGCGGTACGATCCATCGGGTTTAGAAACCACGAAAAGGGGATTGTTCATAGGTGATACGCATGGTTCAATTACTCCCTGATATTCCAACTGTGTCAGAATTTCGGAGACGGGGCCTTTTGCCTGCCGTTTGATGGGATATTGGGGTTGTGGCTGCGGTAGTGACCGCAAAGGTATTGCATGAGGAGGTGATTCTTCATCCCATCCCACATGGTTGCGGTATAACGCTGGTGCCAGGTACACAGCCCACTCAGCTGCAAGTGCTTCAGCTTTGTCTTTTGGGACTTGCCTTGAAAAGCTTGGAAGGATTACCTCCTCTCCTTTATGTGCAGCTAAAACGAATGGGGGTGGCCAATCCACCTCTGCTAACAAAATGTCATATGAAGAGGTTAGATTTTCCCAAAAAATCCCTTTTATTTCACGCGGTATGTCACCTTCAATTTGTATGACTATATTATATAGTCTGTCAGGGGGTGCCACTCTCGTGTCAGCTGTCTCTACAGTAACGAATGTTTCAGTTGCTGTCGCCTCCATATGAGGACGTAGCGCCTCCCGCACTATGGTAACTTCCGCGGCGCTGTCTAGGAGGGTCACTGCCCACGTCCAATTCTGGAGTCTCGTTCTCACGGTCTGAGGCATATTTCGCTGTGACAGCGGCAACCTTTTTCTTCTGAAATTGCGGTCGAGGAAGATGAAAATCTTCTGCTTTCCCTCTGACTTGTTGTCGAGGTTGGTCTCGCTCCTGGGGAGCCTCTCGGCCCCTTCCTCTATCTTGCCGTCCTCCTCCACCAGCCTGTGACGATGTCTGGGCCTGTGAAGAACGAGGAGAACGCTTATCAGAGCTCTGAAACCTTTCTGGTGATTTAATCCTTGACCTATCACGTAAATCATAAGTACGTTCAGAAGAAACCGAAACTGGGGAAGCGCCTCTCGACCCCGGCTTCTTTTGTTGCTTACCCTGTTTTTTCTGTCTCCAACTCTTTTTAGTGAAGACTGGTTTATCATCTTTCTCAGATGCACTTTTTGTTTGTATAACTTGTGATTGCGATTGAGTTTGCATTTTTACAAAAGGCTTGTTGCCTAGGCTATTTCTTCCAATTGTTTTATAAGCCCGGGCTATTATTTTCGGTAATTCGCGGGGCCTGTCCAACTCTGGGACCAAAGCCAAAGCATTCGCTACTTGAAAGTTCATAGCATCGCCCTTGACATTTCCAAGGATCAGCTCAGCTACTACATCAAACACTCCCACTAGTCTCATCCCTAATTCCACAGCCGCTTCAGGGCCATGTTCATCCTGTACTTTTTTAATTACAGAGGGTAGAACCGTCATGGAAGGAGTTCCAAAACATTTTGAATAAACTGCTGCGAATACCTTACCCCAGTTTTCACATGATGTCAAATCGGGGATTATGTCTTTTGGCAAACTTATCGTAAGGATGCGATGTTTATCCACTGGGGACGTATGTGGAAACACTGCTTCTATCTGATCGAACTTTTCGGCAAGCCAATAAGGATAATCGTCCTTATTTTGTGGACGTTTGCCCATCACAGAATTTACCATGACAGGACTTATAGTCACTCCAGCAGCAATAGCTGGTTGGCCTGCGACTACAGGAGCAGCTCCATGGAGGCTTCCTGTAACGTATGTCACCAAGGCTCGATGCACTCGCACCAATTCGGTATGCATAGTGCGCAGTTCCGCAAGCGGTAATGCCAGATAATTTGGATGCGGGGTATACCCGGCCAATACAGGCCAAGTGGCCCCCTGAATTGATAAGGGGCCTAAACGAACTGCGGTAGTTGGTTGTGGTAGGGCGCCATTGAACCAAACACGGTGCTGCCAAGCCGTGAGAGGCACTTCAAGAGTAGTATAGGGTCGATAGGCAGCAGGAATAGCGGTGGGTTTATATTCATGAAACAGCTTATCACCTGCATCCACCGCTTCAAAAGTGATCCAAGTGTAAAACACTTCAAAGTGATAAGCCGCATCGGCTTGAACCACAAAGACCAACTCGACCCCTGTATCGGGCACTCCATACACAGCTAAGTGGTCTCGGAGTGCTCCTCGACTATGTGCAGCTATCGCCACACCAGCCATGACTAAACGATTATATTCGACAACCTAACAGGGAGCACAAAAATGGGTCTATTAACTAACCTTTTTTAATAATATCAAGCTTGAAAGAACCTATAAAACATTCAATATAGGAGGTATCACCGTCACATACGCCTCCGGAAGCGTACGCGAGGGGTTTGTGGACAAGCACAAGTACTACTCAAGCGTCTCGCAGATAAGCTGCCCCACGGTGGTCGCGCCATGTCATAAGGTTTCTGCACATACACAGAGCTATGCACAGGAAAATGGGACCCCGGAATACAGTGGTCTGCCACCATATACCGTAGCACCCAAAAACCCCAACCCAACTAGCTTAGCATCCCATTAGCACCCAAGTACTAATGTTTGGACAACCCAGAACACGGTATCTTTATCTCAGGACTCACAGAAGCAAGAACACTCTTTCGTCACTCACTCGTACTTGTCCACAAGGTGCGTAGGAAGAGACACTGGATAGGTTAAAATGTTTATTCCAACTTACGTGCTCTAATGTACAGTACACGTGTCAGTACTAATAGCATAATGCATATTACTAATATAAGCAGCATGGTTACAATTCCATAGAATACAAACGGGGAAAGCATCTCAGAGCTCAGTGGATAAACGTATAAATAACATTACCACCCTCCCCTTGCAGTAAGATAGTTTATTATAGTAATAGAAGACCTCTGGGCTTTGACTAGCGAACCCCCATACCTCAGTCTCTAGATGCAGAATTACATCAGCAGGACATCATAGCTCTTCTCACTGAAAGGGATTTCTCCAAGTGTGTTAAGCGCTAGTAAAACACAGTATTAAAAGCATATCAAATCCTTCATGGCAATTGCACATAATGTTATGTCTGGGTGCGCGTGACTGGCCATATCAGGAAGAACCAGAATACATTGTTATGTGACCTTGTACATGTTTGTGCAGACTGAGCCCAAAAAGGTGAACAACAGAAAATGCAGACAGTGCAAAAGAACTTGGCACGAGCAAAGGGCGAGGAAGGCCCGGCTCAGTGTAACGTGCGCAAAGAAAAGCAGCATGGCAGCCAGGCCTAGGCCAACATAACAAGGCAGGTAACAATCCACAAGACACTACGACCCCACACCTCTCATGGAACACCTCAACTTCCTACTACAAACTGACACGAAGACCACTATAAGAGGTACCCTTGCCTACAGACCACTGGGACCCCGAGCAACTATCTGCAACGCCATCCCCAACCTCATCGCACCCCTAGCAATCGACTCTTACCACTATGTCCTACTCAGCGACCTCAACTTCCACATCGACAACCCCAGTGATGCCAACTCCATCACCCTCCTGGAGAACCGAGCAACATCGGACTCACCCAACTGGTCACCAAACCCACGCACAAAGCCAGACACACACTCAACCCCATTTTTACTTCCAGCGACAGCATCAAATTCAGCCACACCACAGAACTCACTGGGACCAACCACACCATCGTACACTTCACCAACGCCCAGCACACCATCACCAGGGTCAGATCTCCTCCCACCGCAGCTGGACCAAGGTCACCGAAATGCAATGGTCACAAGCCCTCACTACCTCCCAACCCGAAGCCTCAACAGACCTCAAACAGGCTGTCCAGAACTTTGCCGCCTGGATCACTGACACTGCCAAAAGAGTTGCCCCACTGAAACCCACTAAATCCAACATGACCTCCAAACATGCTACCTGGTACACCCCAGATCTCGGGACTACCAAGTGCAACTGCCACCAACTTGAGAAACGTTGACGCGCCACCAAAAACCCTGCCGACAGGGCAGCTAACAAAACAGCCCTCAGCAAATATCATCGGCACATCAAAGAAGTCAAGAAAGCAGCCATCACCACCCGCATCGACTTTGCATCCAACCACACAAAGGAACTCTTTAGAATAGTCAAATAATTCACCAACCTGACAGCCATGGAGAACACCATCCACTTCTCCCAAGAGCTCTACGACATCCTCTCATACTACTTCCACAGCAAGATCACCAACATCTACAACGTCAACATCCAACTCGCCACCCTCAACCCCGACGACCTCAAGCAACCAGTACACACCAGCTAAACCATTGCCACCTGGTCACCGCTCACCGCCCTCACCACTTCAGCCATCATGTCTTCCTTCCAGCCCGGGGCGCCCACCGACTCCTGCCCTCACCACCTCTTCAACCTCACAACGAACCCGATCAGCACACAACTCACCAGAGTTCACAACACCTCCATCTCTACAGCAACCTTCCCAGAGAAATGGAAACACGCAGACGTCAGCCCCCTCCTAAAGAGATCCTCCGATGACCCCAACGATCTTAAAAACTATCGTACGATCTCCCTGCTTCCCTACCTGGCCAGAGTACTCAAGAAAGCCATCAACCAGCAGCTCTCCTAATTCCTGGAACTAAACCACCTATTGGACGCCTCTCAATCAGGATTCCATGCCAACCACAGCACTGAGCCCATGCTGATTGCTCACACAGATGACAATAGAACACTCCTCGACCGCAGAGAAACTGTGGCCCTGATCCTCCTTGACCTCTCCGCTGCATTTGACACAGTTTCTCACAACACCCTTATCAACAGACTCTACAACATAGGCATACAGCAAGACGCCCTTAAACGGATCACCTCCTTCCCTCCAGGACACACACAGAGCAACAGACTGCCTCCCTTCACCTCTGCACCCAAAGACATCATATGCGGAGTACCGCAAAGATCATCCCTCAGCCCCACCCTGTTCAACATCTACATGATCCCCCTATAAGACTTTGTCAGATCCCACGGACTCAACATAATCTCCTACGCAGACGACACTCAACTGATCCTCTTGCTCACCGAGGACCCCTCCCAAAACCAACTTCTGCGACACCATGACCAACGTAGCCAAATGGATGAGAGACAACTGCCTCCAACTCAACTCTGACAAAACTGAAGTACTGATCTTCGGGAAGAACATCTCCGCATCGGACCAAAGCTGGTGGCCTGCAGAACTCAGACCCACACCGACCGACCATGCCCACAACCTTGGCATCATCCTCGACAGCCAACTGACCATGAAGCGACAAGTCAACGCAGTCGCCTCCTCCTGCTTCCACACACTTCACATGCTCCGCAGAATATTCAGATGGATCCCAACCAACACCGGAAAACTATCACCCAGGCCCTCGACACCAGCCGCCTCGACTATGGCAAAGCCCTCTAAGCTGGCATCTCTACCCAGCTCCTCAGAATACTCCAGACCATACAGAGCACGGCAGCCAGACTCATCCTGGACCTCCCCAAACGAACCCACATCGCCCCCCCACCTGAGAGATCTCCACTGGCTCCCCATCCAGAAGAGATGCCAGTTCAAGAGCCTCACACAAACCAACAAAGCCATCCACGACCTAGGACCTGCCTACCTCAACCATGGACTGAAGTTCCACCATCCTGATAGACATCTGCGCTCCTCTTCACTTGCCCTTGCACACACACCCCGCATCTGTCGCAGCTGCAGCAGTGGCCACTCCTTCTCCTACATCACTGACAAGACCTGGAACGACCTCACCCTCCAGCTTCGCACAGCCCCCTCACTGGCTGACTTCAGAAAGAGACTCAAGACGTGGCTCTTCGACTGAGACACAGTGCCCAGATACCCCTAGGGGTGACAGTGTTGTGCTTTACAAATGCAGATTGATTGATTTCTATGGGTGCATGTGAAGTACGACAACCCAGAATTCGCAGACTGCTACGTTACTTGGAGGATTATGTCCAAGTTCTGGAATCCAGCATGGGGATTTCTTAATGTCCTGTGTATGATGTTTACTATTCTCTTGTTGGGAATGTCTTATAGTTCCCAGCAGGTTTATATGCTTCTCCTGTTGTTAGTGGTAAGTTTCGTTTTCTTTCATTTGTGTTTTAAGGGTAGAAGGGAAGGGGATGTGTAGTAATCTGGTTAGGAGTTTTAGTCATCGCTTTAACTAGGGTTAGACTCTTTACCCAGGAGGGTTCTGTGGAACCCATGGATTGTGTACAGGTTCTACTGTTGTCATTTGAGCTGCAACTGCCGAGAGGAGGATCACGTTTCTTTAGGCTTCAACGATTAAAGCTTTTATTATTACTAAAGAGAGCCCTGGCTTTTTTACCACAGCCTGCAGCACTGCTTGTGCCACCCACAGAGGTAGCCTTTCAAACCGGTGTCAGGCCTGCCACTGCAGGGCCTGCGTGCGCTGTTTACTTTCACTTTAACTTGGCATTTAAAACTACTTGCCGAGCCTTAAACTCTCCTTTTATTACACATAGGTCAGCCCTAAGGTAGGCCCTAGGTAGTCAAATGGGCAGGGTGCTGTGTAAGTAAAAGGTAGACATGTGCCTTTATGTGTGGCATATCCTGGTAGTGACAAACAACCTATTTGTTTCTCACTGCTGTGAGGCCTACGGCTCTCATAGTCTAGCATTGGGAACTCCCTTATATACTCTTAAGTGGTAATTCCTGATCTGAAAGGAGTGGCGTTGCCATGTTTGGTATGTTTAGAATGGTTGTGATAAATCCTGCTTACTGGTGTAGTTGGATTTTACATTACTGTTTTAGAAATGCCACTTTTAGAAATTGGGCATTTCTCTGTGCTTATGACTCTTTGTGCTTTGCAGCCTGACTCCAATCCACGTCTGACCTGGGTGACAGCTACAATTGGTGCATACTTTCCAGACAGCCAAAACACAGGAAGGGCTGGATGTGACAGGGGTTACATCTGCATTCATCTACATACTGATAGTCTTCCTGGGCTGGGAGAGAACGTTCACACTTTACATTTGTATAGGTTGTGTCCTGTCCTCACATAAAGGGCTGATTTACTCTCCTACTGACGTCTGGAGCCGGGGGCTGGGTTGAGAGGAATTGAAATGGTTCCTTCTGAAGTCACCCCTTGAACAAAGACAATTTTGAGTATAAGTACAGGGGCTCTGACCCCATGATTTTAGACACTGCATGGAACTTGTAACCAGATGCTGCTGGCACTATATTCTGCACATTGCCAGAGGACTGCTGTGCTGCCAGGAGGGACCGCTATTGAGACTTCTTGCTTTGTTGTGCCGGCCTGCCTGCTGGGCAACAGGAGAGACTGCCACTTCTCAAACTGCCTGTATGTGCTGGCCTGCTGCCTGCTCTCTGCTCTGGTGCACCAGTAGTGCTCTCCAGGGACTGGTTGGCTTGCCCCCTCCCTACTCTCTTGGGACCTTCAAGGATTCTATTAAGCCAAACACGTGTCATGCACTTTCACCTTTCAGAAGTTGCTTTTTAAGCGCATATCAAGTGCGTTCACCTTTAATGAGAGATTGCCTGCCAAGTGAGTGTCGAGCGCTTCGCCCAGTCAGGGCCCCGTGTACCTTGGGAGTGGCACCAGTGTGCCCCTTGTACAGATCACGCCACTGCACAGGCAGTGCGGACCCGAAGAGTTGCCTTAATTTTGGGCGCGTTGCCTAGAACCCGGGGAATACAGTGACTATGTTAGCCTCACCCTGGTTTCCTGGAGAAGCCAACGCCGCCCTTCTGCAGCAGCCCCCAGTGAGAGGCCCGGCCGGGAACGAGAGCGCCAGCTCTGGGATCCTGCTGTTGTGCCCTCTGAGACTTTTTTGACGAACAAGGGTAGTCCAATCCGGTTTGCTGGTCTCCCCGCTGAGATCTGCGTTTTGGGCTTAGCAGCAGCACTGCACAGTTACAAGCAGCTGCACTCGTTTTCCAGCATGCGGGGGGACCAAAGGTGGTCTCCCCACTCTGATCAACAGAGGGTGTGCCTCCCCTGTGTTTAGGGCCATGCTTTGGGGTGCTTGACCAGTATAACGTGACAGGAAGAAGCCTTGACGGAGGCCCCCGATTGCCTTGGAAAACTTGCTTCATACAGGAAAGTTATGTAGATGTGAGCCTGGAAATTACCGTACCTCATGTAGTAGGTGTGCAGGTGTTCCTGCGGCCTACAGTTTACATCTGCATTTATCCCAAAGGGGCTCACCGTTTTAGCGCAGAACATGCAATAGAAGAGCAGGTGCACTGTATCTATGCATTTGTAGATATTTGGTGATTTATATGTTTTGCCTCTAACCTAACTGCTGCATTTCATGCCCTGATGTTATGTATGTTGTTTTTATTCTTCATCGTCCAGGATAACGAGTACTATATCAGTATTTGCATAATATGCACAGTATTTATGATTCATGTTGCTTAGGTCCTTGTTTTTGTACAATATACCATATATATTTTAATATAATACTGATTAATGTAGGGCTCATAAGTTCATGCCTTGGCTCTCCCAAGCCTGATAACCACCTACTAAACGAGGTAGGATCTTTCAGCGTCAGTACACAAGCCCCCACCAGTCCTTCATTTAGGGCCTGAGATCCTCTGGCACCACACTGACTCTGCCTGGGTACTCCTGCTGCCTCTCCAAGGTCTTCTCAGCTAGGCCTCCCAGATATTCAGGAGCACCTCGGAGGTCTTTCTCCAGTGTCCTCTCATTTGTCCATGGCTCCTACAGAGAGCCTCTCCCACCCCAACTCACTCTCAACCACTCGGTCACTTTAGCCACTCTGTGCCAGTTAAGCTCTGCACCCCTCCCGCTCTTCAACTCTCAATCTGTGCAATGTCTCCATTCTTTTTCTCTCACCCTGTGCCTCTTTTGTTTTCAACCAGTTACAAGTGCAACTGATGTAATGCTAGCTTGTGCAGCCTTTAGCATCCATTTTTCCAAAGGATTGCTGAATGATCCAGTAAATCTGCCATGGGACCAGCTAACAAACAACTCTTTCTTTACAGCTTGCAGTCCCCTTTTTAAGTCAGTCTGGCCTAACAGCACAGTTGTCTGCAAGACCTGTTGCTACCAAGAATTAAACATTTCATCGAGTGTTGTGGCTTTGGCTCCTCCCCAGAGGAGTATTTAAAGCTATTGGCTGTTTGGTTTATCATTGTCTCAAAGAAGGTGCTTTAGGTTCAAAACGCGAGCTCATTGTTTTCAGCATGTGGTAGGGGACTGTTTGTGAATGCAGAAGCTATATATTTAAAAGAAGCCTACAACAACTAAAATTAACGCACTGTGCATTTTAATCACATATTTATCTGAATTATATTATAGAAAAGTATGTAAGTACAGTACTTGTCAGGTCTTATTTGAGTATGCACAAAAACACTGCAATAAAAATAAACAAGCAGAAATGCAATAGGTCTCGCATTTTTAGGTCTCGCCTAGGCAGCGCGCATGCGTTGCTCTAGGAGGGCCTTTAGCCATCGGTCTGCTCCTTTTCAAGCACACTCGTGCTTGTGCTGGCATCCACCTTGCGGGAGCGAGCAGCGGCGCGCGTGCTAATTGGCCGCTGCTCGCTCCCACAAGGCGGATGCCAGCACAAGCACCAGTGCATTTGCCTGCTCTTTAGCAGCGGCGCACAGTCACACTTCAGTGTGCGGTGCGCACGCTCATCATTATGAGACCGGGATTCTTAAAAGAAAACTCAAGCAAGGAAAGGATTTATAACAAACAATTGTCATCTATCCTACACCCCCATTTGCTTTGTAAAGTTAAACAAGTGAACATAATCCCTCCCGCCTCTTCTCTCCGTGTGCGCCACTCCAGCCTCGCACTGATCCACCCCCCCCCCTTATAAATGCATGCGCAGTCTGCTGTCGGGGGACGTGAAACACTAGCGCTAAACGCATTACTCCTGCTTAATGTTTATACAGCATTCTAAAGGTGGTCACATCAACGTCCCCGGCTCCTAGCAGCGTGCAACTGAGAACGTGCCCCTTAACCCACTGATCTATAAAACGGTAATACATTTTGATAATCTAATAATCCATAATACTCTAGTACTCCGTAAAATTCTAATACTGTGTAATAGTCTGTAATATTCTAGTATTCTAATTCTCCGTAATACTCTGTAAACGCAAGCTTGACCCCAACCCTTCAAGATTAATCCCGCTAATCAGGCGCATAAATAAATCGTGGCAGAAAAGGATTCTTCTACACCAGCGATACTTCACCGCCTCTCTCGGTCTGTGTCAGTTGTGTAGCTCTGCAGCAGTCTCACTGCTCCAAGCCCCCGTAACTGACAGGGAGCGCTGCTTGTACCCCAGACTCTGCGAAGGGTGGGTGGGTGGGTATCAGGACGGTGCTGCAGGGGGTCGGTGAGATCCACTCCTGCGATATCAGGCTTGCTGCTGGCAGCCCTACAGCGCCTCCTGCTGCTGGACCAGGCCTTTAGCTTAAGCTCTGACATTATTTAGTGAAGCGCCTCATGATCACTGTAGCGCCAAAAAGCATCAAATTAGTAGAGCACTGCTCCCAACGTTAAATTTACAGTAGGTCATTTATGCCTGCAATATACTGTACGACTACATCAGGGCAGCCGCTTCCATAAGGCAAAGTGGATATGGGGTAATCTGACAACACTTGGAATTACTTCTGTACTTTGCCCACTGCGAGCGCAGTTAACAGAGCTATCTTTTTTCCTTGGAGTACGTGCGACCGTTCTCTGGAAAAGCATGAACAAGGGACACCTTTTCACAGAAACATCTTTCTGAATTTGCCTGCCATTAGTCTCTTTGGCAAGCGCAAGGTAAACACACCTTTGTGTGGGGTGGTGAAAGGGTCAGACTTTGAGGACACACTCACAAATTACCAAGTCCTCAAGTTGGTAACAAAAAGTAGAATGCTGGGATTTTGTTTTTCATTTTTCTTTTAAATTCTTACCACTGTTGTTCTATGATGTCACGATTGCCTATGGAGCGTGTTTCCTAAGTGCGAGGGACAGTTTGACGAAAACAAGCTGGACTCAGATCACTGGTTTTCTACTTTTGCTATTAGGAAAATCGCCTTTTTAGGGGGCTAGAAACTGTTTCATAGCTATATGTGATATATATATATATATATATAGGGAACTCCCTGGTAACACCAGTGCTTAATTTGTGACGGTATTTATTTTTTATGGATTAGGAGTTATTTTTCGCCTAGAGTTAGAGATAGTGAAAAGCAGAAACGAAGGCAAAGAAAAATTAAGTGAGAATTAGGAATCCAGTGAAGAATGCTTGAAAGCTGCGGTGACAATGCCTTTAAAGAGTGAGATAAAGAGGAAATGGAGGGTCAGGAGGAAAGAGGCATTTGTTTAGAATTAAGACTAGGCCGCCTTTGTATTCGGCAAACACGAATTCACAGCTGACGGCGAGTTCCCAAGAAAATCGTGGGCTCTGCACGTGCTTTATTTTTATAACAAACCGAGTAACTCACTAGCTAACTTTCTGAGAGGAAGAGGCAGGGCCCAGAAGGCCGAGGGTGCTTTTCAGATCCGTATCTGAGGCCTGGGCCCAACCCCTTGACAGGCAGGTTGCCTGCTCGGCTAGTTGCAGCCTGAGGGTGAAACACATTACCCTGTCCGGCAATGACAGCTGGCATCTGCTTTCAGGTTTCTCCTTGACCTTCTACACGGCGCCCCAAAATAAAACACACCCCAGGAGTAGCAGACCAAGGCCGCCTCTGGAAGGTTCAACACTGCTAGTGAGGCACATGCAAGTTTTCAGTTTTGAATGGTGATCGGGTGAAAACTTAAAAAAAAGAATTTTTTTACTGCTTATTATTGACCTGTATAGCATATAAACAACACGTCAAAGACCAAAATCCTCTAGCTGACATGAATATTCACCTTAACTGACGTAATAAAGCTAGCTCACCATTTAAATATTTTTATTCTATTTCTGGGAGGTAATAGAACTGAGGTTCAAGGAAATATGTTGTATGTGCCCAGGATCACACACTTAAAGTGGGAATAAGTGCAGGATGAACCATGTCTTCAGCTTCCACCGAAAGAATTTCTGATAAGAAATCACACTTCCTCCCTGGGGAGGCGATAATTCTTGTTTTGAAGGCTAGGCTACTCTGCACGATTTTATGTTACTCTGTATTATATTGGTTATGTTCTTTTTCCTGCCTGGAGTGCACAATTATTACTGGTATTGAATTGATTTCAGATTCACCCGTTAATATTGATACAGATCAACAAGAGTTTTATGTTCCGTTATCTTACTGCATCTCTTCTCTGATGATGTAAATCATGGGTCTCCATCATATGCCCATGAGGGTTGGATCCATTCCAGAGTTTTAAGTTCACTTGTAAATATAGAAATGAGTTGCACTCAGACTATATGCACGTATATTTTATTTACCTTATGTTGGCACTGTGAACATCTGGGGTGTACTTGACCCTTTTGAACATAAAATGCCCCACCCCCTGTTGAAACCTTGGATCTTTCTTTATAAATCGTATCCAACTCCCTCCTCTTCACTTTCCACAAAACAAACAGAAAAAAACAGGCAACGCTGCATGTACACACTCCCTAAATGTAAAAGTCTAGAAGGAGAGTGTTATATAACCAACAATATTAAAATCATAACAAATTGTGCCCCGCACAACTGCCCTGGGTGAATCAAATTAAACTCAACTCACCAGAATTTTTTCTGGTCCTCCAATTTCTTGGAGGTTTAAGTTAGAGGTGGCTCAAACCCTCAGTCTGCCTTCCTAACTTGTTTTAATCTTGCACAGACTTTTAGAAAAGTAGTGCTAGAGGGTCACACAACTTACAAGAAGAAATATGTATGGGTCGAAGCACATTGTATCTGAGCGTATGTTTATGTATTTTACAATAAATTACTGGGCAATTAAAATGTGAAAGGATTACAGGTGGTTCATCCTCCTTGCTTTGTGGGACCCATTTAATGAAAAACATTTTAGCCTTTAGGTTTTGCAAAGTCTACAAATTATACAAAGCTTTATTTTCTCAAATTCATAAAACTTTTTCTGGGGGGAAATCACCGTTCAAAATATATGCATTAACAGAAACAAAACACCCGCGATGGCAGATACATACTTCCAATACACTGTCGAAAAGGCAATAGCAAAGGCAAAAGACCAGCGCCCACCCTGGATAAAAAGAAGTAAAAACAAGCATTGGCGTAGCCAATAGGTCTCGCCTTTGGGACCTTATAAGTATTTAGTTATGAAGCACAATATCCCTGGTGCAACAACATCAACTGTTGCATGGCTAAACACTTATACGGTCCCAAAGGCGAGACCTATTGGCTATGCCAATGCTTGTTTTAAGTTAGAGCTTTTGGCATAGCTCAACAGCTACCGGACAGAAATTGCCACTTTGCAGGTGCCGAACAGAGCATTGCTCCGTGAAACGGCCTAAAAGCCTAAAACGATGTTGATACCCTACAAAATAAAAAGGCAGATCAGGATGACCAGGAGGAACCGCGGACGTATTGGGATGGCCAACGCAAGCAAACAATGAGTGAAATCGCCTGGGCGTGACCCAAGCACGCAAAGGCGGGAGAATCGGATCCAATGCACCAATAAAAACCCCATATTTCTAAATGGCACAACAACGAACAAATGGCAATTCATGGGCATGCCAAAAGCTGATAGAGGAGATAACAGGTCTTGCAGACAGCGCATGCGCGATGCCTAGGCTCGACCTTAAAAAAATCTTTAACAATAAGACTTCACAAGTATGATAAAGCAGACTGTACATTTCTTCTTATTTGAATAATACATTTGTTTTCGGGTCTGCCTTCACAATGCAACTGTCTCTTGACCATATGTGAACAGAAATAGAGGTTTGAGGAGCAGTACTGCGAGAGGGGCTTTGGCTGTGCCCATATGTTGGTTACCTTGAGTAAGCATTTGATTGGACGGAAGTTGTGTTCTGCAGCCAAAAAAAGAGTGTTTGTTGCACTCCTATTGGCTTTTGAGGGATTTCTCCTCACCTACGATGGACAAAGCAGGGCTACAGGCCATCTTTCCTTTATGTCTATGCCACACCTGTTTCTGGTTAGCCTTTTGTTTTATTTAAATGTTAATGCCATACAGTAGGGGATGGTCGAAGGGCTTTTCTTCGGGTTGCTGAAGGCTGTTGTGCTAGCAGCCTGCTCCTACCGCAGAAGCTAATCAATAATCCAGGATGGGAGCTGCGGGAAAGTAACAACCAGCCCCTTGAGGCTCAGTGTAAGTGGTCCCCTGCAGTCTTTGGCAATCATGAAAACACGTGGATCCTCTTTCTGTTTCTATGTTTTTGGGGGAACCTCCATCATGCTGCTCCTCCACCTCAGGATGCCCGTCAGACTGGACTTAGTTCACGCTGTCTCCATTGTCCTTCATTTTCTCCTGCTCCACCACCTGTGTGTGCCTGGCAGACTCCTGTCTCGCAGCCCCCGTTGTTACTGTCCTCTGCTGCTATCCCTTGATTCCCCACCTGGTTGCCCTTCTCTGTCCCTGGGCGAAATTTGAGGACTTCCATCATACAGCCCACATTGTTCTGGTCTTCTTCAGCCACCACCTAAGTGTGTAAGTATCTGTATAAGTGCCTGTGTGGGTGCAAGAGGGTTGTTCCTGTCTGAGTGCATGGCAATCATTGTGCGAGTTCAGGGTGGGTGAGCAGTGTGCTTTTGTGAGTGCAGAGTGGGTGAGCAGTGTGCCTGTGTAACTGAATGGTCAACAGTATGCCTGTGTCATTGCAATGTGAGGTGTCCAAGTGCACGATGAGAGGTATGCCTTTGCAACTCCAGGGTGTATGGTGTGTTTATGTGAGTTTAGAACGAACGGTGTAGATGTTTGAGTTCAGGGCGAAGGTTGTGCCTGTTTGAGTGTAGCGTTTCAGTGTGTATTGTGAGTAAAGGGTGAGCGGAGTGACTGTGCGAGTGCAGGGTGAGTGTACGGTAAGAGGAGTGTCTGTAAAGTGCAGGGCCACGAGCGGCTGTGTGACTTCAGGGGGAAGGATGTCTTAATGAGTTGTGCCTATGTGAGTGCAGGCTGGGGGGAGTGCCTGTACGAGAGGAGGGTGAGTGGTGCACCTGGGGAGTCCAGGGGGAGAAGTTGGTTTGTATGAGTACGAGTAACTTTGCATGTATAAGTAGAGGGTGAAGGAAGTGCTTGCTGCAGGCACAGTGAGGCTTGTGTGAGTGAAAGGTTTGTTTGTACAAATGAAGATCGGGCGTCTATCGAGTGTCTATATAAGTGCCGGATGAATGGCATGCCTGCCTGGAGGTGGGGAATCTGTGCGAGTATTGAGTTGTGGCTGTGTGAGGGCAGGGTGTGCAGTTGTGAGTTTGGGTTGAGAGGCGAATGTATGTGAAGGCGGGCTGAGAGGTGTGCCTGTGCAAGGAGAGAGGTGCTCCTGTGTGTGTGGATGATGCATCTCATTAAAGCCAAACCTCTTGGCATTTTCAGTGGTTGTTAGGTCTCACCCAACAGACAGCTTTTAGCTGTCTGTGCACGAAAGCCTATTGTGGACCATAGCAAAAACGTACAGTGGGCTTAGAGGCCTCACACTGCTTACCATTAGTTGGCTTTAGTGTCTTTCTAATTTGCTTACTTCTTATTCAATGGCTTGCCTTACTCTCTTCATGTTTGGCCTTCCCCTCAAGCATTTCCTCTTTACCACCCTTTTGATTGGATGACTTTTTTCTTCCACTGCTCACATTCAGGGAACTACTTTTTTCTTTTTCTTTGAGCACTCCTTAAGAATGCAACTGTTTTCTAGACCGCTCCCTTGTGTGTTGATGCACTCCAACTACCCCTTTCCACATGTTGTGTTGCTCCCTCCACCCACTCCTTGTCGTTTTTTTGGCCTCTCACGTGCCTCTGTTGCACTCTCACCCTGCCAGCTCCCCATTGCTTCCCCTCACCCACTTCCATCAAAAGAGATGTTGAAAACAGTTGTACCACTACATTAGACAATGTTAATTCCATGGAAGCTGCGCCAAGGTAGGAGTCCGTAGAGGCAGAGTCCAGTGGTGTCAAGGATAGAGTTGCCAGAATCATCAAGGCCAAAGGGACTGACATACCTATGGGAGCTAAAATGCGCCCAGAGGGAGGAGGAGCCCTGAAGAAGGTCCAAAATGGCCTGCCTAAAGACCTTAATTGAGTCGTATTGGAGCGAAAAACTCCAGTCTAATTTATAATAAAAAAATAAAATAAAAAAAATCAGATCCAAGGAACAGAAGTGAAGGGGCGAATAATGGAACAGCTGACTCTCTAGATAGTACCAAGAGTGGGACCGCTTCTCTGAAGATGACTTGTCTTTCCAATGGTGTTTCAGGTGTTTATGTGGGAGGGTCCCTGAAGGATCACTCCCTTTCAGGAGACCTACCTAATTGAGAAGAGAGAGACCATTCGGTAGGTTACTTAAGAGCCCAAGCTAAAAAAGAACTTGTTTTTCCGCTCCATGATGGCCTCCAGGTGCATAGAGTTACAAGAGTCCAAGTTAGACGATTCTTGGTTAGGGCCCAGGAACCACATGCAGACGTCGTAGGGATCTGACGACATTGACAGGGTGTCAACCTACAGACTTTAGGAATTAACATTTGATATAGTCTGCTGAAGATGTATTATTAACCCTTTGAGGAATTCAGTAAATACTGAAGAAGTCCTCTCGACCTGTTTTGGTAAGGGGTGGAAAAAATGGAACGGACTCCAGAGAGCGATTGCTTAAGGGGATTTTTTCTGGATCCACTGGTGAGGAATCTGCCAGAATTATTCATCAGAACCTCACTTTTAATATTATCTAGAACACATTTTAGAATTACAGGATTGCCAGTTGTTTTTAATTATAAAGCATATTTGAAAGTGTTGACATATTCCCAGATAACATTCTATTTTCCAACTGAATCTCCATGATGAGGTAACAATTATACAGCCTGGTCTTAAACTTAAATTTAAATGTATTGAGGCCAGAAATTGCAAAGTTTAATGGCCAAACTTCTTCGATTTCTGGAATGCAATAATGAAAGTTCCCCGCCATAGATTTCTGTAGTTAAACTGTAAAGCTGAACTCCACCATAACAGAATATTAGCATAGATATAAAAACAGTTCACATCTAGAGACCAGAGTTGTTTTATTCATTTTGACCACCGGCTTCACTGAAGGAGCTAGTAAATTATTATTTAATCCCATTACATCCAGTCAGTAAAAGGAAAGGGGAGCATTCTGTACCACTTACGTTTATCCACCGAGTGCGAACGTTTAGGTTCTTGCAGAAGGCACATTCTTTGCCAAGTTCTTCCGGCGCACAGCAGTGGGAATTGTCACCTTTGGCTCACTGTTAGTGCTCATGTGCGCGCGCGCTCTCACCCCCAAGAAGCTCCTATGGAATCCAGTGATCTGACTACTTGTTACATCAGTTAACAGAAGCTACTAAATTCTGAGTCCTTGAAAATATATGGTGAAAAAGTCACTGGTGTTGGCTTTTGCAATTTCTTCCCCGTTCATCTCCATGCTAGGTCTTCTTTGTTTCTTCCCTTGTACCAATACACTTGGGTTCTGATTTACGTTTCTTTCTACTGCACTTCTAGTTACGTAGAATACCGTCCTTGTTGCAATTTGTTCAAACGAGAAGATGAACGGTCAAGCGGGAGTCAGGTAGTCACACAGAACACCTCTGGTATAGAGGGTACAACATAGCCTTACTGGTAGAACCCCAACAGGAACAGGATGAATTATTTCCTCAGCCTCACCTCTTCCAACAGACTACTCCAGCCACCCAACGTCATAGCAACATTCCATGACATATCAGCCTGGGATGAACTGGACAATGAAGGGAATACACCAGCAAGTTAAAATACATTCATTGCTGGTCCCGGACACTGTGCCTCAATTTGTGCGCAAAACAAATGAGCAGGGAATTCTGCATACTGTGAATAGGAGAAAGGAATTCTGTATACCTTGAATAAGCCAAGAATTAATAATTATAAGGAACATCAGCATGCTACGAATTTGCTTCGATATGTACGTGCCATAAATTATCCAGGATTTATGCGTACAATGAATGTTCCAGAATTGCTTTATAGCATAGCTTGGCAAGAATTTATGCAAGGCATATTTTTCACTTTGTGCATATCATTTGCCAGGGTCAGTATGAAGTATTTGTTTATAGCAACTATAAGAAAGGATAAACACACAGACTGGATCAATGACATGACATATTGTAAAACACAATTAGACACGTATGCAGAGGACATACCTCAGTCTTCTCGACCACGAGATTTCTTGGACCCACTGGTGCAATATCTCCTCTCCACGCAAACAGAAGATTGATTATAAGTATTAGCAAGCGCAGAGCCAAAGCACGATGCGGGTGGTGAATGTCCCGTTAAGTCCTAATGGTTGAGGATGGAATGGAATATATGCACAGAGCGCCAGGCCAGTGCTTTCTCAGTACTTGTTTCAGGTCGATGTGAGATGCATTGCTTTTCTTTACATTGCAAATGGTAATACCTGTGAACTCCGTGACACTAAGGTTGACAGAAAGGTACGTTAGCGTGAAGACCCTAGTGTATACAGTGATTTTGCGATTATATGTATCTATAATGTGTACATTGTGAGCTATTTGACTGACCGAGAAAAATAAAATAATTTTTTTAAATAAAAAAAAAACTATAAGAAAGGATGTCCGCACATTTTCTTAAATATATTACGCAGAGAGAATTGTGATTCTAACATGCATCAATCACCATATAGTTATGCAGACACTATGTAGCCTGTACATGTGCATAGCTCATCATATACTTTTGTGTTCCAGGTCAATTAAGGTGCCCTTAATGGCAGGATATGTGCAGTTGAAAAGCAAGACCTGCCTTTGAGTTTTGGTAACCTTACGTACAAGAGTATGGTCTTGCAGTCTATATAATCTGCAGGAGTGAAGTTCTCTTACGCACTAGTGTCCCCACACCTCGTGTTCTCATATTTTCTGTACACATCAAACTTTCCATACACAAGTCAGTCCAATTAGAAAATGAACAGACAGACATTATTTTCAGGAGAATATATTTAAAATTGTAAGGCAGTCCAGAAGCAGCAGTGGTCAAGGTGACAGCAAGCCAAAGAGTTTCCTTTGTCTGCCTGTAATGAATGTCATGTACAGGTTCCCAAGGGCTTAGCCCATAAATAGCTCCTGTCATTGATGTGACTGGGTGTCACAACAAAGGAACACTAGTACCAAGAACTACAAGAAAAAAATAGGTATTTAAGGAATTGACAAACCCAACTCAAAAAACTTAAGCAGTTGGTCTAACTGCTTCCACACAAATTGACAAAAGGAACGACAGACAGAATAAATAACATTTCAAGGATACGGTTCAACATAACATTTAAATGTTCCTCAGTTTGTTTCTTAGACATGACCCAAAACAGTCTGAGAACAACTAATGTAAGCAACCTCTTAAATAGAGGCAAACTGGCCTACAACTGGTCGTAACCCTTTCAAAGGCCAGCTGGAGAGGAGCACTGTCAGTCATATGTTGGATTTAGGCTGTAACTAATACTGCACTCTAACATAATAAGGTTTAAGAACTTATCCTGTCATCCTTCCTAAGGCCATTTCAGATTTCCACATGAATCAGACTACTCTATTGTCTTCTTTTCTGCAAGTCCGGTCTCCCCAGTAGAGAGGTCTGTCCATACACTGGATATTAACAGAGAACTCAAACTTTCTAGATGAAACCAAAGAAATAAGTAAAATAAAGAAGGTATTTGTCAACTATTGAGATGCTTGTGCAGGAGGTGGCCTTGTCAAAACAATCTGTAGCAAAAAAAATCACAGAATTACAGCTTATCATCAGAAACCGAATAGACCCTCCAGCGCACTCCCAGGGACACTCATTCTGCTAGGAACAGGGTAGTCATTGCTTTTCTTAAGGCAGATCAGTGAAATCTCCAGGGTGGAAAAAGGTTCACCCTTTTGCCATCCATTAATGCCTAGAGTCTGCCCCCTGGATTGACATCCTGGTGGACCAGACCTCCGCCTGCTTAACTAGTCAGCCTTTTCCTTTATTCCCCGGTTTACTTTCCACCTAGCAGTGTTGAGCTTGCTATTCAATCAAAGGATTCTCTTGGAATTCATTATTAACCTGCCTGTCTTTACATAAAAACTGAAGCACTGGTAGAAATTAATACTTTAGATCCCTACTGCTATTACTGTGGCCATCAATTGCCCTTACGAACTTTTCTCTGCCTTCGCGGCCGTTGAGCTCCTTCGAAGTTGAAAGCCACATGGTCAAAGTTCTCTTTTGAGCATATTTTCATCATATCTTGCATTGTTTATTTATTTTCAATGGAAAACTATAGTTTTATCATCAATTTAAAGGTTTATTCTGTTAAAATAGGATTCTAATTGAATTTGATTATAATTAGGAAAAAGTATACTCAGAAATTTACCGTAGATATGTATTTGTTAACTGAACATTTACATTTAAAAATGTGAAATCTCCCAATTGAAATGTGCTACATGATCCCGAACACAGGTATATGAATTCAAATATCGCATGATGGAACCAGGGGAGAAACTATTTTAGAAGTAACTGAAATTTCTTCATGTTCTTTCAGCTCTTGGGCACTACATGCTCCTACCCCAGGCATCCATGATGCCTCTCTTAGCAGTGAACAATTTTAACCAGTTCACAGTGACTTAAATGAGCACGAATAAAGACAAGGGAAGTTCTCCGAAGATCTTCGGAGTTCTATAGGAGCTATTAGCAGTTCAAATGCTACAGCATCTTGTACGTAGATAGTCATAACGTTCAGAAACCAAATCTCCTCTGACGAAATCAAATGCAACGAAATGCTCTCCGAGGGGGAGGTTGTCCTTTTCAGTGTGTGCATAATGACAGATTACACTTTATAGTATGTGCACGCATAGAGGGAAGGGTGGATTTGTCAAAAGAGCCACAGAAAATTAGGACTGAATAGAGTTCAGCAAAAAGCGGTATACATTTATTCTTCTTGCTTGTGCTGCAGGGGAGTCAAAATGTATCGAGTTGTTGTGCTTTCCAAACAACCTCCCCTGATCTTCTTAACTTTTACATTATGCTCCCTCTCCCTTGATAGAAGCTCCAGTGGGTATGTACAAATATGTCTACTGGATACAGTAGCAGCAAATGGAGTTTTGCACAATGGACTACAAACATCCCAGTTACCAGTTCCAACAGGTACTGCAATATTCTCCACAAGTTAGATTTTCACTAACCTATCTGACAGCAATTGGAACCAGAAGAAATCATTTGTAAAAGGTACAGATAATACTGTGAGACTACAATGTGCTACAATATCTGAAGTGTTTAACCCCATCCAGTATACCACGAAATGCAACCACACCTGAAAAATCTTTGTGCAAGTGTAAAAAGCATTGCGATTGACCAGCAATCTTACATATTCCCACCTAAGGACACAGAGGAAGATCCGTTTGTACTTCGGATATCTAAAATCAGGCCCCTGAAGAAAGGAGGAATGGTGCCTCAAATCCAAATGCTACCGGAAACTTGCAATGCTGTCTGTGAAATAAAAGTCTTTAGGGCTGTTCAGCCAATCGAAAGATTCTCTGATACCTAATCAGGAACATACCACAGGTAGAGGATGCTATTCTCGAAGATAATAGGATCCTTGATTTTTTTTATAGCAAGGCTAGTAGGGAATCAGGTTTGGCAGTGGATTTGTAGTGCAAAAGTATATTTCAGAGGCTGGTTCCATTTGGCATGTTCCCGATAATATAACTACATTTGAATCTATTCCAACCAAGCATGTGTCCAGATGCTGGATGTTATGCAGCCAAAACAGTACACGTCACGATTATGAGGAACAGGCACCACCAAATCAGGCCTAGAACAAGAGAAGGGCCTGGAGCCTCTAGGTTGGGTTCCTGGGTGAGTCTTTTCTAACTTGTTAAGAGTTTGGATTTAAGATCCAGACTTTACATGCAATGTATAGATTTACACTAATTACGTTTCTTGTGGGAGTTTGATAGTTCTCTTCATTTCCTACAAAGAGGTACCCGGGTTCACCACCATTCAGTACCCTGCTCTGTTCAAGAAATGTACATTTCATTGCCCACCTCTTGGCTTTGCAACGTTGTCATTGTGTGGCTAACTGCTGTGTTCTTTACATAGGCTTTGATAAAAACCTGTGCAATAGTTTGTGCTCTTCTTTGGTTCAGTATAGCTCCAAATGTTTGATCTCCGCTTCTCAGTAGCAAGAAAAAAAGACCTCAGAGACGCGACCAATTTCTTACCTTATTTTGCATTTTAAGCAGGTTTCTACCACAGTATATTCTCAATACCCCATACACCAGCAGTAATTTACTGCCTCTCTTCCTGCGTTTTCCAAACTCTAGACCCCGGCTTGCTCCTCTCGTCCCTCAGCTGCCCCTTGAGTAGCCAGTTTCTGTTTAAGTTAGCTCAGAATTACTGTCACAAATACGTTTATTTGCTGTAGTTCAATTTCTAGATCTCTATTGCATTCTACCACTAGGCACTCCTATCACTCTACTGAACTCACCCCCAGCTATAGCAGTTTTCCTGTCTCTCTGAAAATGTGTACTTTTATTTCTATGTGATCATGTTTGTGTGGTAGGCATGTACGGGGGTGATGTGGACTAATATCAGGACGCTGCAAAGGCAGTTCTGTACAGTTATCAGCATGGAACTGGCCAAGCCTCCCTTCCCCTTTATGGAGGCAACTTATTCAGACCAGACAAACCAAGTTCACCATATTGAGTCGTGCCCGTTTGTTTTAAAGCGATTTAGTTAGCAAATGGCTGTCCTCTATGCATGTATTTTTTTTTTTCAGGCCTCTCAGCACCACTGACTTTGAAAGCAAGTTTGTCTTAATACCAGAGCTTGTCTTATTTCTTTCATACAGAGGCGAGTTTTGTTTTTTTTAGCTATTGAATAAAACCATTTTCCAGACTCGCTGGTATAGAAACTCTTGGGCATTCTCCCCATTGCCTTGGCGCCTGCCTCGCAGAGACACAGCAGATGTATGTAGTGTGGAATTGCAAAGAATAATAATAGAAATTATAAATAACATCATAAAAAGAGAAGTGTTCTTTTAAGCCAGAAACGCACATACCAAAAAATTTAAACCTCACCCAAAACTATTGACTATAATCAGGAGATGCTCCAAGGAACAGTGCAAAGTCCTGGGAGAACTCTGGGGGGCATACCACAGGGAGGGGACAACACCTCCACCACCCCAGTAATAAAGATTAAATAGACCGTTCCTTCCCCAAGCCCCATCCCACCAGTTCCTGCTATGTTAGCGGACCAGAGGCGCCTGCTTCAAGGAGATCAGCACAGAGCGGAGGCGGGACACGTCTTTGGTCTGCTTGCTGCTTTTGGGATTGAAATCGCAAAGCCGGGCCACCCGTTCCCACTCTGTGCCAGAGGAGTCATCTGTCGAGTCAGCAGCCAAGGCTTCATCCGATGCTCTGTAGGTGAGAAGAAAAGACACAACATTAGTCTCCGCGCTGGCTGTCTCCAGGCACTATGTAATCAGAGTGAGGTCAGGTCTCTACTTCTTCCTAATCATAGATACCAGTGTAGCCACCTGAGGTGAGAAATTATAGAAGCACTTTTGCATTTCTTTGTTAGTACAAAACTGGATATCAGATCTTGGAATACATGATCGAACCTGAAAGAAGCTGGAACGGGCACATAGGATCTTGAAAGTTATCATAGGCAGAAACCCATTCTACCAAGGTACCACAAAGTCCACTGCAGCGACATCCCAACATTCGGACATTTCAGATTTCTACTAATGCACTGTCCAAAACTAGGAGTCACTGAAGGCCACGAGGAACATGGACCTGGCAGCATGTGCCCAGTCTGGCAAGAGCATATAAACAATTACAATTCATAATAAGGGAACCTGAATGGCGTTAAGCAATTTCACTTTTCAGGGTCACCAAACCGGAGCATTAAGCAATCTCCATTGTCCTTCTCACAACACGACCAACAATCCTGAGTGACACTTAGTACGAGTTAACCTGAGAAAGATTTGAAGTAGTAATGTTTTTCAAGATTTGAAGTAATATTTGTTTAATAAAACCAGATGCAGCAAAACTCTAAGCCATCTGTGACACAGCCTCAAGTTCAGAGAGATAACAAGGTATCTACAAAAAATGCAGCAATGATAACACGAAATATATCTGTAAGCACGTTCATCGGGAATGCACAAACTAATGATAATTCTTTATGCAGAATTGGTGTATTTTCCCATTGTTCCAGGAACAGTCGCCTACAGCATTTGATTTTATGGACTGATTTTTAAAAAACAAGGAACGAGCAAGTACTTTCCTGTATATCATTAGGCCAAACTTAATATTCATTTTATCAGCCTCTCCCAGTGCTCACCTACTCTAACCTAGGCATGAAATCGTGAAATTGCAGGAGGGAGCACACCACCACAAATGTAGTTTTCAGAAAAGCCATACTGTGTATTCGACAGAAGTTTGAAACTGTCTAAACAAAAAACATGCACATTGTAAATACCAAAAGTGCATATTCTCTATACCGTGTGTGTCGGGGAGAGGGGGTCATGAAACACTGAAATAAACTGAAAAATTGCAGAAACGAGATCAAAAGACAAAAAATCCTGTTTGTTGTACTTCCTAACCATCTTGCAAAATAGTGTGAAGGGGAAACCAATTGAGATTTTGCGGTCTGGAGAATCAGAGCAACAGGATCCACCCGAAGTAGTGCTGACTTGTATGGATCTACAGAGTCTGGAAAGACTTAGTTGGAACCAGATGAAAAGGAAACCAACTTCACTGGAATCCATGTTATTTAATTGCATTATAGCCGAACTTTCATTAAATAAGGCTGCTGCACAGACTGTAGGGGCAAAAATTGATCCTTTTGCGTGTGCAGCTAATGTCATCAAGCCTCCAAGAAACACTCGAGCGGTCCCAGCCACTGAAACAGATCCATCCCTCTTACAACATATTAGCACTTTTTTTTGTTAGGTCAGTTCGCCTCTACCCCAGGACACAGACACAGCGTTTTATGGATGGCAGAAGAGAGCAAGCACAGTTGGGCAATGCAAGGCACTTTATGCTACACCAGACATTTCTAGGGGCCTTGCCCATACTGGACACAGACCAGGCCTTCTCACTGCACCCGACATAGTAAAGGCCCTTGCCACTGTATGATCTCTGTAAGCTCCAAGACTAAGCCACACATAATGTGACCAGTCAATGCCCTACACCTCACAACTTTAACAACTACTGGCCTGCAGAGGCCAAACACTTCGTCCATATCCATATCCCCCTGCGAATGGCATACTTCAAGCTGAATGCAATACACTAAGTTTCACAAATGGCATGTGTGAATTACTCATTTTATCAGTGACCTGAACAAGGATCTCTGTTAGCCCATGTCTAGCTGAAGTGCCAAGGGAGAGGAGTCTGTTATGTTCAGGTGTGGCTGAGCAAGCTTTTCCAAGGAAAGTTGGCAATGGGTTTACAGTTAACTGATGTCGGAGCAAAATAGTGGTGTGAAAGAGTTAATGAGGGAATCTACATGTCCTGGGCCTGCACTTTCTTAGAATGGGTCTTTTATTAAGAGCAGAGGTTCTAGAGACTCAGGTGTGCCCTAGAATTGAAACCCACCCTAACCAGTGTAACCTAGATAGGGTAGTGCTGACCCATCAACCCAGAATGCAGATGCTCTGCACTGGGATGGCCAGGGTGCACGTCTGCATCTTGTTGAGCATCAAGAAGAACTAGAGAGAAGGGGCTGGTTGGATTCTGCATTACCCTTACCTATAAGGCCTCTGAGGAGTAGGCTAGTTAGGTTAAGATTATCTACACCAGTATGGTGGCACACCACAAAAGCGGGCACAGCCTAATTGATCCTGTAGCTCTATGCAGCAAGCCCGTGATGGACAGACTGGATGGGACCGAAATACCATATACCTATTATGGCACGGCTGAGGGAGAACGTTGGTTGAGGCCTGGATGCTCAGATACTCAAATGTTTATGCCTGGGTGGGAAAGCGGTCTGCAGTATAGGGTTTTCTTTAGCTGCAAGGTTGCATTCCTAGAATGGACAGACTAATTGGACCATAGATTCCTTTTATCTGTGTGGTTGCATTCCTGGGCGCCGTCGGATGGACCGATCCAGGGTTCCTTGTATCTGCATTTTTTTATTGCCAGGAATGGTCTGGATTATTTAATCATTAAGGTCAGTGAAATGCTCAACATGTAGAAAAACTTTTAATGTCACAATGTCATTAACCATAGCTTGGTGGGATGTCTCCCAGGGAAACTGTGCAAAGGGACAGCCAGAGCAGTAAATAGGTCTCTTATGTTATCTTAGAGGATTCCCCTTGTTCCTTTAAGTAGAAGTAGATACATGTTAGAGAAGTATAGATGGAGGAGAAAAATTAACATACACATAGCCGATCACATCAGCGTTAGGCTGCTGGTAGAATGCTTTATCAGCAATCCTGGAGCAGCAAGCGAGAAGCAGGCATAGAAGTGGAGAGAATAAGAGAAAGAGAAAGCATTAGTCCTTCTTAAATACACATACATATAACAGAGAGAGGAAAAACAATAAAGATTAACAGACAAACAGGAAAAAGTTAACCATAGGCCTCGTTACTTTAGGTCACACTGAGAAGGCTTCTAGTGCCATGAGCTAGCTTCTCTTGGAAGGCTACAAGGTTCTGTTCACCGAAGTCTCTGCTGGTATTCGCAATTTATTTCAGGTTTATCTATTTCAGATTTAGAACAGAAATATAAAATTAAACAAAACTCACATACGCAACCCCCCTTCTCCATCACTCTCAGTGAATTTTTCCAATGCAGCCTTTTGGGAATTAAGGCAATTACTAAGAATTCTGCAAATATAGTAAATCTCAACGGATTTAATACCCGGCATTAAATGTGCAGCTTTTACAAACACAGGCCTAATTTTTTTTTACATCTACATACCATGGGGAGATGAGCCGAGGCCGCGAGTGGTGGTCAATGCTTCAAAGCCTACAGTCACATGTTAATCAAAGAGTAGCTTCATTAGTCCATCTCCAGTATCTATCAATTAAATAAAGCGTATCTGTACAACTCAAGTTGTCCCAAAGACACGATTCTTTCAAATGTGCACCATTTGTTAACATCCGCAGAGAGCTTTTACTATAAGCCTCTTTCCAATGCTCATCTAATTTAATTTCCTGCTTATATTTTGTCTTAACAGTGGTAAATTTAAAATTTTTGTTACAATTTGCTCACTTAAATCCCACTTACAGCCTCGCAGAATTGAAAAAGCATGCATGAATACTTGTTTGAATCTGAGCCCTTGATTTTTCAGTATATGTAGATTACATTTTGAGGATTATAGCAAGAGTTTTCTTAAAGTAGGGCCAACTGAGCTCGCTCCTCAAGTTGATAAGAGCAAAGTCTCTAGCCTCCAAGATCATACAGTGGTAGTTTTGTAGACTCTCAACACAGACCGAAGTTACTTATTTTGAACAAATTACATTTTCTTTGTAATGATGTGGCTCTATAATTCAGCCTCATATATTAGACAAGAGGACATCTTGGCCAAGTATACTTTAATGCAGAGATCTTCACATGTTGTTGCTCTGTGCCCCCCAAAGGAAAATGTTTTGAAGTCAGGCCCTCCTCCCTCCAAAACTTGATGGCAAGATTTGGGTGAGCAGGAGTGGCATGGCTGGATGCAGAAGATGGGGGTTTTCAGATAATTTTAGGGTTGCTTTTCTAGAGCTCTAAATCTAAATGTGAGCATTATAAAAAAGCAAATACATGAAACAAAAATAGAAATGGATGAAAAAAACTCAATCCCATATAATTGGGGTGTTATGAGCCCCTCGCATTCCTGAGCCCCAATGCAACTTCACGTGCTGCACTAATGATAGCTTCAGCCTTAAGTAGCAGGCTGTCTTCTCTGCTTCTTTCACCATTCCTGGGCATCACTCACATCCTGAAACAGGCGCTCTTTCCCTTTCAAACAAAAAATGAGCACCCATGGCCTACCCCCACTCGGCAGCTCTAATGCTAGTAAGGCCCCATGCCTCTTTTGGAAAGTAAGAAAGTCATGATTGTGATTTAGTGGGCCCCTACAACCCCTGGGCTTCAGTGTCGCTGCACCTGAAGCACCAATGATACCTGCAGCCTTACAAAGCATGTTCCTCCTCTGTCCACTCCACAGAGCCATCACTCCTAGGCCTGAGGCCCAAAGTAGGCAGCTTGTCCCCTTGTGTAATAAAAAAAAAGGGAAAATGCCCCACATCTCAGCTGCCTCTGGGTGAAAGTGAAGGGGAGAGGTGGGGGTCTTATGTGCTGTGAGGTCGAAGGAAGGACTGAGAGCTAAACAAGAAATAAGCCTCTTCACTAAGGTGCCTGAAAGAAATGTAAATGTGTGCAAATGGTTAAATCACCAAATGCAAAGGCTGCCTGGAAGCCAGTACACGCTTTTATTGATGAGTCACTTGAGGTTTCATAATGAAAAAGATGTTTCTTTTTGAAACGTACATCAGTAGTGGAGGGATGCACACCAGTTTCTTCCAATCTTTATGCTCCATTTACTGTCCTCAATGTTTCAAACTTCTATTGGCGTGCACGCTTACTCCGCACTCCGCCCAATTGCGCTGCAATTTAGAAAAAACGTCGTGTTTTTTCTTTTTGAAACGTGACATAAGGGTTCCGAGTTCCGGAAGGTGCCTTCTTAATGGACACATAAAAATGCTTGCACTTGGTACATTGTGATTGCCTATTACTGAAATATATACTTTGAAAGCATTTGTTTTACTTTAAACACCAAGTCATTTTGTGGATGCTTATCTTATACTGTGTGTAAAACAGTTTTAAATTAACGACATACCTATTCACAGTGCTTTCGGTTACAGAGCACTATAAATACGCCAGCCCCTATTCCCCACTGCGCGAACCAGGATTCACTTCTGTAACTCTGTGGCCTCAAACACAGACACCTGCAGTGATTGCATAAACCAACCGAGGTTTCAAAATGTAGGAGTGCATTTCCAACTGATTAATTTATTTTGCATTTATATTTCATTTAAGGGGTGTGCGTTGTTTTGCAGTTACCTGAAAGTGAAAAAATTACAACATAGTTACAGAATATTTGGTGCTTTTTAATCATATCTTTGACCCCGAAAAAGGCGTTCCAGATCACAGTTCTCATATTTTTTTTTATATGCTCTTCCATTGCTGCTTGTACATGACGACAGCCTAGTAAAGCACTAAGTTAATGAAATTGTGCTTCCGGGCCATCTTCATTTACAAGTACTTACTGAGGCATTTGCACCCCTGGGATGACAGCCATAGACCGCCAGGGGGGGGCTCGCCCCACAGTTTGAAGACCTTTGCTTTAATGCATTTTCCAACACTTGGGCTCCATGCCTATGGAACAATCTATTTATCCCTCCTTTTTTAAAACTGTACAGTCTTTGACACAGTTAATTTTCCAACACCAACCAATAGAATGCCAAGATAAGCACAAGGATCACGGTCTCCAAAACCACCTGATCCAGTCAGTGTTCAAAGACTTGTGAAAACATTTAATTGTAGTTCGAATTGTTTAAAGTATTGGGCTTCATGGAAGAAGTTTTTTTGTAAACCATTCAGAGTGAGGATTAAGAGAGATGTGTCATGCGCATACGTTAATGACCAATAAGTAGGGTGCAGGATTAATTAATACACACAAGAGGTCTATACTATACCTCACCACTGACTCTGATGGGAACAGGTCAATTTTTAATATAGGATAGTTTTATGTTCTATGATTTTATATTGCTAAGTTCCATCTAGACACCCAGACAGAAATATGATTATGTAGCTTCTATGAATATTTCTGCTCAAACCCCTAATTTGGTCTTTCTTACCATTAAAAGCCTATTCAGAGGTCCAAGCATTCATTGCTGAGATGTGTGTGGGACCCTCAGGCTACAGTTTGAGATCTCGAAACGGTCACTTCATCAATGAAATAAAAACCAAGTTGCAAAGCAGAATATGTAGGGTAATAATCAATATGTACAGAAACGGTCAGCAAAGAACTACGGGGAAAACACAATTTAAAGAAGAATTGTCGGGGAAAACACCATATAAATAGCAATTGTTTATTATGATTAAAATAATAATTCTCTCCACCACGAAGGTGTAAGGTTTTTCTTGCCGGTATATTTTTCACTAGATTCAAAGCATATAAAAGTAATCCATAGCATGGCAGAGACAGTCTATCCTCTTCAACGCACGAGAAGAGTGAAGCAGGAGCAAATGATGTGCAGTTCTCACCGCAGAAACGTAAGAGCATCAAAGGTGTCCCCCATCCCGGACCCTTCTAAAAGCGGACATGGATTATGCTGTCGGGGAGTTGAAGCACCATGTGAGGTATAAATTCACACATGATACCCACTGTGGTGATGGGGCATAAGCGGACAAGGCAGCTAAACTTGCAATAAAAAAAGACATTACTTCCATCCTCCACCTCCCTGGGGAAGAGAGTCAGATTTCTAGAACAGTGACAGCCTAAGGCCACTTGTGTTAACCAACCACTTGTGCCCCACAAGTATTAGCTAGCATTGTTCCTCAGACAGGAAGGGCGCATGTTAGGTCCTTTTAGTTTTCTGAGCTAGTGTCAGAAATGGATCATACAAGGAGTTCAAGAATCATACAGGACCTCTTTCAGGCCTTGGCCCAAACACTGTGCTAGACGCATCATTTCCAAGCTTTCAAGTTACGCTGTGACTCCCAGGCGAGCTGGGATTGGGTGATCACTGTGGTCTTTTTTGCAATGTGAGGAAAACACAGAAGTGCCCACCTAGAGGGTAATACACCAGAAGGTGACAGAAAGGCAATTTACAGTTTTGCAGGAGACTGTCCTAATATAAAACCCTTTTCTTTCTATCACTGTGTTTGAGGAGTTTCATTTCTGCATTATCATCATTTCTCATTTACAGATTTGACGTTCGTCTCATTCGCACATCATTTAGCATTCTTTTTGTTCCAAAACTCATGATCCCTGGGCTCTCTTCTTCATTCTGCTCCCAGTATGACTTTTTTCTGCTGCATGTTCGTGTACATTGTTGGATTACAGTTTCCCAGTCACAACGTATTTCTCAAACTGAGCTGCGGCAGAGGACTCCTTTCCTTCCAAGTTTAGAGGAACAGAAGGACTCCTAAGCCAAAGTCCTGCTAGCCTGTTCGGCAGCTTGAACTGTCCACTAAGGAGGTCTGCAGGTTTCATTGACCTCACATAACAGAATCCTGGCAGGCACTGCTACAAGTTTCCAACCTTCAAGAAATCAATAAAATAAGCACAACAGAACTGGGTAATAACATCACCTGATATTTAATACATGCTCCTTATTAGTGGTGAGATACCCTAGCTCTTTTGGGTATATCTGCCCTGTTATTCAGTGGGGGGCCACTCGCCACAGCTTTACTGCTTACCCCATCATCATGTACCTTGCTTGCTGGCTCACCTGTTGCTGACCTTTGTTTTTTCCATCTGCTCATTCTGGCGCACATACCACTCGTCCAAATCCTTTTTGGCCTTCTCCCGCCACTCTTGCTCAGCTAACTTCGAGGAAGCATCTAAAATGAAAGATAAGTTCAAATAAAAGTAAAACGAACACTGGGCACCATCACCATGGAGTTTTGGCTGCAACTGCGAACAAGTCCAGCTTATATCAGCCAGAAAAACTAAAAATAAGGAGACATTTCTGGATTCCCAAATAAATTATCAAAGTCAAGGAAAATCTACTAAGAGGCTGAAAACAATATCTGGAATAAGAGCTATAGACCAATGCCTGACGGGGACTCTTCCTGTCATTTATGGAAATCATGCACACTGCCCACTATTGACCATAGCTTTCTACAACTCTCACTGGTCAAGCAAAATCCTTTTTTGTATCTAGTGAACTCTGTCCTGACCAAGTGAGAACTTTCTCACGTACAGTGTCCTCCTACCTGGACAGGTGTTGCTCTCTAACAATTACGAATGGGGAGAGAGCATTGTTGGCTAAATCTTTTCCAGCCATCTCGTTGATGCTCGGAGGCTACCACCATGAGATTTCAGATGACCTCTGCTGCTTCCCCTTTAAAGTCTGTGACCCTTGTTGCGGAGATGTTCCCCATTACTGATCCATGGTGACCCCCTGAAGATCCAGTACTTCCTCTCTCCTGCTCTCAGTGACCCCTGCTACAAAGGTCCTGTCCTCCGAAGGTCCACAAAGCCTGCTGATATGCTGTCACCATTTCGAGATTTGAAAGACCTTCTGTGGGCAATGTAAACTCATTCACTTGTCAGTCAACAGTCCTGGAAACTGTGTGAATGTCCATAATGACAGCACACCATACCACAACCTGTGCACCTTCAAGTTACACTGCTGCCCTTTGGACACAGTACTTGAGGCACAGTCCTTCTCCAGCTTAGTCTCCCTGGCAACCACTAAACATCTCTATCTATCCCAAGTTAAGTGCCTTGCGTTTGTCGGTCCTCACCAAGTTCTTCCAGGCGTTTCTTCTGCTCTTCTCTCCATACACGGATACTTTCTGGCTCCTGGGTCAACCGGTCAGCCCGGGCTATTGCTGAATATCCATCGCCATGTCCGTTTGAATCCTACAAGGTATAAGGCAACAACGTGAATCCCCATGAGCGTTGCCTACATTTCCATTCACCTCAACTCTCTTTAACTTTTTTTTAAAAATTTGTTTGTCGACTCCCTCCCATCCGCCCTCAATGAGATGCCTTCCACATGCAATTAAAAGGAGTCTGTCACAAACCCAAACGACTTCTATGAGACATCCGCTTGGCTTCTGAGATTGTGGTCAGATATACCTCTGCTCACCTTCTTCATGATAAAAAGCTCCCAGACATCTCCCTTCCTCATAATTCCTTCTTGAGCCCTTGACTCTATCAGCCTAAATTAGCTCACCTGGCTCATTACAGATCTTTGTCTTGACATCTCTAAAGCGTGACATCAGATTCTTACTTAAGAGGTCACAGGATCTTCACTGTGACATCAACAAAGGCAATGTCCTCCTGCCCTGAAGCTCTCTGGCAACGTTTTTCCCACTATAATTTCATCATTGCCTATAAACTGGACCTTCATTGCAAATGGAGAGCTGGCCAGCAATTGCCTTACTTCTACCAGAAGGTCACAGATTTATAGATATTGATCGTTATTGTCAAATATGGGGTGTTATTCACAATAAGATCCCAAGCTCTGCAGTTTCCTTGTTGCTCCCTCCAACTCATCAGTTGCTTCCCCCACCCCGCTCTTTATAATCTGTCTTTTTATTTTTGCACTGCCCAACCAGCTTCTTTTATTCTCCTTCTCCCCTCATTGCTCCCGCCGCTTAGTGTTACATCGAAAATGTAGTTTGTTTCATTGAGGTACAGTAAATTGAGTTTAACTTCAAAATACAACCATACACATTTTTACAAAGAAACAAGGTTCAAACAGAATATATTGTACATCCCAACCTAAAACAACGTTTGTGAGATTAAAAACGAATTTCTTCTAAATAACAATAAGACACATTTGTTACTACCCTGCACAGTTCATGATAGACATAACACTGTGTGACACTTCACATGGATTTAAAGTAAACAGAGTATATATTATCTCTCAAAAGACACAAATAAATTGTATTGTATGTAATGCTTATATAGCGCAAACTGTCACCCTACGGGTATCCTGGCGCTGTAACTTAGCAGATGACATCAACAAGCAACGGGCCTGATTAACAGTGGAAGGCATTGCTCTCGTTCCTGGGGAATAACCAGGTTTTCAGACTCTTTCTAAAGCATAACAAAGAGTTAGCTTGTCTAATACTCTGGGGTAAGTCGTTCCAGAGGCGTGAGGCCGCTATGCCGAAGGCCCTGCCTCCCATCCTGGATTTCTTAAATCTGGTAGTTGTTACCAGGTTTGCGCTAGAGGAGCGAAGATGTCTTACGGGCTTATACCAGGTAAATCTCTCCTGCATAGATAGAGGGCCCGTACCGTGTACCGCTCTAAACACAATACATAAGGATTTGAAACTAACGCTTTCCTTGATGGGCAACCAGTGAAGATCTCTCAGGGCCAATGTAGTGGAGGATCTACGTTGCCTATTTAATGCCAGCTTTGCTGCTACAGACTGGACTCTCTGCAACCCCTGGAAGATATATTGTGGAGCTCCCAGATACAAGGAGTTGCAGTAGTCCAGTCTGCACAGAATTATGCTCCTCACTACAAGGGGTCTAGCCTCATTCGGCAGCAGTGGAAGAATCTGCCGAAGTGCTTTTAGTAAAGCAAACCAGACACTGACCGTTTTGTTAGCCTGTGACGCCATTTGGAGGTTGTCATCAATCAGGACGCCCAGGTTGCGTACGGTCTTAACTGGGGCCAATGGGTCATCCCCAGGAGTGAGTTTAAACTCTAGCGGCAGGTGCTGTACCATTTTGGCAGTGGAACAATATACCACCTCTGTTTTCCCCCCGTTGAACTGCAAAGAATTTTCTTTGAGCCAACCGGAGGTCTGGCGCATGCACTCCTGGAAAATATCCATGGTCACTGCACGCTTCCCTTCCAAAGAAAACACCAGTTGGGTGTCGTCAGCATAGTTGACCAGGTCAATCCCAAAAGATTTTATAATGGGGATCAACGGGCGCAGATATATATTAAAAAGACAGTATATTAAATGAATACCACATAAATCATTTCAGTTCTCATGCATAGAAAAAAATGAACTAAATTGTTTATTTCACAAAGAAAGGAACACAAAGATATTAACTGTCCAAATAAACATACGTTTAAAAAAAGACCTGAAGGAAAATACTTCCAAATTAAGAACGCAGTTGTAAATTTCACTACAAGTTATACAAATAGTTTAAATACATAGAACTATTTTTCAGAAGAATATTTGGACCATGTTGTACTTTTTAGGAAAAACCATAAGACCTCTTTGAAAGCATATTGTCTTTTGTTGTCTCACTTTAAAGTTCATCATAAGAACAAACAATTTGATGATTATTTAATTTTATAAATATTTGTATCTTTAAGTATTACTTTAGACGTGTTATTTTTTAGATGTATTAATTTTGACCTATTGAGTTAATACCTCCTGTTCTCTCTCCCCCTTCTCCTGATACTCTCCATCCATATTCCCTTTTCTCATCCTCATCGGCCAGCCCAATACATCTTCTCTCGCTTCGTCCATCTCTTTATATTCGTTTTTAGAGTCTTATAAAGCGCACTCAAATTTAAGATATCAGCACATAACTTGCGATAAATGAGTAGAGAACCCAGAAACTAAACACATTTGTGTTAGCTCTTGGATTGTAGCGGTGGGAAAAGGTGGGAGACAAGCAAACGAGAATAGCAGCCAAAGTTAGGTGAAGAGCACTCAGGGAGGGGGCAGGCAAAAAGTGAGCGGAGGAGAGAAAAAGGTTGACAAATAGGAGAGAGAGAAAGTAGAGATGAATAGGGAGAAACATGCTATTCTGCAGATGGGAAAATGGGTGGAACTAGCTTATGTAAAGTATAATATGCAAGTTTTCAGGGTTTTTTTCTCATGAAGGCCATAAAGGCCTCAGCAAGTCTGATGCTGACTGGGAATGCATTTCACACGGAGGCGCAGCACCTGAAGAAGGCTTGGATGGCTTCTCTGTGAATGCTGAATTCTAAAGTAAAATTCTGTAGGCTCCTTATATTCAGGTTAGGCTGGCGAGTTAAATGGCTGATTGATATGTAGTAAGGTTCATGAAGGTGTGATGCCTTGTACCTATGCATGTCTGTTGAAATGTTATTCTGGCTTCCATGTACAGCCAGTGGAGGTCTTTTAGTACCAGGAGGAGGTGATCATATTTTTAGTGCTGCAAAATGAATGACTGCCTTGCCCTTATGAGCCCTCTCAAAACGACAGGCCTACGACCACACAAAAGGAATGCTTGATGGTTCAACCCTGATGTAAAAACTTTGAAAGACAGAAAACATATGGACACCATATAAACTGTAGTGACAAAGGACTCTAAAGGCAAAACTGAATCTAATGAATGTCCAATATTGAATGTAATGGGGTCATCACAAGGTAAGAGGATAGTGAATATTTTATTAATTACAAAGTTCCTCGCAAGGAGCGGCACCAGCGTGCTACAGGAACATCCACTGCTAGCAACTGCCTACTCCCAACGCCACCCTTAGAACAACCCACACTATCCCACATTCCATGTTCTACTTATTCCAACATCCCATCACTCTACACCAAACCAACAAAAAAATAACTTTATACATAACTAATATTGACAATTTCAGTTATACCGGAATGACAATATAAAATCATTCATGAAATCTGATGAACTAATTATCCTAACTGGTAATCATCAAAACAAACAGGAGGTTGCCTCACTCATCGTACTTCAACATTACCGCCAGGCTCATCTACACTTCCACTCGCATCATGGCCACATCCTTCTACCTCACCATTACTTCTCCAAGCATCCCCCAACAATTCCTTCCCCAAAATGTAACCACTATCCTCACTTGATTCACCTTTCCCACCATCGCCCACCGTCATCGTCTACATTCTTCCAATTTCACAGCACTCCGCAACACTTTCCTTACCCTCAACGGTTCTGATCAATTAGCAGCACCCTTCACAACAAATCTGGGGTTCTTCACACGTACAAATTGACCTACCTTAACCACAGGTCATCTGATCTTATGATTCCGTTCCTGTTCAGTACGTTCTTGCAACTTCTCTACCCTCATCCTCATATTTTGATCACATTCCCCAATCCATATTTTCCCATTGCTCACACGATCATCCTGCACACTCAATACCACACCTTGTAGACTCCCTTCCTCATCAGAAACATCTGCGACAATTTGTTTTACTTTTTTTCCTATGTTCTTACATACCCTACTGAAATGATCCTTCTTCTTGCAAGTGCTACATACTTTGTTTAGTGCTGGTCACATTTTAAAAAGTTAGCCAAATGGATACTTGAGCCACATCTGAAACATAAAAGTCCTTTACCCTACTATCCTACTCCCCCCCTCCCCACGGTACGTCCACCTTCATTAGTCTTTGCATCACCAGTTTTGTTTTTTAACCCCCATCACTTGTCTTCGCTTCCCCAAATTTACTTTTGAATCTCACATCCTTCATTGACTACACTCACTTGACTACTTCCACTACCCTCACTTCTTACTGTTTGAATACATTTTTCTGATACTTCAATACTCCTGGCAGCATCAACAGCTGCCTTCAAGGATATCTCTCCACAAGACCATAACTTCTCTGTATTTTTTTAGATTTTGTCCTCATGAGAATCTGGTCCCTTAGTACCTGGTCATATGATGTGCTCAAAATCACAAGTCACTGCTAACCCTCTGAGTGCAGTACAAACTGGTCAATGGTCTCATTTTCCTTCTGTACCCTAGAATAAAACTGAAATGGTTCCACAACCACATTAATTTTCCTACCAAATCTTTCCTGCATTTGTTTGATTGCATATTCATACACTCCAATGTTCCCAGCATTCTCTAATAATGGTACATGTTTTAATTCTCTCAAACCTATTGCGCATAATATATGTTTCAATAATGACAAATGTCTTTCCTCCGAACATTCATCCTCCTCTAGGACCTACAGATAAGCTTCAAACAAATCTAACCACAAATCCCACGGTATAGGTGGCTCACCTTGTTCGGCTAGGAAAAACGGGTGGAGGGGCTGGTTGAACACTAGCTAGCCATAATCGCACACACAATGGGCTATTATTAATAATTATGCAAAGTAATGATGTGATAGTTGCTGCACTTCCCAACAATTATATATGGCACTTGTGCAAACGGTATTAACAAATTTTGACCAGCATGAACCCTTGCACACTAACCCCCAAAACACAAAAATTGCTGAAAGCAGTACTATTTAATTATCCACAGTAACTCCAGAGCAATTTCAATTCCCAAAGTACTAAAAAAATATAGGTGTGCCAATCACAGCGTAGTAACTGGCCTTAAGTGTACTTAAAAAATTGGTGTGCCATTCACCGAGCAGTAACTGCCCATAAAACTTCCCAATATCACACATTGAACAGGCACTCTCACACTGCGGGACAATGCGAGAAAGTGCTCCACAGCCCGTGACAAGGACAGGGAGTGCCTGCAGGTACTAACAAGCACAAGGTATGCCCTTCACAGTAAAAAGCCATCTGCCTTGGCTCACCACCTCGCTGACCAAATTACTGCTGCCGTTGGAATCTACACTCAACCATAGAGGTTCCTCGATGGTACGACTTCAAAATAAACCATCACCATAACCATTAGACTGCTTCCACTTGAAAGATGGCCACTAAAGTGAACGCACAACGCAACAACGTCCTACGCAGCAGCAACGCTAGAGTGGTAACTTCCCCCGCAAGATGGTCATCAGCATAAACGCCTCTGCCCTTGACGTCACTCTCCGCACCAATGCACAGGATGGTCAGCTCTCCCTGGAATTGAAGATGCCACACAATTCCTGCTAGGAGGGTCTTCAGAAACAACTCACAATCCTTTCTTGGTATCGGTGGTTGGTAAAACGGCACTGCACCCGGTTTCCACACGATAAGTACAGCACATCACCAATACTCCAACATTTTTTTTTTTTTTTTTTGCTGGTGCCGCTCCATTCCTCTCTCATCGCCATTATTGAAAGAAAAGGGGTCATCACAAGTTAAGAGGATAGTGAATATTTTATTAATTACAAAGTTCCTCGCAAGGAGCGGCACCAGCGTGCAGCAGGAACATCCACCACCAGCAACTGCTAACTCCCAACCGCCACCCTTAGAATCACCCACACTATCCCACATTCCATGTTCTACTTATTCAAACATTACATCACTATACCACATCCAACAAAGAGACAAAATGATCATGCATCATGGAGGCTGCATGACCTACAAACAACTCTTCAAAATACTCAAACTTCAAAACCCTGCCATTAACCAAGCAAGTGTAAAGGACTCTGAGGACTAGGCAATGCCTTAGCAACACACTACATTGAAAAAGCTGCCAACTTCAATCCTCTTTCCAGTCAAAGGCAATAGCGAACATCAATCTGCTTTCTTCCAAGTAAAACCAGAGACCACAAATACACAACTATTACTGTACACTTTTAACTGTCTGAAATAAACTATTTACCTAATCAAATGAATACATTTGGCAGGTACCCAAGAAGATCCATACCCTCCAAACAAATACAAAATTACCCTACTAGAATCCTTTGCTGCCATCCACCTAGAGAGCGTATTAACTCCTCCCTATCAACAGATAAACTTGCACACAAATTGAAAACATCCTTTGTTAAACCAATACTAAAGAAACGAGGTATTGATCAAGCTGACACAGCAAATTACAGATCAATTTCCAATGGACTCGGTGTAGGTAAACTAACCGAACATACAGCGTTCTCCCAAGTCTCATCCTTCATTGAGCAAAACATCCTCCTATTGGATGAACAAACTAGATTCAGGCTATGAAAAAGCACTGAATCAGCACTAATTTATATCTGGAATGACCCAAAGCAATCCGTAGACGCTCCAGGGTACTGTCCTGAAATGGATAAAATTCTAACTAATCAAAGATTCCAAATTGCCTCCCTGCCACCACTTAAGTTGTCACTTTATATAAAGTAGGCATCCCACAGGAATCAACCACTGGACTTTTATTTGTTAAAGTGTATCTAATCCTTCGTCCTGATCTTGTGAAAGCATTCTCCCTCACATGCTATATCTATGCTTAAAACTGGACCAACCTTTTAATGTCAAGACCTCAAGACTCAGCAAATGTAGAATGGCTGTCAAACAATTGATGCAAAAGCACCACCTTAAAGATAGCTCCTCTAAAATGGAAATATTCATCTGTGAATCCAGGCCAGTCATAACCACATGTCCTACTGGTTTCTCAAAATTTAACAGCCATGGAGTGTCCAAGTGGAATCAAAAAATCTTGTAGCTTTCAAAGACTTAAGCTCTCACTAGAATTTCAAATCAATAAGTGATAACAGACTCCTTCTTTATGATGTGAACACATGGACTCATCTTTGCATTCCTTGAACCCTCACACATGACATAGGCCTCTCTGTCCCTAGTGATATCTTGTCTAGCCTACGCAAATCGACTCTACATGCGCTCTTTAGCGGCAAAGAATCCAGAATACAGCAGCCAGACCAGTACTAAACTTAAACAGATGGTACAACATTACGCCATCTCTCAATGCTCTTCAACGGTCACCAGTTGTATGAAGAATATCCTTCAGAGCACTTAACGTTACACATAGGGCAATCCATGGGACATACAACCAAAAGAGAAACTTTAGGTCAAATATGACTGATAATCCCTCATTATCAAAAGACTCACCTGAACGAGAGGTGATTCTCAGTACAGAAATGCAGGCTCTGGAATATACTCTAAAAGAGGATAAGGACCATCACCAATCATTGAGAATTCAGAAGAGAAACAAAGACCTAACTTTTCCTAAATACTGAAACCAACTAAACTCGTACCACAACCGTGGACTGGTTTGTATATGCTGCTTGCAATCCGATCCCTACTCATAACTTCAAACCCAAGCCATATGTATGTGCGCCTGCACCAAGTCTGAAGTACACTCTAGGGGTCTCACACACAACACTAATAGAGCTGACTAGTACCAACACCCTTTTCTTATCCATATGCTACAAATGTAAAAATGAATCACCCAGCTTGGAAAGTGCTTTGGCAACTCGACAAGAGGTAGGGAAGTGCTATATTAATGCAGCAATATAATACAACAAAATACTGCCTTAATGAATGTAGTAATTGTTTATATTTTGCCTCTTTTCTCTCTTCAGCGTCACTGGATTCTCATGCACGGTTCTCTTGTCTGCACTCTCTCTATATCACCCTCATCTCACTTTCTTTCCATGTCTTGTTTTTTCTTATGCAATCACTCCTTTCTTATCCAGTTGCTATACGTCCCACTGCCACTTTCTCCCTCCACTCCTCATTCTTCTTCTCCTTCCCAGTACCCCACTCTGAACGTAGCACAGATGAAGATCAGAAACTCACCGGGAACAGGTCTCCTCCATTCACAGGTGTGGTGACAAGGTCTCCAAAGCCCACTAAAATACAGAGAGAAGCACAGGTGGTCAGTGGTGATGAAAGAACAGTAACACAGACTGATAAAGGCTCTATATATCTCACTCAAAGAAGCGAGAGGGCCGATTTGAATCAGCCAACAGACCCATTTCCTTCTAGAGTGCTGCCCTCTCTAATCACTTAACTTTCTTGGTATCATTCTAAAACACATCCCTACTTAGGGCCCAATTTAGATGTCGTCGGACGAGTTACTCCAGCACAACGGTAACAGATATACCATCCGCCAGAATATAAATCCCATTATATCCCATGAGATTTATATCTTGGCGGACGGGTTATACGTCACCGTTGTGACGGAGTAACCCGTCCGCCGAGATCTAAATCAGACCCAGAGTCTTCAATGCCCCGAGCATGAAGATAAAGAAAGTAAGGAGATGGCTGGACTCACAAACCAAGAAAAGATTTTGCAATCAGATTTTGTGTGTCATTCATTTCAAGGTACTGTGGGTTCATGATAAGCGTACTAAACCTCCAACTCCAGAACAGCCCACCCTCATAAATCCTTTGTGTGTCTCCCTATTCCCTTTTGTTTAAAATGTCTTGTCATCTTGTGGAGAGAGATTGATCGCCCTGCTGTAGCTTTCAGGAAGGCACACCAACAACTCATCCACATAGAACTTGTCACCAGCAGTTGAGAGCTCTCACTAGCCCACCTGCAACTGGGAACGCTTACCCACATCTGGAAGTCAGCTTGAGAAACATAAGTTGACATCCAGATGGAGCCTAGACTAGCTTCTTCGCCAAAGTGATCCTGGACTTTTCTGCAGCCTGATTATCTGAAGGAAGCTGCCATCCTTTCTTGCAGCTTGGCAACAGCAACACTGAGGATGGTATTCCTGCAGCCCAGCAGTCCACCGCCTGCATTTTTAAATGCCTTTTCGATCAAATTTGATTTCAGAGACATGAATTAGACCATCGGACTGACTGAGATTTTTGCTCATCCAAGTTTCTTCCCTTGTCAACTTCACTTCTTCTCACTTTTTCCTAGTGACAGGTTACTGAGTTGTTGATGCCTTGACTTCTTTTGGGGAGAGGTTTAATAATTAAAAGTTAGGATTGTTACATTGTTCTAGCTTTGTCCATTTTAGACCAGGAAAACTTGTTGCTACATAACAATGTTATTGTTTCCTGTTAAATCAAGGGATTTTACAAACTGGCATGGTGTGTGCTTTTTCACACAAGAATCTGTAATCTACTTACAGTATTTTGCCAATGGTTGCAGAGAACGTGTTTCATAGGACAATAGATACTCTCTGGATTGGAAATATATTTATTAACATGCTTATGGTACTTTGGCACCATCTGCATACCTATTTATACATTTCTTGTTATGGAGCTGTTTTCAACTATTTAATGGAAATGTTATTACAATAGTGTGCTCCATTCAAAATTCACAATAGATTTATTTAAAAAAACAAAACTGGGCAACCGTGTATTCTTCAGAGCCAGATAATGTATACTGTCCCCGTTAGCTTGTTTTCATTAATGCAAACTAGCAAAACTGGACAGCTGCCCTGCATTTTCTTTCCCCCGGGACAGATGCCCGACATCTTCTCCCCCCCCCCCGGGACAGATGCCCGGCATCTTCTTCTCCCCCCCCCCTTACCTCCCGGACAGATGCCCGGCATCTTCTCCCCCCCCTTACCCCCCGGACAGATGCCCGGCATCTCCCCCCCCCCCTTACCCCCTGGGACAGATGCCCGGCATCTCCCCCCCCCACTTACCCCCTGGGACAGATGCCCGGCATCTCCACCCCCCCTTACCCCCTGGGACAGATGCCCGGCATCTCCCTCCCCCCCGGACTAGATGCCCGGCATCTTCTCCCCCCGGGACAGATGCCCGGCATCTTCACCCCCCCCGGGACAGATGCCCCGCATCTTCTTCCCCCCGGGACAGATGCCCCGCATCTTCTTCCCCCGGGACAGATGCCCCGCATCTTCTTCCCCCCGGGACAGATGCCCCGCATCTTCTTCCCCCCGGGACAGATGCCCCGCATCTTCTTTCCCCCGGGACAGATGCCCCGCATCTTCTTCCCCCCGGGACAGATGCCCCGCATCTTCTTCCCCCCGGGACAGATGCCCCGCATCTTCTTCCCCCGGGACAGATGCCCCGCATCTTCTTCCCCCGGGACAGATGCCCCGCATCTTCTTCCCCCCGGGACAGATGCCCCGCATCTTCTTTCCCCCGGGACAGATGCCCCGCATCTTCTTTCCCCCCGGGACAGATGCCCCGCATCTTCTTTCCCCCCCCCCGGGACAGATGCCCCGCATCTTCTTTCCCCCCCCCCCGGGACAGATGCCCCGCATCTTCTTTCCCCCCCCCGGAACAGATGCCCCGCATCTTCTTTCCCCCCGGGACAGATGCCCCGCATCTTCTTTCCCCCCGGGACAGATGCCCCGCATCTTCTTCCCCCCGGGACAGATGCCCGGCATCTTCTTCCCCCGGGACAGATGCCCGGCATCTTCTTCCCCCGGGACAGATGCCCGGCATCTTCTTTCCCCCGGGACAGATGCCCGGCATCTTCTTCCCCCGGGACAGATGCCCGGCATCTTCTTTCCCCCGGGACAGATGCCCGGCATCTTCTTTCCCCCGGGACAGATGCCCTGCAACTTCTTTTACCAGGACTTCTGCCTGCCTTGCATCTTCTCTCCCCTGGGACAGTTGCCCTGCATATTCTTACCCCTTAGACATCTGCCCTCCATCTTCCTTCCCAGGGACTGCCGCAGTGCATATTCTTTCACTTGGGACAGTTGCCTGCATTTTCTTTTTCCTGGACTGCTGCCCTGCCTTTTCTTTTTCCGGGACAGCTGCCCTGCATCTTCTTTTACCGGGACAGCTGTCCTATCTTCTTACCCCTGGGACAGCTGCCATGCATCTTCTTTCCCATAGGACAGTTGCCTGCATATTCTTTTCCCAGGGACAGCTCCCTTGAATATTCTTTTAACTGGGGCAGCTGCCCTGCAACTTCTCTCTTTCTAACACTGTAAGTTTATCAAAACTGATCTAAATGCCTCCTGTGAGTGACAATTTCAATTCAACTGTGGATTCCTTTTGGGACCACACTCCATCCCACTACACAATTATTTGCTGTTTACAAGGCTGCTATTCGAACGTCATATGACGGCAGTCCTGGTGAAAATCCCAGTAATTAATATATGAAAGATCAAAATGTAGACACAACTGATGTTTGGGCTGTAGAAATCATAACTTAGGTTAAATATTTTTAATAAAAAATAACATCACAATGGCCACTTGTGAGATTGACAAGCAATAGAAAACAACAGTAGTCAGGCCTTTAAAACAGAAACTAAACAATAAGTTACTCACAGCCCAGTGTAGCAAATTAAAACAGGACAAGTCCCCACACTCATCACACGGGGGTGGGTCCACAAAACAGAAGCGATCAACTGTAAATAGTTACAAATTATACAGTTCGAGGCCTCTGCAAACAGACAATAAGCAGAACTATCAGAAAATTTGCCCAAATGCTTGGCTACTAATCTCATGAATTTACAAATATGGCGCAAGGTTGCATGTTCTCTTCAGCAAAGCAATTAGTGACAGATCTGTAGTGTTCTCAACCATATGGTATGACATAGAGACAACGGGTTGCATTCTGTCCTGTTTAGGTCGCCACTTGAACACAATATAATTAGGTATATCTTCACTCAAACCTACATAGCTTACATCAGCAAAATGTGTATTTTGAATTCGTACAGGACAGTCTTAATATTTTTTGTTTTAGAGATTGTTTAGAAATCCAAATTTCCGAACTTGGATCACTATTTTTAACATTTATTTAAAAAATATAAACAATTTAAAAAACTCAGATGAAAATATACTCCAAAAGCAAGCAATGGTGTCAAACGGTTGTACCGAGAACAGAATTGAACAGCTCAATTATTTATTAGATATTTAATTCCACAGAAAGCATTTGTACTACTACCAGGAGCAACTCCTAATCAGTATATTCATTTGAAATAAGTTTTTAATGAAATCAGCTATCGATAGCAAGCAACACTCTAGCTGGATGAAGACAGAACATCACTAGCCAAGTTTAAGCACCGAGAAGGCAGAGTAACATTGTATCAGGGCTGGTTGCCAAACTTATAAACACCATAAATTAGCATTTGGAAGAATTTCGTATTAACTCAGGGGTATATTTACTAGAAAAAGACGCTGCGCGGCACTGCAAGCCATCTTGCTGTGTCGAGCTGCGTCATTGGGAAAGGGGAGGGATGCGTCACATTTACAGCAATATGATGCATCTCTGTGTTTTCCTCTGCGCTGGCGCACAATTGACTGCCTAGCATCGACACAGGCACCCTTGCACCATGGTGCAAGGGTGCCTGCATTGCAGGGATGATTGTTCTTGTGCAGGAAGCGACACCTTTCTGCACAAAAACAATCACTGATGGCATTTTCCTTCTATGTGTGCTGTAGAATGCAGCACACATAGAAAGAGCAAAAAACGAGGAGAAATAAAGGTATTTCTCCTCGTTGTGCCACTTTAACGCCTCCCCTGGGGAGGGGTTAGAATCTGATGCATTCCCAGGTTTACAAAACCTTGCAAATCTGGGAATGCATCAGATTCCATGGGTGTTACGTGGGAACACCCACAGCAACACCCATAGAACGCTCCTTTAATGCAGAGTAATGTGTGAAAGGGGGCCATATTTACATGGCCATGAAAAGCCATGGAGGGTGGCTTTAAATGGCCATGTAAATATGGGGCGGCATACTGCGCCTCCAGAGCGTCACAAAAGTGACGCTCCGGTGGCATAAAACTGCTGCAGGGGCACTGTAAATATGCCCCTCAGTTTCAGTAAATGACCAATCGTTGGACTAACCAAAACATCCAGAGATGCAGTAGTGCATATGCAAGATAAATCTATAGCATTATGGATTTATCTTAAATGACGGTATCATCAGCACATAACATTACTTGAATTGGGGTTGCTGATAATTTAGGGTGAAAAGATCTAACGTTGGTCAGTGCCTGGTCCTCATCATATGCCTAAAGGAAAAACAACATGGCCAGAACACAGCCTATTTCAACCCCAAAATTCGAATAATTCTTTTCGAGACTTGCAACCCTTTGCCCACGTTCAATCAAACCAAAAGGCCACTATATAATAGATCAATAGCCCTTAAAGGAAAGGGAGGGGTTCCCCAACAGGGGAGCTTCAACCACCATTGACCATGATTTACACAACTGAAGGCTTACCAAAAAAAATTATGGCTAGCGTACAGTGGTGTGCAAAGCTCACAGACTGCCCTTCTAGCCTGCAAAGCCAGAGCAAAAGCATTATCTATAGTACCCATCCTGTAACAAAATCATGTTCGTTAAGATGGAAGTATGTCCATGTGCCTGCTGTTCCCCCCAATATTATTTTAGAGTACATTTTGGCTTTGGTATCCAAGGGTGTGATAACACAATAGTTATTTGGGCACCCCAGACTTCCCTTCTTGAACAATGGTGCCAAAACTGAATCACATCAAGAGTTGGTGTTGTGGTCCAACCTGATGTCTAGAGAAGAGATAGTAAAGCAGCTCAGTTTCACAAATTGTATTTGAAAACAGAAACTAGCATCCAAATAGAAAATTGAGAAGTAAATGCCCTGGCAGGTTTCAAGAAGACAATCATTTTTGTAGCTTGTTTAATATCTTTTGAATATTGGGTACCAAGCAGCTGACTTGAACCACATGTGATCCAGTTGCATACAGAGGTCTATCACGATAACGGATAAACTTGGAGAACTTTTTAGAATGTAATTATTTAAAGAGCTCAAGCCACTTTCTTTCTTGCCAAGCTGGTTTGCTTTATTATTATTATTATTAGGGGATTTGTAGAGCGCATGACTTCCCATGAGGCTTCCCAACGCTAAGTGATCAGAAACTGAGTAGTATAACCGTGACTTAGAGATATTGCTTGAACAGCCAAGTCTTGATCTCTTTTCGAAACTGTAATTCCCTGTCTATCAGTCTGTATTCCAACGGCAGGGAGTTCCAGAGTTTGGGAGCCAGATGGGAGAAAGATCTTCCTCCCCATCTCTCCCTCCTGGCCTTTGTTTGTATTAAGCGTTCCTCTGTGCTGGAACGTAGCCGCCTATTTGGTATATAAGGAGATATTAGCTTCCTGATTTTTTCCGGACCTTTATTATGGCGTGCTCTGTGAGTGATGATTAAGACTTTAAATTTAATTCTTGCTTCTATCGGAAGCCAATGGAGACCCACTAGGTGCTTTTTTACTGATTCCCGTATGGGAACGTTACAAAGCAGCCTAGCGGCTGCATTTCGAGTAACCTGCAATCTGCGCGTGACATATTTTGGTGCCCCTAAGAACACTGAGTTTCCATAGTCTAGTTGCGATGTGACCAGAGAATGGACCACCGTCTTCCTGAGCTGTATTGGCACCCTATCCAGGATTTTCCGTATGCTTCTCAGTAGTCCAAAGCAGGTTGCGGCAACCTTCTTGGCCTGTGTCACCATGCAGAAGTCTGTTTCTAACCAGAATCCTAGGCTTTTTATTATTTCTGTGGGAGTGGGTGGATTACCTAGGCAGCCCAATCTATGATGGGTCTGGGTATTGATTTGTTTCCGAGACATAATATCTCGGTTTTCTCCCCATTCAACTTCAGACAACTTCTCGTCATCCACTCGGACTCTTATCAAGCAGGAGGACAGTTTCTCCCCGTCTCTACTATTTTTTGGGTCCAGGGATATAACCAGCTGCGTATCGTCGGCATACGAGGTCATGGATATGTCAAATTCCTGCACAATCTTGGCAAGGGGCTCCATGTACACATTAAAGAGGGTTGGACTCAATGCTGATCCCTGTGGAACGCCGCACTTCAGCAGCATGGTTTTGGAGAGAGTGGAATTTTCCTGTACTTGAAATGTTCTTTCATTCAGGAATGAAGACAACCATTTGAGTGCCATGCCCTGAATCCCAATATTTGAAAGCCTTCTACGTAGTATTTGGTGGACCACCGTATCAAATGCGGCGCTCAAATCCAGCAAGAGCAGGACTGCTAATTTTCCCTGGTCTAGTGATCGTCTCAGGTCTTCTACCATTACCAGCAGGGCAGATTCCGTGCTATGCTGTACTCTGAAGCCCATCTGAGTAGGGTGAAGGCACTGGTTGGTCTCTAGAAATTCTGACAGATTTCTGTTGACATGTTTTTCTAGCAACTTGCCTACAAATGGTAGCTGGGAGATGGGACGAAAGTTCCCCAATTGCTCTCTATCTGCATTGGCTTTTTTTAGCAGAGGCTTTATCACTGCATGTTTCCAAGCCCCTGGGACTTTGCCAAGCTCTAGGGATTGATTCATAACCTTCATTAGTTTTGGTGCAATGATGGATGTTACTGTTCTCAGTATTTGCGGGGGCTGAGTCCAGAGGTGAGCCGGACTTTACCTTCTCCATCAATGCTTCTATGTCCTTCTGTTCTATGGGTGGGAGTCTAGTGATGACCTGTTGTGGGGGAACTATTTCCTGATTTTCTTCCCCCTCTGGTTTAATGTCTCCATTAGTATTAAAGCTACTGTAAATATCCGTCACTTTAGAGGGGAAGTATGTGGCCAGGTCATTACACCTCTCCTCTGAAGTTTCGGTTGGACCAGTATCAGTAGTTGGATTAGTCAAGGTCTTTATTACTTGGAACAGTTCCCTTGAGGAATTCTGAGCCCTGTTGATTTTTTCCTCAAAGAACTTAGCTTGACTCATTTTAATATTGTTATGATAATTTCTAATGGCTTTTTTATACTCTGTTTTGAATTGAGGATTGTATGTTTTTTCTCCACTCCCTTTCGAGCTTTTTGCATTTTTTCTTTAATTCCAGCAGCTGGGAGTTGAACCACCCTTCTGCTCTAGTTCTGGTTTTGGGCTGGAGTGCGACCTTGGGGCCCACAAGATCCAGGGATCGAGTAATCCAGGATTCCCATCTTGAGTATCCTTCTTCAATTGACCCTGGATCTTCAGTGTCCGGGTTTGCAATGTCTGTTAGGACATCCCTATTTATCAAAAAGAGAGGGGGGGTACGGTGGGAGCTGATTGTTAGGTCCAGTGACCCTTGCTCCTGATTGGTAACTGGTATATAAAGGGGGGGTCACTGTTCCTTAAGAGGAGAGTTCAAAGTGGAGAAAGAAAAGGTGTCCTGTGCTACTCTATGTGTGGGGACAGTGTGTCCTCATCATGATGCCCTCACACACCCCGAAGGATGTCATGCTTCATCATTGGGCTTTTTGCTCCTCGTCGGGCCGGCACTGCAATGCCCTACGGGTCCCCCGAAGGGTCTCTTTTTCGGAGATCTTTTGATGAAACAAGCCGTTAGGTGCATGCATGTGAGTGGAAGTGAGGTCTCAACTAGTGTGTTAAAAAATGACTGGAGGGAGAGTGGCTATTGTTTATTAAAGTGGCGGAGACAGAGAGAGGCATGCAGGTGGAGCAGCACAGCTGAATGGGAGAACCTTCCCATCGGCCCTCACTGATCTCATGAGGCCATAATTATAGAAATAAGGGAGACGCTACTCCTTTCCATCAACCTGGCGGCACTGAAAAATTTAGGCCGCTAGTGATACTTTATTTAAACTCACCTTGGTCCTGAAGAAGCGCTTTGGATCTCCTCCAGAGGCCACAGATAGCGCGAAACATGTCGACCACTAGAGACACCCACTAAGGACTCATATCTAGCTACTGAGGGACATAATATCCCACTAGCAGCACCACACCTTTTACTAATGACCACTTTAATAAACAATAGCCACTCTCCCTCCAGTCATTTTTTTAATACACTAGTTGAGACCTCACTTCCACTCACATGCACGCACCTAACGGCTTGTTTCATCAAAAGATCTCCGAAAAAGAGACCCTTCGGGGGACCCGTAGGGCATTGCAGTGCTGGCCCGACGAGGAGCAAAAAGCCCAATGATGAAACTTGTTAGGACATCCCCCCCATGCTAGATGATTGATCTTGGCCCAGCACCTTTTCCTTGTCGTTGCCATGGAGGAATCTTCCCTGTCCTCCCTTCCTAGCTTCCGTATCTCAAAAGGGATAAAATGATGGTCCGACCATGGGACCGGTATAGGTGTGGCCACTTTCATATCCGGGTCATTGGAAATTACCACGTCCAGGGTGTGTCCCTTGTCATGTGTGGCCGTTGTTACTAGCTGGGTCAGTTGTAAGCTTTATAGTTCTGATAATAGTCTTTTTATACTTGGATGGCTCTTATTTTCCATGTGCAGGTTTAGATCCCCCAGTATAGTAATGTGGGATTTTTTAGTTTTCTATTCTTTCTTTAAGCAAGCAACCCTGTCCATTAAGGAGGTGCTCACACTGCTAGATTTAGACATAGCTCGACCACCGTCTGTGGAGTTTTTTTTATCCCCAGGCATAAAATTGCAATATGGCTCCTTCTTAGACCAGAGCCGACTACCCCAGCTCATGCATTTCATGGTCAGGTGCACCAATATGGCTGATGAAGCAAGGTTTCATAAATGAAACTTGCTTGTATTCAATCCTCCTCACAGTATTAATTTATTAAACTTGTATTGTTAATACTAACCTTTGCATTCACGACACGACAGAAAAGGAAGATTGCCTATGTGTTTTACTAATGAATAATGCTTGTTTGTAATTCAAAATGGCCGCTATGCGCGGGAAAGCTCAATGCGCATGTCGCAACCATATCACATGGTGTGACGTCTTTCTTTGCTTGGTGGGAAACTTCCGCTTCTGCGCAGTGTGCATTAAAATGGCTGTTTAATGTTTTCACATGCTTCAGCTTGCTCTCATGTCATTACTAAATTGTCGTTTCCTAACGCGGGTTAGAATATATAATTAAATGGGAATAGAATAGAGAAAGTGGGCATACAGTGAAACATTTTATTTGTGATTTTAATATTTTCTTCTTGCACTTTTATTAGTTCGTAAACTAGGGCCTGGGTTGGTGACCTGAAACTCGAGAGGCAAATGGTTCTGCGCATGTGTCCTGTGTGCCTGCCAAATGAAGTCAATCTGGACGTCGTCCAAGGCCGCGACCCGATGGCCGAAGATGCTGTATTTTGGCTTTCCTGTTGCATATTGACACATTGTCTATGAAAATTGGTTTACATTTGTCATGAGACGGGTGGGAAATAAAGCGAATGTATTAATTTGAAGGGGTGGGAATGTAAAGACAATAGGCTTTACAATTTAGGCAAAATTGATATGGTGCGAGAATCCACCCCCTGTCCAATCAGAAGTAGTGGCCCCATATTTTAGTAACATTAAGGGGAGGTACATGGGCGTAGAAGGGTATAATAGAATATAGCATTAGTTAATTAGTCAGAGCATGCGTTCACGAAGAACAGGCGTCCATGCTGCCAGAGCGCTCTTAGCTCCAGACTGCCAAGCTGATCGATTGCAGACCGAATTGCTGTCCAGAGAGAGGTCCTGAGGAGGGGGCGGCAGAGTCCATTAGAAGGAAGGCACAGGAGAATCGAGGAGAAGTCGAGTATCAGAGAGGGGAACGACGCAGGCGTCGTGGTAGAGAGGTCACCGGTCCTGTCCTGATCCTGGAGGAGGTCTTTGCTCTTCATCCTTCCTGGGTCCTATTCTTTCAACTCCTTGGCTAAGGGGTTGGTTCTCGCACTTAGGTAAATATAATGCAACCTTTAGTTGCGCTGCTATCTCTATCCTCTCCTTTCTTTAAACACCGTCATTGATTACCAATAATCATTTCTATGCTTAATCTTAAAGCTTAATCGATTAAGTACCATGTGGCTCTGTATTTTACTCTGCTAAATCTTTAGATAAACATTTTAAAACTTCCTGACTCAGTGGTTATTTCAGGATTATGTATTATAATGAATGTCACTCATTTTAAATTTCCCAATTAGCAAAGGATTCATTGGTAAGTCATTACTCTTCAATCAGAAGGTAATTGGTAGCAGGGATTTGATAGAGAGTAACAACTGATAAAACCCAGCGTAAGTATTAGCGTAGTATGAATGTATGGGCCCAAGTGAGTATCTAGTGTATGAATGCTGTTTGCTAATATCGCGCTGGATCAGTTTTCTGGTAATCAGAGGATGGTTACTCTTTGTTAATTGGGTAATGAGAATTTTTATTTGTATTTTTATGAACTAACATCCGTGTATTCGAAGTTTGTTTTATGTTGTCTAGAATCCCCGGGGTAAAAGGAATAGCGGATGGTAAGTGGAAGCCATACTGCAGTGAGGTTATCTGCCAGGCAGAAATAGTACTGAAAAGTTAAGCAGGACTTTCAGTACTCGTTAGGGACTCTATGCGTGTGAGTAATAGCAAAAGAGTACGCTGGTGAAAATTTGATGTTATATCACCTAGAAAGGGTAACATTGGAGAAGTAACAGGTACTTCTGGAGCTTGTGTGAAGAGTAGACGGAAGTGTTTTACTCGTAGTGTATGTTAGTAAACGGAAAGGTTTTACTAAGTGTGAGAGAAAACTATCTTTTTCGAATTTAGAAGAAACTGGCACGATAGCGAATGTTTTATGTTGTTACTGAAATTTAATTAAGATTTATAGAGAAAAATAAGTTTGCGTAAATTTTTGTAAAGGGAGGGTCAGTTGCCGGAGAGGGAGCTGACGTCACTAAACGCCGCGCTGAGATTGGTTGAATCAGCGGGTGTGGAAAGACCCTTGTAAAGGAGGGGTCGGTAGTCAGGAGTAGTACTGACGTCATAGGTGCCGCGCTGGGATTGGTTGAACCAGCAAGGACAGGAAAGAGCAGATTGTAAAGGAGGGGTTGACAGATAAACGTCACCAAAAAGGCCACGCAAGGATTGGCTCGGAAATAAAAGATAGCAGACATTTGATTGGTCAAAATTATAGAAGCGAAATTCTTAGTGGATAAGGATTGCATGTTAAAACGCGAACCGACTTTAACAGGAATTCGTCAGGATAGGAGATATTTAGGCTTTGCAGAATATAATTTTATACATCGGTACTTACCCAAGATGTACGGAGAAAGGAGAAAAATGTCATTTTTACAAAAGATTAAGAATTATTTTAAAAAGGACAAACCAATCAAAACTAGAGAAGGAATTATTATTCTACCAGCTAAAACGCCAGCTTCATTTATGATGATGGAGAGAGGTTATCATACTTGTGTATGGATGGAGAATTGGATAGAATATACCAAAAATGATGGAATATTAGCATTTCCCGAGAATGGCACGTTCAATGGGCGAATTCTTCAGAATTTGAGATTGAGGATGAATGACTTAGAACCCAGACCTAGATTAACTCAGTACGAAGCTCTAGAAGAATGGGAAACCGAGGCATTTGAGCGGGATAGATCTAGAAAAATAGGAGTTATCCAGGATTTTTTCCCAGATATCTACGTGAGTCTAGGGACGGTCAGATGAAACAATGGAGAAGGGCAATGATTACATAAGGATTATATCCATTGTTCTCAGCAGAGGAGAAATTAGGAAGTGCACAGAAAAGACAAAACATTTAATGAGAAATTAGGAGTCTGAAGACGAATTTATGGAGGAAATGTTAAGAAATCCCCCACCATATCAGGAAGGGACAAGTGGATGCACCCCAAGTGCACCACCAAAAACTCCATTAGTGCCACAAGTAATGCATGAATTCACCCAGAGTAGAATACTTCATGACAAAGAAAAAGCCCTAGAAAAGACCAGAGCAGAATTAATACAGAAAATAACCCAGATAAAAGTACATCCTGATTCGTTGACCATACCTGTAACAATTGGTCCAGTAGTTCCATTATATGGTACTCAGGGAAGCTGTCCTCCACCGATACTTACACCTACTGCTGTGAATAATCCAAAACCTGAAGCTCCAGTTATAATTGAGGATCAATTTAGTGACTGTGAATCCACAATATCACTCATGGATTTGCCTATTCGAGGTTCTGTAAATAGCACTCCCAGAAAAGATGTACCTGGATGTTCAAAAGATGCAAGTTTAATAACTTCATCGGGAGCAAAAAGTGCCACCATAGTAACACCTGAAGATCTAGAAAGATGGGTACAAGGGTCAGTTAAACAGTGCACACCTCCGAAAATAATGGACATTCATAAATTAAAAGTCGAATTAGAAGAAATAATAGCAGGAAATGTAGGACTAGAACGCTTAAATACCTATGATGAAGAAGAATTATTGTTCTTGTGTAGGAGTATCACCAGAAATGTAAGGATATTCCATGAAAAATTATCCAACTTAGCACTACAGATGGGAATAGAAATAGGGAGATCAAAGGTACTACAGAAACCCTATAGAGCAGAATTTTCAGACAAAGATTTAGAAAATATGAATGCCTCTGGAAGATTACAAATAAGAGAATTAATGTTAGTTTTGCAAAAATGGGGAGACCTAGATAAATGGAAAACTAGGTGGGCCAAGAAAAAGGAAGAAGCACGAACAAGTAGAACAGCATCAGAATATGTGATGAAAGAAACAGGGAAAGCAGACCAGATGTATCCAATGCGAGAAGTTGCGGGAGGAGGATATGTACATGTCCCATGGAGCAGACAGGATATTTTGTCATTTACGAATGATTTTCCAAAGGTGAGAGAAAAACCAATTGAATGGTACAAGCAGGTTGACAGGTTTGTGAAGGTGTCAAAGGTATTGTTGAAGGATTTGGATGGTTTGTTTGACATAGTGGTACCTGCCGATTTATGGACAGATTGTAAAATTACAGTTGATTGGCCTAGTGATGAATATCCTAGAGATCCGAAAACAGGTGCCCCGTCAAATGATGTAATGAAGAAGTATCACCAGGTGATAACTTACCTGAAAGGGAAAATACCCCCGAAAGAAACAGATTGGGTAAAAATAGATCGAACTACCCAAGAAGCTAATGAATCAGTACATTCCTACTATGAGCGTCTATTGCAGGTATTTAAACAGTATAGTGGATTTGAGGACATTGGAGACAAGAACATGTCAGTTTGTGTATCGATTTGTCTATGGTCTAAAGCCAGAAATTTGTCAGATGATTAAGCAGCATATGCTGTGTTGGCAAGGGAAGCCGATTGACGAGATTTTGAAGTATGCGAAATATTGTGGAGACTGTTGGAACCGGAGTTACCGAATCCGTTACGGTAGCATGGCGCAAAGCGGGGAAAGGCACGCGAAGGCAATGTGTAAGGCAGTTGTGCAGCACACTCTTACTTTGACTCAGATATGCGGAGCAATAACCGGACACCACACCAGGCTTGTGTAATTAAAAATCAAGTTCCTTTATCAGTCAAGATTACGTTAGATTATGCAAATTAAACATTACAGTTCCTTAACTGGTGCACATTCTTTTAAAAAGACCCTCAACAGTTCTGGCCACTAAAAGGCCGCAGAAATCATCCTTTAAAAACCCAGCACCAATAATGATTCAGGTGCACTAACAAATTAGGGCCTAGAACATGCACAACACTTTTTGGGCATTAACATCCCTGGCCCCTGGGCACATACATCAGGCCTCGGTATTCAATACAGCCTGGGGTACACTAGGCGGGGAGGGAATCCTATAGGGAACCCCTCAACATGTCCAGCAGCTGGGGCTTCCCTATGAGGGGGACTCCTATATCTCCCGAGGTGAGGGTTAAATTAGGCTAGGGCCCTTTCCCACCAGGTGCCTCGCCTGGTGCAAAACGTCATTTAAGGCCCCTCCTCCTTATTCCCTTGTGAACCGTGGCCCCCGGCCCCCAGGGGCTTAACCTAGAGCCCTAGGGGCCTCCTGGGCTCACCTGCGGTGCTGTTGCTGGTTGCGGTGCCTCTCGGCGGACTCTCCTCCGGGCCAGCCCTCTGTTGGACGGGGCGGGGCCCGGCGCGAGTCTCACGGCCCTCCGGCCGGCGCTGCCAACTCCCCTCGAGGCTTTGGAGCCTCTCGCGGCGTTATCCTCCCGTTGGGGGGCCGGTATGCCACTCCTCCGGCCCCCGTGGAGTCAGGAGAGAGAGTAGGGACCCGGAGCGGGAGCCGGCAGTCCTCTCAGACGGCTCCGGCTTCCCGCGAGTACACAAGGAGTTCTTCCTCACCTCCGGAGAGACTGGAGGGGGGCGGGCTCTCGACGGCACCCAATCCTAGCGCGGCGGCGATTCTTCCTGGGGCTCCCGTTGGCAGTGGAGCCCCTCGGACGTCTTCTCGATTGGCTCCGGCTGGGCCAATCGCGTCGCGGCCTTCTCCTCTTCCGGGGGCTCCCGTTGGCAGTGGAGCCCCTCTGACGTCGTCCCGATTGGCTCCGGCTGGGCCAATCGCGTCGCGGCCTTCGTCGGTTGCTGGGCGACGCCTCCCGCCTCCTTCTTTGGCTGCGGGCTCCGGCGGGGCCAATCCCGTCGCGGCCTTTTCGGGGGCGCGACCTATGACGCGGTCAGCGTCCCCGGCCCCACGGCAACGGCGTCCACGGGCCTGGAGGCCGCAGTAGGCCTCAGCTTGGTTCACGCGGCCCTCGGGGGCTGCGGCGGTGTTATTCTTGGCCGCGCTTGCAGCGGCAGGGGTCTCGGGCCCGGCGGTGATTTCTGTGGGCTTCGGTGAGGGCGCGGACGGCGCACCTCACCACAGTTATGCACGGGGGAGAGGTCCTCCTCACCTCAGCTCCCCTCTTCACGAGGCGACGGCCGCGTCGGTCTTCCGGTCACAAGGTCAGTGACGGGGGGGGGGGTCAAGTTCTCCCACATGAAGTTGCAGCGCGGGGCGCGCTGACAGCCTTAGTCACCGGGCTGTGTGGGCAGGCTTCTTGGGGGACAGTCCAGCTGTCGGTGTAGATAGAGAGGGGGGTGAAGGCCTAGCGCTTAGGAGACAGCGCTTCGCCTCGTGATCCCCATTCGACGATTTACTTAAGTTCCTGTTACTCTTTGTTTAAAAGTTCTTCTTCTTATGAACAGGGGGGGGTTGTGAGTTGGTGATTCTGGGAGTGCGTGATGTTCCTCCCAGCACGCTGGAGATGGTTCCCTGGGTCCCCTCACACTGGGCAAGATCAGTGGGTGGTGGGCGTTCCTCAGCTATCTTACGGCAGCAGGGCCTTGACCCTGTCAGCAGCAGTAGTGTAGGTCTCCCCCTAGGCCCTAAAGTCTTTACTCCGGCGCAGGTTCTCCCAGGTTCAGCGGTGCCTCAACCTAACTAACTAAAAGGTTTTCCCTCCAAGCCTCTTATACCCCTAGGTCAGGTGACCCTCCTAAAGGCGGCAAAACGTAACTCCTCCCACAGCCCGGAAGGTTCTGGAACCTTCCACCTACCTAGCTATGGGGCCCAGAGGCGGGGACGGGATGGCTACTGTATCCCTTGTCCCAGCCTGACTCTGGCGACTAGCGTGTATGTGTGGAAGGCCCTCTGCTGTAGCAGGGGCCTGTGGCAGCCATCTTTAGTGAGAGAGCACCTGCACCTCAGCACTGACCAGCAGTGGCAAGGCGCCCGGAGACCTAGGTCCAGTAAAAATATGGTGGCAAAAATGAGGCGCAAAAGGGAAAAAAAACAGGGCAAGACCACCCTAGGGCTGACAGGTCTAACACGCGTCCACCCCAGCCGAAAGAGGGGAGAGCTTCCCAACCTCTAGGGAGTTCTCTTCACTAAGGCGGAAAAACCGGGAGAGACCGTCAGCGTGGTCTACACCGGGTCGATGTTCCACCCGAAAGTCCATCCCCTGGAGGGAAATGGACCATCTCAACAATTTGGGATTTTCGCCTCTCATCTGCATGAGCCAGCGAAGGGGTCTGTGGTCGGTCTGGATCAAGAAGTGACAACCAAAAAGGTATGGCCTCAACTTCTTCACAGCCCAAACCACAGCAAAGGCTTCCCGCTCAATGGTACTCCACCGCTGTTCCCGGGGGAGTAGTCTTCGGGAGATAAAGGCCACTGGCTGGTCTTGGCCATCGTCATTCAGCTGCGAGAGCACAGCTCCTATGCCATGCTCAGAAGCGTCTGTCTGCACGATAAACTCCCGTCCGAAGTCTGGAGTCCTGAGCACCGGGGCGGTGCACATGGCACGTTTAAGAGTCTCAAAGGCATCCTGGCAGGCAGCCGTCCAGATTACTCTGCGTGGCTGCTTCTTGGAAGTCAATTCCGTCAATGGCCCCACGATGGTTCCATACCCCTTGACGAACCGGCGGTAGTATCCTGTGAGGCCGAGAAAAGCTCGGACCTCTGTTTGGGTCTTGGGGGGCTCCCAGGCCATGATGGTCTCAATCTTGGCTTGGAGGGGTTGCACCTTACCTCCGCCCACCAGGTGTCCCAGGTACACGACAGATCCCTGTCCAATCTGGCACTTGCTGGCCTTGATGGTTAGACCAGCCCGTTGCAAAGCCTGTAGCACCTCCTGGAGATGCTGCAGATGGTCCTCCCAGCTGCTACTGAAGACAGCTATGTCATCCAGGTAGGCAGCAGAGAAGGCCTCTAGGCGAGACAGCACCTGGTTCACCAACCGCTGGAAAGTGGCTGGAGCATTTTTCAACCCGAAGGGCATCACCTGGAATTGAAAGTGGCCCTCGGGGGTGGAGAACGCAGTCTTCTCCTTTGCTCCTTCCGCCATGGCGATCTGCCAATAGCCTGATGTTAAATCAATGGTACTCAAATACCGGGCTGCTCCCAGCCGGTCAATGAGCTCATCCGCCCGAGGGATCGGGTGAGCGTCGGTCTTGGTGACTGAGTTGAGTCCACGATAATCCACACAGAACCGAAGTTCTGGTGTGGTGCCCGGGGGGGCCGCTTTCGGCACCAACACTACCGGACTAGCCCAAGGGCTACTGGAAGGCTCAATCACCCCCAGTTCTAGCATCTTGACAACCTCACCCTGGATACTAGCCTTGACCTTATCGGACAGCCGGTAAGACTTGTTCTTCACTGGCGGACTGTCCCCTGTGTCCACATCATGGGTACACAGGTGCGTGATTCCAGGCGTGAGGGAAAACAACGAGGCGTACTGCCCCAAGATCTGGCGGCAGTCCCTCTGTTGCTCTGGGGTCAAGGATGGGGCGAGGACTACTCCCTCTACCGAACCATCCTTCTCGTGGACCGCCAGAAGGTCTGGCAGAGGCTCACTCTCCTCCTCCTCACTTCCATCCGTTATCATCAAGAGAGTGAGCTCGGAACGCTCCTGGTGTGGCTTCAGGCGGTTGACGTGGAGCACCCTGTGGGGTTGACGGGGGTCTTCATGTCGACGACATACGTGGTCTGGCCTTTCCTTTCCAAGATCGCAAACGGCCCAGTCCACCGGTCCTGGAGGGCGCTAAGCTCTCCTGGCTCCATGACCCACACCTTCTGTCCAGCGTCCAACTCTACCGTCCGCGCGTTCCGGTCATACCATTGCTTCATGACGGCCTGACTCGCCTCTAAGTTGTCCGAGGCCTCCTTCCACAGCTTGGCCACTTGGCTGCGGAATGCCAGCATATAGCGGACCACATCACGGGGAAGCTTCGAAGAAGACTTCTCCCACCCCTCTTTGACAAGACTGAGGGGCCCCCGAACGGGGTGGCCATAGAGCAGCTCAAAGGGGCTGAAACCGACCCCCTTCTGCGGCACCTCTCGGTAGGAGAAGAGCAGACAGGGTAAGAGGACGTCCCACTTTCTTCTCAAGTCCTCGGGTAGGCTCCTGATCATCCCCTTCAAGGTTTTGTTGAAACGCTCCACGAGCCCGTTCGTCTGGGGTTGGTAAGGAGTGGAGAACCGGTAGGTCACCCCACACTCCTTCCACATGGCCTGCATGTAGGCCGACATGAAATTCGTGCCCCTATCTGACACCACGACCTTGGGGAATCCCACTCGGGTAAAAATCCCCATGAGGGCCCGCGCCACCACCGGTGCTGTGATGGTCCTCAGAGGGATTGCCTCTGGGTACCGGGTGGCGTGGTCTACTAGCACCAAAATGAACCTATGCCCAGCTGAAGTCGGCGGATCCAACGGCCCGACAATGTCAATCCCCACTCGCTCAAAAGGGGTATTGACCACTGGGAGAGGTTCTAGAGGGACCTTCACCTTAGTCCCTGTCTTGCCGCTTGCTTGGCAAGTGGTGCAGGTCTTGCAATAAGTGTCAGAAGTGACGCGCATCCTGGGCCAGTAAAAATGTGGGACCAAGCGCGCAAACGTCTTGTCCTGGCCCAGGTGTCCTGCTAGTGGTATCTCATGCGCCAACTCTAGCAGAAAGGCTCGGTGGCATTGGGGGACCACCACGGCCCTTGAGGACCCATGCACCGGAGCCTTAGGCTCACTGTAGAGGAGACCATCCTCCCAGTAGACATGGTAATTACCAGTCTCTGTTCCAGCTGCTTGGGCGTCGGCCTGTTGCCGTATGCCATCAAGCGTAGGGCACTCCCTCTGTGCCCGGCAAAATTCTTCCCGGGTAGGCCCTCCTTCCACCTGCCACTCTGCAGGGGTCGGCAGGTCCCCCACGGGAAAACCAACCACCTCAGCGGACTCCGGGGTCACCTCCGCGGGCTCCCCATCCATCTCACCGGGTGTCTCCTCCCGGACATCTCCTCGTCCAGCAGTGGGCTGGGCCCTTCTTTCAGGCTCCACCCCGGGCTGAGTTCCTTGTCGGGCAGCCATGGACCGCGTGATAACGCAAGTCCACCCTGGTAACCCCAACATCTCAGCATGGGCATTGAACTCTACCTCTCTCCAGGCAGTATGTTCTAAATCGTTGCCCAGCATACAGTCAACTGGCATGGCAGGGCTCACCGCAACCTTCATCAGACCTGACACTCCTCCCCACTCAAAGGGAACTTGGGCCACGGGGTAATGACCCAGGCTATTATCAGCCATCACAACCGGGTGGAACTCCTCAGGAATCACCTGCTCTGGGGACACCAGCTGACGTTTCACCATTGTCATACTGGCACCTGTGTCCCTCAGAGCCTCCACCTCCTCCCCGTTCACCAGGACCCTCTGCCGATACTTGGCAGTGTTCTCGGGTACCTGCACCCTTGGGATGATCTCCCTATCCCCCAGGGAAACTAAGGTCAAGCCTGTCCACTCACCTCCCCTACCTAGGGACAACTCCTCCCCAAGCGCTACACTGGCCACCCCGGGGGTCTTACCTCCTGTGGGGGCTGGGGTTCTCTTGCGACACTGGGCATCCCCCTTGTAGTGTCCAACCTCCCCGCACTCGTAGCACCGGACAGTTCTGGGCTGCTGACTCCTGTCAGGGTAAGTGGGTTTCTGGTATCCAGATTGGGATGGGAAACCTACCCCTCTCCCAGGCGGTCTATTTTGGGGACCTTTAAAGAACTCCCTCTTTTTATCTCCCCCCTCTTTCTTCTGGGGGAATACCTGTCCACCTTTCGGGGGATCCGCCCCGGCTCCCTTGTGGGACACCCGAGTGCTGACCCACGTGTCTGCCTCCTCTGCAAGCTCCCTTGGGTTGGTCAGCTTGCGGTCCACCAAGTACTGGCGCAGCTCCGGAAAACATTTCTCGAGGAGGTGCTCTCTCAAAAACAGGTCGTACAGCCCAGTGTAATTGTCAACCTCGCTGCCACGCACCCAACCCTCCAATGCCTTCCGGGCATAATCATAAAAATCTACCCAGTTTTGTGTGGTGAGCTTGTGGCTGTTGCGAAACTTTTGGCGGTACTTCTCTGGGGTGAGGCCAAACTTCCTGAGCAGGGCCTCCCTCATGATAGGGTAGTTGGTTCGATCCCCTTTTTCTAAGGTTAAAAGCGTGTCCCTGACTAGTGGAGGTATGTACCTATAAAGTCCTCCACCCCAGTAGCTCTCAGAAACTCTATGGGCCACCAAAGCTACCTCGTACGCCGTCAACCACTTGTCGATGTCATCACCCACACTAAAGCTAGCCATCACTTCCCTGGGTAGATAGAATTTGGGCTCCTGTGGAACCCCAGCAGGTACGCTGCCACCATTTCCTTTGCCTTCCATTTCCATTTGCAAGGCTCGGAGCTCCAGTTCTTTCAGGCTAAGCTCATGTACAAGCCTTCTTTCCTCCATGGCTAGCCTTCCCTGTTCTCGCTCCCTTTCCATCCTAGCCAACTCTAATGTCAATTGCCTCTGCTCCCTCCTGTCCTTGAATTCCTCTGCTGACAAACTCCCCCTGACGCACTACTGCCTGCCCTGGAACGTCTTCCTGGCAACACATTCTCGCTGACGTCAATGTTCAGTAGGCTCAGTTCTTCTGGGTCGTCTGCCTCCCTCTGCTCCTCCTCCCCTCTTCCCTCCGGGTGGGCCATTACCCATGCCCTCAAAGCTTTCTGAAGCACCTCCTTCTTGGCACCTCGCTTGACGGCCACCCCCTCTCTAGGCAGAACTCCTTGAGCTGTGCCACCGTGTACCTCTCTAGGTCGGCTAACTCAAACTCCATCCTCCTAGGTGGGGTCCCGGACAATTTAAGGAAGGGGTTTTAAATGGTAGGTAGCAGGTCTTAACGCAGGACTAATACCATCGGCAATCACAAAAGAGTTCCTTCTTACATTTCACTAGGTGTCTAATTGCGGCGCACTCTGAGTCACTGTAGGGTGCTGCACAAATACCAGTCCTTATCCCACCGCTGCCACCAATGTTGGAACCGGAGTTACCGAATCCGTTACGGTAGCATGGCGCAAAGCGGGGAAAGGCACGCGAAGGCAATGTGTAAGGCAGTTGTGCAGCACACTCTTACTTTGACTCAGATATGCGGAGCAATAACCGGACACCACACCAGGCTTGTGTAATTAAAAATCAAGTTCCTTTATCAGTCAAGATTACGTTAGATTATGCAAATTAAACATTACAGTTCCTTAACTGGTGCACATTCTTTTAAAAAGACCCTCAACAGTTCTGGCCACTAAAAGGCCGCAGAAATCATCCTTTAAAAACCCAGCACCAATAATGATTCAGGTGCACTAACAAATTAGGGCCTAGAACATGCACAACACTTTTTGGGCATTAACATCCCTGGCCCCTGGGCACATACATCAGGCCTCGGTATTCAATACAGCCTGGGGTACACTAGGCGGGAGGGAATCCTATAGGGAACCCCTCAACATGTCCAGCAGCTGGGGCTTCCCTATGAGGGGGGACTCCTATATCTCCGAGGTGAGGGTTAAATTAGGCTAGGGCCCTTTCCCACCAGGTGCCTCGCCTGGTGCAAAACGTCATTTAAGGCCCCTCCTCCTTATTCCCTTGTGAACCGTGGCCCCCGGCCCCCAGGGGCTTAACCTAGAGCCCTAGGGGCCTCCTGGGCTCACCTGCGGTGCTGTTGCTGGTTGCGGTGCCTCTCGGCGGACTCTCCTCCGGGCCAGCCCTCTGTTGGACGGGGCGGGGCCCGGCGCGAGTCTCACGGCCCTCCGGCCGGCGCTGCCAACTCCCCTCGAGGCTTTGGAGCCTCTCGCGGCGTTATCCTCCCGTTGGGGGGCCGGTATGCCACTCCTCCGGCCCCCGTGGAGTCAGGAGAGAGAGAGTAGGGACCCGGAGCGGGAGCCGGCAGTCCTCTCAGACGGCTCCGGCTTCCCGCGAGTACACAAGGAGTTCTTCCTCACCTCCGGAGAGACTGGAGGGGGGCGGGCTCTCGACGGCGCCCAATCCTAGCGCGGCAGCGATTCTTCCTGGGGCTCCCGTTGGCAGTGGAGCCCCTCGGACGTCTTCTCGATTGGCTCCGGCTGGGCCAATCGCGTCGCGGCCTTCTCCTCTTCCGGGGGCTCCCGTTGGCAGTGGAGCCCCTCTGACGTCGTCCCGATTGGCTCCGGCTGGGCCAATCGCGTCGCGGCCTTCGTCGGTTGCTGGGCGACGCCTCCCGCCTCCTTCTTCTTTGGCTGCGGGCTCCGGCGGGGCCAATCCCGTCGCGGCCTTTTCGGGGCGCGACCTATGACGCGGTCAGCGTCCCCGGCCCCACGGCAACGGCGTCCACGGGCCTGGAGGCCGCAGTAGGCCTCAGCTTGGTTCACGCGGCCCTCGGGGGCTGCGGCGGTGTTATTCTTGGCCGCGCTTGCAGCGGCAGGGGTCTCGGGCCCGGCGGTGATTTCTGTGGGCTTCGGTGAGGGCGCGGACGGCGCACCTCACCACAGTTATGCACGGGGGAGAGGTCCTCCTCACCTCAGCTCCCCTCTTCACGCGGCGACGGCCGCGGCGATCTTCCGGTCACAAGGTCAGTGACGGGGGGGGGGGTCAAGTTCTCCCACATGAAGTTGCAGCGCGGGGCGCGCTGACAGCCTTAGTCACCGGGCTGTGTGGGCAGGCTTCTTGGGGGACAGTCCAGCTGTCGGTGTAGAGAGGGGGGTGAAGGCCTAGCGCTTAGGACACAGCGCTTCGCCTCGTGATCCCCATTCGACGATTTACTTAAGTTCCTGTTACTCTTTGTTTAAAAGTTCTTCTTCTTATGAACAGGGGGGGTTGTGAGTTGGTGATTCTGGGAGTGCGTGATGTTCCTCCCAGCACGCTGGAGATGGTTCCCTGGGTCCCCTCACACTGGGCAAGATCAGTGGGTGGTGGGCGTTCCTCAGCTATCTTACGGCAGCAGGGCCTTGACCCTGTCAGCAGCAGTAGTGTAGGTCTCCCCCTAGGCCCTAAAGTCTTTACTCCGGCGCAGGTTCTCCCAGGTTCAGCGGTGCCTCAACCTAACTAACTAAAAGGTTTTCCCTCCAAGCCTCTTATACCCCTAGGTCAGGTGACCCTCCTAAAGGCGGCAAAACGTAACTCCTCCCACAGCCCGGAAGGTTCTGGAACCTTCCACCTACCTAGCTATGGGGCCCAGAGGCGGGGACGGGATGGCTACTGTATCCCTTGTCCCAGCCTGACTCTGGCGACTAGCGTGTATGTGTGGAAGGCCCTCTGCTGTAGCAGGGGCCTGTGGCAGCCATCTTTAGTGAGAGAGCACCTGCACCTCAGCACTGACCAGCAGTGGCAAGGCGCCCGGAGACCTAGGTCCAGTAAAAATATGGTGGCAAAAATGAGGCGCAAAAGGGAAAAAAAACAGGGCAAGACCACCCTAGGGCTGACAGGTCTAACAGAGACGATATTGAGGATAGACACAAGAAGTTACAGGAGAAGGTAATGTGGGCACAGGTGAAAATGGCTGAGAAACAGGGAATCAATTTGGAAAATCCGAGTGAAAAATCAAGGAAAAGATTCTGGAACGAATGGTGATACTGGGAATGGTGGAAAATTTAGAGGACGAATGAGTAGAGAAGAAGCTAAAAAGAAATTTCCTTGTCATGGATGCGGAAAATTGGGGCATTGGAAGGATGAATGTAAAAAGATTCGGAATAATAATGGCCCAAATCAAAATTTAAATCCACAGACGCAGAATGACTCACAGCAGGGTGTAAATCCTCAGAGTCAGTTGCCACCTGCACCTATTCAGGGTAATGTAAGCAGAGCAAAGCATGGTACAGACATCGGATATTCAGGAGGAAGTGGTAAGAATGATTATATGACATCACAATGTCTTTTGCAGGACGATTTCTGTCAATTCAGTCCATGATGGTGCCTAGGAGAGGGGAAGAAGGAGTGCATACTTGGCGCATCCTTACAGGTAGATCAGTCAGGTCCATATGTTGAAGGGAATGTGAAAGGTAATAATATTACTTTCCTTTTGGACACTGGTGCTACCCGGTCTACTGTGAGAACAGCAGACATTCCAGAACTTCCTCTCTCTGGTGAAAATATCCAAGTAGTGGGGGTAGCTAATCAGCGGATTAGAACACCTCTTACCGAACCAATGGAAGTTAAAATTGGAAACTTCAGAGAAATGCATCAATTTGTAGTGTGTGATTCTAGTCCTGTAAACTTATTAGGTACGGATTTGTTGTGCAAGATTAATTGTACCATTTTCTGCACACTGGATGGTGTGGCAGTTCAGACACCAGATGAAGATCATGTATATAAAATTATGATTGCAAAACAAGGTACAGAAGTAGACGAGATGTTTTCGTTAAAAACAAAAGATGAGTTGCCAGAAGAATTAAAAAGTACAGTAAACCCCATAGTATGGGATTTCACCGGAAAAGAAGTAGGACTTATGGCTAAAATAGATCCAGTTAAAATTACTGTAAAGGAAGGTGCCATTTTCCCAAATACCAGACAGTACAAAATGAGTGCAGAAGTAAAAGCAGGAGTCATTGAAGAAATAAATCGAATGGTAGAACAAAACATATTAAAAGAAGTAATGAGTAGCCCATGTAATTCACCTATAATGGGGTTAAAGAAACCTAGTGGAAAATATAGGATTGTTCAGGACCTGAGAAAAATAAATAAGATTGTGGAACCATGTTGTCCCATAGTGCCAAATCCTGCAGTAATTCTATACCAGATCCCTTGGAATGCAGGATGGTTCACAGTAATTGATTTGTGTCAAGCATTCTTTTCAATACCATTACATCCAGACAGCCAGTATCTTTTCTCATTTAAATTTGAAAACAAGGTTTATGTGTGGAATCGTGTTCCTCAGGGGTACACAGAAAGTCCTTCTATTTTCAACCAGATACTGAAAAAGTGCCTTGAAAAACTAGTGATGCCAGGAAGCTCAGTCTTAGTCCAATATATCGACGACTTATTGGTGGCATCGAATACCAGAGAGGACTGTGTTGTTGATTCCATAGCATTATTAAATCTTTTGGCAGAAGAAGGACATAAAGTCTCACCTGAAAAATTGCAATTCTGTACAACAGCTGTTAAGTATCTGGGACACCAAATTGAGAGAGGAAAAAGAAGAGTAACAGCTGAAAGAGTAGCTTTAATAAAGAAAATGCAAATGCCTGTAACACAAAGACAAGTGAGAATGTTCCTAGGAATAGTAGGTTACTGTCGACAATGGATACCAGGATTTTCCATGTTGGCTAAGCCCTTAATTAACATGACAAAAAAGAAAGCAAAGGACCCTGTTGAGTGGGATGACGAAAGTGTAGAAGCTTTTGTAAAATTGAGAAATGCCCTATGTTCAGCACCTGCCTTAGGCATGCCTGATTATAAAAGAGAATTTGCATTGTTCTGTCATGAGAGAGAAAATTGTGCACTTTCTGTCCTAACTCAGAGACATGGATTAGAAAGACGTCCTATAGCATATTTTTCTGCTACATTGGACCCAGTAGCAGCCGCGTTGCCAGGATGCCTAAAAGCAGTGGCGGCTACTTGTTTGAGCATTGAACAAAGTGAGTCAATTGTGATGGGACACCCTGTAAAAGTGTATGTTCCACATGCAGTTGTCATTCTGTTGACAAGAACCTGAACTCAGCATCTTACTCCTAGTCGGCTGACTAAATATGAAAGAATAATAATGGGTGCTGAAAATGTGAATATGGTAAGGTGTACTATAATAAATCCAGCAACCTTACTACCAGACCCATATCATGAGAGAATTAAAGATGATGAAGACGATGAACATGATTGTATACAAATTACAGAATTATGCACAAAACCACGCCCAGATATAGAGGAACAGCCTCTTAAAAAGCCAGACAGGGAGCTATTTGTTGATGGTTCATGTCAAAGACATGAAGATGGTAAACTAACTGCTGCCTATGCGGTATGTGAATTAACTGGAATAGTTGAAGCATCTTATTTACCAGGAGTCAAATCTGCACAAGTAGCTGAATTGATTGCGTTGATAAAAGCATGCAAAATTGGGAGGAATCAGAGAGTGACCATATTTACAGATAGCCAATATGGTTACGGGGTTGTGCACGATTTTGGCCAACTATGGATGCAGAGGGATTTCATGACTTCTTCAGGGTCCCCCATTAAAAATGGACAATTTTAGGCTTTACAATTTAGGCAAAATATTATGGTGCGAGAACCCACCCCCTGTCCAATCAGAAGTAGTGGCCCCATATTTTAGTAACATTAGGGGGCGGTACATGGGCGTAGAAGAGTATAATAGAATATAGCATTAGTTAATTAGTCAAAGCATGCGTTCACGAAGAACAGGCGTCCATGCTGCCATAGCGCTCTTAGCTCCAGACTGCCAAGCTGATCGATTGCAGACCGAATTGCTGTCCAGAGAGAGGTCCTGAGGAGGGGGCGGCAGAGTCCATTAGAAGGAAGGCACGGGAGAATCGAGGAGAAGTCGAGTATCAGAGAGGGGAACGACGCAGGCGTCGTTGTAGAGAGGTCACCGGTCCTGTCCTGATCCTGGAGGAGGTCTTTGCTCTTCATCCTTCCTGGGTCCTATTCTTTCAACTCCTTGGCTAAGGGGTTGGTTCTCGCACTTAGGTAAATATAATGCAACCTTTAGTTGCGCTGCTATCTCTATCCTCTCCTTTCTTTAAACACCGTCATTGATTACCAATAATCATTTCTATGCTTAATCTTGGGTATTGCGATTAAGTACCATGTGGCTCTGTATTTTACTCTGCTAAATCTTTAGATAAACATTTTAAAACTTCCTGACTCAGTGGTTATTTCAGGATTATGTATTATAATGAATGTCACTCATTTTAAATTTCCCAATTAGCAAAGGATTCATTGGTAAGTCATTACTCTTCAATCAGAAGGTAATTGGTAGCAGGGATTTGATAGAGAGTAACAACTGATAAAACCCAGCGTAAGTATTAGCGTAGTATGAATGTATGGGCCCAAGTGAGTATCTAGTGTATGAATGCTGTTTGCTAATATCGCGCTGGATCATGGCCCCAATTATGAGATGAGAGGAATTCCCACATGGAATTCTGCTCTGCTCAATTAGGAGTGGGCTGTGGTTCCCACATCTGGATTTACCGAATGATGGAACTTCTGACCAAGTTTTAGTGGCTGTAAAATCTGGCATGTGAATTCACCTTAAACAATGGGCTGCAATGAAGCCTGGACCAGTTCCTTGGTCAAGCCCGACAGTCAAATAAGGTATAGCGGGGATAGGTGAAAGTACCCATGACAACCATGCTTCTCCGATTCCCTACCTCTACGATCCCCAACCACATGCTTTAAGTCTGCCCCTATGCACAGACTTACCACCCGCTCATAGGCAGTTTTTTAACGTCTGTACTAAACTCCACAGAAAAGGGAATACAGTGTGAAATACTGCCCAGTAAATCAAGGTCTGAACAGTTATTCCCCCATTGAATGAGGATAAACTCAGTATAGGAGTAAATATGTGCAGAAATTCAAGTCATAAACCGTAATTTCGGACACCCAAAATTTCTGTTCATCTCTAATCCTAAATCGTGCCTTTGCAAGTAACAATTAGTTGCAATGCCATTCTTACCATAACAAGAATTTGCTGGACATTTTAATTACATTATCTAGTGAGAATAAAATAAGCTTATGTGTATTTAATACATTGTCTACCGGGGTTGAGAGATCCATTGATGCCCTTGCTGATATGAAGGATGATGTAAGGCGACAAAGAAACTTTAGATCCTAACCGAGTTATTCTAATCTCCCCTTCAACAAGCGCTGCGCAGCCAAACTTGCTTTTTAACACAAAATCTTCTCTAAGCACACATTAAACACAGGCACGACACAAAGCAGAGTCAGTGACATGCTCTACCTCAACACAAGCACACTAACGTCACTCCTCTCACTCAGAGCTGCACTCCCCATGTCATCACAAACTTGTCATGTGTCAGACCTAATTATACCAACAGCCCTCTCAGAAACACACACGACAAAGTCACACACAGCTCCCCTTGTTTTCACACATCATCTCTGTCTCCCGGATGCACACACTCAACACCGCCGTTACTCTAAAAAAAAAAATACACCTGGGCTACGTCAGAAGCAATACTATACTCAAGTCACCTTATGACAGACACCTTCACGTCATCTACACCCCCTTCCCCATGGCCATCGCCCTCCTCACATCAGAGTCACCTCAAACTCAAATACAGACTGGGATTCCCGCTCACACAAACGCCAAGGTCAAACTCACACAACGCACTCATGAGCAAAGAAACTACATGATTGTGTGGTAGGTCTGTGCTGTCAGCTGAGGAGAAACTGCCAGTAAAATAGCAGATGCAAAGAAACAGCCTGTACGGAGTGCTGCTCACAGACGAAGCCGGCAACAAACATCAATACAGACCACCACCAGACACAAACAGATTAACATACGAAAGGCAGCACAATCGAAACCGCACTGCCCACAGAACAACACACACACTAAGTAGTAGTAGAGAGTATAATAGGTAGCGTGTTTACTTTGGCACTGCGTGTCTTCATTTTCCTGCCAATAAAGCGCTCTGCATTGTGCTCGACTGTACACCCCCTTCTTGCACACGCACAGATGCCAAGGTCAAGCCAGCACTCCCTGGCAGCTCTCAGGCCTGTGGCCACCACACGCTAGCCCAATCTGCCTCCCCTGCACACCACCACAACATCTATCACTTTGTAAATCGCCGGCCGCCACCCTTCATGCACAACACGATACACCCCTCCCCCACCCTGCACTGGAGACAACCTTGTACACTCCCTTCCGATTACGTCGGAAAGAAAACAACTCTACCCTACAGCTCAAGCCTTCACTTAGTATGTGAGGATACCAGAGCCACCATGATTTCCTTTAATTCTAGAAAAGTAATGCATTCTGGGAGCTGTAGTCTTGGCCACTTAAAATGAAAAGGGTTTGTAAAAGTCTAGCACTGGAAACTGTACGGTTCCAACAGCCCGCAGTCATCTGGTAATCCTACTTGTCTCTAGACACCCAACACCCTACAACTAGAATCCCTCCCCGCCTGCTGTCCTGCCCGAAGCCTCTCTAGCCTGGGATTACTGATTCCCCAACTCTCACTTCCTCTTCGGTGCCCTACTTCCCGACTGGCCCTGACGCCCATTTGTCCTTACTGGCCGCTTCGATGAGCCCATTTATATGCCCCCCTCAATACGCCCCTTCTGCTCACCCAGCTCGGGCGGTTCCTCGGTGGGCACGGCGCCCCCGTCGATCACCCCGAACCCCTCGTCGTTCTCGATTCCCGCGATCTCGCTCTCCTGCTGGGCCAGGAAGGCGGCAGCGGGGTCCTCCTCCGGCTCTGCGGGCTCCCCGGGCACCCCGTTCTCCGAGGAGGAGAAGAAGCCAAAGTCATCGGCCATGTTTTCGTCCGCTACCGCTCCGTCCCTCCGTGCCCCCTGCGCTCACTGCTGCTCAAGGTAGGTGTGGGTCGGTGACCCCAGGACGGGATACAGCGGTCGGTCTACGGCTCTCGGCAGGCACAGGAGGGGCAGGAACAGAACGGCACTTCCTCCTTCTCCGGGTGGCAGGTGGAGCTTTTGCAGAGGGATGCGTCACCAACAACGCCGCAGAGCTCTCCGACCACCGTGTGGCAGCAGAGAGCAGCATCACTGGTCCTGTGCACTCCAGTAAACGCCATAGGGTAGAAGAGAGCACCGTCGCTGGCAGCTGCAAAGTTTCCCAGGTCCATGCGTGATGTGCTGCTCCAGTTCAGGGTTTTTCTTTGAATTGTGGGACTTGTAGTCCTGCTTTATAGTGGAATAAACAAGACTACCACTGGTAGTTGTTGGCATACCTGTGTGTGCTTCATATTATTCTGTTGGTGTGGGGGCGGCCTAGACCATACCCCCGCTTCCCGCAGAGGACGCCACACTGACGACAAGAATGGTGGCAGCCCCTGCTTGTTGGGTCCACTGAGTCCTGCCGCACTGTGTAGTCCCATGACGCCACAGCTGAGGCAGACGAGTCGCAGGCTGCGATAGAAATGCTGGAAAGCTGCGTTTAACTGGCGGGTGTGAAGTGCCCAGGGCCGGACTGGCCGTAACGGGCTCGGGCGGTTCCCCGGTGGACCGGAAGGGTGGGGGTTTTGGACCGGTGGGGGCTGTTTTTGCAGCAGTGCAATATCGGCCCTTGTACCAAAAGCTGCAGCAGCAGTGCTTCCCACCAGCACCCCCCACCACCTGCGGCCGTCCGACTTAATTGCCAGGGCCGGTTTGCGTTCCCAGTCCAGCCCAGCCCTGGAAGTGCCCCCCACCTGAGGTGAGAAGCAGTGCTCTTGGCCGCCGGCCGAGCAGCTCCTTGGAGGCAAAGTGTGCCTATAACTATACAGCAGTACAGTGGGGCTCATTTATATACATGCAGAGACCCTCATACCTGGGACATTACAGTAAGCTTCTCGGAAAATGAACTGAAACCGCTGAATCAATAAGTACCACCACATATGCGCTTCACTAGTGGAAAAGAAAAAGGGAAAAGAGAAAGAAGCACATAGAGCGGTGAGGTCAGACAGTAACAGGTGATTAGCAGAAGGTGCTGGGTGGCAGATACACCCGATGAAGGTGTGAGCCCTCACAGATTGCACATAATAGGAACAAGGGCACCCTATGCAATCCGCCGCAAAGACAGAGGCCGTGCTGGTGGCTGGCGCTCGATAACAATGCGCCACGAAAGGGACACTATGGAGCTACACACAATCTCCCAACAGGCACTGCCCACTACGCCTATTCCTCTGTCATGGTGATACCGACATTCAGCCAGCTGGTAGACCCTGCCACGGCCGCCCTGCGTTGGCGCCAATGGATCGGGGGCCTGCAGCATTACTTTCGTGCCACACGTGAAGCCAATGGGGTGGTGAAGAGGTCAATGATGCTCCACCTCAGTGGCACAGAACTTTATGACCTGTTTGAACACCTCCCTTCCACGGGTGAAGAGGTTGACTTTGACGCAGTGGTAGCAGCACAGAACCCCCACTTTGATCCCCAGCTCAACCCTGACTATGAGAGATTCAAACTGAGGCAAGCCTGGCAGGGGAAAGATGAGTCAGTGGATGTTTTCTATTCCTGACTTTGGAAGTTGGCAAGTACCTCCTGCATCAACATCAACCAGCCAGATGAGAACAGGGCCCAGCTGATTCAGGGTTGCCAGTCATCGTTCCCCAGGAAGCTCATACTGCGACTGCCAGGCATCTCACTAGACAACATCCTGATACTGGTGAGATCACATGAGCTGGCAGACATCCAGGCTGTGGACATGGAGGTGGCACTGGTGAGAGGAGAGACACTGGCGAGCACAGCCCGGGCTGTAACGGTGAAAGAGGATCATGTGGATGCCATCCTGAGACGCCCTGCGTGATATCATGCCACAAACGCACCCAACACGACGGAGAAGGGGTGCAGCAATTGTGACCTGACTTATCGGAGGCCCAATGTATGCCTGCGACAGGGAAAAGCATGCTCGAGGTGTGGGAGTGTGAATCACTTCGTGAAGGTGTGTCGGAGCGGTGGGCAAGGTGCAGCCGTGGGGTACAGAGGACGGAGGAGATCAACCCTGCAACAGCTGTCACTTGAAGAGTAGGAACCTGAAGTCCGACAAATTGGCTTGCCTCCGCTGCTCGCCCTGACGACGATGAAGTGTTCACTGTCTTGTTCATTGGCAAAGAAGTTAACCGCAAGCGATCCCCACTGATGTGCACAGTTAACATCGAAGGCACCCAGATCAAAGTGCTAATTGACACAGGAGCTCTGTCAATGTTATGGGCTCATTCTAGTTTGGCTGGATCATGCTGCGACCAGCACTGACCAAAGTACAAATCTACCCCTATGGGGGCACCGAGCCACTGCCATTGAGAGGAGTCATAGAGGTATTGGTGAAGAGTGAAGGGAAGTCGACAAAGGCCTGATTTAATGTAACCAGGGGTAACATGGGCATTAACCTTGGGTGCAAAATGGCCACAGACCTGGGGCTAGTTTTTTTTTTGCTCGGCAGGTGCATGAATCTCATGCTGTGGACATCCTGCGAGAATTCCCCCAGCTATTCGATGGGATGGTGCGTTTGAAAGACCTGAAGGTAAAACTACACATTTACAGTAGTGTAAGACCCGTCGCACTCCGACACAGGAGGGTCCCTTCCCACCACCGGCCACTGGTGGAGAAAGTACTGGATCAACTAGAAGAGCAAAGGGTGATCGAAAATGTCACAGGGCCCACTCCCTGGGTTTCACCACTAGTGATAGCTCCCAAGCCCAAACAACGTAGAGCTATCAGACTGTGTGTTGACATGTGGCTCCTGAACAAAACCATATGCAAAGAGCAACACATAACTCCCACAGTTGACGACACAGTGGCGGACTTCAATGGTGCCAAGGTGGTTCTCAAAGCTGTACCTCAATGCGGGCTACCACCAACTTGAACTTGACCCTACTAGTCGCTATATATTCACCTTCTCAACGCACGTGGGGCTCCGCAGATACAAGTGGTTGAACTTTGGAATATCAGCAGCAGCGGTGTTTCAGAACACCATTCGTGAGACCCTCTCTGGTTTGATCCGAGTGCTAAATATTAGCAACAACATTCTGACATTCTACAACAACATGCTTGAAGATCACTATGTAAGGTTAATGGCGAAACTCAAGCGGTTAGCGGATGTGGGTAACCCTACACAAACCCCATCAAGTTTTTTTGGGTACCTTTTCTCAAGTGAAGGTCTACAGGTGGATTTAAAGAAAGTTGAGGTTATCCGGAATGCAGCTATCCCGCAGAATGCATCAGAGGTGAGGAGTTTCCTCGGGATGGGCATTTAATGTGGGCATTTTATTCCAAGCCTGGCCACCATTTCAGAGCCGTTGGAGCCCTGACGAAGCATGACGTGCCATGGGTCTTGGACTCCCACTCTGACCTGGCGTTCCGGAAGGTGAAGGAGGGGCTGTTGGCAGATGCCACCATGGCGTACTTTAATCCAAGGTGCCGAACAGAGCTGGTAGTGGACATAAGACCCATCGGGCTTGGCACAGTGCTCTTACAAGAAAAGAACGAGGGGTCATGGGTCCCCATCGCCAATGCAAGTAGAGCGCTGACAGACACGGAGACCAGGTACACGCAGATTGAGCGTGAGATACTAACAATTCCAATGGGCCTGCTGCCATTTTCCCTTGTATCTTTGTGGGTAGCAGTTCCGGGTCATAACGGAACACAAGCTGCTTGTCCTGCTATTTGTGGGTACCGCCAGGAATGAGCCCCCTTGCTTCGAACGGTGTGCTGTGCAGCTCTAGCCATACACACTTGAGGTTGTGTATCACCCGGGTGTGAATAACCCAGCGGATTACCTATTGAGGCATCTGTAGGCACAAACTGTCGCTGGGGAAACAGAATAAGACAAGGTGGGTTGAGGAGTTTGTGAGGATGGTGGTACATGATGCCTGCCCACAGGTGTTCTCGAATGAGGAGAACCAGGAGGCCACGGAGCAGGATATGAGCCTCTCAAAAGCAAAAGAAGCACTCTGTAGGAGGCAGTGGCACAATTTATTGGATGGCGCCAAAGCACTGACTGCCGATGAGCAGGCAACAATGAGCCAACTCTGGAGGATCAGATGAACTAAGCGCCAGTGGAGAGGGTCTGCTTCTTTGTGGAAGACAGATCGTAATACCTAAAAGCCTGTGGGCGTGAGTCGTCGAACTGGCCCACCAAGGCCACCAGGACATAGTGAAGACAAAGGCAAGGCTAAGGGACAAGGTATGGTTCCCCAGCATGGATGGATGACAAGGACAGAGGCTGCCACTCCTGCGCAATAATGAGAGGAGAACCCCGGTCTGCTCCAATGATTACCGAAGAACCATAAAGGATTGGTCCAACCCCGACATGGTACAGGCTCTTCCTCCAGGATATACTATATCAAGAAAAGATAGACCTGTACAAAGAGGGGGGGCCTAGCAATAATTCATAGGGACACTCTAAAATGTTCCACATTTGATATCGCAGAGATTAAAGAAGCAGAAAGTCTAGGTTTCTGTTTCCAATTAGCGAGCTCAGTGGTATTTGCAGGAGCCCTGATCTATAGGCCGCCAGGGACCAGCCTTAAGTTTCTAGACACTTTGGGTGAAAGTTTTAGTGCCTTGATAGTTAGGTACTCCAACTTCACCATACTAGGGATTTCAATCTTCATCTGGAATTAGAAGACTCCCCAACCACAAAAGATTTTTAGAAACAATAGAAACCCTAGGACTTAAGCAGCTGATAACGACTCCTACGCATATTGCAGGGCATACCTTGGATGGGATTTGTACTAATTCTAATAACCTTATAGTGGACTCTCCGGCCACTTTAACTTGGTCCGATCACAAGTTCATCCCATTTGGGATTGGAGGTACCACTACACATACAGGTAAAAATTGCGGGCAGACCTGCAAAATAACACGAAAAAATTGGAATAAAATGTTAACGAACCCCAACTTGTACACGTGGGCAGAATCAGGCAAACCCACACTAACAGGGGATCCCTCGCTTGACACGAATATTCTTAATGACTGGATGGCCTCACTCGCCAATAAACTGGCGCCGGTGGCCACTTTCAGCAGAGTTTCCCGGGGCAAATACTCTGCTCCCTGGTATACCCCGCAGCTAAAAGAACTACAAGATAAATGCAGAAAACTTGAGCGAAAATGGAGGATTAACTATAATACTGAAGAGCTTATCATCTTTAAAGCAGCACTCAAAAACTATCACCAAAATATTAAACGTGAAAAGAAGGCCCACTATACTAATAGTATCAAACAGGCAGCATCTGATCAAACAAGCATTGGCATAGCCAATAGGTCTCGCCTTTGGGACCTTATGTGTTTAGCCAGAACTTTTGGCTATGTTGTAGAGCATTGTGGCTGCTGTGCATTATGTTGAAAAGTTATAATAAAAAGTGTTAAGCATTTTTGTTACCTTTATACAAACGAAGACGACATTATATACAACTGAAAAACCTGATTAAAAAAAAGATTTTAACATAAAAAATGTCTTCTAGTTTTTTTGTACTTGCACTGCTGGCAACTTCTTCCTGCATGTTCTCATGCTTGTTTGTTATAATTTTTTTTGTTATGGGGGAGCGGGACATAAATAACGGGGGAGTGGAGGTTGGAAAACAGTAATTTAATTAGAACACGAGCAGCGGACGGACACTAGGGGAGAATCAACAGATGCCAGATTCCAAGGGCAGACTGACGTGATGCTTAGGTGGTGCGCTGATGCAAAATGGTGGTGGTGAATGATGTTTGGTGCTCAGGTGGTGACACTATATGGTGTGGATTGGAGGTACGTTGTGGATTGTGGAGTTGAAATATGTTGTTTGGTGTGTAATTATGCAGTGTGTATTGGAAATGTGTGGAGTTGAATTGTGTGGCCTGGAACTGTGGTGTTGAGTGAAATTATGCTTAGTGAAATTGTGTAATTATGTGGTACTGAGTGGTATTATGTTGAGTCTATTTATGTGGCATTGAGTAGAGTGTAAATATGTGGCATGTAACTATGTCACACTGAGTGGTATTATGTGGAGTGTATTTATGTTGCATTGAGTAGAGTGTAATTATGTGGTGTGTAATGATGTGGCACTGAGTGGTAATATGTGGAGTGTATTTATGTTGCATTGAGTAGAGTGTAATTATGTGGCTTGTAATTATGTGGTACTGAGTGGTATGTGGGGTGTTCTGTTGCATTGAGTAGAATATAATTATGTGGCGTGTAACTATGTCACACTGAGTGGTATTATGTGGAGTGTATTTATGTTGCATTGAGTAGAGTGTAATTATGTGGTGTGTAATTATGTGGCACTGAGTGGTATTATGTGGAGTGTATTTATGTTGCATTGAATAGAGTGTAATTGTGACGTGTGATTATGTGGTACTGAGTGGTATTATGTGGAGTGTATTTATGTGGCACTGATTGGTATTATGGGAGGTGTATGTTGTATTCAGTAGAGTGTAATTATGTGGCGTGTAATTATGTGGCACTGAGTGGTATTATTTGGAGTGTATGTTGCATTGAGTGCAGTGTAATTATGTAGCATATAATTATGTTGCACTGAGTGGTATTGTGTGGAGTGTATGTTGCATTCAGTAGAGTGTAATTATGTGGCGTGTAATTATGTGGCACTGAGTGGTATTATTTGGAGTGTATGTTGCATTGAGTGCGTAAGACAGCATAAGATAGGCTCCTTGCTCCCCCGCAACCCCACTTGTCATTTGCCATTCTGTGGATCAACACGAGGGAGCCAGACAGGGAAAGGCAAGTTCACGGGTTATTTTTATTTGGTCAAAGTAGAGAACATGGAAGAGGCAGCAAAGTTCCCTTAGCTCCTTAACATCAGGAGGTCCGGCAGGGGTCGAGAAGGATTCTTCCTTCCTTTGCGTAGTCGACGGTTGTAGCCTCAGCGCCAATGTTCAAAGAAGAAAAGAAAAGAAAACTATGTCAGGATGAGTTTACTGAGTAACCAGTATGGTAGGGAAAAGGAGTGAAGGAGTAAGCACCCGGACCGTCACCAAGTGAATCACGCGTGCAAGGTCAAGGGAGTGTGGGACTACCGGAACCCTCCCGCTAGCCCGGGGACTTCTCCTCCTGTGAGGTAGTACTAGCCCTTTTTGCGAACCACCCTCGGAATCGGGCACGTACCTCAGGAAGCCACGCACCTCCAGGTACGTGGCTGGCGTTCTCGCGGTACCGGTTTGGGTCCGGTTTCCCTTCTTGGCGGTGCTCTAGGTCTCTTCGGTCCGTCTCCGTCTCCCTCTCACGGCGGTACCTCCAGTTCCTGGAATCGCCTTCCGGTGTTGGTGTTCCTCCTTGGAGCGGTGTACGAGACGTGATGTCCGGAGTCTCGTCTCCTTCTCCATAGTCGGCAGTCGGGGATTCCTGCACAGAGTCACACTGCTGGTCTCTCTCTCCCCATTCAAATCCCGGGCCAGCTGCACACGTCACCCCAAGGGAGTCACGTGACAGGGTCACAGGGGGGAAAACGTCATCGAGGTGATGATCGGTCTTAAAGGGGCCGCAGGCTCCTGGTACGGGTGTCTCCCATGGCGACTGTAAACAAAACACAGGAGAGAGGTAAGGGGGCATCTGTCCGTCGTCTTCCTCCTCCGTCTGATCACGGAGAGACGCTTCATGACACACCCCTCCCCTAGACAGTTCACGGTCGGGGAACTGTGAGACACGTGACAAGAAATCAGCATTTGCATTACAGATGCCCTTCCGGTGTCGTATGTCAAAAGAGAAGGGCTGTAGGGAGAGGAACCATCGGAGGACCCTGGGATTATTACCCTTATTGCGTGCCAACCATTGGAGAGGAGCATGGTCGGTATAAAGCAAGAACGGGGCTCCCTCCAGATAGTACCGCAGTTTTTCCACCGCCCATTTAATCGCCAGGCATTCCTTCTCAATGATGGCATAGCTCCGTTCTCGAGGAAACAGTTTGCGACTAATAAAGGCCACAGGTTGCTCGACTCCGCTTTCGGACTCCTGGGACAAAACCGCCCCCAACCCCGTGTCCGAGGCGTCTGTTTGAAGGATGAAAGGACGGGAGAAGTCGGGACTGATCAACACAGGGCTGGAGGTTATAGCACATTTCAGGTCCTGGAAAGCTTGGAGAGTGCTCGTGGAGGGTGTGAGGAGTTCTTTCTCTTTTACCCCTTTCTTGAGGAGATCGGTCAGTGGGGTAGCAATTTGGGAATAATGAGGAATAAAGCGGCGATAGTACCCTAGCAACCCTAGAAACGCCCGAACACCTTTTTTAGTCACAGGGAACGGTGTATTGGTTATCGCTTTAATTTTCTCGTGCTGGGGCTCAATGACACCGTCCCCCAGGAGATAACCCAGGTAGCGGACTTTTTGGTAGGCCACCCTAGACTTTTTGGAGTTAATGTGTAATCCCGCGTCTTGGAGGGCGCGGAACACCTCCCGACAATGTCGTAGATGGTGATCCCAATCTGGACTGTATATGATGATATCGTCCAGATAGGCAGACGAATAACCCCGATGTTGTCTTAATACTATGTCCATTAGGCGCTGGAACGTAGCAGGGGCCCCGTGCAGGCCAAAAGGGAGGACTGTAAACTCGTAAAGCCCCGAGGGAGGGGAGAACGCAGTTTTGTGTTGGTCTTGGGGAGAGAGCGGCACTTGCCAATAACCCTTGGTCAAATCTAAAGTGGTTATGTATTTGGCTTCTCCCAATTGCTCTATCAGTTCGTCCACTCTAGGAAGGGGGTAGGAATCGAACTGTGTGATGGAATTCACTGCTCTGAAATCTATACAGAATCGTACAGACCCATCGGGTTTGGGCACGAGGACCACTGGGGAGGACCAATCACTTTTGGAAGGTCTTATGATGCCGGAGGAGAGCATGCTCTGTGTCTCCTCCGCTATGGTTGCTCTCCGTGCAGCAGGGATGCGATAGGGGTGCTGCCTTATGGTCTTCCCCGGTACAGAGGGTATGGTGTGTTCCATCAAGTGTGTCCGTCCGGGCACATCAGAAAAAATAGAAGAGAAGACAGATAGCAGGGTTTGTAAGGCCTCCCTTTGGCTTTCCTGGAGAGACTCGTTTATGTCTAGAGCCCCTATGGTTGTCAAAGGTGTTTCGGGGTGGGAGGTTAAAAGGACATTATGTCTAGGAGGAGTACCCAACCATTTCTTTAGCAAGTTTATGTGAAATAACTGAGTCTTATTTTTGGAAAGGCGGAGACGGTAGGTGGTTAACCCAACCTCTGTTATTTCGTAAGGCTCTTTCCATTCCGCCCGATGTTTGGGGAGTGACGATGGGAGAAGGACCAAAGCCCAGTCATGTACTTGCAGATGTCTCCACTTCTTCCCCTTGTCATAAAACAGTTGTTGTCGTTGCTGAGCCTTTTCAAGGTTGTTATGAGCGAACTCCCGTAACTTAGACAACCGTGACCTCAATCCCTTTGAATAGTCAAGGAGGGCTTGGGTTTCTTCAGGCGTTTCTTTTTCCCAGGCCTCCCTTGTCATCTCCAGGAGAGTATGCGGTTGTCTGCCGTATAGGAGCTCGAAAGGAGAACAACCAAGGCTACTTTGCTTCTGACAACGGATAACGAATAATGCCAACGGTAACAAGGCATCCCAGTTTGGGCCTTCCGCGGTCATCATCTTTTTCAAGGTGAGTTTAATAGTACCATTATAGCGTTCACATAAGCCGTCTGTCTGTGGATGGTATACCGACGTCTTAATTTGGGTGATATCTAAGGACTTACACACTTGGGCCATCAGTTTTGAGACGAACGGGGTGCCTTGGTCCGTAAGGATCTCATGGGGGAAACCGACACGGGAGAATAGTTCCATCAACTTCTCACAGATAGAGATTGTGTTAGGGGTTCGCAGGGGAAATGCTTCCGGGTAGCGGGTAGCGTAATCTATGATGACCAACGCATACTGATTACCCTTTCGGGATTTAGGCAAGGGACCGATAAGGTCCATCCCAACACGACCAAACGGTTTGCCTATGATTGGAAGGGGTTGTAACGGGACAGCCGGAGGGCGATATGGGTTTTTCCTTTGACATACTTCGCATTCCTGACAATACTTGGAAATGTGTGCGTGTATACCCAGCCAATAGAAGTGTTCGAGGATCGTTTGACTAGTCTTGGGTGCTCCCATGTGACCCTCCAAGCGATGACTATGAGCGAAGAACATGACCTGTTCCCTGAAAGCCTGGGGTACAAGTAATTGTTTGGTGGTGTTGGCTCCCCCTACCCTATAAAGAAGGTCTTTTTCAATGACAAAGGCAGGATAGGTAGTAACCGCCGGAGAGGCCTGTTGCCAGGCGGTTTGGAGGGTGGGGTCGGTTTTTTGAGCATATCGGAAACTCCTGTCCTCTTGCCAGGGAGCCTGACTGAGAAAAATGGCTGTTCTGTCTGGGGCCCTTTTGATTTTACTGTGCAGTATGTCCATGAATTCGGGATGATCCGTCCCTAGAATAATCTTTTCGGGTAGAGTAGGCAATACCCCTACGATAGCCTGTAGGTCCCTCCCATCGTGCAGCCTCACTTTCACTTGAGCCGCTGGATAGGCCTTTACATCCCCATGAACGCACTTAATGGGTATCAACCGATGTGGAATGATGTCTTTTGGCGTTATAAGGGTGCTTTGGATGACGGATTGTCTACAACCCGAATCAAGGAGTGCTTTCACATAAACCCCTCCTAAGACCAAACTTACGTAATAGCCTGTTCCGAACTCCTCCGTATACAGGACATGTCGAGGTAAATAATTTATGTCCATGGGTTCTTCGGGGGTCTTTTTCAGGGGGCAAAATCGGGCTATGTGACCCCAGGTACCACATTCAAAACATTGCGGTCCCTTACTGGGCGTTGCTTCGATTTTAGGGGGTCGGGGTTTCATATTCTCGGGAGTGATTCTGGGTGTCTTCTTCTCTGGCTTCCCGACACCTATTCGTTGTTTGTTCTCTCCCTCCCAGAAGGGTGCCCTTGGTTGTGCACGGGAATAGGTGGTCGCCATTTCTATCGTCTGGTCCAGAGTAAGACCAGTGTGTTGTTTCAACCACCTTTGCGTTGGATAGGGTAATGCCTCCAGGAACTGTTTCAGATAAATCATGTTCATTATTTCGTCCTTGGTATGGTCATGGGGCCGTAACCACTTATCAGCCGCAGATTTCAATTTATGAAACAAGGTTTTTGGCGTGTCTCCAGGTTTCCCCTTTTCCCTTCTAAAGCGGGTTCTGTATGCTTCGGCATCCAGCCCCAGATGGTCTAAGATGATTCTCTTTATGTCTGTATAGGAGGTAACACCCGCAGGATTGGCAGCTTGATACGCCTCCTGTGCTTCCCCAGTTAACAAAGTGGCTAAGAAGAAGGGCCACTTAACTTCGGGCCAACCCGAGGCACGAGCCGCACGCTCAAAATTGAGGAGGAAAGAGTCAGGATCTTCCCCCTCGTGATACTTCTGTAGGGGGACGGTTGGGAAGGCGGCGGAAGCCCCCTGTCTTATTGGGATTGCTTTGGCGAACTCGTCCTGTCTGTCTGACATTTTATAGAGGTTCTCCATCTGTTGGTTCATTGTGGTGCTGAATAATTCCCTATCGGCCTGAGCCGATGACATATGCCTTTCCAGGGCCCACTCGAGTTTTTCTTGTCCCGAAACGACATGCTGGATAAGGTTCTCCATTATTAGCAATCTAATGGACAATGATCCCACTTCTGACACCACGTGTGGATCAACACGAGGGAGCCAGACAGGGAAAGGCAAGTTCACAGGTTATTTTTATTTGGTCAAAGTAGAGAACATGGAAGAGGCAGCAAAGTTCCTTTAGCTCCTTAACATCAGGAGGTCCGGCAGGGGTCGAGAAGGATTCTTCCTTCCTTTGCGTAGTCGACGGTTGTAGCCTCAGCGCCAATGTTCAAAGAAGAAAAGAAAAGAAAACTATGTCAGGATGAGTTTACTGAGTAACCAGTATGGTAGGGAAAAGGAGTAAGCACCCGGACCGTCACCAAGTGAATCACGCGTGCAAGGTCAAGGGAGTGTGGGACTACCGGAACCCTCCCGCTAGCCCGGGGACTTCTCCTCCTGTGAGGTAGTACTAGCCCTTTTTGCGAACCACCCTCGGAATCGGGCACGTACCTCAGGAAGCCACGCACCTCCAGGTACGTGGCTGGCGTTCTCGCGGTACCGGTTCGGGTCCGGTTTCCCTTCTTGGCGGTGCTCTAGGTCTCTTCGGTCTGTCTCCGTCTCCCTCTCACGGTGGTACCTCCAGTTCCTGGAATCGCCTTCCGGTGTTGGTGTTCCTCCTTGGAGCGGTGTACGAGACGTGATGTCCGGAGTCTCGTCTCCTTCTCCGTAGTCGGCAGTCGGGGATTCCTGCACAGAGTCACACTGCTGGTCTCTCTCTCCCCATTCAAATCCCGGGCCAGCTGCACACGTCACCCCAAGGGAGTCACGTGACGGGGTCACATGGGGGAAAACGTCATCGAGGTGATGATCGGTCTTAAAGGGGCTCCTGGTACGGGTGTCTCCCATGGCGACTGTAAACAAAACACAGGAGAGAGGTAAGGGGGCATCTGTCCGTCGTCTTCCTCCTCCGTCTGATCACGGAGAGACGCTTCGTGACACATTCCTTCCTTTTATCCTCCAGGCAACGAGGGCAGGCAAGAGGGAGGGCGCAAAAGCCATTAAGGAAAACTAGGGGGAGAAGCCTTTAGCCTTCGGCAGCTCCTAGCACTCAGCATTTGGCAGCAAACAGCTGCACCCAACAGTGAGAAGTCAGCTACCTGCAGCTTGAAGCAGGACTAGGGACAAGGAAAGAGAGCGTGGTCACCGTTAGGGGTGACTGCGAAGTGCGTGCCCAGTGAGTCTGCGGAAGCGGCCCAGCTAGGCTGAGTGCGGCTTGCAGCTCAGCATCGAGCCCTGCTCTCTTCCTCCTTCCCCCTGCTTCCCAGCCTGCTCGTGTGGGTCGCGCTGCTCGTGCTGCTCAGACTGCCTACACAGACAAGTTCGAAGGCCAAAGCCGGAGCTTTTGGCTTCTTGCAATTTACCTGGTCACCGGATCACAGTGAAGCATGCAATCAGGGAAGCAGAGGGGCACGGCCCCACCAAGGAAAAAGAAGCAGAGAGCAGCACATAGGACACCTACACCTACATCTACTGTAGACACAGACCAGTTACTTGACCTGCTGCAAAACACACCAGAAAGCACTACAGACAACACCCTCCATCCGCTCACACTGAAAGCTGGACCTACGGGCTACAAGTCATTTGGCACGCAACCAAAAATAACGTCCAAATTTGCCTTTCTGAAAGACGCAGGGTCAGCCGTTTTCTCTAGTAATATGGGTATCAAGGGCTTACCTGTTCCTCTGAGCCCCATCGTGACCATCGGCAAGCGGAGCCCTGACGCCATCATCAAGCCTGGTAATTTGGTAAATCAAACAGTCACAGCCACTAGTAATTTCGAGGAGCCAGATACGCCCCACGGGGGGGGAGATACTAATACAACCTCGCCGGGCAGTTCAGGGGTCCTACCAGCAGCTCCAGGGGAAGAAGGGCGAAACAAAGCAAAGAACACACCAAATCCCCCAGAAACAACGAACAATTGAGCAGCTACTCCCGTAGTCATTCCCCCTGCTAGCTCGGACCGCATGTCTGAGTTTATTAATTCACCAACAAAGCTGGGCACACAGGGCAGTTTTAGCACTAAAACAGAAGAAAGCGTGGAAACTTCCGCTAACTCACCTTACGTACCGAAAGTGTATCAACTACAAAGCGGGGACGGTGCGAGTGAGCTCGCCCCGTGTACACCTAAGGGGCAGGGTCGGATCCAGCCTATGCCATACGCTGAGGACGCTTGCGTACTGGAGAGAGATCTCTCCTTCATTCAATCAAAAGAATGGGAAAACATGCTTTCATCATATGGCGAAGACGCCCCTAACCACCCCACGCCCTCACCGGTCCCAAACGGGGGGAAGGAGGAGGAATTCAAACAAGAATCGGTATGGGCCACAGCTTTGGACATTCTACAAAGGTCAGCCGACGCCATGACATACCAAGCTAATAAAATGGATATACAAATCAGCCTACTAAACACACTGGCGGTGTACGTCGCTAATATAGATGATAAAATCACAAATCTAAACAATCTGATTAGGAGGGCCCAAGCGGATGCTGATCTCCCGCGACAAGGCTGCGACTGTTCACCAATAATAGGCAAACTAAGTACGCTCCCGGAGATGATGGCGAAGCTGGTGGTGGACCTAAAAGAAATCACCAAGGCAAAGCTTTTCCCTTCAAGCAAAGGAGTCGGCGCTACAAACCCCGCCAACAGCGCCAAAGAGGTGGCAAACCCAGGGGCCAGGGGGGACGAGGCCAGGGCTACGCCATTGCCCCCGGAAACACCGGCCACAAGCAGCGAAAGGACCAACCAACAAGAGTCCCCAGTTGCTGGAAAAGTAGTGTCCACTTCAACACATCCATTAGACCAGAACACGGAGGATTTCAACTGTAAGGGAAAAAAGCAAAGAAACGAAAGGGCCGTAACAAGATCCGCCGAATTACGCACGACTCGAGTCTTTACCCATTGTTCAACACTCACACACTAGCAGCTCAAACAGGACATAAGGATACAAAAAGAACCGAAGAGGTAGTTAAGGAAGAGGAGAAACCAATTACTTCATATGGCATCGTCAAAGAGCAACAGACTGGTTCCCTACACCCTAATGAGGAGAAGGCTCCCGCCGAGGAAGACCTTGAGCCTACGGGAAAAAGAGGAAAAACAGGGCCATCTGACAACAGCCAATGGCAACTCTCGGACCCCACATCTTTGCCTTGGGTAGAGGGCTCAAAGCGTACTTGGCATACAGAACATTTGGGCAGCACTAAAACACCTAAGCAGGCTCAAGTGAGCAGCCGGCAAATAGAACACTTGGGCGGCATCAATTCACCCAATCAGGTTCATGACAGCGGGGCGCAAGTCGGCCGCGGTGCAGCCCAAAAGAGCCCTAGAGTACCGAATAGGTCTGATCCTTCATTAGTCCAAAAAGTAACTAAGGATGTAGCCCCCGGAACCTGCGCAGGAAACTTCGCTATGCATGGTATGCTGGGGACAGAGACTAGGGCTGGTCATCCTGAGGCACCCCCTGGGCAGGTTTCTCGCTACAGGGATCTGAGCCAAAGTAACCTTACTAACTGTGACCAAGAGAACATCCACTCTGCAACCAAACATGAAGGCCTTCAGACTACTAGGCCATCTCAAGCAACTACAACTTTCACTCTTTTTTATCCAGAGTACAAGTCCAAAGGCAGCTGTGACACACTAAATCGTGGAAATATCATGAAACTAATAGAAGCCATAGGTCTGTCAAACGAAGTTACATCACAAGACATCATCTCAATAGAATTTATTGCACCAGGCCAGGGACAAATAAACGAATCCACCAAGGTCACCTGGTGCTCTGCGGAGGCATCAAACAAAATCTTGAGGCATATGGAAACCTTTAAACAGTGGGGCATTTCCATAACCCCTGGTAAGGAACAAGGCTACCCACACGTTCTTCACATCACCCGGGCCGCGGAGCGCCCATGCGAAGGACCAAAACCAGTCTACTCGGTCCTGAGGAGTGCCCTGGGCAAAACCCTCACCTCTAGCTCAAAAAAAGCAAGCGACGGTCGGCACATACAAAATATAGGACCGGAACAGGCCAGTACATGGTCATGGCTGGCAGGGTCACTAAACACAACCAGACTGCTACGATGACAAAACAATGGCCAAAAGGCTCATGAAGGCAGCCCACTAAGGATATGTTCCTGGAACATTAATGGGCTAGCAAACAAACTCGGGGATGAGGCCACGGTTTCCTAGTTACGGTCCTTCGAGATTATTCTATTACAAGAGACATGGCTGGCAGAGCCGCAGCACCTCGAAGGGTTTAAAATTCATCACCATCCAGCAACTAAATTGAAATCCCCCGGACGATGTAGCGGCGGCTTAGCTATCTATATATCAGCTAACAGCGCAATCACTTCATGGGATCTAGCATGCTGCTCCCAGGTTCTTCAGTTAGTGGGCATCTCAATCAGAACTTTCAAAGGTCAGTTCAGGACCGTAATTTTATTGAACGTGTATATCCGTCCTAACTCAGCGTCTAGTCTATCCCTATCCGACGAGGTGATCACGACAGTATTAAACATGAGATCTGGGTTCCCGAATGCAGACATCATATTATTTGGAGACTTCAACATGTGGCTGATGTCTGACCTACAAAAGAACGAGGTAATTAAGCTGCAGGAAAGCGACTGGGACATACCACCGCAGGACCGTCCTGGATGTAGCAAGGAGGACCCAAAGGGCCGCGTCCTCCAAGGCAATTTGGAACATCTTGGCCTTAGAGCACTCAACGGCTGTTTTCTTCCTGATAAGCCGCCCGGTCTCTCATTTTTATCTAAAACGGGCGCATCTCTGATCGACTACTCCTTTGTCAGCCTTTCCCTCTTGAATCATGTCTCTGGCTTCGGGTTTGGCAATAGACTAGAAAGTGATCACAGCCGTCAAGAAATTTCCCTCAGCATTAGGCTGATGCAACACGATCAGGCAGTGGCACAAGCCTTTGAAAGCTCCACTATCAACTTAAAACGCATTAAGTGTTCAGTTAACAACCTTCAGCTCCTAGCGACAGAAGCAAAGCACATGATCGAGAATACCAGCAGGACAACGGAAGACCCAATCGCAAACTGGATACGTTTCTCAAGAGACTTGATAGCCAGGCATGCAAAACCGACAAAACACATAAAAGCGACCGGGTCGCAACAGCCGACCCCCTGGGACCCTGTGATACGATCTGCCAAACGCAGCATGAACCGACAATGGCGGGAACTTAAGAGGAAGCCAATGGACCCACTAATAATAACCAAATTAAGAGTTGCCCGAGGCCACTTGAAGGCTGCTAAACGGGAACAACGAAGGGCTTATTGGAATTCCTTCTGGGCCAGACTTTACCACGACATAAGGTCAAACAATTCTGAGAGGTTTTGGCGCACAATAAATAGTTCAGGGGGCAGAATCCCCAAGGTTGCCTCGTCTAATATATTGGAATCTGAGTGGTGCCTTTTCCTGTATAGCCATTTTAATGACCCACAAGACCACATCGATAAACAAGTTTCTGGCACAGAGGGCAGCAAAGCTCCGGAGGCTCAACCTTGGACTAAGGGAAACCGACCGCCAGAGCACTTCTATAAAGCACCAGCAATAGAAAGGCAAATTGAAAGTTACAATCAGGTTACTGGTATAGAGGGCAGCAAAGCCCTGGAGGTCCAAGTCCAAAATCAGATTGGAAAAGGACGAAAAGATGGGGCCCCAGGACCAGGAGGCATCCCTCCAGCCCTGTTTAAGGAGGATCCTGCTTTCTGGGCTTCTCAGCTAGCTCCGCTCTATTCAACCATTCTCGAAAGGAACACCATTCCGCCTTCATGGAATGGATCGATCCTCGTCCCAATATTTAAAGGAGGAGATAAAAAATCCCCAGGCAACTATCGGCTGGTTGCCTTAATTGACAACAAAGCGAAGTACTTCGCCGGGACACTGCTAAACTCACTCCGGGCATGGGCCGAGGCATGCTCAATAATTCCACCAAACCAAACCAGATTTACAAGTAATACTGGCACCACAGTCAATCTTATGGCACTTTCCTTTTTAATTGACCAGGCAGAGATCAGTACCAGTCCGATCTATATGGGGTTTATTGATTACAAATCGGCGTTTGACAAGGTCAACAGGTCAAAGCGGTGGCAGAAGCTTTCTTTATTGAACATTCCAAACAGCTTATTGAGAGCTGTGCAGCTTTTGCATCAGGATACATGGGTCAGGATCAAGATTGGAGACGGCTCCAGACTGTCACGACCAATTTCGACATTGCAAGGCCTCAAGCAAGGGTGCGTTCTGGCCCCCACACTTTTTAACTTATTTTTATCGGATCTACCGGAAGCCCTTAATTTAGCCAACTCACACTCACCCAAACTAGGTAGTCTCCACCTGTCAAATTTATTGTATGCCGATGATGTGGTTCTTTTAAGCCACACAAAGATAGGCCTACAACGGCTCTGGATGCAACCGCTGCATACTCAAACAGGAATGGGCTTCAGATCAATAACAAGAAAACTAAAATCCTGGCGGTTCGCTCAGGAAGGCCCAAGAAGCTGGCATGGGTCTTAAACTCGGAAAGAATTGAAGAAACCAACTGTCACAAGTACTTAGGAGTCTTCTTCAACAACAATGGCAGATACAAGAGCCAATTGGATGAACAAAAAAAGAAAGGAACTGCGTTAGCATTTGCACTCAGTTCCATACACAAGAAATTATTTGGCCCGACCTTCGCTCCAACCCTTCAGGTGGCCCAGGCAAAAGTCATTCCAACTCTAACGTATGGAAGTGAGGTGCTAAAAGGTCTAGACTGCGGCCAAATAGACAAAATAGTCGCAAAAATTTTCAGAACGACCTTCCAGCTACCGTCCCACACCTCTCCGGTGTCAGGGTCCGCCTTCCAGAATCCTCGGGATTGTGCTGATGCTCAAAAGGGGTCCACCTCTCGACTGCCCCAAGTCCGGAATATATAAGTACACGCGGACTAGTGGGATAATCAAGTGAGGGAAGGAAAGGGTAGGAACAGCTGGGAGGGAGATCTATGGGAAACACAGGAAAGACAGTGTTAATACCCTTTTTGGTGCAACAACATAACTAAACAGGTGAGCTTTCAGTGACGTATATTTGGTGAAGCTATAGAGAACTCTACCTGTAAAGGAAATAAAAGAGGTGTTTCTACCAGAAGAGAGAAGAGGGTGATTGCCGTCTTCCAACATGACATACTACATGGAGGAGAAAACATTCATCAGTATCAGACTTATACCACAAATGTCTTTGTTATAAGAATAACATATGATTACCCCACCTACCCTGGCCGTGTATGGAATAGTCCCAAAAGCAATATGGGAACTCCCTGATGCCCTCTTATCACTCTCTCTCTCCTAGGAAATGGTATATAAGAACAGACCATGCATGAATACAACAAAAAAGGAGGTGCTCAATACTTTTGGCACTTAGAAAACATAAAGCGCTCCACTGGAGTTCAATAATCACATGGCCATCCTGAATAGAGCCTTGGTGAATTAGTATGAGTAAGACAAGGTTCAAAACTCCACAGGTAAATATATATATATAACTATATATTTCGACTGAAAGTTAATGCAGTACAAAAGAAAGGATCGTAAAAGAAAAGGATTCATTCCCTGCACGAGAACCCAGGAGCCACTGGTCTCACCAACAGGAAATGACAAAGGATCTGAATGCTGTGAATCACACAAGCGCCTCTCTGCAAGGAACCGTGGACTGTGCGGTTCCGCCAACAAAGAAGCAAGGAGCTCGCCTACCAACGGACCAGCCAATCCAGAAAGGTGCGAGTACAATGTTACCCGTTATGCTTCTCTGCATGAAACAGCCAAAAAACGCCGTTTTCTCCAACAGAGAAGCGTGGGCAAAGAAAGCGCTGAGAAAGCCTGTTCTCGAGCGCACAAGTATCATGCAACGATGAACAGAAGAACAAGATCGAGGTGCGGGGGGCACCCTTACCGCCTTGGAGAACAGGGATGGAAACGCTGCTACAGCCGAAGGTAATCCAAGAATAATCGGCAGCGTCTGGAGTGTTTGACGCTCCTATATCCGGGTTGAATCAGCGTCTGAGTCACGTGGAGCGTGCCCACGCTATGAATGCTGGGAAGTGTAGTTTTTGACCGGACTTCCTGGTTCTACCTCGTTTACCGGGCAGTCAGTGCTTTACCGGCCTACGGATCCTGACAGTACATCCCCCTCGAGCCTAACACTAACTGATACCAGGCTTGTTTGGATGTTTCCTGTGGAACGCCGAAACCAGACGAGCAGCATGCACCGCCCCCGCCGGTTCCCATGAGTCCTCCTCAGGACCGTATCCCTTCCAGGAAAATAGATACCAAAGCTTGCGACGAACCACCTTAGAGTCCAATATACCCTTAACCTCGTACTCGGGGTCTTGTTGCACCCAAACGGGTAAGGGTCGCCTCTTAATCGGGCAATGAGAAGGCTTCAATAGAGAAACATGGAAAACAAGGTGAATACGAAGGTTAGCAGGTAGTTGAAGCTTTACTGCCACAGGGTTGACATGTTTGATAACTCTGTAAGGGCCAATGTATTTTGGGCTGAAGGCGCTATACTTTTTAAACCTGATGTTTTTTGTTGACAACCAAACCCGCTCCCCTTTTGTGTATGTGGGTCCTGGTCTCCTATGTTTATCTGCCTGGGATTTATACCGCACCTTGACACGGAGCAAATTGTTCCGTGTCTTAAGCAGGGCTGTGCGGAGCTGTCGTAATCGTTGATGTACCTCAGGGAGCCTGGTGTTCTGTCTGGGGAGTATCAATGGGGTAAAACGCGGGTGAAAACCATATGTGCTGAAGAAAGGTGTATGTAGTGTAGACGTATGCTGGGCACTGTTGTACGCTATTTCCGCCACCCATAACCAGTCCACCCAAGCTTCTGTCTGACTGCTGACATAACACCTGAGAAATTGTTTTAGGGTCTGGTTCAGCCTCTCGGTCTGGCCGTCTGTCTGGGGGTGAAAACTAGTAGACAATGAGGATGTTATTTGTAGTTCGGAGCACCAGGTTTTCCAAAAAAGGGCGGTGAATTGTGCTCCTCTATCTGAAACAATTACTTTGGGCAGGCCTTGTAGTCTGACGATGTTCGTCAATAACAAATGTGCCAAGAGACCTGCAGAGGGAACCTGTTTGCAGGCGATGAAATGTCCCATCTTCGTTAGGTAGTCGACGACTACCACAATTGCTGTACATCCCTGGTCTTTAGGGAGTCCCACAATGAAGTCCATGGAGATCCTCTCCCACGGAACTACCGGTGTGGGCAGGGGCTGGAGAAGGCCTTGGGTTTTGTTATGGTCTGACTTCATTTGAGCGCACGTGGGACAGCCTTTAACCCACATTAATACGTCGGGACGAATCGTGGGCCACCAGAACTGGCGTAACACCCTCTCCACAGTTTTCTTTCCCCCTCCGTGTCCGGCACAGGGAAGTTCATGACACCATTTGAATACGGTCTTTCTTAACTCCTTGGTAGGGACCAATACTTGTTGGTTTTTTAGCGGTATGCCCTGTCGCCACTGCCAATCTGGGTGGTGCTTCATCCAGCTCTTCCATGCAAAGGACTGCATCCCTTGTTTTACTTTCTGCAGGAATTCATCCGTTTGGATGATACAGAGAACTTGACTGGGTTTCAGTATCGTTCTTTCGGTCTCCATCGATTGACGCACCGGGTTTTCTTGTCGAGTTAGCGCGTCCGCTTTTTTATTCTCTCTACCGGGTCTGAATGTTACTACGAAGTGGTATTCAGCGAAGAACAGCATCCAACGAAGTTGACGCGGAGTAAGATGTCTTGCCGCTTGCATGAATCGTAAGTTGCGATGGTCCGAATAAACAGTCACCTGGTGAGACGCTCCCAACAACCAGTGTCTCCATTCCAGAAAGGCGTCTCTTATGGCAAGCAATTCTTTCTCGGCGATGGTGTAGTTCTGCTCGGCGGGGTTAAGCTTCCTAGACATGTAAGCAATGGGGTGTAAATATCCTGTCACTTCGTGTCTTTGGGACAATATGGCCCCTACCGCTACATCGGAAGCGTCTGCTTCCACGATGAAGGGCAGTTCAGGTTTGGCATGCGTGAGGACCGGGGCTGTGGTAAAGGCTTTCTTAAGGCGTTCAAAGGCTGTCTGTGTCTCTTCTGACCAGAGGAAAGGTGTCTTCTTCTTTGTCAGTTGAGAAAGTGGAGATACCATGTCAGAAAACTGTTGAATGAACCGCCTGTAAAAGTTGGCGAATCCCAGAAACCTCTGGATGTCCTTGACGTTCTGAGGGCGAGGCCATTCAGTAATGGCCTTAATTTTCCTCTCTGCCATCTCTTGTCCAGTAGGAGTGAGCATGACACCCAGAAACTCTACTGTGGTTACGTGGAAGTCGCATTTGCTTGTTTTGCAAAACAGCTTATGTTTTCGTAAGGCCTGGAGTACTTGACTTACATGGACTATGTGTTCCTTTTCGTTGGAGGAGTAAATCAGGATGTCGTCGATGTAGACCACGACGAAGTGGTCTAGAAAATCCCTCAAAACGTCATTGAGAAAGAACTGGAAAGCCGCTGGGGCATTGCACAGCCCAAACGGCATAACAAGATACTCAAACAAACCGAACCGTGTTTTGAAGGCCGTCTTCCATTCGTCGCCCTCTCGCATCCGGACCAGATGGTATGCTCCTCTAAGGTCGAGTTTGGTATAAATGTTGGCCGACGTGACTTGTTCCAAAAGAACCGGAATCAAGGGTAAGGGGTATTGATTCTTAATGGTGATGAGGTTCAGCGCTCTAAAGTCAATACAACACCTCAGTTCTCCGTTGGCTTTGGGTATAAAGAAAAGGGGCGAAGCATCAGGAGAGCGGGAAGGACGAACGAAACCCAACGCAAGATATTTATCTAGATACTGTCGTAGGTGTTGGGTTTCAGGTGCTGTGAGTGCATAAATCCTGCTGCAAGGAACCACTGCTCCCGGAACCAGGTCTATCCGGCAATCATAAACCCGGTGGGGAGGGAGTTCCTCCGCCTTGATATTACTGAAGACCTCTGTATATTCCACATAACATTCTGGTAGGACCACATCTTTTTCGGCCGCGGTGGCGATGTGATGCCGGAGGGCCAGAGCATGGGAAGGACTCGTGAATGGCTGGTTACACTGGTTCTGTTAGTATGTGGACTGCATATGTATTGTTCTGTTGGTCCATTCTATGGTGGGTTCATGCTTCTGTAGCCAAGGGAGGCCCAAAATGACTCCATACATGGGAGCTTGAATGATGTTAAACGCTAATTTTTCGTGGTGGTATCCGTCGTATATCAGTTCGTATTCAGGGGTGACATAGGTGATGGGTCCGGATTCCAGCTCCTTACCGTCTACCGCATACACCCTTTCGGGGGTGGTTTTATGGATGAACTGTACCCCTAGCTTTCGTGCTTCCTCTCTGTCCATGAAGCATCCTGTTGCTCCGGAATCCACCATCGCCTGTATTTGTTTTTTTCTCCTGATTTATTTCAATGGTCAGCAGTATAAAGAAATGCACAGATTCTGTAAAGGCGTTGTGGTTCACTGAAGGGATCATACATCCGCTTGATGGTTCCCCTTCCGGCACCCTCAAGCTTTGAAGTTTTCCGCCCCATTCCCAGCTACTATGGTGGCCACTTGTCCAGTTTTAGGACGTCCGTATTTGGGTTTGACGGGACAATCTCGGAGGTAATGACCTTTTTTCCCACAATACAGGCACAGGCCCTGTTTACGACGGTGATCTCTTTCGCTGAGCGTCAACGATGCTCTAACAGCCCCAATATCCATGGGTTCCGGTTTGGGGTTTCCATTGTCGGAGGGACGAGCACGGATTCCCGGTGAGTGGAGCTGGTCTTTTTGTCTGTGGTCCCCTCTTCGTTCTTCTAGCCGGTGGTCCAACCGCAGGGTTAATTCAATAAGAGCTGTGCATGTTTGAGGTTGAGGGTCTATTTGTTCGATCACATCCTTCAACTCATCTCTGAGTCCCTGATAGTAAATGGCGGCCTGTTTCGTTTCAGGCCAGTCTGTCTCTGCCACGAGCCTGCGGAAGTTATTCAGGTAACTGATTAGGTCTGACTTCCCTTGCCTAAGTTCCAATAAGTCTCTGTCTGCTGAAAAGGTTTCTGCCCGACGATCGAATGTCTTCTCAAAAGCTTCCCTGAAGGCATCCCAGTCATAGAGCAACGGGTCATCACGTCTAACGATGGGGACAGACCACTGTGCTGCTTCGCCTGCCAGGTATGAAATTACAAAAGCCACCCTTGCCTGGTTAGTCGCAAACAATTTAGGTTTACATGTAAAGTGTAGTAGCGCTTGGGTCATGAACACCTGAACCTTATTAATGTCCCCATGAAACCTTTCAGGAGGGGCTAGTGGTATTTGTGAAGGCATTTCTACTATGACCGAAGGAGGTGTGGGGTGAAGAGACCCCCCGATATCAAAAGGGTTTCTCTGCATTGATTCAACCCTGGCCTGTAAAACAGCGGTTTCACGACGAGAGGCTGCGAGCTCCGTTTGTACCAATGCCAAAGCGGCCATAACATCCTCCAAGGTGGCCATCCTTGTCACCAGCACAATCAAGAGGATAATTATTTCGTGGGCCGATTATTCTGTCAGGGTCCGCCTTCCAGAATCCTCGGGATTGTGCTGATGCTCAAAAGGGGTCCACCTCTCGACTGCCCCAAGTCCGGAATATATAAGTACACGCGGACTAGTGGGATAATCAAGTGAGGGAAGGAAAGGGTAGGAACAGCTGGGAGGGAGATCTATGGGAAACACAGGAAAGACAGTGTTAATACCCTTTTGGTGCAACAACATAACTAAACAGGTGAGCTTTCTGTGACGTATATTTGGTGAAGCTATAGAGAACTCTACCTGTAAAGGAAATAAAAGAGGTGTTTCTACCAGAAGAGAGAAGAGGGTGATTGCCGTCTTCCAACATGACATACTACATGGAGGAGAAAACATTCATCAGTATCAGACTTATACCACAAATGTCTTTGTTATAAGAATAACATATGATTACCCTACCTACCCTGGCCGTGTGTGGAATAGTCCCAAAAGCAATATGGGAACTCCCTGACGCCCTCTTATCACTCTCTCTCTCCTAGGAAATGGTATATAAGAACAGACCATGCATAAATACAACAAAAAAGGAGGTGCTCAATACTTTTGGCACTTAGAAAACATAAAGCGTTCCACTGGAGTTCAATAATCACATGGCCATCCTGAATAGAGCCTTGGTGAATTAGTATGAGTAAGACAAGGTTCAAAACTCCACAGGTAAATATATATATATAACTATATATTTCGACTGAAAGTTAATGCAGTACAAAAGAAAGGATCGTAAAAGAAAAGGATTCATTCCCTGCACGAGAACCCAGGAGCCACTGGTCTCACCAACAGGAAATGACAAAGGATCTGAATGCTGTGAATCACACAAGCGCCTCTCTGCAAGGAACCGTGGACTGTGCGGTTCCGCCAACAAAGAAGCAAGGAGCTCGCCTACCAACGGACCAGCCAATCCAGAAAGGTGCGAGTACAATGTTACCCGTTATGCTTCTCTGCATGAAACAGCCAAAAACGCCGTTTTCTCCAACAGAGAAGCGTGGGCAAAGAAAGCGCTGAGAAAGCCTGTTCTCGAGCGCGCAAGTATCATGCAACGATGAACAGAAGAACAAGATCGAGGTGCGGCGGGCACCCTTACCGCCTTGGAGAACAGGGATGGAAACGCTGCTACAGCCGAAGGTAATCCAAGAATAATCGGCAGCGTCTGGAGTGTTTGACGCTCCTATATCCGGGTTGAATCAGCGTCCGAGTCACGTGGAGCGTGCCCACGCTATGAATGCTGGGAAGTGTCGTTTTTGACCGGACTTCCTGGTTCTACCTCGTTTACCGGGCAGTCAGTGCTTTACCGGCCTACGGATCCTGACATCCGGCACAAATCAGGCTGGAATTCGGCATCTGCAAACAGTCAATGGGCCGAAGGATGACTTTTTTAATGAGCTGTCACAAGCTGAGGGAATCAAAGGAGGGCAGCCTGGCTCACCACCTATGGGCACAGCTGACCACAAAACGATGGCCAGCGGCATACCGCTATTTGTCCAGTGGTCTCAGCATCCTTGGCCTGAGTGAGCTCTGGGACTTACACGTAAGCCAAAATGAATTCAAGAGGCTAGCAAAACTCAGCGCAAAAAGGCTTTCCTCAGTAGAAGACAGGGCTAGCCTCTCAGCTAGAAGTCATGGTTGGATGTCTCTCAGCACCTATGCACAGCTTAAACCTCAGAGTTATTTAACCCTCACTTTCAGTGCACGCACCAAGCTCCGCTTTATAAAATTGAGAATGGGGGTGATTCCATTGATTTGCCATCTGCCCAAATGGAAAAGAGACTGTACCCTGGTATCATGCCGACTTTGCGGCCAACATAGGGAAGATCTACTGCATGTACTGTGTTTGTGTCCTAACCTCATGAAGGAAAGAAGGGCTCTTCTACGAAGGGTATGGATCGACAAGGAGGTCAGATCGTGTAGAGGCGCAGTGTTGGCCTGTTTTGATCCCCGGAACACCATCCTAAATTGTGCACTGGTTAGGTTCATGGATCGCGCTGCAAAAAAACTGGCGGAGGGGAACTGTTCAACGCTACCCCAACCTGTGACTCAGACCCCCTGCTTACCGTAATAGCTGTTGGACAAACTCCTTCTTTGAGCAGTTAGGCACATGGACAGTTTAAAAAAAAAATAATAATAAAAATAGAATGGTCAGCAGAAGGGGAGCAGCCTATAGGTCAGCTAATCCGGGTTTCATACGCTATTTTAAACAAGGACTATAGTTTTTTCTTTAAGTGAACAGCATTATAGGAACTATGGACAGTGCACCCATAAGAGAGTTTTATAAATTGGGTTGTCGGACGCTTTTACCTACAGGAACCGGTTTTTTTAATCAAATTTAAACATTGTAACATTTTTATCTGCAGTGTTTGCAAGGGTTTTTAACAAATTATGCAATAAAGTTTCTACAGTGAGTGCAGTGTAATTATGTAGCATATAATTATGTGGCACTGAGTGGTATTGTGTGGAGTGTATGTTGCATTCAGTACAGTGTGATTATGTGGTGTGTAATTATGTGGTACTGAGTGGTATTTGGAGTGTATGTTGCATTGAGTGCAGTGTAATTATGTAGCATATAATTATGTGGCACTGTGTGGTATTATGTGGAGTGTATTTATGTTGCATTGAGTAGAGTGTAAGTATGTGGCGTGTAATTATATGGCACTGAGTGGTATTATGTGGAGTGTATTTATGTTGCATTGAGTAGAGTGTAATTATGTGGCGTGTAATTATGTGGTACTGAGTGGTATGTGGAGTGTATTTATGTTGCATTGTGTAGAGTGTAATTATGTGGTGTGTAACTATGTGGCACTGAGTGGTATTTTGTGGAGTGTATTTATGTTGCATTCAGTAGAGTGTAATTATGGGGCGTGTAATTATGTGGCACTGAGTGGTATTATGTGGAGTGTATTTATGTTGCATTGAATAGAGTGTAATGGGGGATAGGTTTACTGCTCTACACCCGACAATGTCAGTAATGTCTCACCGTAACAGCCGCACCTGGGACTAGATGCCAAATGTCTGGAAGGATATAGACAAAAGGCAGACAAACCAGAAAGGGCAAACAAAATGGTACCTGATTTAGACCACAAGTACATGGGGAAAAGCCTTACCAATGTAAACAGTGAATGAGAAGAATGGGAGGGATAACAATAGAATCTGTCACATTTCTTCAGGAGTCAAACCGAGCACGTGAGCATTCAGAGGAACAGCATTTGAGCGACGGGTGACCATTTGGGACTGAAGCAAAGAGGCTCATATGTTTTATACACTGCTATTAGTAAGGCGTCACTAGAATTCATAAAATATTCATCAAAAAAGGATGGAACAACCTACCAGCAGATGCAGAACAGAGAACATCACTGAAGAACGATGCTACAGAGAAGGTAAGGGGATATGAGCAAATAACATAAGGAGTGAGTTTCAAGAGCAGGGAGGATGTGATAGTGATGACTGAAAATTAGTCAGTGGCATGCAAGAAGCTTACACATTGACAAATGCTCAAAACATTGACAGAGGCTGATAAACAATGTGACGTCACATGTCATCTATCTATTACTTATAAGATATTGGGACTAGATCTTTGTGAAGACTTGGAATGTGCTCACCGAAGCAAAATGTGTGTTCTTGGGCAGCAGCTTTTGATGTCACACAGCTTTACCTTAATTTGCAGCACAATCGTATTACAACAAAGTCTGCCATTTTTGGGGGGAAAACTGCAAACAAATGCAATTTTCTGCTGATTTACATTGGCTCAAATGTAATTTTTATTTCTTTATTTCTGTTGTGTTATGTAGCGCTAAACAGGCAACTCTGATCACTTCACAGCAATTTACTGCAATTAAGGAGAAGGTTACCAAGTACAATTGGATGAGAGAAAATGCATACAGTGTACAGTTCATGCCAGTTGTGACACTGGGCTAGTAGTTATTAGTATAGCACTGCAGCACTTTTGGTAAGTGTTAGGTTAATATTTCACATAGGGTGTTTGAACCACTGGTCAGGCTGTGTGTGATACGGTCTAAAGTGCTTAGAAGCATCTTAGTGAGCATGGGAAACAGCGGAGTCTTAGGCTTAGCCCAAAAGAATAAGTGGTGCTCCGTTTCCCACAGAGTTTAAAGTGGAGAGCTCTACTAAGCAGTCTTTGACACAAAGTGTGGCTCCTTGGCCCCCGAGGGATGTCACTGAGTTACTAGTTAAATGAAGGAATTTAGTAACAGCTAAAGATGGGCTATAAAATGGTGCATGTGCTGTGGAAAGGTCTCTAGACTTTGTACACTAATGCACGTCAACCAGCGGCTGATGAATAGGTGCCAGGATCAGCAAGCTTGAGAATGTCCTCTTTGTTCCACCGGCCAACACTGTTGATGCTGTCTGTATTCTTTGCACTATGCAGGTAGACTAGTCAGGCAAGCCACAGTCAAGGCGGGATGAACTAAACTTGCCAAGAATGCTGTTTGAGAACGTATGTAAAGAAGGGAGTGCCAATTCTGCACATAATGGCCTTAAGTTAGTTACCATTCGAACATAACCAGTTGGTGTGAGTCTAGCTGAGGTGACTACTTGCTCTCTCCATCCACCAGAAACAGATGTGTAGATCAGCACAGGGGTACAGTAGGTAAACCAAATAGGAGTCGACCAAAACCAACAGACAGGCACATTTTGCTGCAGTGCGTTCTCATTTGCACGAAACCTTTCATAGAGCTCAACAGCATGAGGATACTTTGTGGTAGCAGTGACTTTAAAAAGCAGTGGCAAAGTTGTTCTGCTTAAACTATGCAGCACATGCACGTGGCCTTAAGACACACAAATTCAAGAGGGTTGTCTTGATTCTGCCAGATCAGGACATGTTTAAAAAAAATCTGCATGATTCTGATCGAGACGCGTGGGGACCATCTTTCGTCATCCTGCCTCCCCAATCGATCAGTCTCACCGAAACTAGTGAACTACAGGTTCTAGTCCCGGCTGCCTCCAGCATGGTTGCAGCTTCCTACAAACAGTAGGGTTCAAAGTAGCAGGCGTGAGTCACCGACAGTCTCAGAGGCAGAGGAAATTAAAACTGCAGACAATTTACTTAAAAGGCACAGAAGTGATTTGTTGGTGGTGGCGGGGGCGCTTAAAAACGGGAGCTGCTTATACGCTGTCTCCGGACACAATGCATTCCTTCCGCAGGTAATTTCACAGTGTCATCCAGAAGACGAAGGCAATTGCTCCACGTAGCCAGCAGCTATGTCTGCGCCGGCTTCATTAATCGCGCAATAAACAGACCACGCTGATGTCTTTAAGCGTAAAAGGCCATTTATTAGGACCAGGCTGCACAACAGTAATCAATAAACCAATAACATCAACATCAATAACCAAAGCCCCACATCAACTCTGCATCCCTTCACTCTCTTCATCCACTCTGAACTCACATCTCCAACCACTCCATGCCCATTCTGTTCCTCATCCATTTCCACAATTCTCATAGCATCCTCCCCGGTATCACCTGGCATTCCAGTCATGCCTCAGCTCCCCACATCATTCAATCTCCCCCCCCGAGGGATGGGTGCGCCCGCTATTGACTCCCCCACCCCTCCAAAGTATCGCCTACCCCGCAGACCATCCTAAACTGGCACGCCATGCCAACCCTACCTCCAAACCCTAGTAACTGCAGGGTGGGTGGGTGGATTTCAACTAGCCCTCCCGATGGTGCCGAGCGCAGGAAGAGGAAGTTGCCTTCCTCCCCTGCGCTCTTATACCCACCCCCTAACTCCACCCCTTAACCCTGCCTGATCCTCCCCTGCGCGAAAGACCTCGGGGGAAGACTAGTCTGCGACTCTGCTTCCCCCGGGGCCAAGCATCGCGCAATAAACAGACCACGCTGATGTCTTTAAGCGTAAAAGGCTATTTATTAGGACCAGGCTGCACAACAGTAATCAATAAACCAATAACATCAACATCAATAACCAAAGCCCCACATCAACTCTGCATCCCTTCACTCTCTTCACCCACTCTGAACTCACATCTCCAACCACTCCATGCCCATTCCGTTCCTCATCCATTTCCACAATTCTCATAGCATCCTCCCCGGTATCACCTGGCATTCCAGTCATGCCTCAGCTCCCCACATCATTCAATCTTCCCCCGAGGGATGGGTGCGCCCGCTATTGACTCCCCACCCCTCCAAAGTATCGCCAACCAGGGAACCCCCTTTAGGGCGGTTACCTGCCCCCCCCTGGGCCCCTACAATGCATCTTTCATCCACACCCCTTCAAACATTCCTGTGACACCAAATCGACTCATTCCACAACTTACTGACCACATCTCTCATCTCCATCATATAATAAGCATTCCCCAATTTTGAAAGATGCACTCCGTCATCCCTAAACAGTAGCGGTTCTTCCAGTCGCAGTCCAGCATGAGCAATGACCTTAATGTCCCCGTCCCCACAGAAACGTCTCATCGCTCTGTTGAGCTTCCGTCGTGCCTTCTCCACAGTCCCATGTTTAAGGGCACCCCTCCATACTTTCCTAGGAACAAGCTCAGTCCAGGCAATGCAAGTCCCTGCCAGCCTGCGTTTCAGCACTTCCAAATCCCTCTGCATCAGATGCAAGAGCGCCAAACCCGACAGCTGAACCAAATCGTTCTCCCCCAAGTGTATGATCAACAGATCCGGGCATCCCTTCTGGGGGACCATCTTCGCGAGCCAGGGCAATAGTGCCCCCCATCGCATCCCCCCTTTACCCCACCAATGCACCTCGTGATGTTGTCCTTTGAGTCCCAGGTTATGGCCGTACACCTGTTGTTCTGCATACTTGGAGGCCCAATGAACGAAGGAATGCCCCACGATCCAAGTGACCGTCTTGGCCCCTGGTCCACCCACGTAACCTACGAGAGAAAAACATGTTAGAAACAAAGCCTAGAACTAATCACGCCAATTCCCCAAACTTCTCACTTGCGAACATACCGCTCACAGCACCGAGACTTCCACCTCCCAATCTGCCGAATCCTGTCCCAAGACCACCCCAACCGGGCCGCTGCTGTCGCCGCCCCAATACGGAAAGAGTGAGTCCCGAACCCAGCTGGATCCAAACCCAAGCGCCGTAAGGCCATACGCAGCACCGCCAACAACTGTCCTGAAGTCACCCTCGCCCCAGACATGTGGCAAAATATCTCGCCACTCGCCACCCGCGTGGAAGGCACAAACGTCCTCCATTCGGCCACCGGGCACACACCCCCACAACCAGCCTCGCACAACCAAACCCACTTACCCCGCCCCAGCTGATCCGTTTTGGAGTGACCCAGCCAAATCCCCAATCGCCCGCCATCCAGCCGTATCTCCTCATACCGCCTGCCACCCACTGACCGGGTGCCCAACAATTCAGACACCCGAAAAGCTCCAAAAAACATCCAAATCATCCCCAAACGGAAAACACGCACCTCAAACGCATCATAACAACACAGCGGGAAAACCTCGACCAACTTGACCAACAAATCAAAAGTAATCGCCCCCCGCAACACCCCACCCCCCTTCTCTCCCTGCCCCAACCTCTGAGTACCCTACTGATAATCACATCTTTCGTAGGATCAAAACCAACAAACAAGCAACAATAAAATGCCACCCCTGCCAACTTCCCTGATATAGTCGCAGCCGTCAGCCCTCTGTCCATGCAATGCAATACAAACTGCAACACTCCTTGCTCCAATGCTGAGCAATCTCCAAAAGCAGAATCCCCACGCCATCCCATAAAGGATCCAAACTCCGCCCACGCCAGTCTGTATGCTCGTCTTGTGGTATCAGCAATAGAATTTTCAACCAGGCCTATCACCCTCACTCCCCCAAGGCCCAGATGCCGTCCGGCAGCTTGGTCTTGCACTGATCCGCTCCTGGTGCCAATCGCCGGAACCGCTGCCACTGCGAACGAGACAAAGCATCCGCAATGTCATTATTCGCTCCAGGGACATGCTTGGCTCTAAAAACCACATTCAATCTTAAACATTTCAACATGAAACTTCTCAGCAATCTCAGTACTCTCAGGTCCCTTGCCCTCTGCCTGTTAACCAGCTCGACCACAGTCATGTTGTCCACGTGGAACAACACAGACCTGTTCTGAAACTCAAGACCCCACACTTCCAGTGCCACCAACAAGGGAAAGAATTCCAGAAATGCAATGCTCCTCCCCTGCTTCACCCAATGAGCTGGCCAGTCCTCCGCGCACCACCTGCCATCCCAGAAGATCCCAAAACCAGCTGCCCCGGCTGCATCAGAGTAAATTTGACATTGCCAAACCATCCTGTCGTCCGCAAAGTCCAGGGACACTCCGTTGAAATCTGTCAAGAAAGTCAGCCATGTCCTCAAGTCTGCCCGAACCCCCATGGAGATCCGGATCCGGTGGTGCGGAAGAACAGCCCCCGACATGGCCATGCCGAGCCGCCTGCAGAACGTCCGTCCCGCCCTAACCACCCTGCACGCAAAGTTCAAGAAGCCCAACAGTTGCTGTACCGCCTCAACGCGATCCTCTTCTCACCGATCGCCCACCAGAGGCACGCCTGAATCTCCGTCACTTTAGCAGCAGGGAGGCGAGCTGTCCACTGAAGGGAATCCAGCTCAATGCCCAAGAATGTCAGAGTGCAGCATGGGCCTGCCGTCTTTTCAGGGGCCAAGGGAACACCAAAGTGCCGCGACATCTCCTGGAACTGTGACAGGGCCCTGCCACAATCCCCAGAGTGAGCTCTTCCAAGAAAGAGAAAATCGTCCAGGTAGTGAGTAACGTCCCGATGCCCGCTAATCTGTGTAAAAGCCCACTGCAAGAAGGTGCTAAACAGCTCAAACAGCGCGCAGGAAATCGCGCATCCCATGGGCAAAACTTTGTCCACGTAGATGGCCCCTGCGAACTGCATCCCCAGCAGCAAGAAATCCGCGGGGTGTATGGGCAGCAGGCGGAAGGCAGACTTGACATAACATTTCGCTAATTCTGTCCCCGGCCCACACACCCTCACAAGGCGGATCGCATCATCCACCGATGCGTAAAGCACCCTGGAGTCCTCCTCCGCGATGAAATCGTTCACAGTCTGTCCTTCAGGCCACGAGAGGTGATGTATCATGCGAAACTCACCCTCCTAATTCTTGGGCACCACCCCCAGCGGAGAGATGATTAAGTCATCCGCTGGCCAGTCGCTGAACGGGCCAGCTATTCTCCCCTCATCCACCTCCTTCTGCAGTTTGGCAGCTACCACTCCCGGCAATGCTGTGGCTGATTTCAGATTATCTGCCCATCTCCGCACCCTGGGACCCTGATAGCCCACCCGAAAGCCCTCCGTGAAACCCCACTGAATCCTCGAAGCCGCCTCCCTGTCGGGGTAACACAAGAGCCACGGGGCCATCGCCTCCACCTTAACCGGTGTAGGCGCCCTTTGTCCAGCCTGTCCCCTCCCTTTCGCGTTGCGCCACTGCTCCGAGGGCGTGACCAGTGTAAAGCATTGGGTAAGGGCGTGCTTCCCTCCACACTTGGAGCACTCATGCTTGAACTTGCATGGGTAGCGCGAGCAATAGCCCCTGTTGTAGCTCCAACATACCCTGGTGTTAGAACCGCCTGGCGTAGTGGTCTGACCTGTGCTATCGGCTCCGGCGGTGTTCCCCCTCGCCCCGCTTTGGGCGGGACGCGGCGGAAAAGACCGATAAGAAACCGGCAAACCGCTGGCTGTGTGGGTGGATGCCGATGAATGTGTGGACTCCATCCACTGCATTCATAATTCCTGATCCACCTCACCCCAATGCTTGTCCGGGTTGGCGCTAACCCTGGCCCTGAACTCCTCGTCGTAACTCAGCCAGGCGAACCCCCCGAACTGCAGTTGGGCCTTCCTGATAATGTCCATATACTTCATTAACGCGATGGCCCTATCCAGGTGCTTCTCACAGTAAATACTGGTGTAAATGAGAAATGCCGAAGTCCAATTTTCCATAGTCACAGGGACCCTAGGCCGTCTAGTCAACTCCCACTCCTCCTCCTTGGAACCCTCCTTCGCCTGCACCTCCCTGTGCAGTAATTTAAACACGTCCACATATTCGTGTTTCCAAATTCTACTCTTAACCTTATCAGACAAATGAGAACCCAAGGGCATGGCCAGCCCCATGTAGGGGAGCTTCTTCTGGTGTTTGTCCTCAGACTTGTCCCCTTGTTCGTCCTTCCCTCCACCTTGTCAGTCTGAACTCCCGCCGTAGAAACCAACTTACCTCCCACCTGCTTGACGACCCGTGACGGCCTGTCTTTTTGCAACTCTCCGGTCACCCGCACCGACCCCTCCCCCTCACCCACCGACCTACAAGCCTTCTTCCTACCCCCTTGTGGCCCACCATCCCAAGCCGTCCACCAAGGTCCCTCACCTGACAGTGATGAGTGCATCTCTCCGGGCCATCCTCTGGAGGTGGAAGCCTAGGGTGTCCCCGCCTCTGCCGTGCCCTTCGTCTGCTTACAGACCTGCAAAACACCAAATCTGCTGTTGCTCTTCACCCCCCCTGTCCCGTCGTCGTCATCCCTCACCTCCCCATCCTCGAGCTCATCACTCTCCTCATCATAGTCCAACCCCACTTCGGGCTCCACATCCACAGGCGCCCACAACACCTCTTTCACCGTACGTTTCACGCCTTTACTCTTTGCAGCACACACTGCCCGGCCACCCGACATACACGACGCCGTAGCCCGCTCCCGTGCTGGAGGGATGGCCGCCGCGGACCGCCCTACTGCTTCAAGCCGGCGTCCAGGGGCCGTTTTGTGCCCCGCCGGGCCACCCCGCACTCTGCCGACATCCGCCGGCTTGGATCCCCCCCTACCCCCCAGGTCGCTCCAACCTGAGTGGGCCCCGGCACCATCAGGCCTCACAGCCGTCCCGGCCGTCCCTACCGGGCCCGGAGGCCCCCTAAGGCTACCTGCCCCCCCAGCCTGCCCCTCCCAGCCCTGTCCAACTCCTCTTGCTCCGCCCACCTCTCCTCCTCCGAGGTGGGAGTAGGGGGCCCTTCGTCCTCCGCGTCCCAGGCCACACCTGCCCTGGGTGCATTCTGCTCTGCCCTCCTCGCCTCGTGCAGCTGCACTAGAAGGCGCTGCTCCCTGATCCTGTCCTCCCAAGCCAGTGCCTCCCAGCGTGGGAGGGGAGGGGGGGGCAGTAGCCCTGAAACCCCCCTCCAGGCTGCCAAATTCCAGGTTGGGGGGCCGGCACCGGTCCACCCACGACGCTGCCGCCTGCCACCAGGACAGAGACCTCCTGCACCCCCGTGACGCCCCCCACAGGAACCGGCGTGCCCACCCTGGACCCAGTCGAGAGGTCAATGGGAGCGTCCACCCATTGCCCCACGCCTTCACCCACACCCCCCTGTACCCAAACCAGGCTCCAGGATCAAAATGCAGGGCCACCCGCTCCCCCCCACCCACCCCTCCCCCCACCGCACCCTCCAAAACGGCTCCCGCCGCGAAATTCACCGGCCTAGGCCCCCCGGCCTCCAACCCCCTCCCTCCCCCACTCGCGTGGAGTCACGCGAATTTAAAATCTCCCCGGCGGAAAACGGCTCCACCGACAGTCCTGTCGGCCCTGGGGGCACAAACTCCAGCTGGGGGAAAGACAGGCGCGGAGGCAGGCTCTTCCGCCGACCTCCGCGCGCGGGCTCCTTCTTGGGTGCGCCCCGCCCCCTCTCCAACGCGCACTTCCCAGGTGGCGGCGGTTCCTCCTGGCAGGCTAAAACCGCCGCCACTACCCCAGCTGAAGCCGCCCGCGGGGCCCGCGTAAACCCCACCCACGCCTCACCCAGCACCCCGGGCCGGAGGAGATCCTCCCGCCCGGCGCGCCCCAGCACCTTCAAGGCCTCCCTTACCTCATCGGCCGAGACGCCCGCCATCGCCCGCAGTCCGCGAAACCACCGGCCAGTGGTTCCCGCACACCCCGGCAACCGTCCAAGAAATTTCCGCCCCGCGGTGAAGCACCTTCGGCCTACGCTGCCACTAACTTCTCCCTTTCAACTAGCCCTCCCGATGGTGCCGAGCGCAGGAAGAGGAAGCTACCTTCCTCCCCAGCGCTCTTATACCCACCCCCTAACTCCACCCCTTAACCCTGCCTGGGCCTCCCCTGCGCGAAAGACCCCGCCGGGGGAAGACTAGTCTGCGACTCTGCTTCCCCCGGGGCCCCGGGGGAAGACTAGTCTGCGACTCTGCTTCCCCCGGGGCCCAGCAAGGCGCACCTGAAATCTCGAAGTAAAATCTAATCTGGCCCGCAGGCAAGATCAGAAGATAGCGCAGTACTTTCTGGCTTGTGTCGATAAATCAATCCCCTCTGCTAAGCAAGCTCTCTCTCTCTGGCTTTTCAAGTCTTAAACGGTTTTTAAAAGGCACACGGAAGGGCTACGTTTGTTTCCTTTCGGCATGTACTCAGGGCGTTGACATTAGGCACCCGGTGACCCGGAAGAGGTCCGTGTGCACCACCACATCGCAGAATACAGTTTCCGGTTCTTCCGGGGCTCCTTTTAGTACGGGGCGACCCTGCACTCTAAATAAAGGTGACCTTGAGGGTACTGTCCTACAGACATAAGAAGGGGACGGGTGAGTAACAACGCTCACAGGGACCCACTCCAGACTGGGGCCCATGGGTGCACAGCAAAGCAGAAACTGCCCCGTCACGTCCACTGAGGCAAGATGGACATCTAGTGAAGGGAAAACAACTTAGTCGCACATCTCAAAGCATTTAAACAAGAAACGTTGGACAGGAAGATACATGGAGATGGGGGCGGGATACAAGCACTGTTCAAGTAAAATATATATATATTTTTTAAAGCATACGGCCTCATTCTCAGTGCTGAAATGCGTGAAGAATATGAAAGCATTTTATCAGTAGGCTTTTGTACCATATTACAAGTTGTTTCCCCCAGTGCAATGGAGAATAACCTGTGGCGAGGAGAATACGAATGAAGAACAAGAACTGAACGTGGGTTTCGCGAATGCTACGGGACCTATTAGAAATAACTGCAGGTACACATTTAAAATTCCACCGCAAAAACAGTTTCCAGTCAAAAGCATTCTGAACCCCAAGCCTGGTAGCATAAATATTCACTCTGCGCAGTATGCACTACATAGTATTCAACGGTATGTGTTGGCATTGTGTTTACTTACAGCGTCTAGTCACCACAGTAACAATACAATACCTGCCTCCCGTGACTCGCGCACAGCCTTCCGGAACAATGGCAGTGTGACGCGGGCAGATCTATCGGCCGCAAAAACATGCAGACTGAAAAGAATAGATTAACGCGGGTCCTGCTAATGAATTGTCTTGATGCTAAAGGTAAGCTGGGCAGTGAAATTTAACACAGCTGCATCACCACCCAAACAGGACAAAAGCGGACTTCATTCATTCACAACCTCCCTAGTCTTTTAATCCAAACCCCCACTGACATTTTCTATATTAATAGCAGCACTTGAAATACCTTCCAGTCGAATTCACGTTAAATAAAACTGCAAAAAAAAAAAACAAGCCCGGAAGTGGTGCGCGCGCGCGAGCGCGCTTGTGCCCGCAGTTGCAGGAGAAGAGCATCTGTTTCCAATTAACGCAACCGGTCGCGATAATTGGAAACAGATGGTGGTCGCGCGCGCTCCCGAGGACCCTAGGCCAAGGACCAGAGAAGGCGGGACATGCACCCGCCTTGAGCCAATTACGTGCTGTCTTTCTTAGAAAGACGCACGCAAAGCCCAATCGCGGGTTAATTTTAAAAAAGCACACGCACGAGCGTGTGTTCGAAGCTGAAAAGCCTTTAATAAATGTCTCGCAGAGCAGCGCATGCGTGCTGGCTCAGGCGAGACCTAAAAATGATCTTCAAAATTGTAGAATCCTTCACCCGTCCCAAGATGCTCGATCATGACATTCCCCCGTCACAAAAACTTTGTGACCAGATCGCGGACTACTTTGATGAAAAGGTCAAAGACTTAAAAAAGAATTTCAAATCAACTGACACACCTCTGACAGAAAGGTCTAATCCGGATCTGGAACAGAGGCAGATGTTAAACAGTTTTAAGGAGATCACCCTTGAACAGTCTAGACATGCTATCCTTACATGCAAATCAGGCTCGCCGTGCGACCCCTGCCCCCCGAAAATACTACATGCACTCATTGATATAATCAATCCAACAATCAACCAAATCATAAATTCCTCACTTAGCCAAGCGATAGTACCTGATAGTTGGAAAATTGCCTCAGTTAAACCCCTTCAAAAGAAACAGCTATCTGATCCCACCACCCTATCGAATCTTAGACCTATCTCGTTACTGCCTTGCCTAAGCAAAATAACTGAGAAATTAGTAAATAGTCAACTAAATGACTTTCTCCTACAAACAGATATGCTGCATTCCAGGCAATCAGGCTTTAGGGCAGGGCATTCAACAGAGTCGGTGCTTCTACACACTTCAAAGACATTAAAATTCGCATTGGATCAAGGAAAGGTGGCAGTGCTGATTCTGTTGGATCTCTCGGCCATTTTCGATACGGTCTCCCATACCATCCTGGGAGAACAGTTAAAAAGAATCGGCATCTCGCATAAAGCGTTGGCCTGGCTGGTATCATTTCGGTGAACAGCGTTTATTTCGCATGCGGAACAACGCATGCCATAACAACGCGGTCGTTACAACGACCGCGTTGTTATTTCGCATACCGTTACAACGCAAGTCGGAAAAACGACTTGCGTTAGGGGGCAGAAGGTGTTGGATTTAAAATCCAACACCTTTCCTAGTGTCCGCATAGACTGGAGTTGGAATAGTAAATTATACTATTCCAACATCCAGCGCCCCCTACAGCAAGTCGTTGTTCCGACTTGCGTTGTAACGGTATGCGAAATAACAACGCGGACGTTGTAACAACAGCGTTGTTACGGCATGCGTTGTAAACGCATGCTAAAAAAAGGTACATATTCATCATTTCTTGAGAACAGGAGACAAACAGTAACCCTAGGTAAATACACATCTTCAGAGAAACAGCTGCTCTCAGGGGTCCCCCAGGGCTCAGCCTTGAGCCCAACACTTTTTAATATATACATGGTGCCCTTACTAGACCTAGTGTCATCCTTTGACATCGAGACTGTGTCCTATGCTGATGATACACAGCTTATTCTAACTTTGGATAAAGAGTCTACGACAGCAGAAGAAAACGTCCAACATTGCCTCGCTGCTGTCTTTGAGTGGATGAAATCTAATCACCTCAAGTGTAATAGCCAAAAGACGGAGATTATGCTGCTAGGAAAACACAATATCTTTATGCCCAAACGGTGGTGGCCAACTGACACAGCCCCCCCCAGGTACAGTGGACACTGTCAAGAACCTAGGGATTAGATTTGACACCTCTCTGTCCTTTCATCAGCAGGCGCTGGCAGGCTCATGCTTCCATTGGATTAAAACACTAAAAAAAATCTTTGATCTCCTACCAGCTACAGCGCACAAGACCGTGGCAGTGGCATTAATCCTATCGCGCTTAGACTACTGTAACAGCCTTTACGCAGGAGTTAAGAAGACCACTCTAAAAAAGCTGCAGACTGTGCAAAATGCAGCGGCCCGGCTGGTACTGAAATTACCAAGGGGGTCCTCAGCCTCGGAGGCCCTCCACACCCTCCATTGGCTACCTATACACAAAAGGATACTTTTTAAGATCCTTGTTATAACCTTTGGAACGGTAAAGCTAACTGGACCCAAATATCTCAGGACAAGAATTAAACCTTATGTAACGCAACGTCCTTTAAGATCCTCCATGGAAAATCTGCTAGTACCTCCTCGGTTCCGCCTGACGTCCAGAGGAGGAAAGTCAATGGCGGTCCTTGGAACAAAAGCGTGGAACCACCTGCCCAGCCTTTTGAGACTCACGCAGTTAGAAGCCTTCTTTAAGAAAAGATTGAAAACCTGAATCTTCGCAGTCCCAGATAGCCTAGCCCTATCTCTCATCTGAATACAGCAATAACAGAGACCACTCTCCTCGACACCTCGTTCTACCCGCCACTTAGCGCCAAGATGCTCCTTGTGAGTGATAGTTGCGCTCTATAAGTGACTTCATTCATTCATGTCCGACGCCATGGTCCTGAGTCAGCATGGACTTTGGCAGTTTTCCATATGGCCATTTCATGATCGTAGTGATAGATAACCACACTAAATATCCTATCTTTGAGCTAGTGTTCTCCACTGTATTTTCAAATGTGAAGCCCGCACTGGAGAAGATCTTTTCCTTGCTAGGGATCCCCAAGGAGATCAATCCTGACAATGGACCCCTGTTCCTGGGGCAAGACTTCCAAATTTACCTATGTAGCCGCAAAGACAGGCACAGGAAAGTGACACTCACAGTGGCCACAGGCCAATGGGGAAGTGGAACACTTTATGCGCACGCTGAAAAGAGCTCTACGAATTGGAGCGGAGCAAGAGGAAGATGCAGAGTGCTGCCTACACCGATTCCTAAGAGCCTATTCGCAGACACCGCACAGTACCACAAGATGTGCCCCGAGTGATCTGTTGATGCAAAGACCCACCTGGTATGCAATCCCTGTGGGGCCCAACAGGAGCCCAGCCACCATTGACATCCAAGCTGCACAGGAAAAAAGAAAGTCCACGAATGACCGCGCAAGCCAGGGCCACAAGGCAGTGGGGATAAGGTAATTATATGGGACCAACAACCAGGGTGGAAGTTCCGCACTCCGTTTGAGAAGGAGGTGTGGGAGATCATCAACATCCAAGGGACGATGGTCACCGTTCAGAGAGGCCAGTCCATCATAGCCAGGAATGTCTCCTGGTCCAAGCGAATTGGATCTCAGGCAAGGATGATGGCACAGAGGAGATAGACAAAACGCTGGAGGAAGACACCATGATGCCAAGCCGTCTGCCGAGCGAGTGTGCTGAGGCAGAAGCAAGAGCAGCGAGCCCCAGGAGTGCCACTGATCTAGTGAACATGTACACTAACACTTGTGCAACCAGAGTGGACACAGACACTCCTTGGAATCAGGAGTCCAGCAGCCGAAGCCAGAAGTTAGGACTCCGGCCCAACCCTGTACCCAACCAGAGGCTGAGAGACTATGAGCTTGATTGAGATCTTGGCGGACGGGTTACTCCATCACAAAGGTGACGTATATCCCGTCCACCAAAGTATTTAATCCCATTATATCCTATGGGATTCATATAAAGGCGGATGGGATATCTGTCACCGTTATGATGGAGTAACCCATCCACCAAGATCTGTCAGGCCCTATAAAATAAAGTTCTAGAGTGTTCTGTTATTGTTAGAAATGGGATCTCTAGTTGGCAAGGGTTTGCACCTTTGTCCAAGTAGGGACCCTTCTTCCTAGTCAGGGTAAGGGTTGTTACACTCGTGAAGTAACCCCTGCTCACCCTCGTGGTAGCTTGGCACGAGCAGTCAGGCTTAATTCAGAGGCAGTGTGTAAAGCATTTGCACATAACCAACAGTAATACAGTGTAAGCACTACAAACGGACACCACACCAGTTTAGAAAAATAACCAATATTTTATATACTCAAGACAAGACCAATTACGACAAAAATCCACAATACTATACTTTACGAATGAATGCTTGATACGGTAACTTCTTCTTTGCAGGAATAGCACAAAAGCAAAGTTCGTACGAGTCGGTAGCTCCGTCCGAGCCTACCGCGATGCCGAAAACCACAGAGTCTAACAGTTCCAGCCGACCGCGTTGATACGGGCCAGCAGAGTCGTGAACAGACTCGGTCACAGTACCTTTCTCGTTGTGGCTGGTACGGAGTGTACGAGCCGGTCGGCGTTCGTCGCGGTTGCGGTGCAAGACGGAGCGATGCAAGGTGCGGTGTCCCTCGATGCGGTGCAGGCAGCGGCTCGATGAGCGTCGTGCAGACGGAGTCGGTGAGTCCAAGGCGTGCGATGCAGGGTGAGACGATGCTCGATGCGGTGCTGACAGGTTGCGGTGCAGGCGACCTAGCCGGAGTGCGGGAGCTGGCGTCGGACAGCGGTGCGAGTCGGAGCGGTGCGTCGCAGACGTGCGAGCGGTGCCCCAAATGCGGTGCGGTCTCGACTCTTGAGCCAGTTGCAGCGACAGTGTCGGTCTGGTCCGGCTGGCCCAGTGAAGCGATGCGATGCGAACTGCGGTGCCCACAGGTCACGGTGCAAGCAGCGGCTCGATGTTGGCGGCGTCGGACGTCGCCCACGGTGAGACCAGGGTTGCGATGCGAAGCGGGGCGATGCGGTCTGCGGTGCAAACAGGTCACCGGCCAGGGATGGATTCGGTTGACGGAGTCGGTTGCGGTTCCCTTCCTCTGTGGCAACTGAAACAGCGTTCCAGAAGCGGTACCCAGAGGCTTGTGAAGTCTTTGTAGTCCCTGAGACTTCTTAACAGGAGGCCAGCTCGGTTCCTGGCCCTTGGAGATACTCAGCACAAGTTTGTAGAAAGTTCAGTCCAGTCCTTTCACTGCCCAAGGCAGAAGCAGCAGCTGCAGGCCAGCCCAACAAAGCAACAACACAGCAAAGGGGCAGTACTCCTCCTGGCAGCTCTTCCAGCTCTTCGTCTTGGCAGGTTCCTTGATTCCAGCGAGATCTAAATTCATGGGGTCAGGGCCCCAATATTTATATCCCAAATTCCTTTGTTCTCTGAAGGCAGAGAGGCCTTCGCCTAGTCCAAACCAGTTCTGGAGCACTTTGTTGACAAGTCTCCGTCCCTTCTTTCAGTGAGTAGGCCAGGGACATCAGACGCACCACAGGAGGTGGAGCCAGCATTGTGGAGGGAAGGCACTGTCCTATTCAGGGCCCAGGTGCGACCCCTCCCACCCATCTACAGGTCGATCTGGCTATTCAGCCCTGCGCTGACTCACCCTGTCTCCTGGCATCCCCCAGCCCCTGTCACTCACATTCCAGACAAGGAATACACAATCTCGCAGAGGCAGGCTTGGATGGTTAGACAAGAAAATACCCACTTTCTAAAAGTGGTATTTTCAAACACAGAATGTTAAAACCAACCTTACTAAAAGCTGCATTTTATCATTCTGAGTCCAGGCATACTAAACTCGAGTTTCTACCATGTTCCCGTGGTCAGTTAGGATTATATACTGTAATAATCAAAACTGCCCGTTCTGGCCTAGGGGGAACAGGTAGCCTTGCAATAGTGAAAAACGAACTAGGCTGTAATTCACTATCAGGACATGCCGCACACACCCGGGCATGTCCTACCTTTCGCGTACAACGCACCCTGCCCACAGGGGTACCTTGGGCCTACCTTAGGGGTGACTAACATGTAGCAAAGGGAAGGTTTAGGGACTTGTAAGTGTGTGCACTTGCCAAGTCGACATGGCAGCCCCAGGCTGCGCACATGCTCTGCGATGGCAGGCCCGAGTTACACTTTACGGGCTGTTTGCGTGGGTGGCACAATCCAGTGCTGCAGCCCACCAACAGCATTTGGTCTATAGGCCCTGGCACTCGCAGTGCACTTTACAAGGGACTGACACATAAACCAAATAGGCCAATCATGGAAACACCAATCCATAACACATTTTATACAGGAGCACTTGCACTTTCCCACTGGACCGCAGTGAGGAAAGTGCGCAGAATCATCACACCAGCAAAAACAGAGTCAAAACCGGGAGGTCAGAAAGCAAAAAGTCAGGGGAAACACGCCAAAAGATGCCAAGTCTAACACATGTCCCCTCCAGCTGAAAGTAGGGAGAACTACCCAACCCCATTGGAGTTCTCCTCACTAAGGCGGAAGAACCTGGACAGACCATCTGCGTTGGCGTGTTCTGTACCAGGACGGTGCTCCACCGTAAAGTCCATTCCCTGTAGGGAGATGGACCACCTCAGCAGTTTTGGATTCTCACCCCTCATTTGCATCAACCATCTGAGGGGCCTGTGGTCTGTCTGAACCCGGAAGTGAGTCCCAAACAGGTATGGTCTCAACTTCTTCAGTGCCCAGACCACAGCAAAAGCTTCCCTTTCTATGGCACTCCACCTCTGTTCCCTGGGAAGTAGTCTCCTGCTAAGGAAGACTACAGGCTGATCCAGGCCCTCTTCGTTCAGTTGTGAGAGCACCGCTCCCACACCATGCTCTGAAGCGTCAGTCTGCACGACGAATTCCTTGGAGAAGTCAGGTGCCTTGAGCACGGGCGCTGTGCACATGGCTGCCTTCAGGGCATCAAAAGCTTTCTGGCAGGACTCAGTCCAGATCACTTTCCTGGGCTGCCTCTTAGAGGTCAGCTCTGTTAAGGGGGCAACGATGGTGCCATAGCCCTTAACAAATCTCCTATAATAACCGGTGAGACCTCACCTCTGTCTGGGTCTTGGGGGGCTCCCAAGCCAGAATGGTGTCAATCTTGGGTTGTAGGGGCGCCACCTGGCCGCTTCCTACCTGGTGTCCCAAGTACACCACAGAACCCTGCCCGATCTGGCACTTACTGGCCTTGATCGTGAGGCCTGCACCTTGCAGAGCCCTCAACACTTTCTCAAGGTGCTGTAAATGTTCTTCCCAGCTGGAACTGAACACAGCAATGTCATCCAGGTAGGCGGCACTGAAATCCTCCAGCCCGGCCAACACCTGATTGACCAACCTCTGAAAGGTGGCAGGGGCATTCTTCAACCCAAAGGGCATCACCCGGAATTGGTAATGACCTTCTGGGGTTGAGAATGCTGATCTCTCCTTGGCCCCATCGGTTAAGGCAATCTGCCAGTACCCAGACGTTAAATCAAACGTGCTGAGGAACCGAGCAGCTCCCAACTGATCAATGAGCTCATCAGCTCTGGGGATGGGGTGCGCGTCAGTCCTGGTGACGGCATTGAGCCCACGGTAGTCCACACAAAACCGGAGTTCTGGAGTGGCACCGGGCGCCGCAGCCTTTGGGACCAAGACCACTGGGCTGGCCCAAGGACTGTGGGAGGGCTCAATCACCCCTAACGCCAACATCTTAGAGACCTCCTCCTTGATGCTGGCTCTGACCCGGTCAGTCAACCTGTAAATCTTGTGCTTCACAGGATGGCTGTCACCGGTGTCCACGTCATGGGTACACCAGTGAGTAACACCGGGGGTCAGAGAGAACAGTGGGGCGAACTGTCCCAACAACTGGCGACAGTCCCCCTGCTGCTCCTGAGTCAGAGTAGGGGAGAGGATCACACCCTCTACTGACCCATCATGCTCCTTGGTAGACAGGAGGTCAGGGAGAGGCTCGCTCTCCTCTTCCACCCCATCATCTGTCGCCAAGAGCATACTCACTTCGGACCTCTCGAAGTGGGGCTTGAGGCGGTTCACGTGAAGGACCCTCAAAGGGTTCCTTGGAGCCTGCAAATCCACCAGGTAGGTGACGTCACTTTTGCGCTCCTTTACCTCATATGGCCCAGTCCACTTGTCCTGCAAGGCACAAGGTGCCACTGGGGCCATTACCCACACTTTTTGCCCAGGTTGAAATTCGACCAGAGTGGCGTTCTGGTCATACCATCTCTTCATTTCTTCCTGGCTTGCTTCTAGGTTCGCCTGAGCGAGTTTCCTGAAGCGGGCAGTTTGGTTTCTAAAGGCCAGCATGTAGCTAAATACATCCTGGGGAGTTTTCCTGGGAGCCGCCTCCCAGCCTTCCTTCACCAAACTCAGAGGTCCTCTGACAGGGTGGCCATACAGGAGCTCAAAGGGGCTGTACCCAAGAGACTTCTGAGGCACCTCCCTGTATGCAAAGAGTAGGCATGGCAAGAGGACGTCCCACTTACGCCTCATGGGTTCTGTTAGACCCTTGATCATGCCTTTCAAGGTCTGGTTGAATCTCTCCACCAGACCGTTTCCTTGTGGGTGGTAAGGAGTGGTGAACTTGTAGGTTACCCCACACTCCTTCCACAGGGATGTCATATACTTCGATATGAAATTGGTCCCCCTATCAGAAACCACCTCTCTGGGGAATCCCACACGGGAAAAGATCCCCATTAACGCCCGGCCCACCACGGGCGCCGTCGTTGTCCTGAGAGGGATTGCCTCCGGGTACCGGGTGGCATGGTCCACCAAGACCAGGATGTACCTGTTGCCCATGGCTGTCTTGGGATCCAGTGGCCCCACAATATCCATCCCTACCCTTTCAAAGGGTGTTCCAACAACCGGAAAAGGTTGGAGAGGAGCTTTGACCTTCCTCCCACTCTTACCACTTGCCTGGCAAGTTTGGCAAGACCTACAGTGTGCATCTGACTGCCTTCGCATTTGGGGCCAAAAGAAGTGGGTGACAAGCCTGTCAAAGGTCTTGTCCTGCCCCAAATGTCCTGCCAAAGGCACGTCATGAGCCAGACCCAGTAGGAAGGTCCTGAAGCGCTGGGGTACCACCAGCACACGGGCTGACCCAGGCTCAGCAACCTTAGGCTCACTGTATAGGAGACCACTCTCCCAGTAGATCAGATGTGACCCGGACTGATTACCAGCTGCCTGGTCTGCAGCCTGCCGCCGCAGACCCTCCAGAGTAGGGCACTCGTTCTGCTCCCTGCAGAACTCCTCCCTGGTGGGACCCCCTTCTTGCTGCCAATGGGTCAGCTCAGAGATGTCTCCCAGTTCGGCTACTTGCTCCCCTGTAGGCACCGGGCGTCCCCCTCGAGGTCCGCCTCCTCCCGGTCCGTGGGAACTTCGGGGGCCGGTTTCCCGCGCCCCTGCCCTTTCTCTTGGCAGGGACTTGGGCCACTGTTTCAGGCTCCAAGTCCTCTTGATCACCCTTTCTGGCCGCCATTGACCGAGTAGACACGCAGGCCCACTCTGGCAACCCAAGCATCTCCAAGTGAGACCTGAGCTCAACCTCCTTCCATGAGGACTGCTCCAGGTCGTTTCCTAGCAGACAATCTACAGGCATGGTAGGGCTCACAACCACCCTTAAGGGACCTGAGACCCCCATTCAAAGGGAACCTGCGCCACCATACATTGGCGCTCTGAGTTGTCGACAGAAACTACTTGGTGGAATGCTCCTGGGACTACTTGCTTCTCAGACACCAGGTGACACCGGACTGAGGTCACACTGGCTCCAGTATCTCTGAGAGCCTCTACCCTGTTCCCATTGATGGTCACCCAGGTGCTATATTTCTTTGTGTTAGGGGGCACCTGGTTTCCTGGGACCATCTCACTGTCCCCGAGTGAGACAAGGGTCATTTCTGCGGGATCCCCACCCTCCTGTGGGCACCCCTCCTCCCCAAGCGCTACACTAGCCAACACTTTGGACTGTCCACCGGTGGGTGGCTGTGTCCCCTTCGGGCACTTGGGGTCCCCCTTAAAGTGACCTACCTGGTCACATGCATAACACTTGCGGGGGCCGGTCTCAACAGGCTTCCCTGTAGAGACCCCTTTCTTCTTATCACCGGGGGGCTGGGAACATTTACCCTGGGTACTAGTTTGGGGCCCTTTAGAGAACTCCTGTGCTTTACCCTTGTCCCCCCCACCTTTCTGCTGGGGACCCTGCCCACCTTTGGCTGAGTCTCCCCCAAACGCTTTCTTGTGGACCCTGGTACTCACCCAGCGGTCCGCTTCCATAGCAAGCTTCCTGGGGTCAGTTAGCTTACTATCAACTAGGTGCTGGCGCAGATCTGCAAAACATAGACTAGACAAGTGCTCCCATGCAATCAAGTTGTAGAGCCCCTGAAAATCTGTTACACTACTGCCCTTCACCCAACCATCCAGAGACCTGCAGAACACATCCACACATTCCAACCAAGTGTTGGCATCAGACTTCTTACTGGACCTGAACTGATCCCTGTACTTTTCAGGAGTAAGACCATACTTCGTGAGAAGGGCATCCTTCATGTCAGCATAGGTGAGGTGATACCCCTTACCCAAAGCTATCAGAGCATCCCTTGCTTCTTCCGGGAAAAGTGGCCACAATCCTGCTCCCCAATTCTCCTCAGGGACCCCATTCATGTGTATGGCTGCCTCGTAACCCTGAAACCACCTTTGTATGTCATCCCCCTTCTTGAACTCCTTGCCTACGTTCTTGGGAATGTGCACAATCCTGTCTGCCTTTCTGGACGAATTGCTGCCACCATCTGAGCCTGACTTACTCCTAAGTTCTAGCTCCTTTAGTTCTCTCTCATGCTCTAAGAGCATCTTCCTCTCCTCTATGGCCAATCTCTTCTCCTCCCTCTCACTCTCCAGCCTGAGCTTCTGCAGCTCAAACTGCCTTGCCTCTCGCCTGTCCTCCAGCTCCTCTGGGGACAGACTGCTGCTGCCCGACCTGGCGGGTTCCCCCCTCCCCAAAAGCACATCCACCCTGGAAATAGGCTCCTCCGCCTCCTCACTGAGATCACCAGGCTGCCCATTGGCATGTCTGGCTGCTACCCAGGCCCTCAGCGCCTTCTGTAGCTCCTCCTTCCTTGTGAGGCCTTTAATTTGGACTTTCAGGTTTTTACAAATCGCTCGTAACTCCTTTACGGCGTAGGATTCCAACCTGTCCTCCTCAAAGATAACTTCCAGAGATGCAACGGATGATGCAATTGATTCAGGCATGACAAAAGTCGTGAGTTGAAAACTGGCAAGATCAAAAATAGGCCAAAAGAAAAAGAACCAGTATGTGGTACGTAATGGTCTGCGATATGGTAGTAGTGCACACCAATCACTGTAAGTCAAGTGCAAACGCAAGTCCTATCCTCACCGCTGACAACCAATGTTAGAAATGGGATCTCTAGTTGGCAAGGGTTTGCACCATTGTCCAAGTAGGGACCCTTCTTCCTAGTCAGGGTAAGGGTTGTTACACTCGTGAAGTAACCCCTGCTCACCCTCGTGGTAGCTTGGCACGAGCAGTCAGGCTTAATTCAGAGGCAGTGTGTAAAGCATTTGCACATAACCAACAGTAATACAGTGTAAGCACTACAAACGGACACCACACCAGTTTAGAAAAATAACCAATATTTTATATACTCAAGACAAGACCAATTACGACAAAAATCCACAATACTATACTTTACGAATGAATGCTTGATACGGTAACTTCTTCTTTGCAGGAATAGCACAAAAGCAAAGTTCGTACGAGTCGGTAGCTCCGTCCGAGCCTACCGCGATGCCGAAAACCACAGAGTCTAACAGTTCCAGCCGACCGAGTTGATACGGGCCAGCAGAGTCGTGAACAGACTCGGTCACAGTACCTTTCTCGTTGTGGCTGGTACGGAGTGTACGAGCCGGTCGGCGTTCGTCGCAGTTGCGGTGCAAGACGGAGCGATGCAAGGTGCGGTGTCCCTCGATGCGGTGCAGGCAGCGGCTCGATGAGCGTCGTGCAGACGGAGTCGGTGAGTCCAAGGCGTGCGATGCAGGGTGAGACGATGCTCGATGCGGTGCTGACAGGTTGCGGTGCAGGCGACCTAGCCGGAGTGTGGGAGCTGGCGTCGGACAGCGGTGCGAGTCGGAGCGGTGCGTCGCAGACGTGCGAGCGGTGCCCCAAATGCGGTGCGGTCTCGACTCTTGAGCCAGTTGCAGCGACAGTGTCGGTCTGGTCCGGCTGGCCCAGTGAAGCGATGCGATGCGAACTGCGGTGCCCACAGGTCACGGTGCAAGCAGCGGCTCGATGTTGGCGGCGTCGGACGTCGCCCACGGTGAGACCAGGGTTGCGATGCGAAGCGGGGCGATGCGGTCTGCGGTGCAAACAGGTCACCGGCCAGGGATGGATTCGGTTGACGGAGTCGGTTGCGGTTCCCTTCCTCTGTGGCAACTGAAACAGCGTTCCAGAAGCGGTACCCAGAGGCTTGTGAAGTCTTTGTAGTCCCTGAGACTTCTTAACAGGAGGCCAGCTCGGTTCCTGGCCCTTGGAGATACTCAGCACAAGTTTGTAGAAAGTTCAGTCCAGTCCTTTCACTGCCCAAGGCAGAAGCAGCAGCTGCAGGCCAGCCCAACAAAGCAACAACACAGCAAAGGAACAGTACTCCTCCTGGCAGCTCTTCCAGCTCTTCGTCTTGGCAGGTTCCTTGATTCCAGCGAGATCTAAATTCATGGGGTCAGGGCCCCAATATTTATATCCCAAATTCCTTTGTTCTCTGAAGGCAGAGAGGCCTTCGCCTAGTCCAAACCAGTTCTGGAGCACTTTGTTGACAAGTCTCCGTCCCTTCTTTCAGTGAGTAGGCCAGGGACATCAGACGCACCACAGGAGGTGGAGCCAGCATTGTGGAGGGAAGGCACTGTCCTATTCAGGGCCCAGGTGCGACCCCTCCCACCCATCTACAGGTCGATCTGGCTATTCAGCCCTGCGCTGACTCACCCTGTCTCCTGGCATCCCCCAGCCCCTGTCACTCACATTCCAGACAAGGATTACACAATCTCGCAGAGGCAGGCTTGGATGGTTAGACAAGAAAATACCCACTTTCTAAAAGTGGTATTTTCAAACACAGAATGTTAAAACCAACCTTACTAAAAGCTGCATTTTATCATTCTGAGTCCAGGCATACTAAACTCGAGTTTCTACCATGTTCCCGGGGTCAGTTAGGATTATATACTGTAATAATCAAAACTGCCCGTTCTGGCCTAGGGGGAACAGGTAGCCTTGCAATAGTGAAAAACGAACTAGGCTGTAATTCACTATCAGGACATGCCGCACACACCCGGGCATGTCCTACCTTTCGCGTACAACGCACCCTGCCCACAGGGGTACCTTGGGCCTACCTTAGGGGTGACTAACATGTAGCAAAGGGAAGGTTTAGGGACTTGTAAGTGTGTGCACTTGCCAAGTCGACATGGCAGCCCCAGGCTGCGCACAGGCTCTGCGATGCCAGGCCCGAGTTACACTTTACGGGCTGTTTGCGTGGGTGGCACAATCCAGTGCTGCAGCCCACCAACAGCATTTGGTCTATAGGCCCTGGCACTCGCAGTGCACTTTACAAGGGACTGACACATAAACCAAATAGGCCAATCATGGAAACACCAATCCATAACACATTTTATACAGGAGCACTTGCACTTTCCCACTGGACCGCAGTGAGGAAAGTGCGCAGAATCATCACACCAGCAAAAACAGAGTCAAAACCGGGAGGTCAGAAAGCAAAAAGTCAGGGGAAACACGCCAAAAGATGCCAAGTCTAACAGTTATACTGAAAGTTGGAAGGGATGTAGAGTACTACCCGGCCTCTTCTATACAATGTATTGCAACTCCACAGCCCGAGGGCCAGGCACGGCCCAAGGGTACAAAAAAAGGGCGGAGTGGTCGCTCATGGCCAGTCTGCAAGAGTTGTTTGTATACCTGTGTGAGCTTCGTTTTATTCTGTTGATGCCGCTGCAGCCTAGACCATACCCCCAGCAGTGGATGCCACAGGCACTGGCACCACCGGGCAGTAGAGGTCGCCTCAAGCCTAGGTTTTTATTGTACCGTTTATGATTATCTAGTAGAATTTGAAGTGATTATCTCCCTCGATGCCCCAAGTCTAGGAAAAAAGTGAGGGGTGCAATAATTGTGATTGCAAGCTTGTCCTGAAGGAGCCTGCCTGGTAGTGTCCTATGACCCCTTTCCCTTGAATTATTTCATGCCTGGGATAGGTCCTCCCTATTGCCTTTGATGCCAGTTTGGACACCGATAGCCAAGATTCCCCACATATATACATATTGATAAGTTTAATTTGAATATGGCAGCCAGTTGCACCTTCTCACTTGATGGGTACGAGGAGTACTGCGAGGAGGATTACTCTGCCTAGTTGCCGAGTTGCAACAGGCCATGGGCACCAGGGTCACCTGACTGGTGACGCCTGTGGTGGATGGGTGTGGGTACAGCCCTGAGAGAGGTGATGGAGCAAGGACTCATAAATGAGACTTGCTCGTACGCAACCTCCTCATAGTATTAATTTATTAAACTTGTATTGTCTCTACTAATCCTTGCATACACTACACGAATAGAAAGGATGCTTGCCTATGTGTTTTACTAATGAATAACGCTTGTCTGTAATCCAAAATGGCCGCTAAAGCGCAGGAAACCTAATGCGCATGTCCCAACCACATCACGTGTTGTGACGTCTTTCTTTGCTTGGTGGGAAATTTCTGCTTCTGCGCAGTGTGCATTAAAATGGCTGCTTGATGTTTTCACATGCTTCAGCTTGCTCTCATGTCATTATCAAACTGTCGTTTCTTTAACGCTACTAATGCGGGATAGAATTTATAATTAAATGGGAATAGAGTAGAAAGAGTGGGCATACAGTGAAACATTTTATTTGTGATTTTAATGTTTTCTTCTTTGACTTTTATTAGTTCGCAAACTTGGGCCTGGGTTTTGGTGAACTGAAAGCTCGTGTGACAAAGATTCCACACATGCGCCCTGAGAGGCAGACGAGAAAGAAAGAGATGAAGTCAATTTGGACATCACCCAAGGCCGTGACCTGCTGGCCGACACCACTACATACCAAGATGTTCTCGTTGAAAGCAACATTTTATATGAATAAATTGTCAATTTTGTTGTGAGACGGGTGGGAAATAAAGCAAATGTATTAAATTGAAGGGGCGGTAGTTTAAAAACAATAGGCTTCAGAAATACAAGACAAATCAATATGGTGTGAAAATCCACCCCCTGTCCCTGTCCAATCAGAAGTAGTGGTCCCATATTTTAGCAACATTAAGGGGAGGTACATGGGCGTAGAAGGGTATAATAGATATAGAATTAGCTAATTAGTTAGCTCTTAGCTCCAGACTGCCAAGCTGATCGATTGCAGACTGAATCGCTGTCCAGAGAGGTCCTGAGGAGGGGGCGGCGGAGTCCATTAGAAGGAAGACACGGGCGAATCGAGGAGAAGTCGAGTATCAGAGAGGGATGCGACGCAGGCGTCGTTGTAGAGAGGTCACCGGTCCTGTCCTGATCCTGTAGGACAGTGGTTCCCAATCTGTGCGCCGCGGCGCCCTGGTGCGCCCCCAAAAATAGCCAGGGGCGCCGTGACACAATACGTCAATATCCCGGCTTGTGCAATTATTTGCATTTTGTAAGCTCGCTATGTAAAATGTTTTGTTAAAGGTAGATGAAACTCCCTCTTGTACCGCTAGATGGCAGTGTGACATGCAAAATAGCACATTAACTGCTCCTGTATGTCAGATTTTGACGCAGTTTACACAAACTATGAGCGATGAGGAAATATAAACACACACACAAAGGGACGGCTGTTTAAATTATATAACAAGTAACTGAGCCATTAAGTGAGTTTATTGAAGTTACGAACGTATGAAATTGATGAGGAAATATCTTATTATTCTTAGTCGTCTCCTCTTCATGAATGACTCATGAGATCATTAGCTAAAAGAAAGCTACGTGTGCATTTGGGAACTCTGTTGCTTTGAGACTTAATTTACAGGTTGGATTGCATCCTGGTCTGTGGGTAAAAGTGATTCAAGCGTGACAATATCCTCAGCAGGAGTTCACTTGAAACTTGGCCTCCAAGTGCTGCCTGGAAACCTTCAAAAATTGCAGCAACTAGAAATTATTTGCCCTTTGCTTTGTCAGAGTTCCTGACATTTCTGCACTTTAAGGACACGCACATTTCTAATTATTCTTGTATATAGTAACCCACACTTTTTTTTCAAAGAAAATGTGACCTGCAACGAGCAGCCGAGGTCGTATATAGTGGGTCTTCTTACTAGTCCCACTTATCTTCTGTATGAAGATCGCTCAGTAACAATTCCCAACTACCTGGCTCGTACCTAGAATTAAATAGACATGGAATGAGGCACCCCAGTGGAGATTCAAGGAGGGTGTTGCAGTGGTTCCTGCCTCTCAATCTGTACTTAAGGAGAAGCTAAACAGGGTGCAGATCCTGTTAAGTCTCTAGTTTTAGCTTGTAAGATATCTTGCTTGGGTTCTGATGTAATTCCTGATCAGCCTCTACCTGCTGCTGACCTGGTCGAAAAGAGTGTCTTCAAGCTTGCAGCCACCACAGGTGAGTTTAAAACTATTAAAGTAGCGCCGTTTTGGGATAGCTGTCTTGCTTCGTTATATTTTTAAATGTTGCTTGTATGATTTGTTTTACCATCACCAACTCGTACAAAGATTGGGACTGAAGCATTGTACAGATGCCTCTGTACTTCCACTTGTCATTCTCCAGCAATCTCCACCTCCATTCTTGAAACCTGGAAGTTGGTAGAAGTGTATGCTTTTTGATTGTTCTCCAAAAAACTATGAAATCAATCGTATTTCTCCCCAACCTCTAAAGTCTGTAGTTTAGGTTTTAGTTTAACAGCAGTCTTGTGCATTTCCTGTGTATATTCGCAATCTCAAGAGCTGCTGCTTATGTAAACTGCATAACTGTAGCCTTAGTTCTTTCACTAAACACACCGCTCCTTGTCACTCTGTCTAGTTTAACCCTTGGGTGGGTTTATAGATCCAATCCGTCACATTTTGCAATACCAAATCAACAGTTGCAGAGTTCTCAAATTGTAAGACGCATTAAAAGTGAGAACTAATTAACATACTTGACATCAACACAAGAAGTGATGTGAGAGAAATGATAAATATATGTAGAACACCAAAACTTTACTAATGTGGACACATGGCTAATAAGATTAGTGGAGCAGCATTCGTATATATCAAAAGTGGCTCCTTAACAACTAAAATGATTTGTAGGAGAGCACCGAATGCTAGTGCCACATTTTTAAAAACAAAGATTTAAAAAAATATTTCACATTTAAACCACAGTGCTGAAGAGTATTCTTTCTGACTTAACCAAATCAAGTTTTTTTTTAATTAAACAACTGTTATACTTTTATTTTGTTACATCTATGATTATAATACCTTCATCAGCTTCATGCCAATTATTTTCAGGGAATAAAATGGAAGTACTCCAGAGGCCGGGCTTACATTCCCCACCCGCTAAAAAAAGTAACATAATGGGGAGCTGCGGTCAATAGCCAATAGGTCAAGGGAGCCGCAGGTGGAAAAAGTTTGGGAACCACTGCTGTAGGAGGTCTTTGCTCTTCATCCTTCCTGAGTCCTATTCTTTCTAACTCCTTGGCCAAGGGGTTTGGTTCTCGCACTTAGGTAAATATAATGCAACCTTTAGTTGCGCTGCTGTCTCTATCCTCTCCTTCTTTGAGGGACCGTCATTGATTAGCAATAGTTTATTCTATGCTTCATCTTGGGTATTGCGATTAAGTACCGTGTGGTTCTGTATTTTACTCTGCTAAATCTTTAGATAAACATTTTAAAACTTCCTGACTCAGTGGTTATTTCAGGATTATGTACTATAATGAATGTCACTCATTTTAAATTTCCCAATTAGCAAAGGATTCATTGGTAAGTCATTACTCTTCATTCGGAAGGTAATTGGTAGCAGGGATTTTGATAAAGAGTGCAAAACACACAAGATGATGGACGGAATGCTGCACATTATCAAACATTCACCCCCAGTCACAGATCTGGGTTAAATCCATCGTTATTTTGCTTCACCACGCCACCCCAGTTCAGACATAGCCATATGCAAATCAGTCTTGACCATGTGCCTCATGGGAACAGTCCAGACCGAACTGCCAAGCCATGTCTTCCCTGGACCGGAATCAAGCATCCTAGGACCGGTTTCAGGCTATCAGCCTTCATCAGCCAGGATAGCTTGACTCCAGTGGCGTAGTGAGCACGGGACCCACGTCTGGGCATACCCTTCCCACATAGGGCGAAATGCAAAACACACAAGATGATGGACGGAATGCTGCACATTGGCAAACATTCACCCCCAGTCACAGATCTGGGTTAAATCCATCGTTATTTTGCTTCACCACGCCACCCCAGTTCAGACATAGCCATATGCAAATCAGTCTTGACCCTGTGCCTCATGGGAACAATCCAGACCGAACTGCCAAGCCATGTCTTCCCTGGACCGGAATCAAGCATCCTAGGACCGGTTTCAGGCTATCAGCCTTCATCAGCCAGGATAGCTTGACTCCAGTGGCGTAGTGAGCACGGGACCCACGTCTGGGCATACCCTTCCCACATAGGGTGAAATGCAAAACACACAAGATGATGGACGGAATGCTGCACATTGGCAAACATTCACCCCCAGTCACAGATCTGGGTTAAATCCATCGTTATTTTGCTTCACCACGCCACCCCAGTTCAGACATAGCCATATGCAAATCAGTCTTGACCCTGTGCCTCATGGGAACAGTCCAGACCGAACTGCCAAGCCATGTCTTCCCTGGACCGGAATCAAGCATCCTAGGACCGGTTTCAGGCTATCAGCCTTCATCAGTCCAGGGAAGACATGGCTTGGAAGTTCGGTCTGGACTGTTCCCATGAGGCACAGGGTCAAGACTGATTTGCATATGGCTATGTCTGAACTGGGGTGGCGTGGTGAAGCAAAATAACGATGGATTAAACCCAGATCTGTGACTGGGGGTGAATGTTTGCCAATGTGCAGCATTCCGTCCATCATCTTGTGTGTTTTGCATTTCGCCCTAAGTGGGAAGGGTATGCCCAGACGTGGGTCCCGTGCTCACTACGCCACTGGAGTCAAGCTATCCTGGCTGATGAAGGCTGATAGCCTGAAACCGGTCCTAGGATGCTTGATTCTGGTCCAGGGAAGACATGGCTTGGCAGTTTGGTCTGGACTGTTCCCATGAGGCACAGGGTCAAGACTGATTTGCATATGGCTATGTCTGAACTGGGGTGGAGTGGTGAAGCAAAATAACGATGGATTAAACCCAGATCTGTGACTGGGGGTGAATGTTTGCCAATGTGCAGCATTCCGTCCATTATCTTGTGTGTTTTGCATTTCACCCTAAGTGGGAAGGGTATGCCCAGACGTGGGTCCCGTGCTCACTACGCCACTGGAGTCAAGCTATCCTGGCTGATGAAGGCTGATAGCCTGAAACCGGTCCTAGCATGCTTGATTCTGGTCCAGGGAAGACATGGCTTGGCAGTTCGGTCTGGACTGTTCCCATGAGGCACAGGGTCAAGACTGATTTGCATATGGCTATGTCTGAACTGGGGTGGCGTGGTGAAGCAAAATAACGATGGATTAAACCCAGATCTGTGACTGGGGGTGAATGTTTGCCAATGTGCAGCATTCCGTCCATCATCTTGTGTGTTTTGCATTTCGCCCTAAGTGGGAAGGGTATGCCCAGACGTGGGTCCCGTGCTCACTACGCCACTGGAGAGAAGCTATCCTGGCTGATGAAGGCTGATAGCCTGAAACCGGTCCTAGGATGCTTGATTCTGGTCCAGGGAAGACATGGCTTGGCAGTTCGGTCTGGACTGTTCCCATGAGGCACAGGGTCAAGACTGATTTGCATATGGCTATGTCTGAACTGGGGTGGCGTGGTGAAGCAAAATAACGATGGATTAAACCCAGATCTGTGACTGGGGGTGAATGTTTGCCAATGTGCAGCATTCCGTCCATCATCTTGTGTGTTTTGCATTTCGCCCTAAGTGGGAAGGGTATGCCCAGACATGGGTCCCGTGCTCACTACGCCACTGGAGTCAAGCTATCCTGGCTGATGAAGGCTGATAGCCTGAAACCGGTCCTAGGATGCTTGATTCTGGTCCAGGGAAGACATGGCTTGGCAGTTCGGTCTGGACTGTTCCCATGAGGCACAGGGTCAAGACTGATTTGCATATGGCTATGTCTGAACTGGGGTGGCGTGGTGAAGCAAAATAACGATGGATTAAACCCAGATCTGTGACTGGGGGTGAATGTTTGCCAATGTGCAGCATTCCGTCCATCATCTTGTGTGTTTTGCATTTCGCCCTAAGTTTGAAGGGTATGCCCAGACGTGGGTCCCGTGCTCACTACGCCACTGGAGTCAAGCTATCCTGGCTGATGAAGGCTGATAGCCTGAAACCGGTCCTAGGATGCTTGATTCTGGTCCAGGGAAGACATGGCTTGGCAGTTCGGTCTGGACTGTTCCCATGAGGCACAGGGTCAAGACTGATTTGCATATGGCTATGTCTGAACTGGGGTGGCGTGGTGAAGCAAAATAACGATGGATTAAACCCAGATCTGTGACTAGGGGTGAATGTTTGCCAATGTGCAGCATTCCGTCCATCATCTTGTGTGTTTTGCATTTCGCCCTAAGTGGGAAGGGTATGCCCAGACGTGGGTCCCGTGCTCACTACGCCACTGTAGTCAAGCTATCCTGGCTGATGAAGGCTGATAGCCTGAAACCGGTCCTAGGATGCTTGATTCTGGTCCAGGGAAGACATGGCTTGGCAGTTCGGTCTGGACTGTTCCCATGAGGCACAGGGTCAAGACTGATTTGCATATGGCTATGTCTGAACTGGGGTGGCGTGGTGAAGCAAAATAACGATGGATTAAACCCAGATCTGTGACTGGGGGTGAATGTTTGCCAAGGTGCAGCATTCCGTCCATCATCTTGTGTGTTTTGCATTTCGCCTAAGTGGGAAGGGTATGCCCAGACGTGGGTCCCGTGCTCACTACGCCACTGGAGTCAAGCTATCCTGGCTGATGAAGGCTGATAGCATGAAACCGGTCCTAGGATGCTTGATTCTGGTCCAGGGAAGACATGGCTTGGCAGTTCGGTCTGGACTGTTCCCATGAGGCACAGGGTCAAGAATGATTTGCATATGGCTATGTCTGAACTGGGGTGGCGTGGTGAAGCAAAATAACGATGGATTAAACCCAGATCTGTGACTGGGGGTGAATGTTTGCCAATGTGCAGCATTCCGTCCATCATCTTGTGTGTTTTGCATTTCGCCCTAAGTGGGAAGGGTATGCCCAGACGTGGGTCCCGTGCTCACTACGCCACTGGAGTCAAGCTATCCTGGCTGATGAAGGCTGATAGCCTGAAACCGGTCCTAGGATGCTTGATTCTGGTCCAGGGAAGACAGTTCGGTCTGGACTGTTCCCATGAGGCACAGGGTCAAGACTGATTTGCATATGGCTATGTCTGAACTGGGGTGGCGTGGTGAAGCAAAATAACGATGGATTAAACCCAGATCTGTGACTGGGGGTGAATGTTTGCCAATGTGCAGCATTCCGTCCATCATCTTGTGTGTTTTGCATTTCGCCCTAAGTGGGAAGGGTATGCCCAGACGTGGGTCCCGTGCTCACTACGCCACTGGAGTCAAGCTATCCTGGCTGATGAAGGCTGATAGCCTGAAACCGGTCCTAGGATGCTTGATTCTGGTCCAGGGGAGACATGGCTTGGCAGTTCGGTCTGGACTGTTCCCATGAGGCACAGGGTCAAGACTGATTTGCATATGGCTATGTCTGAACTGGGGTGGCGTGGTGAAGCAAAATAACGATGGATTAAACCCAGATCTGTGACTGGGGGTGAATGTTTGCCAATGTGCAGCATTCCGTCCATCATCTTGTGTGTTTTGCATTTTGATAAAGAGTAACAACTGATAAAACCCAGCGTAAGTATTAGCGTAGTATGAATGTATGGGCCCAAGTGAGTATTTGGTGTATGAATGCTGTTTGCTAATATCGCGCTGGATCAGAGGGGCTGAGTCTAACGTGTCCATCAGGACACTATACATGCAGGGGCAGCAAAGTGCACTCCACTGGTACTGTGCACTCTAGCAAACACCAAGCGGCAGCAGAGGGCACCGACACTGGCACTGTTCACTCAAACACCGATGAGAAGCAGGGGGCAGTGCCACTGTGCACTCCAGCAAACAACAAGGTACAGCAGAGGGCACCGTCAATGTAGGGGCAGCAGAGGACACTGTGCGCTGCAGCAAATACTACGGGGCAGCAGAGGGCACTTTTACTGACACTGCACTCCAGAAAACACTAGGGAGCAGCAGAGGGCACCGTCACTGGCACTATGCATTCCAGAAAACACCACGGGGCTGCAGAGGGCGCCATCACTGGAACTGTGCACTTCAAACATCAGTGGTTCTAAGCACTGCAACCAAACGCCAATTGTGCGGCAGAGGGCACCATCACTGGGGCTGGGCACTCAAGAGGCACACCTATTTTAGGTTTAATTCCAGCCTGTCCTTACCGCCCTGGTTTTTGCGCCGAGATATCCCTTCAGGGCTGATTCGAGCGCGTAATAAATTAAAATAACATAACATAACCTCGGGGCAGCAGGGAGGATGAGTAACATGAGTGGGTTCTACCAGCTTCATCTCTTCATATTTGGAGCTCTTTAGCAAATTATCTTATTTAATTGTAAATCGGTTCCTTTGTGTGTCAACATTGAAGTGCTTGAAACGAGCTAACGAGCACAATGTGCCATATAAATGTACGTTTGCGTTATTAAATTAATTTGGACATTCATTCCCACCACTATGAAGCACACTGTTGTTAATTTTGTGACTTTGGCATTCATACAACAACACAACTAGAGTTTTTTAGCATTGTCGCCCCAAAAACACAGTCTACTCGCACAACCACATGGCACAGGACAAACAAAACACGTCAGTTTTAGTCGTAGACTATTGTCTATGAAAACAGAATAAATACAACAATATGTACAATATTAAAATCATGTAGACACCAACCTTCCAAATACCTATGCAAGAATAACCTTTAAAAATCTTCCCACAGCGCAAGTTGCGTCTAAAACCTCCATATTTAAAAGTAGGGAGACTGCCTCACTACGATGTTGAATTTTATATTTAAAAAAAATCGGTTTGAGAATCAAACTTCTATTTCTGCAAAAATGAAGGCACTCTTCTAATAAATGAACATTAAAATTGTTGAACCATAACCCACATGTACAATTATCCCTGTCAAAGAAAGAATGGCATTTTTCATAATTTAGAAACCGAAATGTGGATTTAAAGCTTGAAAATTCCAGGACTGGACATCTACTTTAAGTCTTACAGCCAAGCTCATAGCCCTCTGGTAATCCCAATAATTTTTTCAGATATTTGCCTTCACATTTATTCCACTTTGGATCAGAACTAATTCATAATACTTTGGCCCATATAAACATTGTGTAGGTACCATAGCTTTATATGCTGTGATTACTGGTATTAAGGAGAGCCCTTCAAAATCATTTTTGAATTTAACTAGCCCTCCAATTGTAGACAATGCCTGTAAAAGAACCAATTTAATTTGTCATTAAACATCATCCCCAAATACTTGTACTAGGCTACGACCTGCACAGATTTATTCACCAATAGACATTTATATGGTTTCGATTTCTTGCCAAACTTTACTATTTTTGTCTTATCCATATTATTTTTTTTAAACAGATTTTTTAAAACAATTTATCATGGCATCTTACAATTGGCAGTGCAAATAAGTTAATTACACAGGTATCGTCGAGGTTCGCTCGTGTCCCCAGATCCCTGCTTCTGGCAGTTGTCTTATCCATATTTATGGTCAGGTTGGTCACCCCACATTTCCTGATAAAGCGTTCAAGTTTTCTTTGAGGACCCACCTGAGTCAAACCAAAGACTGCCAAGTTGTCTGCATATTAGAGTCACGGAATAGGTCTTCCCCCTATTTTCAGTTAAAAGTATTTTGTTTCTAACAGGGCTTGTGGCAGATCTGCACGGTACAAAAAAAACAACATAGGCGCTAATACACCTCCTTGCCTCAATCTGTTTTCAAACAGATTCTCTTGGATAATGCAGCATGTAAATCTAGCTCCATTTGAGCCCAATTATCTCGATGTAATTCTTCAAGGATAGTGAGGAGGCATAAAAGAATATCCATATTCCTCGGCTTTAGACCACAAAATGTTTCAATTGACTAGGTCAAAGGCAGAGCTAAAATCTACAAAACAATAAAATAAATTCCCAAAAGTTTCCATTGCCTTGTGAATAATGGCCCACAAGCTAAAGCAAAGGTCTACTGCCGAATGACCCTGCTTAAAGCACCCTTATTCAATGGGCACCAGCTTGCTAGACTCTATCCACTTCTTCAAGGACAATAAAATAGCTTTAGAATATAATTTTGCTCCTACATCAATCAGGCTGATCAATAGAAAATTGCTGGGTTCTGCTGGATCCTTTTTCTTGTGTTTGGGTTTAATTATTGCTCCCTTTCAGCTAGCCAGAAAGGTTCCTGTTTTCGTTACATATATAAAAACCTTAGAAAAAAAAGCTAGCCCTCCATTTGGGTGGGATTAAATTTTAAAATAATTGCCGGTAAATTATCTTGACCAGACGCCTTGGTTAACTTGAGAGAAGTTATTAATTTACTTAAGGACTGTTCGGTATATAAATTCAATAACTCCTCCTCTGGGGGTATCCACATCCTACTATCTGTCCCCTCCTGGGCCCTATTGATGTTACTCAAATAGGACACCCACACATCGTCTGGGACTGTACACCGTATTGGTTCTCTTTCCTTTTCGCACCCTTCCTGGACTAACTTCCAAAGTTTTTTCATGTCTTTTGCGAAGAGGACACTAACCATCATTTCCCAACTTGCTTTATAAAACTCTTGTTTCTTAGCTTTAATGAATGCCTTGTATCCTTCTTTACTTTATTGTATATGTCTCTCTCCCTCTTACCAACAGGAAACAACTTTTTGTTCTTACTTTTATCGCCTCCTTTTCAGTCATAGACATTGGTTATCGAACCAGGGCTGTTTATGTACCAAGGAGGATTTTGCACTTTTGGCAGCCATATTGCATTTTATAACCTAATGGGGTCAGGCAATTCACAACCTGTCTGATGGAACCCCCTCTAACAAAACAGACTCTGATACTTGGTATTGCACTAACCGCATGATATACCCATCATCTACCCTAGTTGTCAGATGTTTAGGAAATGATACCTCCATGGGAATCACTGTTTCCTGGTGCAAGGAATGGAATCTAATGACATCTCTAAGCCCCAATGATCGCTACTCATAATTTTTACAACTTTAAACTTTTTACAATACTTGAAGCACCACACTTGCAAGAACATATAGGGCCTGATTTAGATCTTGACGGGTGAGTTACTCCATCACAACTGTGACGGATATCCAGTCCATCGAAATATAAATCCCATTATATCCTATGGGATTTACATTTCGGCAGATGGGATATCCGTCACCATGTGATGGAGTAACCAATCCGCCAAGATCTAAATCACGTCTATGGTCTATCGGACCATTCTGATTTCTGTATATAAATGTTTGGGCAGCTGAGAGATCATCCTTAAAGCGTCCATTTAAACAGACAAACCGTAACGCAGCTATATGCTTAATTAGCTACAAATTTCTCTTTGACTGGGAGCATTTAGAAAATATTGCTTTTGAAATCCCACAACCCTCAAGCATTTCACTATACAGAATGTCTACCTGTACTGGGGACAGTCGATGATTAAAATCTCCCACCATCCGAATAGGAGGAGCCCTGGTAGATCTAACAAAGTTACCAAATCTTTTACAAATTATTGCCATTGCCAAATCTCGTTACGCACCTCCCCCTTGATTCACACATACATTCACAATTATTAAAATATTCATTGAGAGATATCCATCTTGCAAATGTAGAAGAAGTGCCAGTATCCAATCACAATTGGTCTGTACTAGACTTGCCTCTTTTATACATTTCAAACAAACCGTAGTCAACAGCCCCCTTTTAGGTGCCCTGCCCCCACTTAAGTTGCCTGTTTTGCAAACTACTTAAAGCCACCTTGAATCAACATTTCACCTGCTAACCAAGTCTCCTGGTAACAGATATTCATGTTTTCCTCCCAAACCTTCGCAAGATCAACTGTCCTTTGCAGACGTTCAAGCCCATGAACATTCCAGGAGAAAACAACAAGGTTGGCAGGGGAACCTTCTACTTAATCCATTTGCCCTACCCAAGAATAAACAATCTTCTGACGAATGCTTAAACAAGCGTGTCTATTGCGTAGAGGGACGGGATCCACTACCTCTTAAAGAGGAAACTATGGTTACCTCTAAGCTTCCTTGCCTATATCCCCCTACCGGCACTGGGGCGGTGAGCTTACCACCCCAAAAAACAGATTTAGCTGCTCTGTGTTTAAGCCACCATGATTCATTAGGAGGGGTTTATTAGCCTGCTGGTTCTCTACTTCCAATTCAGGCACTGGGCATAAGTCAATTTACTTAAGCTCATATTCAACATTTCAAATTAATTTTACAAACACTGGCGAACTGAAGGTAACTCTCCTAACTTAGCTCCCTTTTATGGTTTTCAATATCCGTAGATGTAATCTTATCTAATGCCTTACTTTTTCGAAAGCCCTCAGCAGATTTGACCTACTTAGCAGTTTCCGCTTGTTATCTGTTTTCCCTTTCCTAAAAACATCCAAATAAACATAAGATGATACAGGATACTCTTTTTGGTTATTTGGTAGTTTATGATTCAGATCAGGCTCTGCATAAGAGGCCACAGTGGTGGCAAAAGGGAGACTCATAGTGTGACCTATCTAACCAAGACTGAGATTCTACCCTGTTTTTCCTGTAGGGATGAAAAACCATCTTCCCAGTCGCCTTTTTACTCTTAGACCCCTTTTTACCTTGAGAACTGTTTGGCTCATCACCCCTGCCTTTAACGTCGGGCTTGTTAGGGTCCAAAACCTGCCCTCCCCGTTCCTTATTTTCTTGGTGTCTTCCCTTTGATCCTTTATTCCCTCCTTTATTTCTCCCCATCTTTACTTCCATACTAGCTATCTTAGACAATTAGCCGGATGGAATAATCTTCTTAGTCCCTTGTGAGACATTTCTAGAGCATTGTTTCCCTGGTGGATGTCTCCTCCCCCTATAATATGATAGATGATGCTTCCCCACCCGACCTTGATACCACCTATTAACTAACATAGGCCATCTGGACACATATTCAGAACCATTTTCTCTCACCTCCCTAGATCTAACGGACCCCTCATCCTGCGGCTTGAGCGATTGGGAGGACACCATCCTTACTAATAAGGGCATACATTAATTTATTGCCTTTAATTCATAAAAAATCTCCTTTCAGAGGCACACCTCTGATTTCATGTTCTCATTTGTTGAAACCGTTGATTCCAGAAGGCCTTATAGAGTCTTTTGAATTATAATAAGGACATCCGGCATTGGGGAGGGTCCAGAGATGGAGGATTCCAAGTTCAAAGTATACAGATCAGGGTTTTGTTGAATCACCTTTGGGGGATTCTGTCCTGATAAACCAGTGTCCTTTGTTATCCCTCTGCCCCAGATATCCACAAAATTTGAGGACAATCACTTCTCTTCTCTTTGTCCATCTCTCCTTCTTTACAAATTGTTTCTCCTCACTTATGGACTATTCACGCTTCAATGAAGATCAATACCATATATCTGTGAGAGTGGACATTATATATATATATATACACATGTTCATATGTTATTTTCAACTGTTTCTGACTGTGATGGTACAGTGTTGATGTATTCTTGGAAGTTGCTTGCTTTGCTGTGTACCCCTTTATTTTCTATGTTTTCTGAACAATAATTCTTTTTAAACCACATCACGATATACGCCCGCCTTTTTTCTTTTTTTTTCATGTGTTATTCATATGATCTATTTTTGGGATATTGCTTAGAACAATACGATTTTGTACTCTATTACTAATCATTTTTACAACTGAGCTGTAAAGAAATCTTTTTATAAGTACTCTGGTTAAAAACTCCCTAGTTAGCCCTTTTACCTTTCTATAACCTTACCCAAATTTGCAAGGGGTTATTGGGTTGCCCATTTTTGTTTCTCGTATTCAGGCAAGAGGCAAACAATTCAATCATACATGGATCCCTACTTCATTGACTGGAATAGCTGCACATTTAGTTTCCAATTGCTAGCATCAATCTGGAATTCAGGAGTTCCAATCTGCTGTTACATTTATCTGGCTTGGAAGATATTCCACTGTCGCTAATAACTGATGTTATAATGCCAGAAGTCTTTTGCATAATGCCAAAAGTATTTTGCTCTCTCTGTTTACATTTGAGAAATTGTTCCTCCCAGCTTGTTAATATATTGAACCACTGATAGATTTTCCATCCTCTGAGACTGCAACAATTTGTTTTCTGTGGCAACAGAGCTCTGATAACATATGAACCAGCCAGTAGTTCCATGCAACTGATTCTAGTTCTTCCACGACCAGCATCCTCCTGTAACGAGGAAGCCACATGCGGCACCACAGCCACATCTGCTGGCGTCTGAATGATAATGTTCGGTTGGGACCTGAGGATGTTAGACCTTTGTTCAGATGCTGAATCTTCAGCCTCTATACAGCCCTGTATTGCATAGGGCCAGGAAATATTGCTTGGATCAAGGAAGCAAACAAACCCACAAGCCTGGATATTCTATCTGCTGAGTCGGCTTGAGAACAAATTTCTCATTAATGAAAGCTAACTCCTGTAGGAGGCGAATTGTCCAAGTCTTAAACTCTAGCAGATCCTGCGACATAGGAATAATCAAGCAGTCCACCACAGGCTTCATTACCTTAGTGAAACATCAGTGTGCTGACAACAGGCCAAACACGAGAACAGTGTACTTATACATTTGATCCTGCCATTGAAATTGAAGCAATTGTCTGTGAGGGCGAAAAACTGGAATCGTCAAGTAAGCATCTTTGATGTCCAGATGGACAATTTAGATGTTTCACAGCCTGGTGGGCAGAAAATCTGGATTTTATTAAAGACACGGAGGCTAAGATTATGCTAATCTCCTTTATTGCCAGCTCACAGCAGCAACAATTGAAGAATATGGAACTTCAATGACCATTCTAACATACTATAAAGTCCCCCCACGCGCAGCCATTTTCCTTCTTTGTGTATCTGCAAACAAGATTACTTCAACGAAAAAAAGTTTAAACTTCAGTCGATAACAGTTTTCCAGAAGAGGATCCAAGAAGATCAAGCTCCTTATTCTGAAAGAGAAAAGAATAGGTTTATGTAATATCTTTAGTATCATCAGGGTGGGTTACAACGGTATGTGGATGGATAATCTTAGCCTCCGTGTCTTTAATAAAATCCAGATTTTCTGCTCGCCAGGCTGAGAAAAATCTAAATTTTATGGCATGACACGGAGGCTAACATTATGCAAGTTTAAAATGCATTAAGTACGTTATCAATCGCGTTTGTGATTGGTCTAAAATAACAGTTCTTAAACATACTTTTATTCGACCAGTCTGCTGCCCTGAGGATCTCTTGTAGACCCCCTCCAAGGATAAAGGCGTTGGAAGCCGCAGCGCCTCTAAGGGAATGTGCCCCGAAAACAGTGACATCCACACCACTTTCACCCATCTTGCCAACGTGGGTGAAGAAACTTCCCTATGAGGCCATTTATGAGAAATTATTACTTGTTTCTCGTTTCCTCTCACGCTTTCTGTTCTTCTTTCATACTCTTTCAGGCATTTCACAACACAAAGTCTTTCGTTCTGAGGAAAGAAAGGATAGAAGATAGAGGATGACATAGTCTTGGTTCTCTTTTTGAGGTAAAAGAAAACTCCTTCTGGCTGGTACGCCCTGCTGGAGACGTCTACAGCCTTTACGTCTGAAGTTCGTCTAAAAGATACTAGACATAATAGTACAGTGAGTTTATAAGAGATACATTTTAGGGATAGGTTCGAGTTCTCGCCCCAGGAGGTTAGGGTTCATAAGACGTCCTTAACGTCCCATAAGGCGGTGTATTTTGCAGTTGGAGGTTTTAGTACTCGCATACTTCTCATTATTTTCTTAGTCAATAAATTTTGTCCCACAGAGATGCCGTCTACTAAAGAGTGTCCTGCAGCTATATCTGATCTGTAAACGTTAACTGTTCTGTAACTTAAGCCTGACGTGAGAAGCTCTGATAGGTAGTTTACAACATGCACTAGATCAGTTGAAACGGGATCATGACCTCGTTGAAAACACCAGCGAACCCATTTGTTTCAAGCCAGTCAATATGCTTTCCTTGTTCCAGATGCCCAGGATTCAGATATGAGTCGGAAAGCATCTGGCGAAAGTCATGGGATTCGCCACTGTCTCCTGAAATCTTCCAGGCTGTCAGAACCAATAGCCCCTGTTCTACAAAGGGTGAAAGTCTCCCTCTGGGCCTAGGAGTATTTCTCTGAATGATGGTATTAGGATTGGGAAGTCTATGCTCATTTCCAGAATGATTGGGAACCAGGCTTGTGACCTCCAGAGGGGAGTTATCACTACGAGGCTCTCTCTGCACCGACGTGCATGTAGAAGTAGTCGAGGGAGCATGGCAAATGGAGGGAAAGCATAGGGTGCTAAACCCTTCCAGTCTTGGATGAAAGCATCTATCCCTTGAGCTTGAGGGTCCAGCCTCCAGCTGAAGAACTCCTTCAGCTGAGTATTCAGTCGGTCTGCAAAAAGGTCTGTCCTAAAGGGACCCCATTTGGTTTGGATAGTCAGGAATATCTCTGTCTAATCTCCAGTTGCTGGAATCCTTGAAATTTCTGGAGAACCAGTCTGCTACACCATTGCTTAACCCAGGAATATGTTCTGCTATACCTGATACTCCTTTGCTCAAGCAATATCCCCAGAAACCCTTTGCCAGATCTGCAAGTCCTTTGGAGTGGGGTCCACCCAGCCTGTTGACATATCTGACTGCTGACACATTGTCCATGCATAACATCACTCAGCATTTGATTGAATTCTGGGTGAAGCTACAAACTGCAAATGAACCTGCTAGTAATTCCAAGCAGTTGATATGCAATTCCTTCTCTTGATCTTTCCAGCGACCCCCTGCTGATGAGTTGCCACATCTCGTACCCCATCCTTCTAAAGTTGCATCCGATTCTATTATTAACTCTGGTTCCACCCCAAGAATGGCTCTGCCATTCCATGCCTCTGTTACAACCCCACTCACCTGACCAACCGGTACCGCAGGAGCGAAGAGAGCCTCCCCTCTCCTCTCGGGACCAGTCCCCAACACAGAAGATAACAGGAAGGGCGATTGGTCCCCAGGGGAAAGGGAAGAGGAATATACCAACTCTGGTGTGTTGGGTCACGAAGAACAGGTACCAAGACGGAACGTGGAGCAAGGTGAGATCGGATGAGAGGAATTCTGACTGCTCCTGGGAAGGGCCTGGTAGAATAGGAAGGTGGGGAGGGTCTGCAAGACAAAAGAAAGAGGAGAGTAGGATAAGACAAGAAGAACAGAGTTAGAAATCTAGCGTCTAGTGTAGGCTAATCATCTGACAACATGGGAGGCGTAAAGAAAAGAAAAAAAAAGGCCCATACACTCACCAGGAGTGACGTAGCATGAAGGGATTCAACACCCTCTTGGAGGGCCCTTAGGAACTGTTCCGGTGATCCTGGAAACACTTAAATGTCACTAGAATCGAAGGATTTCACGGTCAGCGATACACGTCCCAGGTGTGGGGAGGGCGAGGCTCTCACAGAACAGAAAACAAAAGGGGAAAGAACCAAAACTCGTGCTGGTGTAGGAGGCGGTGCCGCCGGCTCCTACCGTGCGCCTCTATGAGTGAAGGGTGGAAGGAGAACCGCGCTATTGGTTCTCATTCGGAAACTGCCTCGTAAGGAAAGGGTAGTGTCGACTTCAAACACAGGCTCCCTCTGTTAGCGGGTCCAATAGTGGTAAAGGAAGAGTTACCGGCCCCGGCCGCAACTAAGAAGATACACGCGGCTCCTGCCACGTAAAAGGGGGAGGGTGTGGCGGCTTCCGCCGCTGATGCCGATGAATCGCGGCTCCTGCCGCGGAAAAAGGAAAATGTGAGCGGCTCCGGCCGCAACCGAGTTCTCGTGGCTCCTGCCACGTAAAAAGGAATGTAGGGCGGCTTCAACCGCTGATGCCGCTGACTCGCGGCTCCGGCCGCGGAAAAGAAAACTGTGAGCGGCTCCGGCCACGGAAAAGAAAACTGTGAGCGGCTCCGACCGCAGAAAAGGAAACTGTGAGCGGCTCCGACCGCAGAAAAGGAAACTGTGAGCGGCTCCGACCGCAGAAAAGGAAACTGTGAGCGGCTCCGGCCGCAACCAAGTTCTCGTGGCTCCTGCCACGTAAAAGAATTGTTTGCCGGCTTCAGCCGCGGCGGTGAAAACAAAGCAAATGAGAGAGACACGCCCCCCGGCGCCCTCTCCGGGTTCTGCTAGCTTGAGAAATGAGAGGCTAGGGTTTGCAGCCTCACACGGACAGGGTTGAAACGGGGAAATAAAGTCAAGCACCAAGGTCAATTCATGAAATCTATAAATAGCCTCCTCCCTCATCACCTGACATGATGCAACCAATCCCAGGGGTTAGTGGAGAAGGAGACAGAGAGAGAGGATAAAGGGCAGAGATATAATGTGGGAAAGGTGGTAACAGCCTCTGCATTCTTCAGCCACCACAGGAGTATTTTCCTTGAGTCTTGGTCTAGAGACACTATCTGGGAGTACGATTGTGTTGAGTTCAGTGCCCTTGCTTTGAGTCTTTGAAGGGCTCGATAGTATAGTGGGCCTGGAAAAATGGCTTGGATTGTGGATGATAGGAGGCCTAGGATCCTTGCTAACAACCTTAACAGGAAATTCTTTTTTGCTAGTAATTTTCTCAATTCTTTTCGAACTTTCCTTACTTTGTATTCTGCGAGTTTCAGTTCTGCTTTTACTGTGTCTACCACAAAACCCAGGAATTCTGTCTGTTGGCTCGGTACTGTACATGATTTTTTCTTGTTTATTATAAAACCCAGGTGTTCTAACAGTCGTATGGCGAGGTCTGCATGACGAGATACCGTTAACTCAGATTGAGCCATTATTAGTATATCGTCCAGGTATATTATCAATCTCACTCCCCTTTCCCTGAGCCAGGTTGTTACAAGTCGTAGGACCTTGGTGAAGCACCAAGGGGCCGACAATAGTCCGAAGGGGAGACTGCAAAACTGCCATAGTTTTCCCTCCCAGGTAAATTGAAGGAATTTTTGGTGTGGGCCCCAAATTGGAATCGTCAAGTAGGCATCCTTCAGGTCTAGTCTTGTCAGCCAATCCATATTCCTTAGTATGTCTCTTACAAGATGGATCCCTTCCATTTTGAAATGGTGGTACGTTACCCATTGGTTTAAATCTTTGAGGTTTATTACTGGTCTCAGCCCTTTGTCCTTTTTCTCCACAAGGAAGATGTTGCTGACAAAACCTAACGCTGAGCCTTTCCTTATTGCACCTTTTGCTAATAGATCCTTTACTTCCTGCAACACTAGTTTTCTGTCTTTGAGTGAAAAGGATATCTCACGTGGTCTCCTCGCTTGGGTAAGGGTATTCAGGAATTCAATTTTGTATCCCCTGACTGCACTCAGAACCCAGGGATCCTGTTTTACCAAATTCCCGTTCCCAGAGAATTGGGCCAATCTACCTCCCACCCTGTGGAGAAACTTTGCTGTCTCCGTTTACCTCTGAATGATCTTCCACGGTTTCGTTGTCTTTGTGGGTAGAAGGGTTGATGGATAGCGTAGGCTGGTTGAGAGAATTTGGCACCACGACCAAGGAAGGGTCTCGTAGAGGGTTGTCCACGGCCGAGGAACCGACCCCGTGTTCTCCCGGCCCTGCAAAAAACCCTATCCTGGAATAATTTCTTAATATCCTTTTGGGATTTCTGGATGGAGCTGAATACTCCTACATATTTTGCCATCTCTTTTATGAAGTCCTCCCCGAAAAGGAGGCCCTGGGAGCTAGGTCCCCCATCTTTATTAGCTAAGTCTACTAATTTAGTGTCAATTTTGAGTAAAACACCCTTCTTCTCTCCGTGGAGATTGCGGTGTTAGCATTGCCCAGGAGGCATATGGTTCTTTGGACCCATTGACGGAGTACCTTTGGGTCGATTGGGGCTTTGCCGAGATAGGCTAGTTCTGCCATTTCAAATATTTTTGTAAGTGGCCCTATGATATCAATGAGGAGGTCTTGGCAGGATTTTAGGCCTTTGTCAATCCCTTTCCTAGGTCTTTTGCGTTCTTGGCTATGAATGCTACTACTTTAGGATCTAATTCAGGGGTCATAGCCACTTTGTCGGGTAAAGAGGGCCGTGGGCACTCCGAGCGTAGTCTGGATCTAACCTCTTTTGGGATTTCCTTTCTCAACCAGAAAGAGAGGTCGTCCGCAACGTGTTGTGAGGGTGCCCACTTGGCTGATAAGGGGTGTTTTACCAGCAAAGGGTCAAACATGTCATCTCCAAACGGATCAACAATGCCCATTTTAGATCCTGAGGCCTTGGATGCCTCGTCAGAGCTTCCCATTCTCTTTACCTCTACCTCCTCAATATCAGTGTCGAACTCAGAAGAGCATGAAAGCTCTATTTCTGGTTCAAAATTCTCATTGCTGTCGATGGGGATGGGAAGCTCAGGGCCTGTTTCTTGCCGTTCTTGTCACCGCCTGGAAAGCGTGAAGGGGCCCCTTGGGTAGTTTTACTTTTCTTTGCCCCTTTATAGAGCATTCCTCCAGAACCCCTTGATCCAGCGCTAACAATAAAAATAATTCTCCTATTATGCTTTGGTCATCCAGGTGCAATTATTTCTCTAACACACACACTATATCCATATGACGGTGGGGCCCATAACACTGCATATACATTCACTTACTCATTTGTTCCCTGGATTTCCTCCGTCATGAAACCTAGGAGAAAAACGATTCGCTGGAAGGAGACGGGATACCTCTTTTATAATGACATAATAATTCTCATTTGCTTTTAAGGTATTCCGCTCATTGGTCGATGGACCAACTAGTAGGAATCAGTTGATGGTGATTAAGACCAGCTCAATCACAATGAACTCTTTTACCATTTCATTATTAATCATTATGCTAAAGAAAATCACTGAGTCATTTGTTTAAAGAATAATAAAGTTTATATAAAGTTTTGAATGCAGGAAATTGAGATTAATCTTATTATTCAGATCATTGCATTTTATCATCAATATAAGAATGGTTTGAAATTTCATGGCACTTTTATTAGACGGAAAAACGAGGTTATCATACTAAGAACTCTATAGATCAACCTATCTATCTCTCTGGGGAAATCCTAATAATTCTAATAAGAATCTATCAATAAAAGTTCTCCTAAAACAGCATCTTTATACTCAACTGGAAAAGGAAAATAACAGCAGCAGCCTCAGCTCGTCAGCATCAGCAACCGCAAACTCTCCCATCTACAGCATCTAACTTCTTCAGCATCTCCCGCAGCATCCCGCAGCATTCTACTCCAGCATTCTAACCCCTCCCACCAAAAGTAGGTCTTCTTATACCCTAATTCTAGCTTACAGCATAAAATGTTTCTTCTTACATGGCGCGATTCATTCTCATTGGTCAAAAACTCAGGTCCCTATACATTTTAATCAAACTTCCTGGTCTTAACCAGTTCCGTGTGGAATGTCCATGCAAGCATCGTTTCCCACAGTTCATGCACTTGCTCATCCGTTTCGATCAGTCCAAATTGTATCTTTTTCTGCTACATTTTGTATAACACAGTTCCTTCTATTGATTCAACCAGGCTTCTCACGCTTCTTGCTGATCATCTTGGCACACATCTGCTCAGAAGGGTCACAGCAGCCTTGACCATATTTTCATCTTAGCCTCTCGGCATCAGCACGTGATCATCCCTTTTCCACAGCCTCTCTCCTCTATCACATGGTCTCATCCGCTCATGCGCACTCTAGTAACTTGCGGCCATTTTATATTGCTGCTCGGCAGGCCTAAAGCGCACTATTTTTAAAGATAAACAAAATGTTATTAAAACAAAGAAATATAAACCCTTTCGTTTCCCTCCCGTCTTTCTACGTACCCCAATTAGATATTACCTAGCAGAAGCAACATGTAAAGCTGTCCCTTACTTACCATCGCTTTATTTTGCAACCACACGTTTTATTTAAAAGCACAAACATGCATTTATTATTATTTTGAGTACGCAAATATTATGCTATGTTAGAAACGTAAACAATTATAAGTCAATTAATTTGCACACTGAATTGCGTGTTACCATTAACCCTTTACATACATTGTTGGTTATTTACTTAAACGAACATGTTTATTAATATTGTACGAAAATATTAGGAGGTTAAAATTTTTATATTTACCCTGCTCCATCAACTCCCCCTTTGGTGATTTTTAATATCACCACAAAAACCTAAGTTATACAATTTTCTCAGACAGCATATATCTTTTATCCATTTGCTTTTGTTAGTTTACACTTCTGTATCCCTTTTAACTTGTTTCTTCGTTTTCTTGTACATGTTCTCTTTTATTTCTTCTAACTCTATTTCACCTATTTCTCTCTCTCTTTCCTTGTTTATCATGTTTTCTTTTTCTATCTTATTCTGCCTTCTTCTTCTCTTTATACATGTTACTGCAAGCTTCAGTACTAATATTATTATTATTATCATGGTTGCTATTATTATAACTTTCCCTATTATTAATCCACTCATTCTTGTTAACCAATTTTGTTACAGAAGAAAACCCTTTACCAAGTTTTCCCCACACACTTTCAACCTCCAGTGGAACAAGTTCTTTGTGCAAATTTGTAATATTTGTTATATACTTCTGTATATTCTCACTTTTATCTGGAATGTAAGTGCAACAATGTTGGACTTTCAGCATTCCACAGACTCCGCCCTCTTTTGCCAAAAGAATGTCAAGGGCAAGACGATTTTGCATCACCATAGCTCTCATGGCAACCATCTCGGTATTTACCATTAAGAACCCTCCAGCAGTATCTGTAGATAAACGATCTACCACTGTGGATAATTTCCGAATTCTAAATGCATTCAAAGATATTCCCACTGCTGGTATCAATGCACCAAAAATATCACCTACTATTTCTGAAAAACTTTCCCTTTTTCTACGTGTAAAGGTATTTATCATTTTGTGTGTTCCTTTTTCTTTTCTATCCACATGAAAAATCTTTGGAAAGACCAGGCCTAAGTAGCATGACCCATACCAATGGTCCGGCAACCTATAATAAGCCCTATTCCCGCAAACATAATAAATCCCTGGAAATATTGGATCTTTTCCCCTTTGAATCCCCATCCACCTATAATTTGGTAATTGTCATGGCAATTGCTGGAACCCACAAAATAATTGTCATATCTTGTCTTATTTCTTCTAATGCACAACCTTCCCTGTTGGGGCCAATCCAGAGTCATAGCTGCATTTGTCTTTTTCTTGTCATGATGGTCTTCCTCAAACGCCCAAAGAGGTGTTTTTGTCTCTTCTATCACTTTTCTTTGAAATTTCACTCTTCTCTCTACAACCATTTCTAGAAATACCTTTTCTTCCTTCTTTAACTCACAGGTAAGGTTGTACCTATTTATACTATCTAATGTTAAAATCTTATTTTCTAAGAAATATTCACCAAACGTCTTTCCCTCTTTTATTTTGTTAAGCTCGGGAACTACAGAAACTTTTGCAAAAATCTTATCTATATCAGTGTAATAATACTCTAATCTACCTGTTTTATAAAATAAGCTTGGTAAAACACTACGGGGTCGATTCCGATTCGGGCCGGAAAAAGCACCGACCGACTCGGAGCCGGAATTTATTCCGACCGACACGTACCTGTGGCGCCCGACACGCCAAGTACGATGCAAGGCGTGCAAAATCCGACCGACACGTACCGAACCCAAGCCGAACGACCGAGCCGCACGGAAAACAGCAATCCGGCCGGAAAAACACACGAATCGAACCGACCGACACGCACCCGGAACAAATCCAACCGAAACATACACGCGAACTCCAAACCGCTAAGTACGATGCAAGGCGCGAAAACCACGACCGAGTCGAACGGAGGACAAGCCGTACGACCGACACGCATACCAAACCGAGCCGAAGTAACACAAAACACCGCGACCGACGCGTACACAGCATAGAAAACTGCACAAACACAGCGTGAACGAAACGGAGAAGACCGTACGAGACAAATGCAGGGTCCGACTCGGTCACAAGAACGTTTCCAACATGCACAAAAAGTACTAAGGAAAAATACACAAAAAAGGCCAAACAAGCAATTACAAAGCCAATAAATACTGGGGGGGTGGGGACAGAGAACAAAGACACACCCACAACTCCACCCATATAAAGGACAAAAATCCCAACCATGATCCTTTGCAAATGCCATTCTACTGCCAGCACTCAACAGACAGCAACCACACACCCACAGCTCATCCCTCACACAAGCCACACACCATCAGCACACCAACAAATAGCTACCTCACATACACCCAGCAAAACACACACCCACACACCCTCACCTGCACACCAACACACACATCACTCACCATCACCACCCATCACCATGCCCCCCAAGAAGAATCACAAGTTCCTAGATTGTGAATTGGAAGTCCTGGTAGACGAGATCCTCAGGGTAGAGCCACAGCTGTTTGGCACACTGGTCCAACAGACCCCCATCTCCCAGAAAACCAAGATGTGGGAGAGGATCATCAACAGGGTGAACGCACAATCACCATGTCTGCGCACAAAGACTGACATCCAGAACAGGTGGAATGACGTGCGCAGGAGGGTACGGGAGCTGCTCAAGAAGGACTACCTCCTCAGCCAATACACCGGCAGTGGCCCTCCTGCCAAGCCAGTATACCTCAGGCCCTGGGAGGAGAAGGTGCGGGCCATCCTTCCGCCAGTGAGCATCTATGGACTAGAGAACATCCCAGAGCCTGGTGAGTACACAACAAATGTACACAATATTCTGCCACAATACACACACACATCACTGTCAAGGGAGAGTCAAACCATGCACTCATAGCAATTACACAGCAACCAGAACAGAATCATCCCAAAATGTGTATGTCAGTCAGATAAACACAACACATGCCATCTCAAAGTTACATTTAACCGTGTCATCACATGTACAAACACAACTACAACTACAGCTAGGCAGTGGCACAAATAGAACTAACAAACACATCCAGACATGTAGCCACCACTACAACACCAACACACAGTGAAGACCACTCAAAGGAAGGAATTCTGTGTATGCTGGGCAAGTCAGTGTAGCCAATAGCATCATGGGAGTCGTAGTCACACATATTGCTCACCCCCACAACTGTCCCATCAACACCACCCTGAACCATGCTCACATCACAGGGAGTGGATAAGGACTCACAAGATGGCTGACACTGGCCACTGCTGTGGGGAGCACAAGGCCCTGCTGGGAACTGTGCACCAACAAACAGCACAACACCACTGCCTGACATCCTGAGAGACAACTTCCACTCCCTGCAATGGAAGCACGTTCCATGGTGGGATATCTGGCTGGGTGGGAAGGAGGACTCGCAGCACTAACCATAGTCATAAGCACCTCCCCTCACACCCCCCTCAACACAAACTCCACAGAACCCACCTGGGAGAATGCAATGCCTCACATCCTAACTCAAGATCCCACAAAGAACCTCCACCCTGGGTAATGTAGTGTGAAGCACAGGGACACTCTTGGGACTTTTAGCCAAACAACTGCCAGGACAACACTCCCAGCCATCCTGTCAGCACAGGCAGCCCACCCCACAGGGAAGCAGAGTCAAAGGAAGGAAGCATGGGCATGCTGGGAAGGGGGTGGAGGCAATAGCATGATGGGAGTAGTAGGCACAGATATCGCTCAGCCTCACAACTGGCCCATCAACACCACCCTGAACCATGCTCACATCACAGGGAGTGGATAAGGACTCACAAGATGGCTGACACTGGCTACTGCTGTGGGGAGCACAAGGCCCTGCTGGGAACTGTGCACCAACAAACAGCACAACACCACTGCCTGACTTCCTGAGAGACAACTTCCACTCCCTGCAATGGAAGCACGTTCCATGGTGGGATATCTGGCTGGGTGGGAAGGAGGACTCGCAGCACTGACCATAGTCACAAGCACCTCCCCTCACACCCCCCTCAACACAAACTCCACAGAACCCACCTGGGAGAATGCAATGCCTCACATCCTAACTCAAGATCCCACAAAGAACCTCCACCCTGGGTAATGTAGTGTGAAGCACAGGGACACTCTTGGGACTTTTAGCCAAACAACTGCCAGGACAACACTCCCAGCCATCCTGTCAGCACAGGCAGCCCACCCCACAGGGAAGCAGAGTCAAAAGGAAGGAAGCATGGGCATGCTGGGAAGGGGGTGGAGGCAATAGCATGATGGGAGTAGTAGGCACAGATATCGCTCAGCCTCACAACTGGCCCATCAACACCACCCTGAACAATGCTCACATCACAGGGAGTGGATAAGGACTCACAAGATGGCTGACACTGGCTACTGCTGTGGGGAGCACAAGGCCCTGCTGGGAACTGTGCACCAACAAACAGCACAACACCACTGCCTGACATCCTGAGAGACAACTTCCACTCCCTGCAATGGAAGCACGTTCCATGGTGGGATATCTGGCTGGGTGGGAAGGAGGACTCGCAGCACTGACCATAGTCACAAGCACCTCCCCTCACACCCCCCTCAACACAAACTCCACAGAACCCACCTGGGAGAATGCAATGCCTCACATCCTAACTCAAGATCCCACAAAGAACCACCACCCTGGGTTATGTTGTGTGAAGCACAGGGACACTCCTGGGACTTTTAGCCAAACAACTGCCAGGACAACACTCCCAGCCATCCTGTCAGCACAGGCAGCCCACCCCACAGGGAAGCAGAGTCAAAAGGAAGGAAGCATGGGCATGCTGGGAAGGGGGTGGAGGCAATAGCATGATGGGAGTCGTAGGCACAGCTCTACATCCCCCACCACATGGCCCAGCAAGCTCACACTCACGCATGCACATCCCACAGAGAGTGGAAAGGCCCATCAAAGATGTCTGACACTGTTGCTGTGTCGTGGGGAGCACAAGGGCATGCTGGGAACTGCACACTAACCAACAGCAGGACACCACTGTCAGCCATCTTGCCATTGCTCTCACACCCACACACACTGAACTCCCCACAAAAGCAAGTAAGTATGGGAATGCTGGCAAGTGGGGTGGAGGCAATAGCATGATGGGAGTCATAGTCACAGACATAGCTCACCCCCACAACTGTCCCATCAACACCACCCTGAACCATGCTCACATCACAGGGAGTGGATAAGGACTGACAAGATGGCTGACACTGGCTACTGCTGTGTGGAGCACAAGGGCATGCTGGGAACTGCACACCAACCAACAGCAGGACACCAATGTCAGCCATCTTGCCATTGCTCTCACACCCACACACACTGAACTCCCCACAAAAGCAAGTAAGTATGGGAATGCTGGGAAGTGGGGTGGAGGCAATAGCATGATGGGAGTCATAGTCACAGACATAGCTCACCCCCACAACTGTCCCATCAACACCACCCTGAACCATCCTCACATCACAGGGAGTGGATAAGGACTCACAAGATGGCTGACACTGGCTACTGCTGTGGGGAGCACAAGGCCCTGCTGGCAACTGTGCAACAACCAACAGCAGGACACCACTGACTGACATCCTGAGAGACAAATTCCACTCCCTGCAATGCAAGCACAGTCCATGGTGGGATAACTGACTGGCTGGGTGGGAAGGAGGGCCGGCTGTCAACCAAATACAACCAATGCAGACCATGTTCACACCCCAACAAATACATAGAAATGCCCAAATAATGCAGGACAATGTGCTACACCAATATCAACCCCTGACTGTGACGACTTAGGACAATGCAATGTACAGGCCCGCACCCAGAGGCACAGTCACAACTGTCAGGTGTGTCAACCATTGATGCCTGCAGAAACTTAACATACATTGTGTATGTCTCCCAAAAACAGGTGATGATGGGGACACAGCAGCAGACGCTGAGGAGTCGCAGTCCCAGGCTCAAGAGGATGCGGAGCTCACTGGTGTCGTACAGCCTCTGCCCTCCTCGGACGAAGAAGACCAACCTGGCACATCCGGTGCATGTCAACATGCAGCACCAGCAGGACCACCAGCTGCAGCACCAGCAGGACCACCAGCTGCACCCCTGCACCCACCCCTCCAACGACAGTCACCACAAATACCATCCCTGCCGACATGGACAGAACAAGGAGCAACACCAGCACAGGGACCCTGGACCAACGTGGGGCCATGGACACCACCACCACCACCAACCTCCAAGGGGGACCAGGGTCATCTGTGCGTGCCACTGCACGCACTGCACATGTCGGCAGGGGTGGTGGGAGGGGTGGGAGACAGAGGTCGCTGCTTGCAGAGGTTGCTGGTGTGCATGATGACCCACAACTGGTACGCATAGCCGATGCGTACCAGTCCGGCACCGGAGATCTCAGCCAGGTAGTGGGGCTCCTCAGAGACATGAAACAGCAGCAGGCTGCCCATCATGCCCGCTTGGACTCACACATGTCCCGCGTGGAGTCCAAGTGGGACGCACTGCAAGAGATGACGGCGGTGCACAGGGACATTTTAGAATGCCTCCGCCAGATGAACAACCAGTCTACACCTCCCTGTGTGCCAACAACATCTGGTGCTGAACAAACTGCAACTGCCACAGGGAGGGAGGATGACTCTGGCGGAGAGTCCCCTGCACCGCAGCAGCCTGGACTTGAGGGCCCCCCCCCAAAGAAGAGGGGTCGTCCGAGGAGGGGCAAGGAGAGGCCGATGGCCAAGTGCAACTCCCAGGAAGCCTGAACCTGTTCTGGATGTTCACCTTTGTGCACAAACTGTTCACCCTGTTGACGGCAACACAACTCCCACACATTACATGGGGAGTACAAGTTGGACCAATGTCTCAGACAACTGTGTCCCCGATACTGGGGATTTTGTCTACCAGGACTTTCAATTCACCTAGGAACTTCTGATTGCAAGATATATGTACAGCACTAACCATCCTATGCACTATTCACACAAATGTATCACAATAAACACACTAATACACCATACTTGCCTCTGTTGTGATTCCAACGTGGGTGCTGTCATGGGGATGATGAACTGCAAAATTACACTGTGTATGCGAACTGCAACAGCAAGTACAACACAGGCATGTGAGTAAAGGCAACGTGACACATATGAGGGAGACACACCACCAGGGCTACACAACACATACACACCTAGGCCATCTGACTCATTGCCTACACTGATGTTGCCAGGGAAGACGGTGCAATGCACAGACACCACACCTATTCCCAGTTGTAGTCAAGTAGCCCACAGGTGCAGTAAGCAAATGGCAGTCAAATGTGTGACCACAGACAACGCACATCACAAAGTGAAGCACAGGTTTATTACACAGTTGCAACATGTCGTAACCACTACAGATGCAAGGTAATCCCACCTGGCAGCGGGCACACAGTCAACAACTGTAGAAGGAAGGAAGTCCATGGGTGTTGCGCACATCACCTGTAGGGACACAACAGCTACCACCCTGGAAGTACAATCACGTCGTCGGTGGACACAGTTGACCAAACGAATCTGAAAGTACCCTGTGAAGGACAGAAATGACACACAGTCAAAAGCAATGGAGAACAGGACAGAACAGCAAAACTCATGCACAATACATGTTACAAGATACCCACCCAGAACCAAGTTAGCATGTCAACACTGTTGGGGAGTACAGACCACCTGTAAGCACACATCGCTACACACATCCAGTCAAGTAGCCCATGGACACACTCCAACAGCACCAGAGCACCACCTACACATATCATGCCAACTCACATCATTGACATGACACCTCAGGATACTCACATTCAGCTAAAGAAGTTGGTGATGAGCTGTGTGCGGACATCACCCTCATCATCATCATCATCACTGGCATCGTGGTCCAGGCCAGGATCCTCCACAGGTGGCGGATGTTGGTCATTGTCATCCTGGATGAGAGGCAACTCCTTCCGCACTGCCAGGTTGTGGAGCATGCAGCAGACGATGATAATCTTGCACACTTTCGCTGGGGCATATGGGAGGGACCCTCCTGTCTTGTCCAGGCAGCGGAAGCGGCTCTTCAGGAGACCAAATGTCCGCTCAATCACTCTCCTGGTCCGACCATGTGCCTCATTGTAGCACATCTGGGCTGGTGTCACAGGGTTCCTGAGGGGTGTCAGCAACCACGGCATGTTGGGGTATCCCGAGTCACCTACGGACAGACAAGTGCACATTAGCTGACTTGGAAAAGTGGGCGGAATACTACAGATCAGATCACACACAATGGCACAAAGTCAGTACACACCGACAAGCCAGGCACGCTGGTTCTGCATCTGTGCCATCATCCTGGGGATGCGACTACTCCTCATCACAAAGGCATCGTGTGCTGAACCAGGGAAACGGGCACACACGTGTGTGATGGTCATATCCACAAGACACACCACCAGTGCATTGACCGAGTGGTAGTGCTTGCGGTTACGGTAGGCCTGCTCCTGGGCCTGTGGTGGTACCAAAGCCACATGTGTCCCATCAATGGAGCCAATGACATGCGGCATCCTCCCCAGGGCATAGAAATCACTCTTCACGTCAGTGAGTCGTTGCAGTCTAGGGAAATAGATGTACCGGTTCAGGAATAGCAACATTGCCTCCAAAACATCGCGGAGCACACGGCTCAACATGGTCTGTGACATCCCACCAGCAGTCGCCACAGTATGTTGGAAGGTACCGGTGGCAAAGAAGTGTAGGGCTGCCATCACCTTCACCTTGGGGTCAGCGCTGTAGGATACGGCCGGCCAGGCTGCAAATGTGGGGACAACTGCACTGCCAAATCCTCAATCAGCTGCCTGGTGAAGCGGTACCGTCGGATGCCGTCCCGTTCCATCGTTGCCAGGTCTGGGAATGGTCGATGGACATCAGGAGCCCTGCAGTGCAGAGGAGAAGAAAGCAAGATTGTCAGTCACCCCACATATGCGGCATTGAACACACTCAAAATCACAACATACATCATCATGAGGCACAACTACATGAAGTGTGCAGTTCCGTAAGGACATGTATGGTACATACATGGCCAACATCTGTCATCACGGTTCAACAAGTGGCATCAATAAGTCCCAGGTTGGCCCATTGGATATCATGAGGCCGTGTCACAGTTCCCATCTCCTGCTGCCGTGTCACAATCACCCCCACAGTGACATGTGAGGACAGATGTGCCCCAGGCATCACAGCTCAACGACAGGTACATTCCCAGGGACCCTGTATTGCCACATGGACACTGGCATTACATGGAGTATCAGGTATACACCACAGCAAAACAACCATGACCCCCACAGGTAGTGGTCCCACTTGCCACTGCAGGACAGACATGGACGTCTGTGACACACACACGCACAACATCAAAGTCCATGCACACACAACGTGGATGTGGAGACTGCCTCCCATTGTGCACATGAAATCAGAGACATTGTAAACACTACATGCGCACAGACTGTGGAGGACCATCACTATTGTGCCACTGGGACACCCTGGCTCAAACATACCGTCCCACATGGGACTCACGGGGTATGTGACATGACATACACATACACCACCGTGAAATGTGACCATGGCACATGCACAGATATGAACAGTTGCACATCACAGTGGTCATGTACACGTAACACCCAGGATCCTGTCCCCATGAACACGTGCACAGCCTGGGGGTGGCTGCCCCCAGGTGACACCCACAGGACAACATGTACACCAACATACACACAATAGGAAATGCAGCCTTACATGCCTTATGATACAGTTTGGACAGGCTGTGGTGTTGTAGGTGTGCCCCTCACTCCCTGGGAGCTATCTGTGGCTGGCATATGTTCATCTGAGACAGGCATGGTGACATATGCCAGTCACTTGTACAGGGATGCGTTGAACAGCAATGGACCGATCGGTGCCCCCGGCCGGCCCATTGCATTCAATGTGTGCAGGTACGCGTTGTACCCCTGTACGCGTTGATCAGCAATGGACCGATCGGTGCCCCCGGCCGGCCCATTGCATTCAATGTGTGCAGGTACGCGTTGTACCCCTGTACGCGTTGATCAGCAATGGACCGATCGGTGCCCCCGGCCGGCCCATTGCATTCAATGTGTGCGGGTACGCGTTGTACCCCTGTACGCGTTGTACCGCAATGGACCGATCGGTGCCCCCGGCCGGCCCATTGCATTCAATGTGTGCGGGTACGCGTTGTACCCCTGTACGCGTTGTACCGCAATGGACCGATCGGTGCCCCCGGCCGGCCCATTGCATTCAATGTGTGCAGGTACGCGTTGTACCCCTGTACGCGTTGATCAGCAATGGACCGATCGGTGCCCCCGGCCGGCCCATTGCATTCAATGTGTGCGGGGACGCGTTGTACCCCTGTACGCGTTGTACCGCAATGGACCGATCGGTGCCCCGGCCGGCCCATTGCATTCAATGTGTGCGGGTACGCGTTGTACCCCTGTACGCGTTGTACCGCAATGGACCGATCGGTGCCCCCGGCCGGCCCATTGCATTCAATGTGTGCGGGTGCGCGTTGTACCCCTGTACGCGTTGATCAGCAATGGACCGATCGGTGCGCACCCATTGACAATGGCCTAGCCTGGCAACGGACGCGTTTTCGAAATTCGAACGAGTCGGTTGCTGGAAATTCAGTTGGTCACCCACAACAATGTTGCAAAATCATGTATGTCATGAAGTTGAAGATTTGAAGGATGCTGTGGGCGTGTATTGGTGCTGCTATTCCATGGATTGGCCAGATTCAGAAGATGCAAACGACTTGGACCTATCACTTTGGACACATGGGACAGTATCTGCCTCTCCAGCACATATATATTGCTGGCTGTTCCCCTGAGAGCTCACTTGCCTGCACTACATGCTCCAGGGCGACATCTGCCACTGCACTGCTGCTGTCTCTGCCCCCTCTGGACCCTGCAATGGCACGTACTGTGGAGAGAGCCCCAGCCTTCAGCCTTGAGGAGAACCAGGCCCTGCTGGACACCCTACTTCCACAGTACAGCAAGCTGTATGGGACACCAGGGGAGCAGGTGAGTGTTCTGTGCACTGACTTTCTGAATGTGCATTTTGTCTGACTAGCAAGGCTGAAAGTCTGCACGCCACTGGCTAGCAGTCTCACTGAGTAGTTGTCACCCCCCATAGTGTGTAGTGACATGCACTGGACAGGTATGGTGCAGTGACAGTGCATTTGAACAAGGTTTTACTTCCCATGCAATGATACCATGTAGTGACTTCTGGCAAACTGTCCATGGGCAGCGTTGCACTGCCTGTGTACATCATGTGCCCCTGTGATTGAGACATGTATATACAACTGTGTCATGCACGGATATGTTGCATGTGCAGTAATGGCCTTTTCACTTTGTCATCCTGACAGGTTAATGCCCATCGGAAGCAGGAGATCTGGAAGGACATCGTCCGGGCTGTCCGGTCCGTGGGGGTCTACAAGCGCCGGATCCGCAACTGCCAGAAGAGGTGGCAGGACCTTCGGGGCTGGACCCGGAGGATTGCACGGGTCCAGCTGAAGCTGTCGCCTCCTCGCAGGAGGGGCGGAACACGGACCTTGACCCCCACATGCTCCAGATCCTGGCGGTGGTGTTTCCAGACCTGGATGGGCAGCTGAAGGCCAGACAGCAGCAAGGAGGGGTGAGTCAAAGACTGCACTGTGAACTCTGTATTACATGCTATGTGCCCTCCTCTGGCCTGGTTAAACTGCCACAGTACAGCAGTCATGTTGTCCAGGAGCCATGTCCCTCTATTGTGCACTGCCCACTCCTCATCTGATACCCAGGTGTGGCCCTTACATTCAGGGAATTGTGTCACTTGGGACTGTGTCCTTGCAGTTTGCTTCACTCAAGGTGGGGGACAGCATCTGTTTCCCTAACTCTGTTGTGGGCATCATGGGTGGGTCCATTGTTCACACAACGCCTGTGTTCGGACATGTAATCTGCGTGTTGCTTTGATATGCGGTCCACTTGCTGAGCTGAGCCACCACATGTGCCTGGGGTATGTGGCACACGCCCATGCAGCGGGTGGGAACAATGTTTGGGCCCCAGGAGTGTGCAGATTACGTGTGTCACACATACATAGCCAGCTATCCACTGTCCAGGGCTCATCCCTCATTCATGTGGGGCAGGACAGTCATGCCTACTCCAGGCCATGCAATGCACTCTGTACTCCCACTCCCGTGTATCAGCTGACACATTGTGCGCAGTGATTTGACCCCTCAGGTGTCTGCCTCTGTGTCAGTGTGCTGTGGATTTGTTGCCAGGACTGCTGGGGTGTTTCTCGGTAGGGGCTCAGCATGCCACTGGAGATGTGACCATAGGAGACGATACTTGTGTGTCACATAGGTGTTTGATCAGCTGCCCGTGCAGACTGGGGTATGCGAATGTGGAGTTCAGGCAGCTGTGTCCCATTCACAGCAGATTGTGAGGGGCTCAGGTTCAGAGGGTAGTGTCACAGGTCTCCCATATGTCCAATCGGTATGACCTGGACAGATGAGGGTTAAGATGATGTGTTGTGTGGGGGATGTACATGTGCACTTGTGCAGCTCCAGGACTTGCATTCCCCATGACCTACTATTGTGACACAGTGCAGAGTGTTGTTGTCTGGCTGCCAAGTCATACATCACTGAGACAGTGATGTATGACTTAGCAGTCATGCCTCCGCCATGGCATGTGTCTACTTATTGGTGATCCTGCAGGGGAGTGACATGTGCTACATGCACACCATTGTGGCGATGGCTATCAGGACATGGGTGCATCATGGTGTCTGTCGCTGGTATGCATCACATGCATTTCCTATTTGACTCTGGGCATCCCTTTCATCCGGAAACCTGTACTGACTCAGTGGCAAGAGTTGTGATGTGTGCATGTCCACATGCTACACCGTGTCCTCTGCACTGTCCAACTACTGTGCAGTTGGTGCATGTGTCCACACTGGGGTGTTGCTATCCAACAGACACCAGACAGATGGGTGCAAGGCCATGTGGGATGTGAGTGCCATGGTTGGCATCAGACTGACAATTGGCTTCTCCTGTTCAGTTAGGGCACTTTTAGCAATGTACAACTAATGATGCCAGGGCTTGCTCTGTAATGTGCTGTGCTCACAGTGGTGTGTGCGTTTGGTGCAGGTGACTGATGTCTGTCTGTTTCCCCATTGTTTGCAGATACATCCACGGCCACGGAAGGGGACAGCTCCACGGACCAGGAGGAGCCGGAGAGCCAGACTGGGTCAGCAGCCGAGGAGTGGTCGGAGGGACCCAGTGGCACGGAGGGCGAGGGGAGCCACACCGAGGAGTCCTCAGCACCATCCACCTCAGTTGAGGACCAGAGCAACTCGGAGGATGACTCCCTTATGGAGGCGGGTGTCAGCAGCCACCACACCCCAGCTAGTGTTGCTGTCCCCGCCACCACCAGCACCACCACCGCCCTCCCATCGGCTCCCATTCCCCAGGTCCGTGGAGGCTCCCATGTTCGGGAGCGTGTCTCCTTTGGGCCAGGCACCGCACCCCCTACCCCTGTGTCCCCTGCTGCCCTGAGTGAGGAGTCTGTGTACCTCCTTCGCCAGCTCCATGTAGGGCAGACAGCCATGCTGAGTGTCCTCCATGCGTACACCGCTCTGTTGACTCAGCTGGTGTCGTTCATGGAGGGCATCTCATCGGGCATGTCTGACCTACAGAGGGGCAATAGGTCCATGGACTCCTCCCTGATGGCAGCAGTGTCCCTCCTCAGACAGTCCCTCACCCCTCCTGCCTCTGCTCCATCCACACTCCCCAGCACCTTACCCGTCCCAAGCACACACACACCGGCACAGGCACACACCAGCACACACACATCCAGCACACAGACACACACGCCACAAACAAAACGCACACGCACGCACAGTCAGGGGACTGAAACCAGACTCACAGGGGATGGGGCCCTGGAACACACACACGCATCCACGAGGACTGCGCAGTCCTCAGTTGCCTCTCCCTCCAAAGCACCCTCCCTTGCCTCACCTGCAACCCCAAAGACCCAGCGGCTCTACCTCAGTGACCTCGGCCTCTTCCCCTCCGATCCAGCTGATACAGCATTCAGGGGGAAGAGGAAGCCCACCCACACGGAGCAGAGTGCCCCTCGCCCCCGGACACCCTCCCCCAGGCGCAGACAGACTGAGGCCCCCACCCGCAAGTCCCCCGGAGTCGTAAGAGCAAGACCCCGCCGCCGCCCTGCAGCTCAGGCACCAGGTCTCCTTCCTCCATCCCTCAGGCCCCCACTCCACAGGTGCCCCACCACACCCTGCCCCAGGTTCCCCCACCCACAGATATACCATCCCCAAGAGGATCCGGCCTTCTCCCCCAGCCACGTGCTCTCCCGGCACCACACCCCCGCTGCGCTTGTCTGTGCCACTGATGTGGTGAGGGTGTCCTCCCCCTCTGTCCAGCCCACCTTGCCTGTTCCCCATTCTCCTCCCCTGGTGGTAGGCACTGCAGTGGAGTCCACTACCACCCTGTCTGACTTGGGCACTGCAGTGGCGGACCTGTCCACTCCATCTGCAGGGTCCACTGCAGTCGTGCCGGCACCCACAACATCTGAGTCATGCCCCCCAGTTGTGCCGGCACACACCATGTCAGACACCTCCACTGCAGTTGTCAGTGGCTCTCCAGCACCCACCACCCCTTCCCTGCTTCCTCCTGGTGAGCCCTGATCCTGTCCCTGCGGTGCCTGGCCTGCCCCCCGGTTGCCCCTCCTAGTGGATTGTCCCTGGTTTTGTGCAGGCATGCGTAGGGTGACATCTGCCACTGTCACCCTGTTTGGACTTTGACAATGGACTGGCCATTGGCCTTTGTGTTTTTTCTGGACTTTCAGTTTTTATTACACACATATGCTGAATAAAGCAACTTTCTGTTCTCTAGTGCTTATGCTTCTGATGTACATGTTGTTGATGATGCTAACCATGCCCTTGCTGCAGTGATGGTGATATTTGGTCTCATGATAATGAAGTGTTACTGTGCAGGAACCCATGTGGTCCAGGGGGAATGTGTCCTATCCTGTGGTGTATCCATGTCATCCATAGCAGCATCTGAGGGTGTCATGTGTTCAGTATTGGCAATGGGATTTCCTACTTACATTAGCAATTTCACATCTGTAGCTTCCACCCCTGCACATCTGTTGTGCCTGCCATTGTTCAATTCGTCTACTTCCCTGACCGTGTGGCCATCTCCACTGGACATGCAGGTTTGGGCATCAATGGGGAAGGACTCATCTGTGTTGTCAGTGCAACATTGCTATACAAGTGTGTTGGATCTGTGCTGATGATTTCGTTGGCACTTCCATGACCAGGCTGATGTGACGGGAGCCTTCATTTGGTGCTAATTGTTGATTGTGTGACCAAGTGCTCAGCTGACATGATGGGGCCCTACTGAGGCAACATATGGCACAGATTTCCTCACACAGGAGTGGAGTCCCCTCATGGCAGTGTGTACTCCTGTGACATTGCCTGCGCCCAAGGTGTGTGTTGTATGAGCATGTCTGTGTGTTCACTTCCGTTTAGCTGTGCATGCTGTGATCCCTAGTGTTGTACCTGTTTGTGATGCTTGCTGAGTTGACCTATGTTCCCCCAAAGTCTTCTCCCTGGGTTCTCTGTGATGTGGGTGCATGGCACATTACTGGTCATCAGGGTGTCACCCATAGGTGTGTTTGCTGTCAGGGCTGAGTTTGTGTGCAGACACAGATGGGTCACAGTCAGGTTTCCCCTTGGCACTTGTTGTTTGCCCCTGTCATGTGATTTCCAGTTTGTGTTATCTTTCAGTGATTGTGACACGTTGTGTGTGTGACTGCTGGCACTCCTCAGGGTCCGGGCTGCAATGTTGGTTGTTGTCTATGTGTGTTCTTTGTGGGTGACCTTGGCTTCTTCATTGGTGTGTGACTGTGGCTGGGATCCCATTGGTTGGTGTGGTATTGCCGTCATGTCCATGTACAGCGTAGTGTGCAGTGTGTCAGACATTCAGGAGTCTTGTTGAGTGGCCATGTGTGATGTGTTTCTGCACCTTGGTTCCCACCCACCACCCTGGAATAGTCATGGGTGCATGTGCAATGTCACCAGTGCATGTGTGCTTCACTGCTGCACATTGTTGGAGGTCGAGGGGTGTGGTGTTGAGTGTGTGCAGATGAGAGTTGTTGCCCGGCTAGGCCCCTGCCTCCATGTTGGCCTTGGCTTACTGGCCGTGCTGATTGATTTGTGCTTGTGTAGGTGTGATGGTAGTTTGTTGCTCAGGACACATGACTGTGGTTCACAGTGTGAACGACATTTAGCTTTGTCATCACAGTGGGATTGTAATGCAGCCCAGGGTCACCACATTGTGGGTGCCCTGGGGGTAGTGCTGTGGTGTGTCTGTGTCTTGCTGTGTCAGTTGCTGTTCCTACGTGCCTGTGTGACATGTGTGATTTGGGCTCCCTCTCATCTGACAATGCCTGCTTGCCCACATAGGGGATTTGGATCCATGAGTTACCTTTGTGTGGCACTGTATGCACATCTGTATGATTGGTATTCAGGTCTCCTCATGTGTTGTGTGGTTGCCTGGGGACACTGGCACCCCCCTCACCTGTTGTGTATGATGTGCAGTGTGGGTCTGCCTGTTTGTGTTTGTGCATCTGCACCACTGCATTGGCATATCTTGGGTGTGCCATTGGCTGTATGTAGTTTGGTGGGTTTCCCCTTCTGTCCCTGGGACTCCTAGGTCATCGGTCAGCACAATGATCATGGTTTGTGTGTCCCATTGCTGCCATGGTATGGTATCTGTTCACCTCACATCTACAGTCTCCACAGGGTATCTGCATTTGTGTGCCCATTGGTGCAAATATGTGGGTCTGCATTCTGATGGTCACTTCTGTCATTGATGAATGTTGACAGTGTCAGCCCCCATGGGTGTTGTTTGTCTGCACATGGCCAAAGGTATGTCTTATTTGCACTGCAGTATTTGCCTCCCCCAATTTATGTTGCAATGGGACACATGCACTACTTTGCCACTGATGTGTTTTATGTTCTGTGACCAGGAATCATCCATGCAGTTTGGCAGTTGCAGCTCTTTCTTTGTCAACACTTACATTTTGGTCACTGTGATGATGGGGGTTTGGACCCCATTGCCACAATGTTCAAAATGTGCTTCAGCTATGGACCCCACACTTACATTTTGGTCACTGTGATGATGGGGGTTTGGACCCCATTGCCACAATGTTCAAAATGTGCTTCAGCTATGGACCCCACACTTACATTTTGGTCACTGTGATGATGGGGGTTTGGACCCCATTGCCACACTGTTCAAAATGTGCTTCAGCTATGGACCCCACACTTACATTTTGGTCACTGTGATGATGGGGGTTTGGACCCCATAGCCACAATGTTCAAAATGTGCTTCAGCTATGGACCCCACACTTACATTTTGGTCACTGTGATGATGGGGGTTTGGACCCCATTGCCACAATGTTCAAAATGTGCTTCAGCTATGGACCCCACCCTTACATTTTGGTCACTGTGATGATGGGGGTTTGGACCCCATTGCCACACTGTTCAAAATGTGCTTCAGCTATGGACCCCACACTTACATTTTGGTCACTGTGATGATGGGGGTTTGGACCCCATTGCCACAATGTTCAAAATGTGCTTCAGCTATGGACCCCACACTTGCATTTTGGTCACTGTGATGATGGGGGTTTGGACCCCATTGCCACAATGGTCATGGCCTGCTTGCATTGTGGGGGCCACACACATATGTGTGGCACATGTGATAGGGGGTCACATTGTATGTTCAAAGTCATGTTCAGTGTTGTAGGCATTTGACACAGTCTACACACGCTTGTCATGGTGTTGGGGGGATGTCTTTTTCTTGCATTCCCTAGGTTGTGGTGTGCTGGTTGTGTCATGCATTGTCCATCCTATGAGTGGGGGTGGTGTTGGTGGTAGGCATCCAGCCCCCCATGGGTAGAGGTGGTAGTAGTGACAGGCATCCAGCCCCCTGGCTAAGGGTGGTAGTAGTGGTAGGCATCCAGCCCCCTGGCTTAGGGTGGTAGTAGTGGTAGGCATCTGGCACCCCCTGGCTAAGGGTGGTAGTAGTGGTAGGCATCCAGCCCCCTGGCTTAGGGTGGTAGTAGTGGTAGGCATCTGGCACCCCCTGGCTAAGGGTGGTAGTAGTGGTAGGCATCCAGCCCCCATGGGTAGAGGTGGTAGTAGTGACAGGCATCCAGCCCCCATGGGTAGAGGTGGTAGTAGTGATAGGCATCCAGCCCCCTGGGTAAGGGTGGTAGTGGTGGTAGGCATCTGGCACCCCCTGGCTAAGGGTGGTAGTAGTGGTAGGCATCCAGCCCCCTGGGTAAGGGTGGTAGTAGTGGTAGGCATCTGGCACCCCCTGGGTAAGGGTGGTAGTAGTGGTAGGCATCTGGCACCCCCTGGGTAAGGGTGGTAGTAGTGGTAGGCATCCAGCCCCCTGGGTAAGGGTGGTAGTAGTGGTAGGCATCCAGCCCCCCTGGGTAAGGGTGGTAGTAGTGGTAGGCATCTGGCACCCCCATGGCTAAGGGTGGTAGTAGTGGTAGGCATCCAGCCCCCCTGGGTAAGGGTGGTAGTGGTGGTGGGCATCTGGCACCCCCATGGCTACGGGTGGTAGTAGTGGTAGGCATCCAGCCCCCTGGCTAAGGGTGGTAGTAGTGGTAGGCATCCAGCCCCCTGGCTAAGGGTGGTAGTAGTGGTAGGCATCTGGCACCCCCATGGCTAAGGGTGGTAGTAGTGGTAGGCATCCAGCCCCCTGGCTTAGGGTGGTAGTAGTGGTAGGCATCCAGCCCCCTGGCTAAGGGTGGTAGTAGTGGTAGGCATCTGGCACCCCCTGGCTAAGGGTGGTAGTAGTGGTAGGCATCCAGCCCCCTGGGTAAGGGTGGTAGTGGTGGTGGGCATCTGGCACCCCCTGGCTAAGGGTGGTAGTGGTGGTTGGCATCCAGCCCCCTGGCTTAGGGTGGTAGTAGTGGTAGGCATCTGGCACCCCCTGGCTAAGGGTGGTAGTAGTGGTAGGCATCCAGCCCCCTGGGTAAGGTTGGTAGTGGTGGTGGGCATCTGGCACCCCCTGGCTAAGGGTGGTAGTGGTGGTTGGCATCCGGCCCCCCTGGGTAGGGGTGGTGGTGCGCATTCAGGCCCCTGTGTGCATATGTGGCATTGGTGATGGGCATCCTGCCCCTATGGTGCTGCTGTTGCTGGTGTAAGTAAATTCTGCATCCCTCTGTGTGTGTGTGATGTGTCGTGTACGTGTTGTATGTGTTTTGTGGTTGGTGTCTGACTTACCTTCTGCGCCGTACGCGTCCATGCCTGTTCCGGTAGTAAATGTAGAATATTGGTATGATCGGGACGAAGGGATTCATGGTTGGTTCGTGTCGTTCGTCTTTCTCGTTGCTTCGCGTCGTCCTCGTCGCTTCGCGTCGTCCTCGTCGCTGGCGTGTTCGCCTCGTAGCCGTGGATCGTGTTGTGGCGCGAATCGGAGCTTATGTGCGCCTCTCCCGGATGCTTTGACGTGCCGTGCGTAGCGACGGGTTCGGCGCGTACGGAAAGCGCATCGTACTTGTCCGGCCGGACGGAGCTGCATTTTCCCTTCCGTGCGACTCGATTCTGCGTTTCCGGATTCGCCTCGGTCGGAGGACAGGACCTGGATTGGGTGAGTACGACTCGGCCGGATTCTGTGCTGTTGTGCGTATCGTACTTACTCGTTCGGTATGCTGTACGGATTGGTCGGGAAACAGGCATTCGCATGGCTTTTTTCCCGACCGAATGGTATTGGGTGCGCCTCCGACCGAGATCGGAATCGGCCCCTACATGTTATTCCATATGTCAACGGGAGGTGATGATAAGTCACACCCTCTGCTACAGATGCAGGCAACTGCATACAAACATAGCAATCTCTTGCATCCATTGTTTCTACATACTCATACAGTAATTTAGTAAAAACATTCTTTGAAAAATCTGTTATTGATTTGTCCTTATGTAATTCTGCACTACTCTTTAAAATAACTGGCTCTTGAGTGTTAGCTCCTTTTTCTTTCTCAGTGTTATTAGACTTTTCTACTACAGCTAAACTAATTGGAATAGTTATTGCCAAAACCACCCATACTGTTATTAATAAACCTGTACAAAAACAGCACATCTTGCACCATCTACTTAAAAACTCACATCTACACTTTCTATCTCTAGTATTCTCCATTTTGTCTTCTAACCTTATTTACTTGTTTTCTAGAAAATTGTGTCACTACACCTCAGAAATGACTTGCTTGCCACTCTGTACTTTCAATATTTTGTCTTTGCTTTGTACTTTCTTTTAATTCTTTTTCAGTATTCTTTCTCTGTCACATCCGGTAAATTTGTCAGTTCAGTGTTTTGTCAAATCCGGTAAACTATCTAATTTTCTTCAGGTTTGTTGCTTCAGGTTTGTTGCACTTCACTTTCTCCCATCAGGTTTCTTTGTTCTGGGTTTTCGTGAGTGTTCAATTCTTCTTTGTGACTAGTCAGAGCACGATACAACCATTCAGGCGATCTATACTTTTGATTTACTTTCTTTATTCTTTTCGTTTTCTGCAAGTGTTTTCCACCTTGTTTTCCTTGCTCTTTTTGACTTGTTATTTCATTCACCTGTTCAGCACTTTTCCCATCCAATTTTATGATTCTGTATCTTAATTTTCTTACTTCGTTGGGCCAATTGTCTCCTTTTCTTGGCCTTTTGCTTCACTTCCTTTTTCCTCTCTTTCTGTTTTCCAATTTCTTTTTCTTGTCTCTACTTTTTCATTTCTTTCTTCTCCACTTTCTTCTGATTCTGTTTCAGTCCTTTCGTTATTTTCTCTTATTTTAAAGCTTATAATTTCGCTTTCATCTACTTGTGGTTCCTTTCTTATCTTCCTTCGTTCACCTATTTCTGTCCCTCCTCGAGGTTCTTCCGATTTCGTGTCAGTTTCTCTATCTGCTTCTAAATTTCCCTGTTCTTGTGTTTGACTATCTGTCCCTACTGCTCCTCGGGGTTTTCCGATTTTTCTAACTTTTGGTTTGAAACTCTCCCTTCTTCATCTATTAATATTATTTTCGAAGGAATTTTACCACAACTTGTACTTGGTTGTTCACTGTCACTATCTTCTGGCTCAGTTTCTTCTCTTATGCTTTCAAAATTCCACTTTCTTTTTAGAATTTCTTCACCTTCCGAATGTTCTGTATCAGATTCTGAACTGGTGTCAGATATTTCCAGATGTCGACTTACAGGTCGATCTTCAAATTCTGGAACTTCAGCTATTTCTTCTATTTCCTCTTCTTCTTCTATCGTTGCACTTGTAGTTGGGTCTTCCAGATGTCGACTTACAGGTCGATCTTCAGGTTCTGGCACCCTGTTTGTCTCCTCTTCTCTTTCTGATGCTGAACTGTTATCTGATATTTCCAGATGCCGACTCACATGTCGATCTTTAGGTTCTGGAACTCTGATGGTGTGGCTGGCATGTACCCAGTGTTTCACTCCTGCACACTTGACTGCGATGGTCGTCACTAGGATCACTTGTCGTGGTTCGTCCCAGCGAGGAACCAAACAGTTTTTTCTCCGGTGGACTTTTATTCGAACCCAATCTCCTGGATTCAAGTCGTGAGCTGGTTTTCTTTCAAGAGTGGTCGCATCCGGTCCAACCTGATGAAACACAGAACGCACCACATCAGCTAATCCTTTGCAATAATCCAGTACTAGATCATCAGTTATAGTCAGTAGCTTGTTGACAGGTACTTGTGCTTGTCTCATTGCTCGTCCCATGATTATTTCATGTGGACTGAGTCCAGTCTTCCTTTCCGGAATACTTCTGATTGTCATCAGAACTAATGGCAGAGCATCTGGCCATTTGAGTCCTGTAGCTTGACACATTTTTCCTAACCTGTTCTTGATCGTTCCATTCACTTGCTCTACTATTCCAGAAGCCTCTGGTCTGTATGCACAATGCAGTTTCTGTTTAATACTAAGTGCTTCACAAATCAGTTTAACTAATTCGTTCTGGAAATGTGTTCCTCTATCTGTTTCAATCGTGACTGGAAAACCATACCTTGGAATGAATTCTCGCAGCAAAAGTTTTGCTACTGTGATACTGTCATTCCTTCTTGTTGGATATGCCTCCACCCAACGGGAAAACAAACAGACGACCACTAGAACATACCTCAATCTGCTGCAAGGTGGCATTTCAACAAAATCCATTTGCATTCTGGTGAAAGGACCCCCTTCTCGTCCTATTCTTCCTAGACTCACTACTGTCTTCCTTCCTGGATTTAACTGTTGACAAATAAGACATCTCTGACAAAGACTCTCAGCTATGGCCCTGAATTTTGGATTGTACCATGTTTGTCTAAAAAGTCTGATCATTGAATCTCTCCCAATATGGGCTTGCCCATGATACATCCGTGCCATGTCAGAAATCATGCTATCAGGCATAACTGGTCTCTCATCCCTGTAAACCCATACATCAGTTTCTTCATGTTTTCTACATCCTGCATTTAGCCATGTATCTTATTCTTCGTCTTCTGCAGCTTCTTGTAACTGTCTCACCTCATCCCATGTTTCAATAGAGTTAGTAAAAAGCAAAGGACAAGAAATATGCTCTCTTTCGCGACATTTATTCAAAGAAACCACATTCTTTGCACAGTACTGTGCCATCTCGTCAGCATATTTGTTGCCAACAGTAATGTAGTCTTCCCCATTTTTATGTGCATTGCACTTCACGACAGCGATCTGTTTAGGCAGCTGTATAGCCTCAAGCAATTTTTTCACAAAATCTCCATTTCTGATGGGCGTCCCTGCAGACGTCAAGAAACCCCTTTGTGACCAAATCTGACCAAAATCATGCACGACCCCAAAGCCGTACTGGCTGTCAGTCATAATCGTAACCCGTACATTTCTTCCCAACTTACATGCTTGAATCAGAGCTACTAATTCTGCAACTTGGGCAGACCGTACACTTTTCAGACAAGATGCTTCCAATACAGTTGCTACTGTGCAAACTGCATATGCTGCGCTTAGAACTCCATCACTTGTTCTCAAACATGAGCCATCCACAAACAGAATATAATCTGATTCTTTCAAAGGCTCATCTCGTATATCAGCTCTTGGTTTTGTACAATATTCGAGCACATTCAGGCAATCGTGATCTACTTCATCCATTTCAATCACATTCTCTTCATCTGGCAATGATGTTGAAGGATTCACATTCATACATCTGTCAATGGTCACATTATCTGCACTCAAAATTACCTTTTCATACCTAGTCAGCCGACTATGTGTCATGTATTGTGTTTTCGTTCTTGTCAATAGAATTTCCACAGAATGTGGAACATACACTCTCAATGGATACCCCATCACTATGCCTTCACTCTGTTCCAGACTCACACAAGTAGCAGCAACCGCTTTCAAACATCCAGGCAACGCTTTCGCTACGGGGTCTAAAACAGCTGAAAAATATGCAATTGGTCTTTTCATAGTTCCATGTCTCTGCACCAAAACTGAAAATGCACATCCATCTCTTTCACTGCAATACAGCTCAAAATCTTTCTCATAGTCAGGCATTCCCAATGCTGGAGCCTCACACAATTTCTTTTTCAGCTCTCTAAATGCTTTCATTTCTTCATCATTCATTTGAAAAGGATCTTTAACATCCTTTTTTGTCAGTTTCTGCAATGGTTTAGCAATTAGTGAAAAACCGCTTATCCATTGTCGACAATATCCGACCATTCCCAAAAACATTCTTACCTCTCTTTGTGTCATTGGAGCTCTCATTCCTTGAATCATTTTTATTCTTTCTGTCGTTACCTTTCGTACTCCTTTCTCAATTTTATGCCCTAAATACTGGACTTCTTGTTGACAAAACTGCAATTTTGAAGGGGACACTTTATGTCCTCTTTTTGCTAAATGATTCAGCAAAGCAATTGTATTATTGACACATGCTTCTTTCGTTTTTGATGCCACCAGTAGGTCATCAATATACTGAACCATTACTGACTTTTCTGGCATTCTTAAATCTTCCAATGATTTCTTTAGGATCTGATTAAAGATTGAGGGACTTTCTGTGTACCCTTGAGGAATTCGGCACCATGCCAAAATACGCTCTCCAAACCTAAACGCAAATATTGGCTGGCTATCTGGATGCAATGGAATAGAGAAAAATGCATGACATAAATCAATTACTGTGTACCATTCTGCTTCGCGTGGAATCTGGTATAGAATCACAGCAGGGTTCGGTACTATTGGGCAACAAGGCACAACAATTTTGTTTACCTTTCTTAAATCCTGTACGATTCTATATGTTCCGTTTGGCTTTTTCAGTCCCATTATTGGCGAATTACATGGACTGCTCATGATTTCTTTTAGAATCCCTTGTTCAATCATTTTATTTATTACTGGCGTTATTCCTTCAATTATTTCTGGAGTCAATTTATACTGGGGCGTATTTGGGTAACTCGTTCCTTCTTTTACTGTAATTTTAACGGGATCTACTCCTTTCATTAATCCTACATCTTCTCCTGTCAAGTCCCACACTTCTTCTTTCACTGTCTTTTTCAGCTCATTTGGGATTTTCTCTGCATCAAATACAGGAAACAAACCATTTACTTCTGGTTCTAAATTTACCATTGTCATTTTATACAGCACATCCTCATCTGGGGTCTGAAATGCAATTCCGTCTGGAGTACAATAAATTGTGCAGTTCATTTTGCACAATAAATCGCGTCCTAAAAGGTTCACGGGACTACAATCACACACCACAAATCGGTGCATTTCACTAAATGGACCAATTCTTACCTTTACTAATCTAGTAAGAGGCGTTTCAATTTGCTGATTGGAAACTCCAACCACTTGGATATGTTCACCTGAGAGAGGAAGATTTGGAATTTCTACTGACCTAACAGTAGAACGGGTAGCTCCAGTGTCAACAAGGAATGTTACATTTGCACCATTCACTTCTCCATCCACAAATGGACCTGACTGATCTACCTCTAGAGTTGCGCCAAGCACGCACTCTTCCCTCTCTTTTAGACACCGTCATGAACTTTCATACGACTCATCTTCATTCTGTCGTAACCAATATTGTGAAATTTCAGCTGCACGTGACAACTGTTTTACCTGTTCTCCTCCGTAGAATCCTGTTTCTGCACTGTATTTCTGTTGGTTAGCACTCTTGGGAAGTGGTGGTTGTGGCACCTGACCTTGTTGAGTAACTACCTCACTCTGCACCTGTGAATTTAATGATTGATTTTCCACATTAGGTTTTGGAGGAAATTTACACTCGTTTCTCCAATGTCCTAGCTTTCCGCAGTTGTGGCATGGCCACTTTTTCTTCGCCTCATCTATGCTCATTTGTCCTTTTCCTTTACCTATATTAGGTTGGGATTTAAACTGTCCTGTTTCACTGCTAGTATTATTCAATTGAGCTTCTTGCTTTTCTGCAACTTTTACCTGTGCCCACATGGCTTTTTCTTTCAATTTACGCTGTTTACTCTCAATTTCATCACTGCAATACTTAGCATATCTCAAAACTTCATCCACTGTGCTATTCTGCCATCCTATCAAGTGCTGCTTAATCCTTTCACTTATCTCTGGTGTTAATCCATACACAAACCTATATACAAAATGACTCATGTCCTTCTCACTTAGTGTCTCATAACCACTATACTGTTTGAAAACCAACAACAATCTCTCATAGTACGCGTGCACTGATTCTTTGCTTTCCTGTGTTGTTCTGTCTATTTTTACCCAATCTGTTTCTTTTGGTGGAATTTTATTCTTCAAAAAGGTAACTACTTGATCATACTTCCCATCACTTCTGGACCTGGCGCTCCGGTTTTGGCATCCCTTGGATATTCTACAGTTGGCCAATCAATTGTAATCTTACATTCTGTCCATAAATCAGCAGGCACTACTATATCAAACAATCCATCTAGATCTATCCACAGCACTTTTGACACCTTAACAAATCTCTCCACTTGTCTGTACCATTCTACTGGTTTCTCTCTCAATTTTGGGAAGTCATTTGTAAATGACAGTATATCCTGTCTGGTCCACGGAACATGCACATAACTACCACCTGGTGTTTCTCTCATCGGGTATTCCCTAGCAACTGGTTCCCTATCTGTCACTGCAAAAGCCAAAGATGCTTTATCTGTTGTTTTCTCATTCCTCTTTGTCCATCTATTTCTCCATCTATCCACATCACCCCATTTTCTCAATAAAACAATCAGCTCTTTTATCTGGGTCAGTCTTCCTGATGTGTTCAAATTCTCTATGTCTTTCTCACAAAAATCTACTCTGTACGGTTTCTGCAACGTCCTCACTTTCACAAATTCTACTCCTAGTTCACCTGCAATCTCTTCCAATTTGTCATGTAAATTTCTAGCTCTCCAAGTAAGACTCTTGCACAAAAACATAATCTCGTCATCCTGATAATTTTTTAGTTTTTCTGTTCCAATTGTTCCCAAAATCAATTCTTCCATGTCTATTTTCAACCTAATTACATCTAATGGTTTTTCTTCTGGTTCTTTTGCTTTTAGCGCTTTCATCCATTCATTTAACTCTTCTGGAGTCGGACCTACAGGCGTACTATTTAATTCTATCCAATCACTGCTTCTTTCTGGTGTTCCTGATGCGGACTCTGTCACCATAGGCATTCTCCTAATCTCACTCTCATTTATCGTCAAATTTGTAGGTGGGCTTGGTCTACATGTACTAGCCAAATTGTGTGCACCTTCATTATTCAGTTCCATCCCTTCTCTTTTTCTTTGTAAATGTGAATTCATGGGAATCACCAAAGAATGTTCATTTATTTTCTGATTCTCAAAAATTGGCATTACTGGACCTATCGTTACTGGTACAGTTACAGCTTCCATATTCTTTGTCAATTCTCTTATTTTCTCAGTCAATTCTTTTGTCGTTTTTGCTAGTTCAATTGCATTGTCACTTTCTGTCTCTTCATTTTGTGAAATTTTAAATGTTTCTTGTGACCTATTTATTTCATTTCTTCGTTCGGGTTTTTTATTCCTCCCAGTTTCCATTGGCGGTGCATTAGGTGTCACTACCGCAGAAGTCTGTTGGTATGGAGGTGGGTTTCTGTTTAAAATATCTTCCAGCAATTCGTCATCTGTTTCACTACCACCATACACATACTTTTCTACCACTACATGTTTCTTTTTCTCGGTACACTTTCTCTTTGCTTCTTCCTCAACCGTAAAAGCTGGAAACAAACCTCCTGCCATGTTAGCGTATCTCCAACGCTTTACTCTGTCCTCATGATTTATTCCCCACAACCTTCCAGGCATAAACTCATGATTCTTTAATCCTCTGGATCTCTCTCGCTCATACATCTCATCTTCCCATTCCGTTAAAGCTTCAAACTGTGTCGGTCTAGGTCTAGGTTCTAACATTACCATCTTTTCTCTCAAGTTCCGTAATACAGCTACATTAAATGAACCATTCTCAGGAAAAGCCAATGCTCCATCGTTCTTGGTGTATTTTGTCCAATTTTCTAACCATATGCATGTATGATATCCATATTTCAGCATCATATGTGAAGCTGGTGATTTCGAGCGGAGGAATTATTTGTCCCTCTCTAGTCACTACCTTTTTGTCCTTTTTAAAGAAGTTCTTAACTTTCGACATCCAAGACGTTTTCTCTTTTCTATACTCATAGTACGACATGATTCACAACCTTTTTCTCCTTAAAACAATCCGCAATTCAATACTGTTCCCTATGCGTTATTTCAACCAATACTAGCGCGACTCACACCAACACTCCAATCACAGCGATTTCTGTCTACGGCGCACTGTCCAATCCCAGCGCGGCTTTTGTCTACATCACTTTGCTCCTGTTCTCATGTGACTATCGCACTGTCCAATCCCAGCGCGGCTTTTGTCTACGTCACTTTGCTCTTGACCCCTCCTTTACAAAATTTATCGGCAATTTCTTTTTCAACAATTCTTGTTAGTTACAACATTTTATCCACATTTCCATTGTCTGATTCGCTAAACCGAAAAGATAGCTTTGACCATTCACACAAGAATTCTGTCTTTTCCAGTAGGCAGCGCTTACCTCTACCCTACCACAGAACTTTCAGTTTCATCGATAAAGTAGCACTTCCCTCTACCTTACCCTTCTTTCGAGCAATCAATAAACCCGTTTCTCTGGGGATAAAACACATGTGGAGACTATACTGCTCCTGAGAATTAAGGCCAGAGTTTCACAAGAAAACCGATCACTTTTTTATTTCTTTTCACTTACACACCTTTTATACGCAAAATGTCCCTAATATAACACAACCTGTGTTATTTCCAAAAATGAACTCAGACAGTGTAAAATTCCATGCGACTTCTCTTGCCACACGTGTTCCACTTCCTACTTCCCGGAAGCGTGAAAACTTACATATAACATAACGCGACTCAACAAAAAGTGTTAAACATAAACTTATCAATAATCTATAATCATAAATCAATAATCACCAAACTAATCTATAGTAACCATAACTCTGCTACCAAGAAATCTGATCCAGCGCTAACAATAAAAACAATTCTCCTATTATGCTTTGGTCATCCAGGTGCAATTATTTCTCTAACACACACACTATATCCATATGACGGTGGGGCCCATAACACCGCATATACATTCACTTACTCATTTGTTCCCTGGATTTCCTCCGTCATGAAACCTAGGAGAAAAACGATTCGCTGGAAGGAGACGGGATACCTCTTTTATAATGACATAATAATTCTCATTTGCTTTTAAGGTATTCCGCTCATTGGTCGATGGACCAACTAGTAGGAATCAGTTGATGGTGATTAAGACCAGCTCAATCACAATGAACTCTTTTACCATTTCATTATTAATCATTATGCTAAAGAAAATCACTGAGTCGTTTGTTTAAAGAATAATAAAGTTTATATAAAGTTTTGAATGCAGGAAATTGAGATTAATCTTATTATTCAGATCATTGCATTTTATCATCAATATAAGAATGGTTTGAAATTTCATGGCACTTTTATTAGACGGAAAAACGAGGTTATCATACTAAGAACTCTATAGATCAACCTATCTATCTCTCTGGGGAAATCCTAATAATTCTAATAAGAATCTATCAATAAAAGTTCTCCTAAAACAGCATCTTTATACTCAACTGGAAAAGGAAAATAACAGCAGCAGCCTCAGCTCGTCAGCATCAGCAACCGCAAACTCTCCCATCTACAGCATCTAACTTCTTCAGCATCTCCCGCAGCATCCCGCAGCATTCTACTCCAGCATTCTAACCCCTCCCACCAAAAGTAGGTCTTCTTATACCCTAATTCTAGCTTACAGCATAAAATGTTTCTTCTTACATGGCGCGATTCATTCTCATTGGTCAAAAACTCAGGTCCCTATACATTTTAATCAAACTTCCTGGTCTTAACCAGTTCCGTGTGGAATGTCCATGCAAGCATCGTTTCCCACAGTTCATGCACTTGCTCATCCGTTTCGATCAGTCCAAATTGTATCTTTTTCTGCTACATTTTGTATAACACAGTTCCTTCTATTGATTCAACCAGGCTTCTCACGCTTCTTGCTGATCATCTTGGCACACATCTGCTCAGAAGGGTCACAGCAGCCTTGACCATATTTTCATCTTAGCCTCTCGGCATCAGCACGTGATCATCCCTTTTCCACAGCCTCTCTCCTCTATCACATGGTCTCATCCGCTCATGCGCACTCTAGTAACTCGCGGCCATTTTATATTGCTGCTCGGCAGGCCTAAGCGCACTATTTTTAAAGATAAACAAAATGTTATTAAAACAAAGAAATATAAACCCTTTCGTTTCCCTCCCGTCTTTCAACGTACCCCAATTAGATATTACCTAGCAGAAGCAACATGTAAAGCTGTCCCTTACTTACCATCGCTTTATTTTGCAACCACACGTTTTATTTAAAAGCACACACATGCATTTATTATTATTTTGGTACGCAAATATTATTCTATGTTAGAAACGTAAACAATTATAAGTCAATTAATTTGCACACTGAATTGCGTGTTACCATTAACCCTTTACATACATTGTTGGTTATTTACTTAAACGAACATGTTTATTAATATTGTACGAAAATATTAGGAGGTTAAAATTTTTATATTTACCCTGCTCCATCACCCTCTTTCTTGGGGCCTTACCTGCCCCGTCCAAGCTGCTTGAAGATGGCCACCCTTTGTTGGAGATGCTTTCTATTTTCTTAATAATGGTGTCATCAAGGAAACCCAACACTTTGTCTAGGGCCTTATTAACTAGTTGTTCTAATTTCTCCTCAATATTTATTTCTGAGGGCGCTGCAGACATAATTGCAATGGGAGGTAGTAAAAGTTATAGTAATAACCTTTGTTTGCTTAACTTTGTTAGAAATATCTTTAAACCCCTATTCAGTTTTAAATTTCTATAAGCGTAGAGGGAGGAGGTTGTTATCAGCTGTTCGATCGGAGGAAACAGCTGATCGGCGCCAGGTATTTGAAAAAAACTAACTGTCACCGTCATGGTGACCAAAGAGGCAAAATGGACGCCGCATTAGGATGCATTGGAGCATCCCAACATGGTAAAATGGCGGTCACGCACGTATTCGACGTGCGTGACCGTCTGCTTATAGCCTTTCCTCTAAGGCTTTTGGGGTTGTCTTATTATTGATTCTTAGCGCAGCGAGACGTGCCACACCGTCATGGCCGGGGGGCTTAAGGTGGTGCAGGATCGCGTGTTTCACTCCCCGTTGTCAGGGGTAGTAGATGCGGTTCCCCGGCCCCGTTTGAGATGAAGAAGAATCAGCCCGCTTGCGGTCGGAGAAGGCGTTTCCTAGGCGACGCGTAGGAGCAGAAGAGAAATCGGCCCACTTGCGCTCGGAGAAGGCGTCTCCTAGGCAACGCGGGAGCGTATTTGAAGGTACATAAATACCCGCTTGTCTTTTTATAAATAAGTAGAGATGGTGAAGGCAGGGAGGGGAATTTCCCTGATTAGGGGGGTATGCGCAAAGGGGAGGCCAAAGGTTTAAAGGGTCCGGTTTAGAGTAAAACCGGTGTAATTAAAGGTGATGAGTTTTCCGGCCTAAAAGGCTGAAAAGGGGAATAAAATGAGTAGGGAAGACAAAAGCTAGTCCTCATAGCATTCTATACAACGCATAGGTAAAGACATACGGAAGTAAAAGGTTATATTACACAGAAAAGTATACAGAATCTAAGGTTAAAAAATGTAGTACTTATCTTGTGAGCAGCAGCAACAAAGAAGGAAGATGGCTGCGCGTGGGGGGACTTTATAGTATGTTAGAATGTTCATTGAAGTTCCATATTCTTCAATGGTTGCTGCTGGGAGCTGGCAATAAAGGAGATTTGCATAATGTTAGACTCTGTGTCATGCCATAAAATTCAGTCATTATCTTTCAGAAGATCTTTTAAAAGATGGATACACTCCATTTTGAAGTGACAGTACAGAATCCAAACAGTGAATTCTTGATGATTCAAAACCAATCTGAAACTTCCGCCCTCTTTTTGAACCTTGTTGGATGAAGAGAAGTGGGTCAGAGTGCCCTGTTATGGAGCAAATATTGAACTTCGTTTTCGATAAAAGATTGGTTTCGTAGGGAAAAATTTAGGAGCCTGAGGAGAAACATTTTTGTCAGAGTTCTATAAAACTTCAAACGGATACGGTCAATCATTACTAAAATCTAAGCATGCTGGGTCAGCATGTGCTGACTGTGAACAAACCAAAAAACTCTGCCCCTCAATTTTACATGTGAAAAAGGAATAATGTTTACCTACAATTCCAGAGGATACCTCTTCCTCTGCTATATCTGACACACCATCCTCTATCATGGGATGGGGAATACATGCCTCCTCTGGAGTGGTCATACCTTACGCCTCTTCTGCATGTCAAGTAATCTGTTTTGGAGCCTTTCAAAAATGCACGGCCTGTTGCCCTGTGCCTCGACAGGTCCCACCATAAGGGATAGGCTACAACACTTTTCTTAAGGCTAGATGAGCTGTATCAAGCACTATGAAGGTGTTCAAAAACTTTCCTAGGTCTTTCATGAAAGGATTTCTGAACAGGAGACCTTCTGCCACTGGACCCGCTTCGGCTGAGGCCAATTCTGCCAGCTTAGGGTCAATTGACAAAAGGAGGTCATCGTTCAGCAGAAAGGGCACACTTCACATTACTCAGAAATAAATAGCCCTGAGGGCCTAACCCTCTAGAACATCTCACCTCTCACAGAGCACTCATCCTTTGCTTAGTAAGCCAATGCCAGGATTTTTTAAATGGTCCTGTGTTAGAAGGTGGTTCTGACCATCTGAGCCGCCCGTATTTTTCGCTTTTTGAACACCTCATTGTTGAGCTTTTACTGTGGGAGAGCCTCATAAGTTGGGACTCACCCACAGTGAACTCATGATGAAAGAGACTGCATGTGGATTTTACCGGTGTCCCCCTGGTGAGAGTAGGCCGCTGCGCTGCAGCCGGAGTAAGGGGCACCGGGCTGGGTACATGCAGACACGTGTGTACATGCGTGTGCACACGTGTAGGGGCTGCGCAGGGGAGATTCCTGGCGTGCGCAGCCCAGGAGCAGGTACAGATTGAATGGTGTGACATGGAATAGGCTTTATACAATGGGAAGAAACATGTAAGGGAAAGTCAGTGTGCTTTACTGTTTTCACTGAAAGACCATTTCATTATTCCCCTATGAGGATGGGGATCACCTGGGATAGTTTCACTTCCCTAGGGCCTACAAATTCGAGACACGCACTAAAGTCCACTGTAACTTAGGTGAGAAGTACTATTCTGCAGAGTCCAAAGTCATATCTGTACTGCTTTTGGGTCATCCAGAAATGTCATATTCCTCTGAGTCAGCTCATAACCAGAGCCTGGCTGGGGCTGACCCTGCCAGGCTGGATTAATGACCTTCCTCCCCAAGCTGTAGCATCAGAGGCCTAGCCCTTCACTACAAGCATTCCAAGGGCTAAGGTCCCCTCTCCAAGAGGGAGAGAAGATGGGTGGAGCTACACGGTTATCCATCAGCAGCTGTCACCTGGTGACAGGCACCAAGCTGCTCTGGAGAGAAGGCAGCAACGGGGGAAGGGGCTTTCAGAGACCATGTGGCATGAGACCCCTGGACGATGCCATTTTGAACTAACCCAGAGGCCTGGGCAGGAAGGAGGGAGCAGGGGCAGAGAGGTGAGGTGTCGCTGTTTGATAGGGCAAGCAGAGACTTCCTGCCAGCCCCCTCCAAATTATTTTAAAAGAGTTTGCACAGGAAGAGGAGCTCTCTCTGGGGTGTGATCTGCTGAGGAAAACTGGTGCTGAAGCCTAGCGCCATGGGCAGCTAGAAGGAAGAACCACCAGACTGGCCCAGGACCCTGACTTGCGCCACTAGGGGAGACCAGGACCAGTGAGCAGTGAGCAGAAGCCTGGGCCTCTGCGCAAGGAGAAGAGAGACCCAGGAGGAGAGCCAGGTGAAAGGCTGGCGCAGGGAGCCAGTGAAGACTGCTCCCTGCTGAATTCACCCTCCTTGAGACCAGGAGGGTGAAGGAAAGTGCTCCCAGTGGCTGGGGCGCGCCACCAGGAGCAAGAAGAGGCCAAAATGGGGAAGATCGGTCCCCTGGGGGCTGAGATATGCCCCCCAGAAGGTAGGCGACCTTTGACCTCTGAGAAGACCGACGACGAAGCGCGTGGGGCTCCGCTGCCGGTCTCACATATGCCCCCGGGGTGGGTCAGGTCCCGGAGGCTGCCCCCACAAGAAGTTAAGTTGGGGAGCGCCATCACGCTCCCCGTGAAAATGCCCCAGCGGGGGGCCAGGAGCCCACCCTGGCCCCCGACGACAATGGAAGACGGGGAGCGCCGTCGCGCCCCCCCACAAAGGTTCCCTGGGGCCCGGAATCCCAACTCCGGGCCCCGATGCCAAGAAGGAAAGCCGGGGAGCGCCGTCACGCTCCCCGTGAAGACCTCGGGGGCCCGGGACCCCCAACTCCGTGCCCCGGCGATGGTGAGGAGGAGGAGGGGGCGTGCCGTCGCGCGTCCCCCCCTCGCGGCAGGAAGACAAGTCGGGGAGCGTGAATATGTCCCTGGGGGGCCCGGGACCCCAACCCCGGGCCCCGGTGTGCGGACGGAGGAGGGGGAGTGCGGCTGCACTCCCCCACCACAGCGGGAAGGCGGGGGAGTACCATCGCACTACCCCGAGAACCCGCCAGTGAGGAGCAGCCTCCGGGTCTGTCCGCAGGAGCGGGCAGACCAGAATTGAAGCGCTGGCTCCTGCGGCCGCACACGAGGGTGCGGGCCGGACGGGGAACCAGCCGGAGCGGCCGGGGGTGGGCTCCCGAGATGCGATGGACATACCTGCAGGAATGGGGTCCGGGTGGGACCGGACCCCCGGCCGAAGAGCAGACGTGGCGTGAAGCCGCCAGAAGTGGCAGCGCGGCTCTCCCGGAGCAGCGGGAGAGCCGCTGCTATAATATGCAGGAGGAGAACACTAAGCGCCCCATAATGCCGTGCAAGGCATGGGGAAAGTCACTTGTTTCGGCGTCTGGTGGCCCCCGGAGGAGGGGGTCACCACCACTTGCAGGCAAAGGGGCAGGGAGAGCTGCAGGAGCACGCAGACTCCCCCTGCACAACGTGAGGAAATCCCCCCCCCCTAATTCTCTAGGGGACTGGCAGGAAATAACCCCTCGAGGGCTCAGCCAGGCATCAATGTCATTCTGTGGCAGGAACGTTTGTTCTACAGCTGGGGGTGCCTTTGGGACTGCACCAAGGTATGGAGGGTTGAGCTGGGGATGTCTGGAGAAGGGCATCCCCTGGAGGTGAAGAGGTGTAATTGCACCACAAGTGCATTTACCAATGTTATTTCTATGGTGGGACTGTAAGTCACATGTGTAATGTGAATTCATAAGCAAAGTGGGGTTATGTTGCCAGACCTTCCTGCTAGGGTGACTGGCTGTATATGCTTAATCCTGTGATTATAACTGTGATGCCTTTTAGGGGCTGTGTTTGCAATGCATTTTAACTGTAATCAACTATGATGAGTACTGTCATTCTAAGTGATGCCCAAACATGTATTCTTGCTACTGCGTTAGGTGAAGAACAACCCAGACTGTTAGCCACTAAGATGTAGAGGTGTATACTGTATGGTCAGTATAAGATGTTCAGTCAGGGTTATGTGTCACCAGGGCAGGGGTACCTATTTTTAATGCTTGTTGAGATGATGGGGTGGGTCGCCACTAGGAGGGTGCCAGTGGGCAAAGCCCTCACTCCAGGTTGTGTCAACCCACTGCATTAGGGGGCAAGATGATGTGCATACATGGGAGTGGTGGTACTAGACCCCCCCTGCGGGAGGGGTGGAGATGTTATGCAATGTCCCAAAGTAATTCCAACAGCTTATGTATATTTGTAAATTGGTGCATAGTATTGAGTAGTGTGTGTTTAATAAATGTACTCTTCCTTTTATAAAGCAAAGTACAGACTGGACAATCAATTATTGAGTGTTATTTCTGCGTACTTGTAAATGGCGATCACTAGCCCACACCACCTCCCTTGAGTAAGCCTTAGACTGCTCTGCAACGCTACCCTCTGAGAGTCAAGCGCTACAATGGGGTGTTTGGTTCCCAGTGAAGGACAAATGTAGTCATGTTATTTGTGCAGGCCTCACAAGTACTGCCTCGTTTTCCAACATCCTGAAAAATCCAACAGATTGTCTTGACAGGTCTTCCACGACCAGTCACTTTCTATCTGGGATTTATTGTGAACTTCTTCATGAAGGTTAACATGTTTAGATCTACAACTGGGGTAGCCACAACCTTACCTTCCAACTAAGATCTTGGGTATTCTTCCCTAAGCCTGTTCCAGACTCTTTTGTAAAACACCTTTCTAAGGCAAGATTGGACATACGCAGCTACTGCCAGGGGTGGAACCCAATCCGCTGACTTAGGGTGCACGGCGTCTTCAAGTGTGAATGAAAACAACCTGGACATATCATCTAAGGGCTTCATGTACTGGTCACAGTTTTCTGAACAAAGTGCTCTCTTGCGTCTCCCCCACCGGCTGGTGGTTGTCATGACCTCTGACATCCGCACTTATTAGAAGCGTCCAACTCTGCGTTGAGTCATCTCCGCCTCAGATGTTGTTCACAGTCTCAGCGTTCCCAAAATTTAACTCAGAGATTGTATATCTATAATCAGTAAGAAAATCAGGTTTTAGTTTCCCCGTGGCATCAGATCTTTTTTTTAATTCAATTTTGTAATTCACCTTCTTGCTCCCGCGCTCCTTTGGAATTCAAGGGATTGTTCTGAGGTTCTCCACTGTCTTTATGGAGCACATATTTCTTTAGCTGACTAGAAAGGCTTCAAAGCTGAGGGGACAGCTTTATTCTCTGACTGCTGACCAGTATTACCCATGCCTTCATAGAAGCTGTCATCCCAATAGTAGGCAGAGTAATATTCCGCGCAGTACTCGTCGTATCGAACACGTGAGAAGGTGCAACTGGCTGCCATATTCAAATTAAACTTGTCAATATTTATATATGTATGGAATCTTGGCTATCAGTGTCCAAAGTGGCATCAAAGGTAATAGAGGGGATCTACCCCAGGCATGAAATAATTCAAGGAAAGGGGTCATACCAAAACACAAATATAACTGGGGAGCAGTAGTCATGAGGGATATTGACGTGCCCTAGATTCTAGAATCTCCTCTCTTCGTACCTTTCATGACACGTCAATCTCACTCATGGCTGCTGCTCCCAAGTTATATTTTTGTTTTGGATCTATCGGTCCTGACATTGTGTTGTACCCTCCCTTATCTGGGGTGCTACCATATCCTGTATTTTTCTCGACTATGATTATATTGATTCTATGCTTCTCTGCTCTCTGAACAATTGTAAAGCTCTCTGATACCCGCAAGGGTCATGTTCATGCTATATAAAACTTTTTAAATAAATAAAGGTACGAAGAGAGGAGATCCTAGAATCTAGGGCAGAAATGTGTTCATAGGTAGAACTTTAACTTCTTTCTTGAAAGATGCAGTTTAGGGAATCAGTCTGATTTTAGGGGAAAAGCGTTCCAAATTCTCGGGGTGATCTCAGAGAAAGCTCAGTTGTAGGTTTTCTTTTTAACCCTTTAGCTGCTAGGCCTTTCCTCCCCCTGTGCTAAGCCTTTTTTGGCTATTTAGGGTAGTTTGCGCTTAGGCCCCTGTAACTTTTTGTCCACATAAGGTTTCCACGCCAAATTTGTGTCTTTTTCTTCCAACACCCCGAGGATTCTAAAGGTACCTAGGGTTTGTGGATTCCCCAGAGGGGACCCAGAAATTAGCCAAAATAGAGCAAAACTTTTTGGGACATAGTGTTTTCAACCTCCTTCCAGTTAATGGTAGAAATGGGTATGAAAGCAATAATGGATCCCAGATCGATATACATTTCTGGAAAGTAGACAAAATTCGGAATTTAGCAAGGGGTCATTAGTGTAGATCCTTCAAGGTTTTCCTATAGAAACTAACAGTTGAAATAAAACAATATTGAAATTGAGTTGAAAATAACAGTCATTTGTGCCAATGTTTTCACCTGTAACTTCTTCTAAACATGGAAGATTTTTTAAAGCAATATACCGTTACGTCCGCTGGACCCTTCTAGTAGTGGGGATATATAGGACTTGTAGGGTCACCAAGAACCCGAGGTACCCAGAGCCAATAACTGAGCTGTGCCTTGTAATGGGTTTTCATTGTATACCGGGTATATAGCAATTAATTTGGTAAAATATAAAGAGTGAAAAATAGGTATCAAGAGCACCTATGTATTTCCGAAATGGGAACAAAATATAGAGTTTAGAAGCAGTAGTTATTTGCACACTCCGAAATTGTGGGTACCCATACTAGCATGTGAATTAGAGGAATTTTTTCAAAGTGACTTCTTTTTACACATTGTATTACATTTGGAAGGCAGATATGCATAGAATGTCAATTGGCAATAACACTATTTCCCCATCTGCCCCCAAAGGGGGCAGAAAGACTGTACAATTAGTAGGGGTGGGGGCTGCCCAAAATGGGCATGCTAGTGCCCCTCCCTACGTATAAAAAACCCATAATCCCTGGTGCTTAATGGGCTTTCTGTCCCCCTGGGGGGGGGGGCAGATCAAGGGCTACTGCTCCCATCTGCCTCACGGGGGGCCAGAAATACTGTGACCATTTTTTTGGGGGGTGGGGGCATTGGCATGCCCATTTTGGGCAGCCCCTACCCCTAAATGTTCATAAATAAAAATCCCTGGTGCCTAGTGTGCTTTCTCCCCCCAGGGTCAGAAAGTTTCTAAATATATTTAGATGGGGGCATGGTCTTGCCCTTTGTGGGTAGCCCATACCCCTCGTTTATAAAAAAGAAATAAATAAATCCCTGGTGTCTAGTGGGCTTTCTGCCCCCCCTCCACCCCCGGGGACAGATCAGGATAATAACCCTCATTTGCCCCCTAGTGGGGGCAGAAAGTCTGTGGAGGTTGTTTGGGGGGAGGGGCATTGGCATGCCCATTTAGGGCAGCCCCCACCCCTAAATACTATTTAAAAAAATCCCTGCTATCTAGTGAGCTTGCTGCCCTCCCCCGGGGGGGAGTGGGCCAAAAGACTGAATTTGCCCAAATTTATTTGGAGGGAGCAAAGGCCCTTGCCCAAGGTGCTGCTCCCCCATCCCTGGTGCCTAGTGGTGGATCACTGCTTGGGGCGATCACCAAGCTGGGATCCACTTGGGAGGGGTACCATTGGAAAGGGGAGAATCTCCCCTTTCCAATGATACCTCTCCCGTCTGCCTCGTTGCTCAGGGGGCTGAGCTAGCCCCCTGATCACAGAGGCAGTGAAACTGAAATGAGCCGATCAGCTCATTTCAGTTTCACTGAAATGACGTCAGTGCGACGTGCGCAATGATCGTCATTTCAGTGAAAAAACTGAGCAGCCTCAGGAGCTGGGGAAGCTCTTCCCCAGCTCCCGAGGCTGTTTGGGGGGGAAAGGAAATCCCTCTGGTGCCCTCACCAGAGGGATTTCCTGTGCCATGTGCGCGGACGGCCGGTCCTGTCCTACGCACATGAGCACTGTAGCGTCGGACGGCTCCTGGCCGTCCCACGCATAGAAGGGGTTAAGGAATCTCTGTGGTTTCAGCTCTGACTGCAAAGTGAGGGGATTTTGCAATGTGAAGTATGTGACAATCTTGTTGAGTGTGAAAGGAAAAGCTGTATGACTAAGTTTTTATCTAACACACAACAAAACTTTAATTGTACAAATGTTTCAAAATATATCAACAATTAGGAATCCATAAATGAAGCCCTTTCTTTTATAATTCTGAAGTGTGATGGAAATATGTATTTTAGTAGGATCAAAACAAATCAAGAAACTTTACTTGGTGATGTGCAAAAGATGAATATTTACTGAAAGCCGATTTCCACACTTTATCATTTGTGCGCTGTAAAGAGTTATCAGTAAACCTGCATGTGTTCAATTTAGTGCCCATTTCAATGGAAAATGTGCAGTGCATTAGTAATATATTTGCAACCGTGTGTTCCAAATTGCACCACCGGCTACATATCACACACTTACCACTCTCCTGCTGAATGGTTGGGGCTACACTTGTTTTTCATGTGATGCTTGAATTTTTCACAGTTCCTATCACTTCAGTGGTGTAACTTTGATGGCAGCACCCCCACTGCGAAAATTATTCCAGCACCACTGTGGGCACTCTCCAGCCACTGGTGATGCTCTGGACTCCGCTCCTTCCTGGACAGTCTCTTCTCCTGCAGGGTAGGGAAGTTCCTTCCCTTTCTCAGCAAGAAGGTATTTAGGTGCTTCAGGATAGGTATACAGCTCCCCAAGCAAGAAATCCCAAGCTTGGTCATTATCCCCATATTTCGAGGAGACTGGCTGTCACTCAGACACAGGTCCTAGATGTACAGCAGTCTTCTGACTACTCACCGGATCACTCCATTCTTTGGCCATAGAAGACTTGAAACTGGAACAACCAGTGTGGTAGTGGGGTCGCACATTTATACACAACTGGTAGACATGAGATGCATATCCACTGTCTGAAACTGTAGAACTAATTTAGGGTTTTTCTCCCTTTCAAGTGTCCTTTCCAGGCTGATATCCAGACACAGTCTTTGTAGAGTGACGCTTCTCACAGCAGGGTGGCCTCCAAACTGGAGCGCCCACAACCGTGGCACAAACAGGTGTGAGGTGTCTGCACCGGTTGTCATCATCCGAACTGAACGGTCAAAGGGGGAAAAGGGGCAGGCATTCTCGAAAGGTTTCCTCACCTTCCTGCTTGCACAATACAGACTGCAGTTCCACTCTTCACCCCTACCTTCCACCAAATGGCAATGTTAAAGAACTAATCAGCAGCTCCTTGTCAAGGCTTCATCGACTATCTAAACAAGATCTGTCTAAACGCCCTTCACTTGAATGTGTAGATAATTTCCCTCCAGCTTCAGGAATGTCTGCAATACACGTCCACTGTCTGGGAACACAATATGCACCTCCTTATTGTGCAAAGCCAGGCCAAGGGAATCCAAAATGAATCCAACTGGCCTCCATTACTCTGAGTCACTCACACGCAGCATGCATGCACCGGACATCAACATGCAAAACAAGCACTCAGGATTTTAGTGCAAGGGACTGGGTAAGGGCATAGAAGAGGAACTTTACATGAGTGGGTCAGCAGGCGTCCACTTGACTCAGATTAAAAAGGTCTGGTCACACTAGGGATTATCAAATCATGGTATGCTACCATCATTCTGAATGCCAAACTCATGACAGCGACAGTAGTACACTGTCAGTAAATCAGAGTGCACTTGGTGCACGCATCCAAGTCACAGGACAAGTCCATGACCTACTCATGTCAGGGACAAATAAAGGCCTCTGAACACACACTTGATTAGTGTGAGCCAGGGCCAAAAATCACTCAGGGCAAGGAACACTCCTGTACACCATGCACAAGACATTCCCATCCTAACAATGGTGAAGCACTGTTAGGTTTAAGAGGAATCCCCATGAGGATGCTTTTCACCAGAGAAAGTAAAAGGCAATCCACTCAGTACCGTCACCCCAGACATCCCCACCTCAGACTTGAACACCTTGAAGAGGAGGGGTAAATTCATCAATCACGTCAAATCCCGGGCCCAAAGAAAAATCACTAAAAGGTACAGGTCTAAACTAGTTAATGGGTCTCTGAGCCATACTACAGAAATACCTTCACCTTTAGCAACTGCAATAGCAATTCCAGTCTCAGCCTTTCTTTTACCTTCATCAACTATAATGAACCCATCAGATGCAGGAGCAAAACTGACAACAAAGGGCGACAAATGATTTCTATTTTCTTTTAGCTGTTGGAAGTTTAAGGAGAAAAATGAGAAAGGGCAAGAGTAGAGCCAATGTTACAGAAGTAAGAGAAACAAGGGATGGCAGAATGCTTACCCTAAGTCTACCAACCTTTACTCAGACCTCTGAAACAAGTCATCAGGAGAGACAGCCATCTGTTTGCAGAGTTCGCTTGGAGGTGCCTGCAATGTTTGCCTCACTGTTTGAAAGGAGCGCACAGAGAATCCAAATCATGCTGGATAAAAGCAGGTGGGAGGTAGAAGAGAAGAGGGCATCCGGAAGCTTGTCTGCTATCCCTACATGCCCCCTCAGCTTTTTTCCCAGCTACTGATAGGACACACTCGGTCAGCACTGGGTCACCGTGACCTTAGCGACCTGTTCTGTTAATACCACAGAGGCATACTGAAGAGCCGAGTGACTATGAGGCCCAAGTCCTCCTCCCAGCTATTCCCAGCATTCCTAAAGGCAATCCACAAATCTCAGAATTCAGAAGATCCTGGTATGCAAAGGAAAGGATGCAAACTCTCAAGACACCCTCAAACCTCTCTTTGGTGGCGGAGACCTTGGATCCTCCCTGGATGATAAGGAGCACTGCTCATCCAAGTTCAGTCACCTGCTCCCAATCTAGTTTAGTGCCAAATCCAAGCATGGCCATAGTCACTTCCAGACAGCTCAATATAAATGCTGTGGAGTTCCATTCAAGTAACAAAACAACTATCCTAGAGGGACTAGTGACAACAAAAGGTGTAATGCCAAAAATAAAGGAACAGAGGATGGTGCAGTTAGTGATACCAAAAAGGAGCATCATCCACACAAATGTTCCCAAGTATGAAAAGACATGAACCCTTGGAGGTCCTCAGAACTAAAACTTTAGCTTGGCTAAAGGATAGGGAAGCATCAAGTACAATCGAGTCATTTGACCTAAAATAATTCAAGAGACTACATGGGGAGTAGAGAAAAATTCATATTTGATTGGATGTGACGGAGGTAATCTCTCTGATTTTGTAAAGCAAGACATACATTTAGGCAAAAGTCGTTGTCCCTGAAGTTAATTGTGGAAACCTTGAGACAAATAAGGGCACAAGACTAATAGCTGCTATGAGAAACATCCAGTGTGAACTCCTACTGCATAATCATGCTGAAATATTTGTAATTCTCCAACTTTGTTCTACCTCCTTTCCAATGGCTTACAGCTTGCAGTCTTTATCCGTCGTTTTACTTCATCTTTTTATTTCTGTCCTATTCTCCATATTTTTTCATTGTAAATGTAGTTATTTAGGGCCATATGTATCAAACTCCCCTTTTGCGAATCGCAATTAGAGAATCGCAAAACGGTATGTAACTAAAAAATCGCAAAATATTTGCGAATCGTTAAAAATCGCTATTTGAATAGCGATTAGCCAAATAGCGATTCGTTATTAGCGAATTCACTAATTAGCAAAATCGCAAAATAGCGAATCCGCAAATTAGCGATTTCGCAAATAGCAAATCGGGGACTCAGGTGCAGCTTGATGACATCACAACCAGGAAGTGTGACTACCCATGCTGCACCTGAGTCTCAGAAGCAGAGTGAGAGACTAGGAGTTGAGGTGAGGCATCACTGCAGTGCTACACTGATTGGAGAGATTGGAGACATGGCCAGCAAGGACCAGCAGCAGGGGAGACCCCCAGAAAGAGAAAACAAAAGTTTACAGAAAGTGAGCAGGAGGTCCTGATACAGGAGATGGTTGTGAGCCATGAGCTCCTCTTTGGCAAGAAGTCCCTGCGTGTGCGAGAGACACGCAAGAGAAGGATATGGGCAGACATCCAGCGCAAAGTCAACGCAATTGGCGTCACCCATCGAAGCGTCAAAGACCTACAGAAGCGCTGGTATGATATGCGCGCGCGCTCAAAGGAGAAGGTTGCTGCCAGGTTGGAGGAGGCTAACAAGACCGGTGGTGGGACCTCCACTGCCACCGCTTCAACACCACTCGAGGAAATGGTTGAGGGGACCCTGCTTCTGGAGAGTGTAATGGGTGTGGCAGACCTGGACAGCTCCGACCACCCACAACCAAGACAAGGTAAGAAGCATGCCATCACACCCCTGATACTTCCCTACTTCCCCCACACATCCAGGAGAGACCCAGGGGCACAACAAAACTATAAGTCCAGTGCAGGTACACAAGCACACACAGCAATGCATTATGGGAGATGTAGTTACATGCACCTAACAGTGGAGCATTGACACCCAGCCAGGCTCAAACAGTATGTGTGCATCATGAAAGGCAAAATACAGACAGACAGGACCCATGTAACTCCAAACAGTGAAATTTAATGCATGACAAATGCAAGGCAGGACAGTAAATTAATGTGTGCATTTATGTCCACAGCACCAGCAGAAACACAGGGAACAATCAGTGGAAGGGAGGATGAATCCCCCAGCCCAGAGGCAACAGGGCAAGAGGAGGAGAAGGAAGAGGAAGAGGGCAGCCCAGTTATCCCTCCAATACGCCGCAGGCGGATTACAGTGCCACCATTGCCCCCGCTGGAGGAGGAAGCCCAGTATACCGATGTCGATGTCCAACCAGTCCAGGGACAGTCAGAGCCACAACCCCGTGGTCGAGCACGTGCCGATCCAATACCACCAATCCCATCCAGGCGCAGGGCACCACGTGCATCCACCAGTGCAGCAGTCACAGGAGACGACACAGTCTTCCAAGGGCTGGCGGGCCACATGTTAGAAGTCCAGTGCCTGCAGGCACGAAACATACGGTCAATCCAGAGGCAAATCAGTGTTGGCTTCATGGGCCTGACGGGTGCCCTGGAGGCACTCTGTGCTGAACTAAGGGCGGACCGTGCTGCTAGGCGCAGGGAGAGGCAGCGCCTACACACCCGCCTAGACCTCTACACCAGGGCGGTCAACCGCCTTTCCTCAGCGACCTCTGTGCTGTCAAGGCGCAGCATCAGTATGCAGCACGAGGTGGCACACTGCAGCCAGGACGTGGCCAGGGGTCTGGTACAAGTGACATGTGCTGTGGATCAGCTGCGGGCAGCTGCCACTGCTGGCCCAGGAGTCCTCACTCCAACAGACGAGGACGCCCAATCTAGCAGGAGCAGCATTACACCACCACCCCCACCGGACAGGCGCCGTAGTGTGCGTCACGGCAGGGCTGCTGAGACAGGTGAAGAGGGCACTGTGCACCCACAGCGAGGGGCTACAGGCCGTCAGCGCCGCAGTTGAGGTGCTCAGACTTAGGCATGGATATGGGTGCATCAACCCAGTGCACACAGACACTTGGTCAAGATAGTTAATTTGCACTGTGAATCACACATGTGTGGGACATTGAACAATACATTGTGTGCCACACAGGCTGTGTGCCGATATATATCCTGTACTAAAGGAAATTAAACACAGTCTCGTAATAGATATATAGCATTGTGTCATCTTTTCTTATCTAGAAATAGTTCTGTGTGATCTCATCTCGCCTCTGGCGCCCAGCAGCTGCACCAATTACACCAGCTGGCATGCGTCCTGGAGCTGGCCCCTCCTCATCTGATGATTCCGATTCGGTGAGCTCCACTGGTGTGCCTTTCCTGGTGGCGATGTTGTGCAGCATGGCACACACTACCACTATCTTGCAACAGGTCTGGGGGCTGTATTGAAGTGCCCCTCCACTCTTATGTAGGCACCGGAAACGGCTCTTGAGTATTCCGAAGGTCCGCTCAATGGTACATCTGGTTGCTATGTGGGCACTGTTGTACCTCCGCTCCCCAGCGTTGGCAGGATTCAGGTAAGGAGTATGTAGTCCCGGACCGCATACGCACTGTCACCTGTGGGGTGAGAGGAATATGGTTAAACACTGTCCTGCCACTGCTGTGCATTACTAGTGTGTCCTTCTTTCACATGCAATTACCTAGTAGGTATCCCTCACCAAACTCCCCACTTGTGAGTCGACGGTGTATCCCACTGTGGCGGAAGATGAATGAGTCGTGGGTGCAGCCTGGGTATTTAGCGACGATGTCGGTGATGATGTGCTTGGCATTACACACCACCTGTATGTTCAGGGAATGGTAGGACTTGCGATTCCTGAACACATACTCGTTCTGGGAGGGAGGGATATGGCGACATGGGTCCCATCTATGCATCCAATGACGTGGGGAAATTGTGCAATTTGATAGAACTCCTGCTTGGTCTGGTCTAGTTCCTGTGGTGTGCTGGGGAAGTGGATGTGGTTATGCAGCCTCTGTACCATGGCATCAAGGAACGCATGGAAGAAGCGCGACAATGCACTCTGTGAGACCCCTCCTGCTGTGGCTATCACCCCCTGGAAGCTCCCTGATGCCAAGAGGTGCAGTGAGCACAGGACCTGTATATGGGTGGGGATGGTGTGTGTCCTGCGTGTGGGGTGTTCAAGTATAGGTTCGAGCTCCGCTATTAATTCCAGGATGCTCTCTTCATCCAGCCTGTAGTTTGTATGGATCTCCTCCTCAGTCCGCTGGAACAGGGTTATGCGCGCTCTAAAGATCCTTTCCTGGCGTCTCCTTCTCTGTGCAGCAGCTCTGAGTCGCAGCCTCCTGGCTATTACATACAGCCCAGCCTTTGTTGAAAACATCAGTTGCATTGTGGGCCTCTTTAAATAGGTTGCACCTGGTTACCACCTGCTCAGACTTGGTGGTAATTGCAATTCTCTATTTTGCGAATTTCGGAAAATCGCAATTTGCGAATTTTTCATGCATTCCGTTTAGCGAATTCGCAAAGTGCGAGCTCTACAATTGCGAGTTTCGCTATTGTTGTGTCACAATTTGCGAATTCGCAAATAATTCGCTATTAAGTACGAATCGCTAATTTGCTAATCGCTATTTTAGCGATTCGCAAGTTAGCGAACGGAATGTGTCTCTTACGTAGCGAAGCTGTGTTTTGCGATCGCAAACACCGTTTTTTGCGAATCGCAGTGTTTGCGATCGCAAAACAGCTTCATACATATGGCCCATAGCTCTTACAACCATTGACGAGGCATTGAAGAGTTTTTTCAGCGAGTAGCACACTACTCCGGAACCTCAGCTTAGTAGTTAATAGAATATTTTCTTTTCTTGTGCATTAGTTCTGACATGTTTGTGCTTTTGATTTCTTGTGTGTGTAGTAGAGTTGGAATAGGGATAGAAGGATAGGAGTAGATTTGAGGAGGGGAAGTAGTAAGACTGTGTTTCTATGTAGTGGTCATGTGTGCTTGTTAATTGGGTGGCATGGCTAAAAAGAAGGGGGGAAGTTTGGAAAGGGTGTTTGGGAGTTCATGGTAGTTAGAAAGGTTTGAGATGAGTAAGAGGGAGGAGAGATGGGAAGGACGGAAGAGTTTTTTTTACTAGCAAAACGAAAATAATGTATACACACACATATATATATACCGATATCCTAGCATGTTCTGATCGAAATTGGGATCAAAAACTGTAACAAAGTTGGGACCACCGCAATGTTCTACACTGTTGTCTATTGGTAACTTTGAGCCCAACATGTTTTGCTAAGGTTTACTGGGGCTCCAGTAACCCATGTACTCACTAGTGCTCATCATAATGGCACTAGTTACTTATGTATTTATACGGATACTTACAACGCTAAAATGTCAAAAACCTCCTTGTTGGATTTACCGTTCAAATTTTGAACAAATTTTATTGCACTTTTTTGCACATTTTGCACAATTGAAAACTTTTTGCACATTTCATTATTTGTGGATACGTATATGCATTCAACTCATTGTGTATGACTTTGAACTGATTTTAGCATATGATATTACTGTTTATCTTAAAAGCAGTGGCTTTTGTTTACATATTACATAGCCGAGGCAATTATGCTTTGATAAAAAGAAAAAAGAGAAAAGACTCGTAGTTTTTAGAGAGTCTGTCTCCAATATTGACTGGCCTTGTATGCCTTCTGCAACCAATGATTACGCCCACAATGTTCACCTTTTTAAGCCAATGTGCAATGCTGTACTGTGTCATGTGATCAAGGCCCGTGGGAAGGGCTGAAACGCGTCATGGCGACATTTTGCACTGAAATAAAATAACTTTGCACTCAAGTTGTGGTCCGTATCCGATTTCTGGCAAAGAAATACGTGCATTAGAAGCGGAATACCTTGAACACATATATATATATACATATGTATATATATATATATATATTCACTGAAAAAAACATAGGTTTTAGGGACAGTTATAGTTAGTTGGACATTTTACTCGTACAAAACCATAGAAATTCCCCGTTATAGTTAGTTCAGCTAACTATAACTTGCGCTCCGCAATGCACTGCTGATGACGTCACATATTACATCACTCATGACATGGTCAGTGACATCACTGATGACATCACTGATGACATCTCAAATGACATCACTGATGACATCACTGATGACATCATCCATGTGATAATTTGATGCATCTTCTCACACCCTAATATAACTTTTGATACACCCACTCTAAATTACAGACTGCCATTGTCAAAACCATAGACACTCCAACACCAATAACTACATACACACTCACTGATTCTTAGGTCTACACACACATCCACTCACTCACCCGTACAGTCACTCATACTTACGGTCACTCAGTACAGGAGTATCATATGCGCTCATACACCTATATAGACACTCACACACCGTCACTCATCCATAGAGGTACTCACACACCTAGTAAATCATGCAAATAATTAATCACCCTGCCATTTACTCACCTATACAGTTATACACACACCAGCTCACTTACTCATACAAATACTAGCACATTTTTACGCTCTTACGCTCTTATACAATCACTGATACAAGTACACACTCATTCATACAGCCACTCTCACTCTCACAATCACACACTCTCACTTATACCCATTTATATACTCCTACACACATATATACTGCCTTTCACATATGTAGTTACTCACACATGTACCACTGAGATATACATTCACTCACTAACACACCCATACACACACTCACCCACCCATACAGTCCATTACAGATGCACTCTTGAAACCATGCACCCAGTGAATCACCCACTCACACATCTATGCAGTCACACACACCCCACCCACACAAACACTCAGGCACCCATACAGATACTCAGACAACCAATCAATAACCCATGTAGACACTCATGTAGCTATTCGCAAACCCATGCAGCCGCTTACACACCAACAGACAGACGGATACAGACATTCACACAGTTTAGTCACTAACCCATGCATTCAGTAAGATACCTTTAATAACTCACTTATAGAGTCAGTCACGCACCTACTAAATCATCCATTCAGACACTTATACACCCACTCATTCTTCAATACGCCTTTCCCTATATATATTAAACATATTGAAACTTTACAGAAACACACAGTCACTGGATGATGTCATCAGTGATGTCATCAGTGATGTCATCAGTGATGTCACTGACCATGTCATGAGTGATGTAATATGTGACGTCATCAGCAGTGCATTGCGGGGGCGCGAGTTATAGTTAGCTGAACTAACTAAAACGGGGGAATTTCTATGGTTTTGTACGAGTGAAATGTCCAACTAACTATAACTGTCCCTAAAACCTATGGTTTTTTCAGTGAATTTCTAAGGTTTTTTAAATGCTAATTTCTAACTATAACGTACCTGAAACCTATGGTTTTTTCAGTGAATTTCAAAGGTTTTTTAAATGCTAATTTCTAACTATAACGTGTCTGAAACCTATGGTTTTTTCAGTGAATATATATTTAGTATACTATGTATACATGTGAAAATGTGTCGGTCCACCTGTGCAAAATGGGTGGAACTGACGTCAGCACGCCGACGAGGTCCTCTTATGGCTCCTATGACGTCATACGGTGTCGCGAGCGGAGCCGTGCTATTATGACATCGTCGTCGACGTGGGAGAGCTAGGAAAGAATTTCCGCGGAATGCTGGCGCAGGGGATATTCACCTAAGTGTTCAGGCTAGTCCTTTGGGAGCACCTGTTTATGTTGCCACTCCAGAACCCGAAACCAGTGACCCGAGGCAGAGGCCCTGCAGATGGCACACGAGGTGGGGAGCCCAGTCGTGTGCACTGGCGGGGCAGTGAAGTGACAAGCACCACTACCCACAGAAAAGGTAACGAGGGCACTGAATAACACAGGATCTTCTCTTTGTATCTGGCAGGAACAACAAGGTTAAAATGCCCTAGTTCTAAAATGTAGAATTAGTGCTACAGCGGTCTTCAAGAGGACCTGCGATGGATGCCGCTTCTGCCTTCCGTACACTGGAGGCGGCACATGGGTCACGCGGTACGGTCATACTGCGGTGGGACGCACACTCGTTGACCTCTCATGGCACTGCTCCACACTTCGGGGACAACGCTTTCCAATAGCTGTGTTTTCTGATGACGTGTCACGCCGGCCCCGTCCAACAGCAGAACCCCTTTAGATCCAAACAGACTCTTCCACTCTCTCAACGGAAGTGAAACCAGGCCACGCGGACACTTTCACAATACAACAGCCGGGAATGCATTTTTCGGTAAAAAAACACATTCCTTCCTCCTAATTTATCAAATAAACGACTCACTGAAGAACAGGGGCCAGCTTCGATCAGTAAACAGCCGTTACAACAACTTTTTTACTTCGCGATACCATTACAACGCATGCATTACCACGCATGCGTTGTACATCGCAAAGTCATTACTACGCATTTTTTTAGAACGCATGGTCATTTAGCACGCATGCCTTTACAACAAATTTTGTTGTAAAGGTATATATGGTAAATGACCATGAGTTCTAAAAAAATGTAGACGATCCACGTCGTTGTAAGGAAACAGAGGCTGTTCCGTATCCTCACAACGACGTGCACCGCCCCTCAGAGACGACATGAAGCAGGAACCACGAGGAGAGAGGAACCACGATGAGTGAGAGGTAAGGGGGATTGGGCATGGGGTGGTGGTTACTTTTCTAGGGTTTAGGGTTGTGCAGTGGTGTTTGTGTAGTGTAGGGGTCGTGCTGGCGGTAGTGTTTTAGGGTTTAGGGCAGTGCAGTGGTGTTTGTGTAGTGTAGGGGTCGTGCTGGCGGTAGTGTTTTAGGGTTTAGGGTTTAGGGCAGTGCAGTGGTGTTTGTGTAGTGTAGGGGTCGTGCTGGGGGTAGTGTTTTAGGGTTTAGGGTAGTGCAGTGGTATTTGGGTAGTGTAGGGGGTCGTGCTGGGGGTAGTGTTTTAGGGTTTAGGGTAGTGCAGTGGTGTTTGGGTAGTATAGGGGTTCGTGCTGGGGTAGTGTTTTAGGGTTTAGGGTAGTGCAGTGGTGTTGTGTAGTGTAGGGGGTCGTGCTGGGGGTAGTGTTTTAGGGTTTAGGGTAGTGCAGTGGTGTTTGGGTAGTGTAGGGGGTCGTGCTGGGGGTAGATTTAGGGTTTATGGTAGTGCAGTGGTGTTTGGGTAGTGTAGGGGGTCGTGCTGGGGGTAGATTTAGGGTTTAGGTAGTGCAGTGGTGTTTGGGTAGTGTAGGGGGTCGTGCTGGGGTAGATTTAGGGTTTAGGGTAGTGCAGTGGTGTTTGGGTAGTGTAGGGCGTCGTGCTGGGGGAGTGGTTTAGGGTTTAGGGTAGTGCAGTGGTGTTTGGGTAGTGTACGGGGTCGTGCTGGGGGTAGTGTTTTAGGGTTTAGGGTAGTGCAGTGGTGTTTGGATAGTGTAGCGGGTCGTGCTGGGGGTAGTGGTTTAGGGTTTAGGGTAGTGCAGTGGTGTTTGGGTAGTGTAGGGGGTACTGCTGGGGGTAGTGTTTTAGGGTTTAGGGTAGAGCAATGGTGTTTGGGTAGTGTAGGGGGTACTGCTGGGGGTAGTGTTTTAGGGTTTAGGGTAGTGCAGTGGTGTTTGGGTAGTGTAGGGGTACTGCTGGGGGTAGTGTTTTAGGGTTTAGGGTAGTGCAGTGGTGTTTGGGTAGTGTAGGGGGTCGTGCTGGGGGTAGTGTTTTAGGGTTTAGGGTAGTGCAGTGGTGTTTGTGTAGTGTAGGGGGTAGTGTTTTAGGGTTTAGGGTAGTGCAGTGGTGTTTGTGTAGTATAGGGGGTTGTGCTGAGGGTAGTGTTTTAGGGTTTAGGGTAGTGCAGCGGTGTTTGTGTAGTGTAGGGGGTCGTGTTTTAGGGTTTAGGGTAGTGCAGTGGTCTTTGGGTAGTGTAGGGGGTCGTGCGGGGGGTAGTGTTTTAGGGTTTAGGGTAGTGCAGTGGTCTTTGGGTAGTGTAGGGGGTCGTGCAAGGGGTAGTGTTTTAGGGTTTAGAGTAGTGCATTGGTGTTTGGGTAGTGTAGGGGGTCGTGCGGGGGTAGTGTTTTAGGGTTTAGGGCAGTGCACTGGTGTTTGGGTAGAGTAGGGGGTCGTGCTGGGGGAGTGTTTTAGGGTTTAGGGCAGTGCAGTGGTGTTTGGGCAGTGTAGGGGGTCGAGCTGGGGGAGTGTTTTAGGGTTTAGGGCAGTGCAGTGGTGTTTGGGTAGTGTAGGGGGTCGTGCTGGGGGAGTGTTTTAGGGTTTAGGGCAGTGCAGTGGTGTTCGGGTAGTGTAGGGGGTCATGCTGGGGGAGTGTTTTAAGGTTTAGGGCAGTGCAGTGGTGTTCGGGTAGTGTAGGGGGTCGTGCTGGGGGGAGAGTTTTACGGTTTAGGGTAGTGCAGTGGTGTTCGGGTAATGTAGGGGGTCGTGCTGGGGTAGTGTTTTAGGGTTTAAGGCAGTGGTGTTCGGGCAGTGTAGGGGGTTGTGCTGGGGGTGGTGTTTTAGGGTTTAGGGCAGTGCAGTGGTGTTCGGGCAGTGTAGGGGGTCGTGCCGGGGGTGGTGTTTCAGGGTTTAGGGCAGTGCAGTGGTGTTCGGGCAGTGTAGGGGGTCGTGCAGGGGGTGGTGTTTCAGGGTTTAGGGCAGTGGTGTTCGGACAGTGTAGGGGGTCGTGCTGGGGGTGGTGTTTCAGGGTTTAGGGCAGTGCAGTGGTGTTCGGGCAGTGTAGGGGGTTGTGCTGGGGCTGGTGTTTCAGGGTTTATGGCAGTGCAGTGGTGTTCGGGCAGTGTAGGGGGTCATGCGGTGGTGGTGTTTCAGGGTTTAGGGCAGTGCAGTGGTGTTCGGGCAGTGTAGGGGGTCGTGCTGGGGCTGGTGTTTCAGGGTTTAGGGCAGTGCCGTGGTGTTCGGGCAGTGTAGGGGGTGGTGCTGGGGCTGGTGTTTCAGGGTTTAGGGCAGTGCAGTGGTGTTCGGGCAGTGTAGGGGGTCGTGCTGGGGCTGGTGTTTCAGGGTTTTGGGCAGTGCAGTGGTGTTCGGGCAGTGTAGGGGGACGTGCTGGGGGTGGTGTTTTATGGTTTAGGGCAGAGCAGTGGTGTTCAGGCAGTGTAGTGGTTCGTGCTGGGGTAGTGTTTTAGGGTTTAAGGCAGAGCAGTGGTGTTCGGGCAGAGTAGGGGGTCGTGCTGGGGGTGGTGTTTAGGGCAGTGCAGTGGTGTTCGGGCAGTGTAGGGGGTCGTGCTGGGGGTGGTGTTTCAGGGTTTAGGGCAGTGCAGTGGTGTTCAGGCAGTGTAGGGGGTCGTGCAGGGGGTGGTGTTTCAGGGTTTAGGGCAGTGCAGTGGTGTTCGGGCAGTGTAGGGGGTCTTGCTGGGGGTGGTGTTTCAGGGTTTAGGGCAGTGCAGTGGTGTTCGGGCAGTGTAGGGGTATTTCGCTGGGGGTGGTGTTTCAGGGTTTAGGGCAGTGCAGTGGTGTTCGGGCAGTGTAGGGGGTCTTGCTGGGGCTGGTGTTTCAGGGTTTAGGGCAGTGCAGTGGTGTTTGGGCAGTGTAGGAGGTCGTGCTGGGGCTGGTGTTTCAGGGTTTAGGGCAGTGCAGTGGTGTTCGGGCAGTGTAGGGGGTCTTGCTGGGGCTGGTGTTTCAGGGTTTAGGGCAGTGCAGTGGTGTTCGGGCAGTGTAGGGGGTCTTGCTGGGGCTGGTGTTTCAGGGTTTAGGGCAGTGCAGTGGTGTTCGGGCAGTGTAGGGGGTCTTGCTGGGGCTGGTGTTTCAGGGTTTAGGGCAGTGCAGTGGTGTTCGGGCAGTGTAGGGGGTCGTGCTGGGGCTGGTTTTCAGAGTTTAGGGCAGTGCAGTGGTGTTCGGGCAGTGTAGGGGTCGTGCTGGGGCTGGTGTTTCAGGGTTTAGGGCAGTGCAGTGGTGTTCGGGCAGTGTATGGGGTCGTGCTGGGGCTAGTGTTTCAGGGTTTAGGGCAGAGCAGTGGTGTTCGGGCAGTGTAGGGGGTCATGCTGGGGGTGGCGTTTCAGGGTTTAGGGCAGTGCAGTGGTGTTCGGGCAGTGTAGGGGATCGTGCTGGGGGTGGTGTTTCAGGGTTTAGGGCAGTGCAGTGGTGTTCGGGCAGTGTAGGGGGTCATGCAGGGGGTGGTGTTTCAGGGTTTAGGGCAGTGCAGTGGTGTTCGGGCAGTGTAGGGGGTTGTGCAGGGGGTGGTGTTTCAGGGTTTAGGGCAGTGCAGTGGTGTTCGGGCAGTGTAGGGGGTCTTGCTGTGGGTGGTTTTTCAGGGTTTAGTGCAGTGGTGTTTGGGCAGTGTAGGGGTTCTTGCTGTTGTTGGTGTTTTAGGGTTTAGGGCAGTGCAGTGGTGTTCGGGCAGTGTAGGGGGTCTTGCTGGGGCTGGTGTTTCAGGGTTTAGGGCAGTGCAGTGGTGTTCGGGCAGTGTAGGGGGTCGTGCTGGGGCTGGTGTTTCAGGGTTTAGGGCAGTGCAGTGGTGTTCGGGCAGTGTAGGGGGTCGTGCTGGGGCTGGTGTTTCAGGGTTTAGGGCAGTGCAGTGGTGTTCGGGCAGTGTAGGGGGTCGTGCTGGGGCTGGTGTTTCAGGGTTTACGGCAGTGCAGTGGTGTTCGGGCAGTGTAGGGGGTCGTGCTGGGGGTGGTGTTTCAGGGTTTAGGGCAATGCAGTGGTGTTCGGGCACTGTAGGGGGTCTTGCTGGGGCTGGTGTTTCAGGGTTTAGGGCAGTGCAGTTGTGTTCGGGCAGTGTAGGGGGTCTTGCTGGGGCTGGTGTTTCAGGGTTTAGGGCAGTGCAGTGGTGTTCGGGCAGTGTAGGGGGTCGTGCTGGGGCTGGTGTTTCAGAGTTTAGGGCAGTGCAGTGGTGTTCGGGCAGTGTAGGGGGTCGTGCTGGGGCTGGTGTTTCAGGGTTTAGGGCAGTGCAGTGGTGTTCGGGCAGTGTATGGGGTCGTGCTGGGGCTAGTGTTTCAGGGTTTAGGGCAGAGCAGTGGTGTTCGGGCAGTGTAGGGGGTCATGCTGGGGGTGGCGTTTCAGGGTTTAGGGCAGTGCAGTGGTGTTCGGGCAGTGTAGGGGATCGTGCTGGGGGTGGTGTTTCAGGGTTTAGGGCAGTGCAGTGGTGTTCGGGCAGTGTAGGGGGTTGTGCAGGGGGTGGTGTTTCAGGGTTTAGGGCAGTGCAGTGGTGTTCGGGCAGTGTAGGGGGTCTTGCTGTGGGTGGTTTTTCAGGGTTTAGTGCAGTGGTGTTCGGGCAGTGTAGGGGCTCTTGCTGGGGCTGGTGTTTTAGGGTTTAGGGCAGTGCAGTGGTGTTCGGGCAGTGTAGGGGGTCTTGCTGGGGCTGGTGTTTCAGGGTTTTGGGCAGTGCAGTGGTGTTCGGGCAGTGTAGGGGGTCGTGCTGGGGCTGGTGTTTCAGGGTTTAGGGCAGTGGAGTGGTGTTCGGGCAGTGTAGGGGGTTGTGCAGGGGTGGTGTTTCAGGGTTTAGGGCAGTGCAGTGGTGTTCGGGCAGTGTAGGGGGTCTTGCTGTGGGTGGTTTTTCAGGGTTTAGTGCAGTGGTGTTCGGGCAGTGTAGGGGCTCTTGCTGGGGCTGGTGTTTTAGGGTTTAGGGCAGTGCAGTGGTGTTCGGGCAGTGTAGGGGGTCTTGCTGGGGCTGGTGTTTCAGGGTTTAGGGCAGTGCAGTGGTGTTCGGGCAGTGTAGGGGGTCGTGCTGGGGCTGGTGTTTCAGGGTTTAGGGCAGTGCAGTGGTGTTCGGGCAGTGTAGGGGGTCGTGCTGGGGCTGGTGTTTCAGGGTTTAGGGCAGTGCAGTGGTGTTCGGGCAGTGTAGGGGGTCGTGCTGGGGCTGGTGTTTCAAGGTTTAGGGCAGTGCAGTGGTGTTCGGGCAGTGTAGGGGGTCGTGCTGGGGGTGGTGTTTCAGGGTTTAGGGCAGTGCAGTGGTGTTCGGGCAGTGTAGGGGGTCATGCTGGGGCTGGTGTTTCAGGGTTTAGGGCAGTGCAGTGGTGTTCGGGCAGTATAGGGGTCGTGCTGGGGCTGGTGTTTCAGGGTTTTGGGCAGAGCAGTGGTGTTCGGGCAGTGTAGGGGTCGTGCTGGGGGTGGTGTTTCAGGGTTTAGGGCAGTGCAGTGGTGTTCGGGCAGTGTAGGGGGTCTTGCTGGGGGTTGTGTTTCAGGGTTTAGGGCAGTGGTGTTCGGGCAGTGTAGGGGGTCTTGCTGGGGGTGATGTTTCAGGGTTTAGGGCAGTGCAGTGGTGTTCGGGCAGTGTAGGGGGTCTTGCTGGGGGTAGTGTTTCAGGGTTTAGGGGAGTGGTGTTCGGGCAGTATAGGGGGTCATGCTGTGGGTGGTGTTTCAGGGTTTAGGGCAGTGCAGTGGTGTTCGGGCAGTGTAGGGGGTCATGCAGGGGGTGGTGTTTCAGGGTTTAGGGCAGTGCAGTGGTGTTCGGGCAGTGTAGGGGGTCGTGCTGGGGGTGGTGTTTCAGGGTTTAGGGCAGTGCAGTGGTGTTCGGGCAGTGTAGGGGGTCGTGCAGGGGGTGGTGTTTCAGGGTTTAGGGCATTGCAGTGGTGTTCGGGCAGTGTAGGGGTCATGCTGGGGCTGGCGTTTCAGGGTTTAGGGCAGTGCAGTGGTGTTCGGGCAGTGTACGGGGTCATGCTGGGGCTGGTGTTTCAGGGTTTAGGGCAGTGCAGTGGTGTTCGGGCAGAGTAGGGGGTCGTGCTGGGCTGGTGTTTCAGGGTTTAGGACAGTGCAGTGGTCGGGCAGTGTAGGGGGTCGTGTTGGGGCTGGTGTTTCAGGGTTTAGGGCAGTGCAGAGGTGTTCGGGCAGTGTAGGGGGTCATGCTGGGTCTGGTGTTTCAGGGTTTAGGGCAGTGCAATGGTGTTCGGGCAGTGTAGGGGGTCGTGCTGGGGCTAGTGTTTCAGGGTTTAGGGCAGTGCAGTTATGTTCGGGCAGTGTAGGGGGTCGTGCTGAGGCTAGTGTTTTAGGGTTTTGGGCAGAGCAGTGGTGTTCGGGCATTGTAGGGGTTCTTGCTGGGGTGGTGTTTCAGGGTTTAGGGCAGTGGTGTTCAGGCAGTGTAGGGGGTCTTGCTGGGGGTGATGTTTCAGGGTTTAGGGCAGTGCAGTGGTGTTCGGGCAGTGTAGGGGGTCTTGCTGGGGGTCGTGTTTCAGGGTTTAGGGCAGTGCAGTGGTGTTTGGGAAGTGTAGGGGGTCGAGCTGGGGGTGGTGTTTCAGGGTTTAGGGAAGTGCAGTGGTGTTCGGGCAGTGTAGGGGGTCGTGCTGGGGGTAGTGTTTCAGGGTTTAGGGCAGTGCAGTGGTGTTCGGGCAGTGTAGGGGGTCGTGCTGGGGGTGGTGTTTCAGGGTTTAGGGCAGTGCAGTGGTGTTCAGGCAGTATAGGGCGTCGTGCTGAGGGTGGTGTTTCAGGGTTTAGGGCAGTGCAGTGATGTTCGGGCAGTGTAGGGGGTCGTGCTGGGGGTGGTGTTTCAGGGTTTAGGGCAGTGCAGTGGTGTTCGGGCAGTGTAGGGGGTCGTGCTGGGGTAGTGTTTTAGGGTTTAGGGCAGTGCAGTGGTGTTCGTGCAGTGTAGGGGGTCGTGCTGGGGTAGTGTTTTAGGGTTTAGGGCAGTGCAGTGGTGTTTGTGTAGTGTGCAGCGCATGCGCTGCGTATCTAGGCGAGACCTAAAAAGCATTGCACCAAGATGGCTGCCAACACTTCCTGGATTGAAGTGTTGGCAGCCAATTAGAGCCAAGCTCGTGCTTGTGTAGTTAGGTCCCGCCCAGATATATAAAGATTTTTTCTTTAATATCTCGAAAACTACTGAACGGATTTACACCATTTAAAAAAAAGGGCACTTTCTGAACCAAGCACTACCTTTTTGCCAAATTTGGTGTAATTCCGTTCAGCAGTTTTGGCTGTAACCGTGTCTAAAGTTTCCTATGGGAAATTGATTTTTTTACCTCTATTTTTTTAATTTCTCAGGAACTACTGAACGGATTTACACCATTTAAAAAAAAGGGCGCTTTCTGAGCCAAAGGCTACCTTTTTGCCAAATTTGGTGAAATTCCGTTCAGCAGTTCGGGATGTAGCCGTGTCTAAAGTTTCTTATGGGAAATAACATGGAGAAAACACGTTTTGGGACCCCCCTTGTTTCTCGGCCCCCGCTTGCCGAATCACCCCGAAACTTTCAAGATAGGAGCTGACCGGAGCGGGCCATAAGTTTTGAAAATTTCGCGAAGATTCGTCAACCGTTGCTAAAGTTATTGGGAAAAGAATGTTACGAATTTCCTATGGATAATAGGTCCTAACTATAACTATCTACTGGCGACCGCCAGTAGATTATATATATATATATATATATATATATATATATATATATATATAATCACTGAAAAAACCATAGGTTTTAGGGAAAGTTATAGTTAGTTGGACATTTCCCTCGTACAAAACCAGAGAAATTCCCCGTTATAGTTAGTTCAGCTAACTATAACTCGCACCCCCGCAATGCACTGCTGATGACGTCACATATGACATCACTCTTGACATGGTCAGTGACATCACTGATGACATCACTGATGACATCTCAAATGACATCACTGATGACATCACTGATGACATCATCTAGTGACTGTGTGTTTCTGTAAAGTTTAAATATGTTTAATATATATAGGGAAAGGCGTATTGAAGAATGAGTGGGTGTATAAGTGTCTGAATGGATGATTTAGTAGGTGTGTGACTGACTCTATAAGTGAGTGATTAAATGTATCTTACTGAATGCACGGGTTAGTGACTAAACTGTGTGAATGTCTGTATCCGTCTGTCTGTTGGTGTGTAAGCGGCTGCATGGGTTTGTGAATAGCTACATGAGTGTCTATATGGGTTATTGATTGGTTGTCTGAGTATCTGTATGGATGCCTGAGTGTTTGTATGGGTGGGGTGTGTGTGACTCTGTGCATAGATGTGTGAGTGGGTGATTCACTGGGTGCATGGTTTCAAGAGTGCATCTGTGATGGACTGTATGGGTGTGTGAGTGTGTGTATGGGTGTGTTAGTGAGTGAATGTATATCTCAGTGGTACATGTGTGAGTAACTACATATGTGAAAGGCAGTATATATGTGTGTTGGAATATATAAATTGCTATAAGTGAGAGTGTGTGATTATGAGAGTGACTGTATGGATGAGTGTGTGCTTGTATCAGTGATTGTATAAGAGCGTAAGAATGTCCTAGTATTTGTATGAGTAAGTGAGCTGGTGTGTGTATAACTGTATAGGTGAGTAAATGGGAGTGTGATTAATTATTTGCATGACTGACTAGGTGTGTGAGTACCTCTATGGATGAGTGGTGGTGTGTGAATGTCTATATAGGCGTATGAGTGCATATGATAGTCCTGTTCTGAGTGATTGTAAGTATGAGTGACTGTACGGGTGAGTGAGTGGATATGTGTTTAGACCTAAGAATCAGTGAGTGGGTATGTAGTTATTGCTGCTGGAGTGTCTATGGTTTTGAGAATGGCAGTCTGTTATTTAGAGTTGGTGTATCAAAGGTTACATTAGGGTGTGAGAAGATGGATCAAATTATCACATGGATGATGTCATCAGTGATGTCATTTGAGATGTCATCAGTGATGTCATCAGTGATGTCACTGACCATGTCATGAGTGATGTCATATGTGACGTCATCAGCAGTGCATTACGGGGCGCGAGTTATAGTTAGCTGAACCAACTATAACGGGGGAATTTCTCTGGTTTTGTACGAGTGAAATGTCCAACTAACTATAACTTTCCCTAAAACCTATGGTTTTTCAGTGAATTTCTAAGGTTTTTTAAATGCTAATTTCTAACTATAACATGCCTGAAACCTATGGTTTTTTAAGTGAATTTCAAAGGTTTTTTAAATGCTAGTTTCTAACTATGCCTACAGAGGTAGGGCATGTGAAGAAAGAAGAAGAAAAGCGCAGAAAGAAGGAAGACAAATGCAGAAAGAGGCAACAGAAGTCCAGAAAGACGAAGAAAAGTGCAAGAAGAAGGAAGAGATGTGCAGAAAGAACCAACAGAGGAGTAGAAAGTACTCCTGTGCCCCCAACTTTTTGCTGATGGGTACTGGTGGTAACTGACTCTGTCTCTGGTGGTAAAAGACACTTAGAATACAGTGAAAACACCTACATACACTAGGGAACACTATGCGTTGGGGTACCCCTGTGATTAGCATGACCTCCTCTGTATTTGCCATGAGTTAGTGCCTGGGTCATTGGATGAGTACATGGGTACTGACTGTATGATTAGAGTACTGCAAGGAGAGTGGATGGTGAATTTATAAGTGCTTGTGTTTTGGCGGAGTGATTGGATAAGTACATGGTGCTCGCTGGTTGATTGGAGGAGTGCATGGGTAGTGACAGGGCGATGGCTGGACTGCATCAGTAGTGCTCAGGGTAAGTTGGAGGATTAATTCCCCTTGAATCCTGAGGGTCCCTATTTGATAAAAGCCCTGGCGGTGGCGGTCCCCGGGGCTTAGGGGGCCTTGGAGGCCCCCAAACATTAAAAAACAAGCCCCGGGAGGTGGCGGTACCCGGGGCTGCGGGGCCCCCGCGGGCCCTGCATATATTTGTTGGCAATGCCCCCGGGACCTGGCCCACCCGGGGTCTCAACTAAATGAAGCGTGGTATCCCGCGCTTCATTTTTTTTTTACATTTCGGTGGGATTCGCGACCCCAGCGCGAATTTCGCCATTTAAAAAAAAATGCTTTTTTTGTCCCTGGGGGTCCTTGTGGGACCCCCTGAGCAGGCCTAGGGGGTCAGGGTGTTTCTACCCTGCCCCCTTTTCTTCTTTTTCACCTTTGTTTCCCTGTTTTCTTGTACTGAGTCACAAGATGGCTGCCAACACTTCCTGGTTTGGAGTGTTGGCAGCCAATTAAAATGAAGCTCGTGGTCGGGAGGGTTCGCGGATCCACCGCGCCTCTAGATATTGATATTTGTTTTTTTACAATTTCTCAGCAACTACCGAACGGATTTACACCATTTTTAAAAAGGTCGCTTTCTGAGCCAAGCAGTTCTCAAATAGCGACAAAGCACTTTTGAATTATTTGTTATCTCTATGTTTTTTATCCAGTTGACCACTTTATTAAATGTTACACTTAGGGAGAAAATGTGGTGTTACCAATTTGGAGTTTCTGCTTCAGCTCGTCATTCTGTGATTCTGGTCAAATCACTTAATCTCCCCATGCCTACAACCAAAATGAGTTTGTCCTTGTATGATGTAACCAATGCTCATGTAAAGCACTCCAATATCTGACCAGCCTGCACTATATAAAACTGCAAAAAAACAAAGGATAAAAAGTGATTTCCACACTTCTGTCATTGGGCTATACGTGGGCTACATCTGGGTGATATTTGTGCTACATTTGGGCTCATTTTTCTCTGGTGGCCATCTTGGGAGACTTCAATTACATTCATTAAACTTTATTCGATCTGATTTAGAAACATAGATCATAAAAGTGTACATAAAAACAGTAAATCCTCTTTCTTAATACAATACAGTGAGAATTAATTAAAACCAGTATGTAAAAACGGGTGTTACAAAGCCCGGTTCAGAGCAACTTCAGGTTAACAGAATCGTAAAGTTCAATGTTTCTCAAGATCAATCTCATGTACTTTGTGCAAAATACGCAATAAGGGGTCCAAGTAAGATGCAACGCTCCAATACCTGACCAGTCTGCACTATATAAAACTGCAAAAAAACTTTTTTTTAAAAGTGTTTTCCACACTTCTGTCATTGGGCTATATGTGGGCTACATGTGGGTGATATTTGTGCTACATTTGGGTTCTTTTGTCTCTGGTGGCCATCTTGGGATACTTATTTGTTATGAAGCTTCCTAATTTCCTCATTTACTGCAGTCTCCTCAGTAGGAAATGCTTTCAGTTTTTTACTTTGATTCCATCAAGAAGGCATTCAGATGTGTCACACATTTGCCATAAATTCAGAATGTTAGCACTCTAGTTGCTCATTAGATCACTGTAGTAAAGCTACTGCTCACCAGGGAGTTATCTGGAAGTCTACTGCTGGTATTGAAAGTGATTGTTTCAGTCTGCATGTCAGAATTTTCTAATGAAATAGAAGAGGATTTCAGATCTCACTTAAAACATGCCCTAATTTTTCTTTCTGCAGAACTAACCATAATTTCTAAGGCAAAATGAACCCCCTCATTTTTTTCCTTTTTAAATTAAATGTTTTAAGTGTTACCGGTTTATTCCAATCAAGATGGCTTCAGGTGTGCCATAATTTTTTCATAAGTAAGACTGTTAGCGCTCTAGTTGTTCTTTAGAACACTCTGGGAAGCTGCAGTAGAACACAAAGGAATCAACTGGCAGGCTGCTCCTGTTGAAATATAACAGGAAGATATTTGAGATCTCACTTAAAACGTGCTAATTTTTCTTTCTACAACACTAACCATAATTTCTATGACAAAATGAACCCCATCATTTTGTTCCTTTTTAAATTAAATGTTTTAAGTGTTACCAGTTTATTCCAATCAAGATGGCTTCAGGTGTGCCATACTTTTGTCATAGGTAAGGCTGTTAGCGCTCTAGTTGTTCTTTAGAACACTCTGGGAAGCTGCAGTAGAACACAAAGGAATCAACTGGCAGGCTGCTCCTGTTGAAATATAACAGGAATATATTTGAGATCTCACTTAAAACATGTCCTAATTTTTCTTTCTACAGCACTAACCATAATTTCTATGACAAAATGAACCCCATCATTTTGTTCCTTTTTAAATTAAATGTTTTAAGTGTTGCCAGTTTATTCCAATCAAGATGGCTTCAGGTGTGCCATACTTTTGTCATAGGTAAGGTTGTTAGCGCTCTAGTTGTTCTTAAGAACACTCTGGGAAGCTGCAGTAGAACACAAAGGAATCAACTTACAGTCTCTGCCCTTGTTGGATTTACATGTTTTTGAGAATGTCAGACTTCATTCTCACATGACTGAGAAAGATAATGTGAATTTACAGAAAATATGCTCTCATTTTAGCTTCTGGAGCACCTTCCAAACCTCTGTGGGACAAGCATGAGAACATTGTTTTCTCTCAAACATGATTCATGAAATCCCAGCAGAAGTTTTTTCACAGGGTAAAATCACCCTAGAACACACCACAATTCCTAAAATTAGTATGGTACCATCAACAAATGAATTCTAATGTAACTAAAGTCTGTTATCACCCTTTATAGTTCTACTTTTGGTGACCCTCAAAATCTTCTATTCACTACAGTGCATTTAATTGGGGTGCTATCATGTATATTGGTCCCAAGATGGCTGCCAACACTTCTTGGATGAAGTGCTGACAGCCAATCAGATCTCACGATGACATGTGTGGTTAGGCTCCGCCCAGATATATATAGTTCTTTTCCTTTAATATTTAAAAAACTACTGAACGGATTTACACCATTTTTGAAAAGGTTGCTTTCTGAGCCAAGCAGTACCTTTATGCCAAATTTGGGGTAAATCCGTTCAGTAGTTTCCGCTGTAGCCTTGCACAAAGTTCCCTATGGGAAATTGATTTTTTGACTCTTATTTTTGAATTTCTCAGCAACTACTGAACGGATTTACACCATTTTAAAAAAAGGTCGCTCTCTGAACCAAGCGCTACCTTTTTGCCAAATTTGGTGTAATTCCGTTTAGCAGTTCGGGCTGTAGCCGTGTCTAAAATTTCCTATGGGAATTAACATGGAGAAAATTTGTTTTGGGACCCCCTTTTTTCTCGGCCCCCGCTAGCCGAATCACCCCGAAACTTTCAGGATACGAGCGGACCGGAGCGCCCCACAAGTTTTGAAAATTTCGCGAACATTCGTCAACCGGCGCCAAAGTTATTGGAAATAGAATGTTGTGAATTTCCTATGGAAAATAGGTCCTAACTATAACTATCTACTGGCGACCGCCAGTAGATAATATATATATATATATATATATATACATACACACACACAATGCTTGGTAAAGTTTTGTTTGTTTGATGAAACCCCTCTAAATAAATGCCCATCGTATGTACATTAAAGTAGCAATATTTACATGGCCTGCTTTCCACATTTTCCATGCATTACATTTTTTATGGTTTCATATCATTGTAATTAACTTATATATACATAAATATACACACATGGCACTTATTGTAGGTGTTAGTAGCAGGCGTAACCCTCTATGCATGTACCGATATGTACATAGGAGTAGCATCTCTGACATGGTATGATATACGCATGTATCTTGTGATGCAATATATAATTTTCCCCTTATATAAATGCATCTTGCTTTAACAGAAGGCATAGTTCAAAGTTCAATGATGTGTATGTGTATTACGACAGCTCTTTTCCATACCATGAGAAGTATAGTTTGTCATGTCTGAGTAACTGTTGAGGTACATTCTTGAGTTGTCAGTATAGTCATCATGTGGGGAAGAGCCAGCTCTTGACTAATCATCTGAAGTGGAGATAGTCGTCTGAGGATCTTATGTTTGTGGGTAGGGAGTTCCATAGTTCGGCTGCTTGAACAGAGAAAGATGTTCCACCCTTGTTTTTTCTTAAATGTAGGAATAATGAGGTGGGGAGACCTTGAGCGTAGGTTCCTTTGTTGTATGTATTTGTATGAGACATATCCAGGACGCATTTGTGGCTGCAAAGCAGACAGCGGAAGACAGGTTGTATGCACTCAAGCCAGACACGCCTGAAGGATAAAAACCAGGGCTCGTTCAGGTCTTGAAGCCGAGGTGTGCAGAAACAGTGTACCATGTGTTCACGGCAACTCAGCACAAGCAGTGCTATCTCCATTCCGGGTTGTCCTGGAATGCCTATTGCTGGGCAGAAAAATTTAAATCAGGATTCCCGCCACAAGTAGCAGGAAAAGCGGGAGCCCTCCAAAAATGCTTCCCAGCACGGAGTGTATGAAAGATGGCATAACTCAGAAAATCGTCTGAAAGGTGCTAACCAGACCAGAGCCGATATATTTAAAAAAAGTGCACTATTCCTTTTATATGAGACATGTTAAAGATACGGTGGACCAGCTCCCCAAAATGCAGTGGGAAGTTAGTGTGGAATAGTGTCTGTATCTCAGACGAGGACCTTGCAACCTGGAGATCAAACGTCTCTCTCGCCGAAGTTAAGGCCACATCCTTTTGAAAAAGCGTGGCTTTCAGTTTGCTCAGAGAATCAAACAGTATGTTGGAAACATTTATCGAAGGCCATAGCGCTGCCTCCCTCCCTGTGCAGGCAGGTGGAAACAGTACTCGTATGAAACAGGTCACTATAGAATTTACCGTCACTAGATAAGCGATGCCCGGTTCCATTCCGCAGCAACCTTGATCATCCAGCATCAAATAGCTCCCATTCGAGAGCAGCTTGAAGACCAGATGAATCACTGCAGCTGGAGAACCCTTCCGATAACAAGACAAATTTGCTACCAATGCATTGCATGCCCGTGAAGAGAAATGTCTTTGCAAATTAAGGACCTGCTTAAAGCATCCTCACAGTCAGAACCACTAAGGAAAACTTCTGTGTCCCCATTCCTGCATCTAAACCTGAATGATAATTCCCAGTACTCATGTACATAACCTTTCCCAAGCGCTTCGTATCTGCCTACCTGGTGATATTGGAGACAGTATTGCAAATGGAAAGTTGTGACCGGTAGGGTAATGTAATCAAGGATTATCCAGTCAGTGGATGGTGTCTCAGCCACGGTGAAAGGTAATTGGTCTAATTTTTCAATGTGTAACATAGTATATTTTGCATCTCTTCGTGCCATCACAATCTGTCTTTCAGTTAGATCGTATGCCGAAAACAGACTTGTGCTAATGACGTAACTCCATGGCACGTGGCCAGAACGTAATGTTTGTAACGTCCAGCTCAGCATTACGATGGACCATAATCGTGACTGTCCATGTTGTCAAATAGACATGTCTTGCTGTATTATGTCAATTGCAGAAGACATTGTGTTGCCCAGTGAATAAATTCTGGATGATAATGTGATCATACCGTTGTCAACCACTACCAAAGCCTTTTCTAAATTAACCCTATCAATCCTGCGCAGTCTCTCTGCAGTTTCCTGTTGAGAAACTTTCCACAGCTCATTGTATACTGAATACAAGAAGCACTTTTGATCTGGCTTCTGGGGACCTAATAAAAAATCCTTGAGATCCATGTCATCAGAAAGAAGGGACAAGTGTTGCTTCACCTGAAAGAGTGTGGAGGTCTTTAACCAATCAAGGCCCAACTTTCCAACACTATATGACGTCACCACCCGAGTGTTCTGTTTGTACATATCGCTGATCATGCCTATTGATCTTAAACCCTTCGGTGTTACCAAGGAATCTAGATTGACACCTATTTGTGTCTGTGGGCCAAACCAACCCCCCCTTCCAATTGGGGTCTGATGAATTGAAAGAACTTTTACGTATCATGGTATCTAACGTATCCTCACTGAAGTGTGTTAAGTGCTGTAAATTCTTAAAGCGTGAGAATGCGGGAATACGCATTTTGTTCAAATCCTTCATCTTGCCTGTACCAAGACAAGACGTTTGCTGCACCTGTTACGCGCCAGACTTCGTGCACGCTGACATGGCCGAAAACCACCTCACTACATTTCCCATAATGCACCTTGTTGGTCATCCTGTGTTCTTAAAAGTGTACTGTTGCCGAAAACACCCAGGCATCACCAGGTCAGATGACTCACAAGGTATAAAGGTAGATTCCCTACCCACATCGTTGCTTGGTTTACTTCTTCCTTGGAATAGGACCACGCCCCCTGACCCGGATTCTGTGAGGAGCTCTTCCTGTTTGTCCTGAGAGCCTTGTGAACCTTCGACACAGCGTTTCCAGGATTCCTACTTTTGTTCCAGTGTGCGCTCGTGCTACCGAGGAGGCTGTCTGCCTCTCCTTCCACCCAGCTGACTTCTCCCTTCAAGGTTGGAAGCCCTTCCCAGCGTGTGTCTGCGCTGACTCGAGGAGATTGCCTGCCTCCCTTCACACTGACCTGATTTCCCAGCCCAATTTGGATTCTTTTCCCAGCGAAGCCGTCGCTACATTGTATCTCCTCCGAGGATCACAGGTCAGCTGTTTCCTTTCTGTTTCTGTTGGTTTCTGTAAAGAGCTGAACTCTGTGACGGCTGACCCTGTTCATTTCATTATCGCCTGGCAAAGACTTTCCGGTGGGTGCAGAGAGCCTCTGTAGAACTCTCAGTGAGCAGTGACTGCTTTGTAATATTTTTTTTGCAACTGACACACCTACAAATGTAGCAGGACTCGCTACTAGTCACGGAGGTTTGACATTCTTTCCTTTCTGGTGCACTCGGTCTCCTTTTAGACAGAAGGCAGACGTTTGCCTCTGACTTTGCAAGACGGCACCACCTTAGCACCTCTGCTCTGTTAAATAGAGCAAACTGAATAAGTTTTATTTTCTGCTTAACCTTGAAGAGACCACGTGTTTAAAACTCTCAGCAACTGTGGAAGTAAGTTAACAGTACACTATTAACAATACTGAAGGCTCTCTCAGAGAAATACTCCTAGCTGACACGATTTGCTTAACATTAGGTGTATTGTTTTGTCTTTCCCTTTTTTTTTTTTTTTTGTTATGCAGCCTGGAAACACACGCTTAGACGAGTTCCTACTTCAGCACCCCTGTTCAACTGCTGGTCGCCCCCTGGTGGTTCTCCCTTGACGGTCTCCTCTCTTCTAAGAGGTATTAGGCATTACCCTAGTGACTGATTACTTGGGCTGACTATACCTTATTGGAGAGTGGAAACACATCTTCGCTCCTGTGGACGCGGGTCTTTCTGCGTGACTGAAGTAAGTCCTGATAGAAAACCAAGCCCACGTTGTTTCAGTCCCCCGAGCGAAGATGGATAAGGGCGCCTCCTACGATCCCATGAATTCAAGTCCCCTTTCTCTTGAGTCACCTGAAACCTCTATGCATGAGTTAGCCGCTACAGTGATTACACTTCAATCAGAACTCCAAACACTTAGATTGCAAAACCAACGTCTGGTTGCAGAACTAGACTCTGTGAAAACACATAGACAGGTAGAAAACAGAGGAACCGACACACTCCCTAAACAAAAGAAAAGCTACATCCAACCTGCACACTTCCACGTTCCTTCTTCCCCAACTGCCGTAACTGGGAGTAGAGACCATTCGCCTGTAAACGGAACTGTGGTTACCCCTTCCCCTGTGCCCTTAGCCATGCCAGAAAGGTTCAATGGGGATAGTAGCAAATATAGTGTTTTCATGAACCAGTGTCATTTGCAGTTCCTCTGTAAATCTGCCTCCTTCCCAGATGATGCGGCCAAAGTCGCTTTTGTTATCTCCTATCTCATTGGAAACGCAGCCCTTTGGGCGGTGCCCTTGTGGAAAACAACGACCCGGTATTGTATGATTTCCCCAGTTTAAAGAACGCATGAGGAGCCTCTTTGCACGACATACGTACATGCAGGCTAGTGATAATGAATTGCTCGGACTCAAGCAGGGATCTAAGGATCTTCTAACCTATATCACTTCCTTTAACAGACTAGTTACAGAAACTCAATGGCCTGAGGAGAAAAGAACCTCTCTGTTTTACCGGGGTTTAAAGGACGAGTTAAAGGACATCCTGTCACAGATAGTGGACCCTCCTGAAGACTGCCCTTCTTTTATCGACCTAGTAGTGAAACTAGATCACCGGCTTGGAGAGCGTAAAGGTGAGAAGTCTAAGGGAGACTACTCAAGTTTCGTGCCGCACAGAGGAGAAAAGAAGGAAGTCAAAGACACGAGCGAACCTATGCAAATAGGAGGCATTCGCGGACCATTATCTAGCGAAGAGAGAGAGAAGCGTAGGCGGCTTAATCTCTGTCTTTACTGTGGCAAAAGCGGTCATTACGCTAAGGATTGTTCCGTGAAACCCAAAACTGCTTATAAAGCCCCCAGTGTAAAAAGCGGTTTCGCTACACAGGCGGGAAACTAGGAAACTTGAAGGACAAAGAGATCGATCCTCCAAGTTCTATCCTCATGCAGATCTCACAATTTCTAGCCAACACCATGGCGCCTGTACCTAAACACTTTACTATCTCAGTGACTCTAATATTACCTTCTCAGCATAGAAAAGCTATTTCTATATTACTGGACTCTGGGGCCATGGGGAACTTTTTGGACATCACCTTGGCTAAAGCTCTGGGGATCAAATTTATCTCCAAGGCCCAACCGGAGAAAGTAAGAGCCGTTGATGGCTCTGAGTTGTCTTCTGGGTTACTGACTTATCAGACTACTGACATTGTCATGTTGTGTGATAATGGACACGCAGAGAACATTTCCTTTGACTTAATTGACACTCCCAATTTTGGAGCCATCTTAGGGGTGCCATGGTTGCAATTACACAACCCTTACATTGACTGGGTCACTAGAAAAGTCACCTTGAGATCCCACTATTGTGTATTACATTGTTACCAAGACGCAACACAGTGGCAGTCCCCTATCTGTTGTGCAGTAGAAGGAGAGGCACAGCTAGAGTTACCCGAGGAATATGTAGAATACCAACATGTCTTTGATGAGGTCAAAGCTGTGGCGCTACCTCCCCATCGCTCTTTCGACTGTCGGATAGATCTAGTCCCTGGCGCTGACTTACCCGTCAGCAGAATCTATGCCTTAACAGAACCCGAGACTAAGTATTTACATGACTATATCCAGGACATGTTACAGAAAGGATTCATCAGGCATTCTACATCTCCTGTATCCTCGCCCATCTTTTTTATTCCAAAACGAGAAGGTGGCTTGAGAGCCTGTCTGGATTACCGCGCGCTTAACAAGGTGACTGTTAAAAACAAGTACCCTCTTCCGCTCATCTCCAACCTTCTAGACCAAGTGCGAAACGCTAAGATCTTCACTAAGCTTGACCTCCGTGGGGCCTACCACTTAATTCGAGTAAGAGAAGGAGATGAGTGGAAGACGCCATTTCGCACAAAATTCGGACTATTCGAGTATTGTGTAATGCCTTTGGCTTATGCAATGCCCCTGCTGCTTTTCAGTTTTTTGTAAATGAGATATTGAGTGACTATTTAGATCTTTTCGTAATCGTCTACATAGACGATATACTAATCTATTCACAGTCTGAGCAAGAACATGTAGGACACGTTAAGAAAATCTTACAACGCCTGCAAGATAACCACCTCTTTGCCAAACTTGACAAATGCACCTTTCACACTAAACGTGTGAATTTCCTAGGTTTTGTTATCTCCCCTGAAGGGGTACACATGGACCCTTCCAAAGTGTCGGCCATAACGAAATGGCCAAGCCCTAGTAATGTGAAAGAAGTACAGTCCTTTCTAGGGTTTGCCAATTTCTACCGCAGATTTATAGACCATTTCTCGGACATCATAACCCCGATCACTAAATTGTTGAGGAAAGGAGTAGTATTCAACTGGACAGATGAAGCTGAAAAAGCCTTCTGTACCCTGAAGAATAGGTTTACTTCGGCTCCCTTCATCCGCCATGCTGATGGTACCCAACCATACTATTTGGAGGCCGATGCCTCTCAATACGCAGTGGGCGGAGTGTTGTCTCAAAGAGACCGCAAGACAGGGAGCCTGCACCCTGTCGCATACTTCTCCAAGAAACTCCTACCTGCAGAACAAAAACTATACAATAGGAGAACGAGAACTACTAGCTATTAAACTGGCATTCCAAGAATGGAGACATTATTTACTAGGATCTCCACATGTCATCACCATATACTCCGACCACAGAAATCTTCAATTTTTTAAATCAGCCAAAGCTCTCACACCTAGACAGTTGAGGTGGGTTTCCTTTTTTAGCGAATACGATTTTATCATCACGTATCGTCCTGGGGTGAAACAAGGCAAGGCAGACGCTCTATCTCGAATGGGGAGCGACTGTAGAGTAACTGTGGACTCTCCAGTCCCCATTATCCCTGACAAAAAAATCATTGCAGTAGGAGAGAACACCAAAGGGGAGTCGGAGACGTTTTTGGATGACCTAACCCTTGCTTATTCTGCATTAAATCGTACTGAATGGTTGGCAGACCCTCGTAACACTATAGTAAACAACCTGTACTACCATGATAATCGACTGTTCTTACCTATGGAGCATCTCCGTGCCTTAATCATGAAATGGTGCCATACCCTCCCATTAGCAGGTCATCCTGGAGGAGAGAAAACCAGACAAACCTGTCAGAGATGGTTTTGGTGGAAAGGTATGACTAAGGACATCAGTGATTTTGTGAAAGCATGCCCCACGTGTGCTAGACAAAAAGCCTCTCATTGTGCACCTGCTGGATTATTGACGCCCCTGCCCATTCCCCACACTCCCTGGTCATCCATTAGCATGGATTTCATTACTGACTTACCTGTTACACGTGGATTCACAACTATAATGGTGGTAGTAGACCTGTTATCCAAGATGGCCCATTTCATCCCTCTCAGAAAACTACCAACAGCCAAAGAACTGATAGAAGTCTTTATCAAACAGATCGTGAGGTTACACGGCTTGCCCACGGTGATAATTTCAGACCGTGGGGCTCAGTTTGTTTCCAAGTTTTGGCAAGGTATGTGCACAGCCCTACATATAGACCATCGACTCTCTTCGGCCTATCATCCTCAGACAGATGGGCAAACAGAAAGAACTAATCAAACACTCGAACAGTATTTACGTTGTTTATTAAGCACAGTCTCCAGTGACTGGGTACAAGTTCTCCCTTTGGCTGAGTTTGCTTACAACAATACCACACATTCAGCAACCTCGATCTCCCCCTTTTTCTTTTCTCTGGGATTTCACCCCAAATTCCTACCCCTTCACTCGCTTCTGTCTTCCTCTGACTTACCTTCTGTCACTGAACACCACACCCACCTCATCTCAATATGGAACAAAGCTAAACACGAACTACAATTAGCAAAAGAGCACATGAAAGAGCAAGCTGACAAACACAGGCGTCCAGCTCCTGACTACTCAGTAGGAGACTTCGTATGGTTAGCCACCAAAAACTTCAGCTTAGCAGGGCCCCGCAAGTTACAACCCAGATATATAGGGCCATATCCAATCCTTAAAATTATCAATCCTGTCGCCATGAAACTTGAGTTACCACCCGAGACACAAGTACATCCTGTTTTCCATACCTCTCTACTCAAACCCTATGAACCCCCTTCCTATCCTGAACCCCCTCCTCCTCCTATTAACGTAGAGGAGAGCTGGAATATGAGGTCAAAAGAATCTTAGACTCTAGAAGACATCGAGGAAAACTACAGTATCTGATAGACTGGGTGGGATATCCCCCGAAGACCGGTCTTGGGAACCCGCTGCTCAGGTCCATGCTCCCCATTTAGTAAGAAGGTTTCATGCCTTAAACCCCTCTAAACCCAGACCCATTAATCGGCCTTTGGGAGGGAGAACTGTTATGCGCCAGACTTCGTGCACGCTGACATGGCCGAAAACCACCTCACTACATTTCCCATAATGCACCTTGTTGGTCATCCTGTGTTCTTAAAAGTGTACTGTTGCCGAAAACACCCAGGCATCACCAGGTCAGAAGACTCACAGGGTATAAAGGTAGATTCCCTACCCACATCGTTGCTTGGTTTACTTCTTCCTTGGAATAGGACCACGCCCCCTGACCCGGATTCTGTGAGGAGCTCTTCCTGTTTGTCCTGAGAGCCTTGTGAACCTTCGACACAGCGTTTCCAGGATTCCTACTTTTTGTTCCAGTGTGCGCTCGTGCTACCGAGGGAGGCTGTCTGCCTCTCCTTCCACCCAGCTGACTTCTCCCTTCAAGGTTGGAAGCCCTTCCCAGCGATTGTCTGCGCTAACTCGAGGAGATTGCCTGCCTCCCTTCACACTGACCTGATTTCCCAGCCCAATTTGGATTCTTTTCCCAGCGAAGCCGTCGCTACATTGTATCTCCTCCGAGGATCACAGGTCAGCTGTTTCCTTTCTGTTTCTGTTGGTTTCTGTAAAGAGCTGAACTCTGTGACGGCTGACCCTGTTCATTTCATTATCGCCTGGCAAAGACTTTCCGGTGGGTGCAGAGAGCCTCTGTAGAACTCTCAGTGAGCAGTGACTGCTTTGTAATATTTTTTTTTGCAACTGACACACCTACAAATGTAGCAGGACTCGCTACTAGTCACGGAGGTTTGACATTCTTTCCTTTCTGGTGCACTCGGTCTCCTTTTAGACAGAAGGCAGACGTTTGCCTCTGACTTTGCAAGACGGCACCACCTTAGCACCTCGGCTCTGTTAAATAGAGCAAACTGAATAAGTTTTATTTTCTGCTTAACCTTGAAGAGACCACGTGTTTAAAACTCTCAGCAACTGTGGAAGTAAGTTAACAGTACACTATTAACAATACTGAAGGCTCTCTCAGAGAAATACTCCTAGCTGACATGATTTGCTTAACATTAGGTGTATTGTTTTGTCTTTCCCTTTTTTTTTTTTTTTGTTTTGTTATGCAGCCTGGAAACACACGCTTAGACGAGTTCCTACTTCAGCACCCCTGTTCAACTGCTGGTCGCCCCCTGGTGGTTCTCCCTTGACGGTCTCCTCTCTTCTAAGAGGTATTAGGCATTACCCTAGTGACTGATTACTTGGGCTGACTATACCTTATTGGAGAGTGGAAACACATCTTCGCTCCTGTGGAGGCGGGTCTTTCTGCGTGACTGAAGTAAGTCCTGATAGCACCATTTTGTTCAGGAAAATCATTTGCTGTGGTATGAGGCATGCCCTAAATAAGGCCTCAGTTCCCTGAACCTGCCAGTCTTTTGTCCCCAGACTGATTTTGTGTCTATGGTGTCTCTCCAAAAGTCGAAACCCTGTATAGACAGTTGGGAAATAAAGGAAGCCGAGTATATCAGCTTGGTGTTTGTTTGCATATTTTTCTTTGCAGGCGTAGGTGCAAGCCCATAATAATACAAGGCTGGGCCTGATGTGTCAAAACCTGAAAAATAAGCAAACTTTTGTGCAAATGTCTTTGAATTGCCTTTCGGCGGTGTTCCCATTGTGTGAAATTATAAACAGCGTGTGGGATACTAGCTTGGTGTAAAAAATGGTGAACATAATGTTGATAACAGAACATGTCTCCATAATTAGATGTACCACCATTCATCATTAGAAAATGCAGCTGATTGCTCTAAATCTGCAAGCATATTGTGCACAGTTTCAATGTCCCAATCATCAGAGAAAGTACTAGAGGTGATGATATCATTTAAGAAAATTTTAAACAAATAAGGAATTTGCAAAAGTTCAGTAGGACCATACACATCATACGATACCCTGTCCCACACTATTCCTTCAGGAACTGGAACTGCTGTAATGATCACCAGGGACAGGTGCCTTAGTTCACGGTGTGATGATGCATGTGGTTTAAGAACCAAGTTCACAAGATATACTGCGGAGCATTCTGGGAGATAGTGTCCATTCAGAAGTAGGAAAAAGACAGTCACCAAACCAATCCAGAGGACGAGGAAAAGTAATTCAATTGTAATCCAGAGATGTATCCATGGATCAACAAAGTATGTCTTTTTCAGCCTATGAGAAGTCGTCATAATGCATGAAGTAACCACACGCCGTCCGGTCTATTTTTGGCAGCTCAGCAGGTTTTTCAGAACCAGTACATGACTCGATCTGTGGCATATTCACATAGACGTCGTCGATTTTTCGAATTGAGATTTCTGTACTTGTTAATTGTACAGTTGTAGTTGTTTCAATAGGGAGAAGTTTCATTTCATTCTTGTTTACAGCTTCTCTTTGGACAGTGGAATCTTCTGTCATTATTAAAGCTTCCATCTGAACTTCCTGTATGGTAGCGAGAGGAGTGTGGCGGCTACCCAGGAGCCCACATGGCCTACTGTTGAGAATTGGCCACATAGTGTGGTTTGATCAGATCAATAGAGACAAACCTCTTGTCTCTGTGACTAGCAAGGGGCGGAAGAAGTACGGTTCTAGTGCCTTCGACAGCCAGGACAGGTACAGGTGCTCTGTAAGATGGCCCAAATTCTTTCTTGTCCACTATTTTCTCTCTGACCAGGTCTCCAATCTTCGGGACCCAGGCAGGTCTTGCCGGCACAACCTTCACTTCCCCAGTGGCGGTGCGTTTTACTTGGACGTTGCTTTGTAAAACCCAGAATTAATTGAGTTCTTGTTAAACAGCCAAACGTTCATTGGTGTCAAATGGTGTTTCAGCCACCACGGTGCTGACACTATCGAGGTCTGGTACCCACATTCTCATACCAGACAGGAGTTCATAAGGAGTACGGCCCCCTAAGGATTTTGTTGGCATGTTGTTAAGTGCCCTCTGGACCCCATGTAGGTGATTGACCCAACTGCCACCCAATCCTAATACCCTTGCTATTAAGGACTGCTTTAAGTCACGGTTTTTCCTCTCAACAACTGAATTTCCCTCAGGGTGGTACGGGGAAGAGTACCGCAAGGCCACACCCAAACTTCCCATGGCTTCTTTGTAAGCCTGAGAGCTAAACACCGGACCCTGATCGGAATGCAGTGTGCCAATTGCGTATGTCCTGATAAAGACTCGCAAATCCTTTATACCAGTTCGACCATCAGCCGAGCGCTGAAGCCAAACCCACAGGAATCTGGAGCATGAATCCACTGCCACCAAGATATACTTGTAAGCCCCATCTGATTGTAAGGGGCCGCAGTGATCCAAATACTCACAAGCCAAGGGCTTGTCTGAAATCAATTGATGTGTCTGTTCTGGACGTGCTGCGGTGGAGCCTTTCATCTGCTGGCAGATGTTGCATTTAAGTACAAAGTCCTTGGTCTGTTTTGATAGACCTGGCTACCAATAGCGGTGCTTCAGTAATGAAACTGTAGCAGTAATCCCTGCGTGAGCGGAACTCAGACCCTCATATGCAGCAAGTATCAGTTCTAATATGCGATCAATGTTTGGTATTACTCTATCCCCCACTCCTGGAATCTGAGCATACAGAATGTTTTGTGCATCTAACTTGTAGGAGTACTTGAGTGAAAAGCCTTTTGGCAGGGCTGATTCGTTGTGCGCGGCATTATCTGCCACCACAGTTGTTCCGTACTTGAGCGATTTATTGCAGCTACGGCAGCAATACGAACTGTTGCCTTGACGGCTTCATCTGCCATAGAATTCCCTTCAACGTGAATGCCAACACGTTGATGACTCAATGTATGAATAACATGAGCACGTGGCAGGCCTTTTTTCAGTTTTGCCACCTGTACCAAAGCATCTTGTGCTTTAATGTGCAACCTTTAGAATCTCTAAATCCATTCTGGCCCCAATAGTGTATATATTCATTATAGGACTGGACACAGTAAAACGACAATTGCGCATGCTGTGGAGTATTACTTGTTTCGTTCCTACGGCGGGCTGGGCAGAACCATCGGTATAAATGATGTATTCATATCGATCTAGAGGCATTATTTCATCCGGCAGAGGATATTCTTGTTCCTACTGCAAAAATGCTTCTGTTTGTAATGTAGAGTCTAATCTGTAATCTACATCTGTTGCAGTGAGAGAGTTAGCCCATTTAATCCATCTTGTTTGTAAAGCTTTAGCATTTGGAACACTCGCTTTGGTGACGCCTCTAAGGTCAGTACCGAGAATACGACAATTATGGGTTTCCTCTGCGCTAGCGCTCTCTCTCTCTCTCTCCAGCAGTCTGTACAGCTGTGAGAATTTTCTCAGTGGATGCAAAACGCATTACAGCGTTTGTGTACAAATGTGATTTGAATGCAATAGGTACTGTATCGACTTCATTGAAAGTGATATAGGTGTACCCGGGTGGTCCAGTGACTATGCGGATCACCAGGTTAGTTGTGTTAACACGCGTGTGTAAATGTTTAGAAGCTATCATGTCAGCTTGTATAGAACGTAAAATATTTGTATGCTCCTGTGTCTAATGATGCACTGAAAAATCAGGTCTAATTAAGTTGTAGAAAGGTTTTACCCGTTCTGTGTAATCCAAAATGTAAGTTCTGCCAACATTTAAAAATCCTAAAATGGAATGTAGCCTTTTCAGAGTTGCTGAAGGAGCGCACATTTTTTCTAAAAAAAAGTGTCTGCCAGGCTTTTTCCTTCACTCGACAACTTGTATCCCAGGAGCAGGACATGGAGGTGGGTAATTTCTGATTTTTTAAATTAAATTTGTAGCCCAGGTGAGCAAACCCAAGAATTATATTGTTCACTCTAGCCGAGTGTTCCATTAATTAATCGACCATCAGATAAATATCATCTATATAGGACAATGCCTCCTCATCAAAGTTTTGAAGTAACTCTGTCACTCTTGCTGAAAACAGTCTGGGGCTATTCTTATAACCCCTGTGGTAATTGACAAAATTGGCATTGAGAATGCTGTCAAATATCTGCTCCCATGCACTATATTTTGGTAGAGAATTCCATTTGAAATATCTAGTGTTGTTTTGTATTTTTTCCGCATGATGTTATTCATTAGTGTGGCACTATGTGCATTTTGTTCTGCAAATGTGCATGTGGAAGCGTTTAAATGTCTGTAGTCTAAGACTAGACGGTATGAATTATCGGGTTTCATAACGGAAAACAAGGGATTATTCATGGATGATGTGCAATTCTCTATTACACCCTGGTACTCAAGTTGATCTAGGATCTCCCTGACTAGTTTCTTTGCTTCATGTTTTATTGGATATTGTCTCTGTAGTTAAGGAATGGATTTGAATGGGATTTCTGGATGAGGTGACTCATCATCTCCCTCAACATGGTTTCAGTAATGTGCAGGAGCTAGCGCAAATGCCCACTCTTGCGCGTATGAACTTCTAACTGATTCTGGTACGAGGTCGGGCTAAGCAGGTACAATTACGTCTTACCCCATTGGGCACTCCATTATGAACTCAGGTGGCCAATCTTTTTCAGCCAAAAGAACGTCGTAACCATATGTCAGTTTCCCCCAAAAGAGACCCTTCACTTGCCTGGGTATGTCCCCCTCCATTTGGAGCATTATTTCGTATAAACAATGTGGGACACTTACCCTTGTATCAGGTGTTTCCACTGTGATTTGCTCACTCAGCACTTCTGCTGTCAGATAATCCATCAGGTTCTGGTGAGCTATTGTGACTTCTGCCGCGCTGTCCAGCACCGGCACTGCCCATTCCCCATTCAGAAGCACATTTTCAGTAGCCTGGGAATTTCTAATTTTGTTCCTGGCTACCTTCTTCTTTTAAATTGAGGTTTAGGAGTCTTTTGTTTGTCTTCCTGTTTAATGATGTAGTCTTAAGTGCGATGTGTCTCCCTTTTCGGCTTGACTCGCTTTTCCGATCTGTGCTCTGATTGTCCGCCTCTCTCCGAGCATTTATTGGATGACTCCTGAAAGAAAGGAGAGGAACGTGTATCATTATCTTGAGCTGTCAGGCTTCCTAATATTATCATGGTTTCTCAAATTGTATTTTCTCTTGGTGTATTCCTGTTGAGGAGACCCACCCTGTGACTGTGTTTTGTTTTATTATTTTTTTGTTTGTTATCCCATTTATTCTTGAAAGAACCGGGTGCTTGCTTAGTGTTATCCTTTTCAGAATTGCTCTTAACTATTGGTTTCCCAGGTCTGGCTCCCAGATTATCTCCACCCAGTAAAGCATATGTTTCCTCGATAATCTTATGCAATTCTCGCTCCTGTTGTGCAGAAGTGAATTCTTTCAGGCGTTGGCGTATAGCCACTGCGGCTGCCTCCCCTTTTATGTTACTTAATATAATGGCAGATACTTGGGCAAAATTGCCCATTAGTTTCATCCCCAGGTCCAGGGCAGGCTCTGCCCTGTACTCATTCTGTATTTGTTTCAGTACACTGCTATTGAAGGGGTACCATGAGTTCTGGTATAAACAGCATCGAAGACTGTACCCCATGTGGCACAATCTTCTATCGGGGGAGCCATCCCCATTGGCAAGCAAATTGTTAATATCCTGTGTTTTTCCTGCGGGCCCGTGTGGGGAAAAACTGCTTCAAGCTGAGCTGTGTTTTGCGCTATCCAGAACAGGATTTGCTCCCAACTGGTGGGAATCTTTCCCATAATGGCGTTCAGCGTTTGGGGGCTGTTAGACCTGGCATCCTTGGCGTGGGTCTCCCTTCCATTTTTTCATAATGCCTCCACGGTTGCCGATATGTTTTTGCTGGACTAGATGCTCATGGGCACTTTGCCGCTGCTAATCAGTGCCAAAGTGCAAGTGCTCCCTATCGTTAATTGATACATGTATTAGTGACTCCATGATTGGATGATTGGTTTACTTGTCAGTCCCTAGTACAGTGCACTCAGTGTGCCCAGGGCTTGTAAATCCAATGCCGCTGGTGGGCTCGCAGCACTGGTTGTGCCACCCACAGAAGCGGCCTGTAAAATATGTCTCGGGCCTGCCATCGCAGAGCCTGTGTGCAGCCTCGGGCTGCCATGTCGACTTGGTGAGTACACCCACTTACCAGTCCCTAAACCTTCCCTTTACTGCATGTTGGTCACCCCTAAAGTAGGCCCTAGGGCAGGGTGCATTGTAAGTATAAGGTAGGACATGCCCTGGTGTGTGTGGCATGTCCTAATAGTGAATTACAGCCATTTTCGTTTTCACTATTGCAAGGCTACCTGCTCCCCATAGGCCAGAATGGGCAGACTGACTATTACACCTTATAGCCAGAACTGACCCAGGGAACCTGGTAGAAAAACGAATTTAGTATGCCTGAACTCAGGATGATAAAATACATCTTTTAGTGAAGTTGGTTTTAACATTCTGTGTTCGAAAATACCACTTTTAGAAAGTGGGTATTTTCTTGCCTAACTATCCAAGCCTGCCTCTGCTAGGTTGTGTATTCCTTGTCTGGAGATTGAGTGACAGGGGCTGGGGGTGGCTACAGGAGACAGGGTGAGTCAGCGCAGGTCTGAATAGGGCTGTGCCTGCCTTCCACAATGCTGGCTCCACCTCCTGCCGGGCGGCTGAGCACTCTGCCCCACATTCTGAAAGGAAAGAAGGAGTCAGAAAAACAAAGTGCTCCAGGACTGACCAGAACTGGTTTTGGACTAGGCAGAGGCCTCTCTGCCTCCAGAGAAAAAAGAGAATCAGGGTATAAGAGGGGCACCCAGACCCCAGGAAGATTAGATCACTTTTGGGAACAAGAAGAAACCTTTGCTGAGGAGCGGAACCAAGAAGAAACTGAGGAGAGACTATCCCTAAGCCTGAAGTGCTGCTTGGGGGATTGGCCTGCAGTGGTTTGCCTGACTGCCAAAGAGAGGAGAAAGGAACTTTTGCTTTGCTGTGACTTTCATCAACTTGTGAAGGATCTCCAAGGGCTTGGAAGAGAGCTTGCCCCCTGACCGAAGTCCCAGGACCATTGGACTTCACCCCCTTTGTGAATTGCTGCTGGAAACTCTGTTTCAGTGGCTACAGAGGTAGGGAGCTGTGACCGACTCTCACGACCGACTCGGTGTCCTGCAAGCACCGCATCGAAGCACCGTCTCGCCCTGCAACGCACGGCCCTGGTCTCACCGACTCCGTCAACGAGCCGCTGCCTGCACCGCATCGAGGGACAACGCGTCCTGCAACGCTTCGCTACGCCGAATCGAACTGGTCCGACCGACACGGTCACTGCTGCTGAGTTCGAGTCCTGTGACCGCACCGGAGTTGGGCACCGCTCGCACGCTTTGCGACGCACCGCCCGACTCGCACCGCTGTCCGGACTGATCGACGCCAGCTCCTGAATCCGGCTCCGTCGCCGCACCGCAACCTGCCAGCACCGCATCGAAGCACCGTCTCGCCCTGCAACGCACGGCCCTGGTCTCACCGACTCCGTCTCGACGAGCGTCAACGAGCCGCTGCCTGCACCGCATCGAGGGACAACGCGTCCTGCAACGCTTCCATTTTTGCATCGCGACCGCGACGAACAGCCATCCGGCTCGCACGCCCGTGCCTGCCGCTTCAAGTAAAGGTACTGTGACCGAGTCTGTCTACGCTGTGTTGGCCCGTCTCGACGCGGTCAGCTGGATTTGTTAGACTCTATTTGTTCTCGACATCGCCGTAGCCGGAGGAGGCTACCGACTCGCACAGAACCTTGAAGTAAGCCTTTTGATCAGAACTAAGTATTCTTAACAGTATTGTGGATTATTTTTGTCGTTTATGGTCTTGTGATAAATCTATATAAAGTATACCTATTTTTATAAATATATAACCTGTGTGGTGTCCATTTGTAGTGTTGTCACTTGATTACTGTATGTGTTCACAAATGCTTTACACACTGCCTCTGAACTAAGCCTGTCTGCTCGTGCCAAGCTACCAAGAGGGTGAGCAGGGGTTATTTCGAGAGTGTACCTACTCTCCCTGACTAGACGCAAGGGTCCCTATTTGGACAAGGGTACATACCTCTGCCAACTAGAGACCCCCAAATCTAACATTGGTGGTCAGCGGTGAGGATTCTGGACTTGCATTTGTGACTCATGTACAGTGATTGGTGAACACTACTTAGTGAGTGCAGACCAAAACGCAACCACATACTTAAATAGCATTTTTTCTGGGATTTCCTATTTTTGCAAATGCCAAGTTCAGTCACTATGGAGAAACCAGCATCAGTAGCCTCTGTTGAATGTGATTGGGAAGAAGAGAGGCTAGAATGCTACACCCTTAAGCAGCTCAAGCAATTCTGCAAAAAGTTTAAAGTGTCCATGACCGGGATCTCCAGGAAGGAGGACCTCCAAAAGGCGCTGAGGGCCTGGGTCGAATCAAGGAGTGCCCCTGTGGAGGGGGCTGAGAATGCAGAAGGGCAGCTGGAGGGGCTATTGGGTCTAGGGGCTAGAAGACCACCTTCCCCAGTAGGTAGCAGTGTTTCTGCCAGAGGACTGTCTCCAGAGGAGTTGGAGGACAGGAAAGAGAGTAGGATGCACGAAATAGAGCTGACCAAACTCAAGCTGAATAAGCAGTTAGAATTCGAAATGCAAACAAGGAAATTAGCCCTAGAGGAAAAGAAAATGCAGTTTGAACATGAGAAAGTTTTGAGGAGTTGGAATTGAAGGCCAAGAGCTTAGAGATTACTCCCTCTGGTGGCAGTGTACCGCCTGTGCCTGTTGAAGCTAGGGTGTATATTCCCAAAGATGTGGTGAAGGAGTTTTTAAAAATGACGACATAGGGCAGTGGTTCAAAGCCTATGAGGTAGCCATGTCTTCCCACCGGGTCCCTGAGAAGGATTGGGGAGCGGGGTTGTGGGGACGGTTCCTCAGTGAAGGGCGGGATACCTTGTTGGATTTGCCCTCTGAAGTCTATAATTCGTACAGCCACATGAAGGATGCCTTAATGACTAGATATGGTTTGACCCCTGAGCTTTATAGGCAAAGGTTCAGGAACTGTAGTAAGATTGAAAGCAGTACCTGGGTTGAATATGTGACCTTCTTTTGCAGAGCCTTGGATGGTTGGGTAAAGGGTAGCAAAGCGACTGATTTTCAGGCGCTCTTTGATTTGATTGCCTGGGAGCACTTGTCCGGTAATTGTTTTCCTGAGCTACGCCAGCACCTGATTGATAGTAAGCTGACTAACCCTAGGCAGCTTGCTGAGGAGGCGGACCGCTGGGTGAGTACCCGGGTCCACAAGGGTCACGTGGGAGACTCCGCCAAGGGTGGGCAGGGTCCCCAGCAGAAGAGTGGGGGGACAAGGGTAAACAGAAGGAGTTCCATAAAGGGCCCCAAAGTAGACCCCAAGGGAACCAAGGGAAAGGTTCCCAGCCTCCCCTGAGAAGAAGCCAGTGGCCCTGACAGGCCCCCTGTTCACCAGGGACCACTGGTATGTTACAAGTGTGGCGCCCCTGGCCACAAGGCAAACGATCCTCGTTGCCCTTTGCATGGAAAACCAGCACCCACCAGTGCAGTCCCCCGGCAGTTGGCTAGTGTAGCCCTGGGGGAGGAGTTGGGTGCCCAAGGTGGGGGATCCCACAGTGTTTTCCCTTGTCTCATTAGGAGACTCTGAGATGGTCCCTAGGACCCCGCTGCCTGAGAACACTAAGAAATACAGGCAGTGGGTGACCATCAATGGCCATAGGGTGGAGGCTCTGAGAGACACAGGAGCCAGTGTGACAGCTGTCAAGTGTCACCTGGTGTCTAAAGAGCAGGTTATCCCTGATGCATTCTATCCGGTTGTTGCCGCTGACAACACAGAGAGTCACTGCAAGGTGGCTCAGGTTCCCTTTGAGTGGGGGGGTCTCGGGTACTCTTCAAGTAGCTGTGAGGCCAGCCATGCCTGTTGACTGTTTGTTAGGGAACGATTTGGAGAGCTCACCTTGGGCTAAGGTGGAGCGGAGTGCGCATTTAGAAATGTTGGGCTTGCCTGATTGGGCATGTGTGACCACCCGGTCAATGGCAGCTAAAGGTGTTCAAGAGGACCTGGAGCCTGAGAGGGAGGCCCAGGTGCCTGCCGGAGAGAGAGGAGGCAGGGGGCGCGGGAAACCGGCCCCCGAGGTTCCCACGGTCCAGGAGGAGGCAGACCCTGAGGGGGATGCCCTGGAACCTACAGGGGAACAGGTAGCTGAACTGGGGGACCTACCTGAGCTGACCCATTGGCAGCAAGAAGGAGGACCCTCCAGGGAAGAGTTCTGCAAGGAGCAGAACACATGCCCTTCTCTCGTGGGTCTGAGGCAACAGGCCACAGACCAGGCAGCAGGTGATCAGTCTGGATCACATTGGGTTTACTGGGAGAATGGTCTCCTGTATTCAGAGCCTAAGGTTGCTGAGCCTGGGTCAGCCCGTGTGCTGGTGGTACCCCAGCGCTTCAGAGCCTTCCTACTGGGGTTGGCTCATGATGTACCGTTAGCGGGACATCTGGGGCAGGACAAGACCTTTGACAGGCTTGTTACCCATTTCTATTGGCCCCAGATGCGCAGGAGTGCCGCCACTCACTGCAGGACATGCCAGACTTGCCAGGCAAGTGGAAAAAGTGGGAGGAAGCACAAGGCTCCTCTCCAGCCATTCCCTGTGGTCAGCACCCCTTTGAACGGGTGGGTATTGACATTGTGGGGCCACTGGACCCCAAGACAGCCATGGGCAACAGGTTTATCCTGGTCTTGGTGGACCATGCCACCCGGTACCCTGAAGCCATCCCTCTGAGGACAGTGACGGCCCCCGTGGTGGGACGGGCACTGATGGGAATTTTCTCACGTGTGGGATTCCCTCAAGAGGTGGTGTCTGACAGAGGTACCAACTTCGTGTCCAAGTACATGAAGTCCCTGTGGCAGGAGTGCGGTGTAACTTACAAGTTCACCACTCCTTACCACCCTCAAGGAAATGGTCTGGTTGAGAGATTCAACCGGACCCTCAAGGGCATGATTATGGGTCTGGAAGAACCCATGAGGCGTAAATGGGACGTCCTCTTACCATGCCTGTTGTTTGCATACCGGGAGGTGCCACAGAAGTCTCTAGGGTTCAGTCCCTTTGAGCTCCTCTATGGACACCCGGTGCGAGGACCTCTGAGTTTGGTCAAGGAAGGCTGGGAGCAATCTCCCAGGAAACCTCCCCAGGATGTATACAGTTACATGCTGGCCTTCAGGAACCAGACTAGGCGTTTCAGAGAGCTTGCTGAGGCAAATCTGGAAGCCAGCCAGGAGGAGATGAAGCGGTGGTACGACCAGAATGCCACTCTGGTAGAGCTTCAGCCTGGTCAGAAAGTGTGGGTCATGGCCCCTGTGGAGCCCTGTGCGCTCCAGGACAGGTGGACCGGCCCTTTTACGGTGGTGGAGCGCAAGAGTCCAGTTACCTATTTGGTGGACTTGCAGTCTCCCAGGAACCCCTTGCGGGTCCTGCATGTGAACCGCCTGAAGCCCCACTTGGAGAGGTCCCAAGTGGGCATGCTCTTAGCTACAGATGATGGAATGGAGGAGGAGACCGAGCCTCTTCCTGACCTCCTGTCAGCCCGAGAGCAAGATGGATCAGTGGAGGGAGTAAACCTCTCTACCTCCCTGACACCTGAGCAGCAGGGTGACTGTCGCCAACTGTTGGGACAGTTCCCTGACCTGTTCTCCCTGGTTCCCAGTGTCACCCATTGGTGCGTCCATGATGTGGACACTGGGGACAGTCTTCCTGTGAAGCACAAGGCTTACAGGGTGACTGACAGGGTCAGAGCCTGCATCAAGGAGGAGGTCTCCAAGATGTTTGCGCTAGGGGTGATTGAGTCCTCTAACAGCCCTTGGGCCAGCCCCGTGGTCTTGGTTCCAAAAGCTGCCGCGCTGGTGCCACACCAGAACTCCGGTTCTGTGTGGACTACAGGGGACTCAATTCCGTCACCAGGACTGACGCCCACCCCATCCCCAGAGCTGATGAGCTCATAGATCGGTTAGGGGCTGCGCGGTACCTCAGCACGTTTGACTTAACGTCTGGATACTGGCAGATCGCCTTGACTGATGGGGCAAAAGAGAGGTCAGCATTCTCCACACCAGATGGGCACTACCAGTTCCGGGTGATGCCCTTTGGGATGAAGAATGCCCCTGCCACCTTTCAGAGGTTGGTCAACCAGGTGTTGGTTGGACTGGAGGATTTCAGTGCCGCCTACCTGGATGACATCGCAGTGTTCAGTGCCCGTTGGGAAGAGCATCTGCGCCACCTCTGGGAAGTGTTGATGGCGCTGCGGAGGGCAGGCCTCACAATCAAGGCGAGTAAGTGCCAGATTGGGCAGGGTTCTGTGGTGTACTTGGGACACCAGGTTGGGAGCGGCCAGGTGGCGCCCCTCCAACCGAAAATTGATACCATTCTGGCTTGGGAGCCCCCAAGACCCAGACAGAGGTGAGAGCCTTCCTAGGACTCACCGGGTATTACCGGAGATTCGTCAAGGGGTTTGGCAGCATTGTTGCCCCCTTGACCGAGCTGACTTCAAGAAGCAGCCCAGGAAAGTGATTTGGACTGACGCCTGTCAAAAGCTTTTGACACCTTGAAGACTGCCATGTGCACGGCGCCTGTGCTCCAGGCACCCAACTTCTCCAATGAGTTCATTGTTCAGACCGACGCTTCAGAGCATGGTGTAGGGGCTGTTCTATCACAGATCAATGAGGAGGGCCTAGACCAACCTGTAGCCTTCATCAGTAGGAGGTTACTTCCCGGGAACAGAGATGGAGTGCTATTGAGCGTGAGGCATTTGCTGTGGTCTGGGCACTGAAGAAGCTGAGACCATACCTGTTTGGGACTCACTTCCGGGTTCAGACAGACCACAGGCCCCTCAGATGGTTGATGCAGATGAGGGGTGAGAATCCAAAGCTGTTGAGGTGGTCCATTTCCCTACAGGGGATGGACTTTACGGTGGAACACCGCCCTGGTACAGAACACGCCAATGCTGATGGACTGTCCAGATTTTTCCGCCTTAGCGATGAGAACTCCCTAGGGGTAGGATAGTTCTCCCCACATTTCAGCTGGAGGGGACACGTGTTAGACCTGGCATCCTTGGCGTGGGTCTCCCTTCCATTTTTCATAATGCCTCCACGGTTGCCGATATGTTTTTGCTGGACTAGATGCTCATGGGCACTTTGCCGCTGCTAATCAGTGCCAAAGTGCAAGTGCTCCCTATCGTTAATTGATACATGTATTAGTGACTCCATGATTGGATGATTGGTTTACTTGTCAGTCCCTAGTACAGTGCACTCAGTGTGCCCAGGGCTTGTAAATCCAATGCCGCTGGTGGGCTCGCAGCACTGGTTGTGCCACCCACAGAAGCGGCCTGTAAAATATGTCTCGGGCCTGCCATCGCAGAGCCTGTGTGCAGCCTCGGGCTGCCATGTCGACTTGGTGAGTACACCCACTTACCAGTCCCTAAACCTTCCCTTTACTGCATGTTGGTCACCCCTAAAGTAGGCCCTAGGGCAGGGTGCATTGTAAGTATAAGGTAGGACATGCCCTGGTGTGTGTGGCATGTCCTAATAGTGAATTACAGCCATTTTCGTTTTTCACTATTGCAAGGCTACCTGCTCCCCATAGGCCAGAATGGGCAGACTGACTATTACACCTTATAGCCAGAACTGACCCAGGGAACCTGGTAGAAAAACGAATTTAGTATGCCTGAACTCAGGATGATAAAATACATCTTTTAGTGAAGTTGGTTTTAACATTCTGTGTTCGAAAATACCACTTTTAGAAAGTGGGTATTTTCTTGCCTAACTATCCAAGCCTGCCTCTGCTAGGTTGTGTATTCCTTGTCTGGAGATTGAGTGACAGGGGCTGGGGGTGGCTACAGGAGACAGGGTGAGTCAGCGCAGGTCTGAATAGGGCTGTGCCTGCCTTCCACAATGCTGGCTCCACCTCCTGCCGGGCGGCTGAGCACTCTGCCCCACATTCTGAAAGGAAAGAAGGAGTCAGAAAAACAAAGTGCTCCAGGACTGACCAGAACTGGTTTTGGACTAGGCAGAGGCCTCTCTGCCTCCAGAGAAAAAAGAGAATCAGGGTATAAGAGGGGCACCCAGACCCCAGGAAGATTAGATCACTTTTGGGAACAAGAAGAAACCTTTGCTGAGGAGCGGAACCAAGAAGAAACTGAGGAGAGACTATCCCTAAGCCTGAAGTGCTGCTTGGGGGATTGGCCTGCAGTGGTTTGCCTGACTGCCAAAGAGAGGAGAAAGGAACTTTTGCTTTGCTGTGACTTTCATCAACTTGTGAAGGATCTCCAAGGGCTTGGAAGAGAGCTTGCCCCCTGACCGAAGTCCCAGGACCATTGGACTTCACCCCTTTGTGAATTGCTGCTGGAAACTCTGTTTCAGTGGCTACAGAGGTAGGGAGCTGTGACCGACTCTCACGACCGACTCGGTGTCCTGCAAGCACCGCATCGAAGCACCGTCTCGCCCTGCAACGCACGGCCCTGGTCTCACCGACTCCGTCAACGAGCCGCTGCCTGCACCGCATCGAGGGACAACGCGTCCTGCAACGCTTCGCTACGCCGAATCGAACTGGTCCGACCGACACGGTCACTGCTGCTGAGTTCGAGTCCTGTGACCGCACCGGAGTTGGGCACCGCTCGCACGCTTTGCGACGCACCGCCCGACTCCGCACCGCTGTCCGGACTGATCGACGCCAGCTCCTGAATCCGGCTCCGTCGCCGCACCGCAACCTGCCAGCACCGCATCGAAGCACCGTCTCGCCCTGCAACGCACGGCCCTGGTCTCACCGACTCCGTCTCGACGACGTCAACGAGCCGCTGCCTGCACCGCATCGAGGGACAACGCGTCCTGCAACGCTTCCATTTTTGCATCGCGACCGCGACGAACAGCCATCCGGCTCGCACGCCCGTGCCTGCCGCTTCAAGTAAAAGGTACTGTGACCGAGTCTGTCTACGCTGTGTTGGCCCGTCTCGACGCGGTCAGCTGGATTTGTTAGACTCTATTTGTTCTCGACATCGCCGTAGCCGGAGGAGGCTACCGACTCGCACAGAACCTTGAAGTAAGCCTTTTGATCAGAACTAAGTATTCTTAACAGTATTGTGGATTATTTTTGTCGTTTATGGTCTTGTGATAAATCTATATAAAGTATACCTATTTTTATAAATATATAACCTGTGTGGTGTCCATTTGTAGTGTTGTCACTTGATTACTGTATGTGTTCACAAATGCTTTACACACTGCCTCTGAACTAAGCCTGTCTGCTCGTGCCAAGCTACCAAGAGGGTGAGCAGGGGTTATTTCGAGAGTGTACCTACTCTCCCTGACTAGACGCAAGGGTCCCTATTTGGACAAGGGTACATACCTCTGCCAACTAGAGACCCCCAAATCTAACAGGGGCTGATACCCATAGCAGCCAATTGAGGTTGTGTGAGGTTGTGCAGCCTGAGCAGCCCTCACAGATTGAACTGTCAGTGTTCACATTACGAACAGTGTAAGATTTCTGTAAATTTTTACTAAATCTCGATAAAGTATACACATTCCTGCTGCTGGTAAAGTAGGACTGTCTGGATGCAGTGTTTAAGAAGCTAAGACCGGCCAGGTTGCTCCTTCTTTACAGAGCAGACTGAGTCTCACATTTTCTGTGGTATGGGGTAGGGCGCTTTTGAACCAATTAATATGTTCTTGGTAAGTTAACAGAATTTCTATGTCCACATCTGGAAAGTATTCTTCAGGTGGTTCATCTTCAATGTAAGTGTGAAACAACTGTGTGCGTGCATCTGCAGGCAGGAATTTAACCCAAGAGTAGAATACTTCTGTTCTGAATGCGTCGTGTGCCTCATCCATGAAGGTAACATCTCCACCCGTTGCTGAGAGGCCATGTTGTAATAGTTTCATAGTAACTGCCTGTCTGCAATTTTCTGTAATGTTTAAAGCAACTTCCTGCTCTTCAATGTCCTCAGCTTGTTCAGTCATTGTTAAAGAAAAAGGTCAAATGAATTATAGAGATATGGTATGCACAATGCAGGAAACTTTTAATCCTCCAAGCTTGAATAACCTACAGCCAATACATAGGGTATACCTACTCAGCTGAGGCGGATTTATTTCCCTTCCTACTTCGGACGTCTCCGGTTTAAATGTGAGTAGGGGTCTCTGAGAAAGCATGACTGAACTACTCATACTGACAGTTAAATAAGAACCCAACCAACGTAGGCGGCGCCATGTTGTGTAGTTCCTACTAATCTGTAGGATCTGCACCTTTGTTGGACAACATAAACTAGGGACTTGGTGCCTAGACTGATTCCAGACACCCCGCAGCATATGTTGGCCTATAGACCAGCTAGCTCACAGTGCCACTGTCAGCCCCCCTAACCTTATCAGGGAGTGAATGGTTTCTAGCAACCACTAAACATGACAACCCTGATCCATCAGGGATCGTGGAAACAGTACTGAACTTTCTGCTCAGTCACTCGTGCTCACTTATTCTCAGAGAGGTATACAGAGAATACACTGTGGGACATTTTTCAATAGGTTTATTGAACCAACGTTATTCTTGTATAAAATATGTGTACTGCAATGATTAATAGACAGAAGCAGATAAAAGTGATCACAAGCACCAAAAGCATAAATAGTAGATATAGTTCTACCATGGTGCTAAAACAGTGTATACATGCAGACATATAAAACAAGGCAGTAATCGACCATACTCCTACTATGCAAATCCTACTCTAAGTGTACCTAGAGGGTGTGTAGATGTGGAGCCAAGAATCCCCCCAAGGGACGATCCAACCCCATTACCTGTTGGGAGAGAATGTAGGAGCCCGTCTTGGTCACGAACTGGACATCCCCTCACGTAGATGTCATACCGTTGCGTAGTGAAGTCTCAGCATGCAGGGACCCTCGGTGTCAGCTGAAGTGCCTCCTCTCCTAATCTATCGGGATGCTCATCTTTTTATAATAGAAAGCAGCCTTGCGATGTGCCTATAGATAGTGGATGAAGATAGACACGACATTTGTACATAGTGCAAAAAGAGACCTTGTACATAATGTTCAGGGCATCGTGATAATGTTGTGCGAAGCTAAATTTGTAAACAAGTTTAGTTTCAGAGAAGTGAATCCAACTCTGTTGTGCACGCAATATGTGCGAAAGGTCACTGCTGAAAATAGGACAACGTAAGAAATTAGCTGCTTCGCTACATGGGCCGAACCCGGGAACATAACAGTAGGGCAGAGTGGAGTGGTGCAGGGAAGAGTAGAGTGGTAGAGTAGTGATGCAGAGTGCATTATTGCAGAGTGGAGTGGCCTAGACTGCAGTGGTGTGGGGTGCAGTGGCAAAGAGTGCAGTGGTGCAGAGTAGAGATGGGGTATATGGAATATTGTATTGTAATTGTATTTATATAGTGCTTACTACCCCTGACGAGGCGTTGAAGTGCAAAATAGAGTTGAGAGGCGCAGAGTGAATTGGTGTAGAATACAGTGTCATAGAGTGCAGTGGTGCACAGTAGATTAGAGTGGTGTACAGTGTAGTGCCTTGGAGTGCATTGGCTTAGAGTGCGGTAGAGTGGCGCAGAGTTGTGCAGAGTAGAGTGCAGTGGCATAAAGTGGCGCAGAGAAGAGTAGAATAGAGTTCAGTCACAGAGATTGGACTGCTGCAGAGTAGAGTGTTGTAGAGTGCAGTTGTGTAGAGTAGAGTGGTATTGAGTGCATGTCACAACCTCCCCCCTCGCCCTTCTTGAGTTACCTTGGTCACCCTGTCTCGCCTTGAGAACATTACAGCGTAGTATCTCGTGTCGCGCTCCTTAGCGCGATCACGGAAGCGGGAAAAAACTACACTTCCCAGGAGTCGCGGAGCAGGGGTCACGTGATCGGGACGACGCGCGTTGCCATCAGGGAAGCGGATGAGGATAAAAGAACTTCCGCTTCCCCCGCAGCGCTGCCGCTAATTCTGGTGACTTGCTGGATATCGGGGAATCCGATCAAGACTATTCCGAGGTGGTATACTGAGCAGAAGTCCGGTAAGGGTGTCGTTACACCGATACGCCATTCTGTGTTCAAAGGACGCGTATGTCCTTGTGTTTGTTTGGGGACCAAAGACAACTCTGTGCATGCATTGCGGTGTCCCTCCCTGTTGGTGAGACACACGTTTGTGGTCTCTTGCAGGTAGAAGGGATACCGGCATAATTTACACATAGAGGGGGTTCTAGCGAAATACTCAGTACGGACTACCGATAATTCATTTCTTGGCACTAACCTTATGCTCTTGCAGGACTATTGGTGCAAAGGCTATTTCGTTTTGTGTTTGTGTGTCTTTTGTTGTGAATGAGGCAAACTCCTCTAAACATTGCATAACGTATTTCCAGCACTGTGAAGCAACAGTGTTGGCACCTTTGTTTTCAATTGAAGATCACTACAGTCAGATACTATGCTGTTTGCTATAAATGTTTTGTTGTTACAGAAAACGAGAATGATATGTGTTTCTCCCCGCATACAGGCCGCTAGTAGTAGCAGGGAATAGTGGAAGAGACTAAAATTGCGTTCTCTGACTACCCTGTGACGCCAGGCTTGGCAATATATTGAGTAGGTTGTTTTTGGTGTACCTTGTTTAGTACAGGAGTGTGGTTGCACACCAACACTTTCAAGATTATCTTCACTGATTTATTTCCTTGACATGATTTCTCTTTGTGTGGTCTGCAGGGGTCCTTACTTGAAGATGTATACTAGGTCCTATGCTAAATGAATAGGAACCATACATATTAACTACGAAGGGCTCATCTAAGAATTCATGTTCTTTTATTTTTACAGGTACATATACTTCCTCTAGGAGCGTTAATTATTTGTTCAATAAAACAAGACTTTTATGTGTTATTAATAAGTACTGATTGCTGTCATTCCAGGTCTCCCTCCCCGCAGTTCCCATCCTTTCCTTCCCTCGCTCGATCACTTCACTTATCTGTGCTATAACAGCAAGCAGACTTGAAGCTGTCGAGAGGTGGACCATTTTTGAGCATCGTTCCGATCCTGAGGAGTGGAGACGCGACAGAATTAGCGGCCCACGGATAGTACTCCTCCCGATCGGTCTCTTTGCTCCAACATGGCTACTTTAGAGGATGTGTTGACCACACTACAAGTGGTACAACAAGAACTTGTTGCCTCAAGAATAGAAACTGCGGCTTTACAAGCCAAAGTAGATCGCTTACAACGAAACCCTTTTGATGTAGGAGGGGTTTCACCTTTTTCTTCTTCACATCCTATAACTGTAGAAATACCTACACCGATACCATTAGCACCCCCGGAGAGATATTATGGAGAGGCCAATAAGACACAGGTATTCCTTACACAAGTGTTGTTACATTTTAATTGTAAACCCAAGGTGTTTGCAACTAATCAATCTAGGGTAGCTTTTCTGATTTCATATTTAGCAGGAGATGCTGCATTATGGGCGGTTCCCTTGATTCAGAAGGATGATCCTCTTCTGTATGATTGGGACACTTTTCGAACCGAATTCGAGAATATTTTTGATAGGCGAACTCATACACTATCAGCAGATAGAGAACTCTTAGAGCTCAGACAAGGCAATAAAGAATTACACATATACATCACCACTTTCAGGAGATTAGTGGCTGAGGCTAATTGGCCGGAAGAAAAACAATTCGCTATATATTACCAAGGATTACGAGACGAACTGAAAGATGTTATTGCACAGATTGACCCTCAACCCAGAACCTGTAGTGATCTAGTACACCTCACATTAAGATTAGAACATCGCTTGGGCGATCGGAAAGGAGACTCAAAAAGAAGAGACAAAACTTATACCAGGTATGACCGTCCTAGCGTAGGAGAACAACGATCCAAAAACACCACAGAGCCCATGGAAATCGGCACTGTTAGGGCGACATTAACTTCAGAAGAAAGAGATATGAGACGAAAAAATGGCCTTTGCTTATATTGTGGTAAGCGGGGGCATTATGTTAGGGAATGCCGTTTAAAACCTCAAGGTAATCGAGGGGATACAAAAGGGATGAAATATCATCCATCAACAAAAAGTCGGAAAACTAGAGAGCTCGAGCGACAAAAGAGGGGAATCCTCGAGCATTGGTGTCCTTCCCTCAATAAAAGACAGGTCAGAGGCTTATTTAAAACGGTTCTTTTTCATTCCCATTACCTTAAAGTTAAACAATCATTGGGAAGAAAGACCAGCAATGATTGATTCAGGAGCCACCGACCTATTTATGGATGAAGAGGTAGCAAAAGCGTTGGGAATACAGTTGGTAAAGAAAGCTCATCCTGAAATTGTAATGGCGGTAGATGGTAGAGTACTGGAGTCAGGACCCATTGACTTTGTGTCTAGTTCAATTGAGGTATCACATGGAGTGGAACACTGCGAACATATGGTCTTTCAGATAATCAAGGCCCCCCAATATGGTATTATTTTAGGCCTCCCTTGGCTTCAAAAACATAATCCCTCTATAGATTGGACCAACAAGACCCTTTCTTTTGACTCCCGATACTGCCTCAATAATTGTTGCGGATCATCTATCCCACCTTCCCAAACGTTATCGACCTGTCAGTGGGTTGCTACGGCTGCAGAAAAAGACACGGCACTGCCGGATCAATACTCAAGATACAGAGACGTATTCAATGAAAGACAGGCAGAAACACTCCCCCCACATCGACAATATGATTGTCAAATAGATCTAATACCTGGAGCAGTGGTGCCCTGTGGGAGAGTGTATGCTTTAACAGAACCTGAAAACGACCATCTAAGAAAGTACTTAGATAAATATCAAGAGTTGGGATTTATACGTCCCTCAAGGTCTCCTGCAGCCTCGCCTCTATTCTTCATCCCAAAGGCTAATGGTGAGAGGCGCACGTGCATAGACTTCAGGGCCTTGAATGACATCACGGTTAAAAATCGTTATCCCTTACCGTTGATATCGGTACTATTAGAGCAGGTAAAACATGCCGTGATTTACACTAAATTGGATTTAAAAGGGGCATACCATTTAGTGAGAATGAGATCCGGAGACGAGTGGAAAACCGCTTTTAAAACTCAGTACGGACTATACGAGTACTTGGTAATGCCGTTTGGGCTGTGCAACGCACCTGCGGCGTTCCAGTACTTTCTAAATGAAGTATTAAGAGAATTTCTGGATCAATATGTAGTTGTCTATATTGATGACATACTCATTTACTCATCATCTACAAACAAACACTACCAACATGTTTGTAATGTTCTACAGGCACTAAGGGAAAACCATCTCTACTGTAAGCTGAGTAAATGTGAATTCCATGTTGACACAGTGGAGTTTTTAGGAGTAATGTTAACACCTAAAGGACAGGAAATGGCGGAAAGAAAGGTAGTGGCAGTCAAAGAATGGCCAGTCCCACAGAACGTTAAAGACGTGCAATGCTTTTTGGGTTTTGCCAATTTTTATCGGAGGTTTATTAATCAATTCTCCAAGCTGATCGCTCCTATCACCCAGTTAACTCGGAAGAAAACACAGTTTCATTGGTCCAAAGAAGCACAAGAAGCCTTTGACGGCCTAAAACAGGCATTTGTCACCGCACCTGTTCTTACCCATCCGAATCCTGAGAAGCCCTACGTTGTTGAAGCAGATGCTTCAGAATATGCTATAGGAGCAGTATTATCCCAACGCCATGAATCCACTGGTCAGTTGCATCCTATAGCTTTCATGTCACACAAGCTTAATGACGCTGAGAGAAATTACACTATAGCGGAGAAAGAGTTGCTAGCCATTAAGACAGCTTTCACGGAATGGAGACATTTCCTGTTGGGGGCCAAGGAAAGGGTGACGGTTTATACGGATCACCGCAACCTCCAATTTATGCGCTCCACTAGACACCTCACACCTAGACAGTTAAGGTGGATGTTGTTTTTTGAGGAATATAACTTCATTGTCACATTTAGGCCAGGCAAGGATAATAAAAAGGCGGATGCGTTAACCAGGCAAGATTCCGTACAAGATGAGGAAGAAAGTTTAGAACACGCCATACTACCTCCTACTAAAGTGGTTTGTGCTGTAAAGACGAGTGACTTCCTGCAGCAAGTGGCTCGTGGGATCCGGACCATCAAATGGAAAACCTGGTTCAAGTTTCACACAGAGTGGCATATAAAACAGGGCATTCCTATAAAAGGCAATCAATTATTAGTCCCCACTGAACCACTCCAAAAACAAGTATATCAATGGTGTCACGAGATACCTAGCGCTGGTCACTTTGGAGTGGAAAAAACTACGGAAAAAATTCTTAGACAATTCTGGTGGCCTGCCGTACGAAGGGATGTGGCTGAATGGATAAAAGGTGTGAAATATGTTCACAGATGAAATCAGATCATACCAAACCACAGGGGTTGTTACAAACTCTTCCTACTCCTGATACGCCATGGGAACACATATCTGTTGATTTCATAGTAGGTCTTCCATCAGATCAGGGATTCACAGTTGTTTTAGTAATAATAGACTACCTCACTAAGATGGGTCATTTTGTGGCTTGCAAAAAGATACCTTCAGCTGAACAACTCGCTAAGTTGTTGCTGTTGCATGTAGTCAGATTGCATGGACTCCCTAAAAAGATTGTTTCAGATAGGGAATCCCAATTTACTGCTCGCTTCTGGAAGACATGGTGTTCCGCTTTGCAAATACAGGTTGCTTTATCCACAAGTTTCCACCCACAAACTGATAGACAGACTGAAAGGGTGAATCAGACGATAAAGCAATATCTTCGTTGCTACGTAGACACCAATACAGATGAATGGGTAGATTATTTATGGTTAGCTGAGATAGCTTATAACAATGCCAAACATTGTTCTACCCACACCACGCCATACTACAACACCTATGGTTTTCATCCAAGATTTCTCCCTTTTTTACATCCTCTATCGACAGTTAATCTCCCAGAAGTGCAAAAGAGAGTAGAACATGTTCAGAAGACTCTAAAGGAAACACAAAAACACCTAGACAAAGCTAAACTACAATACAAACAAGGAGCAGATAAACACCGTCGTATAGGTCCTGTATATAAAAAGGGTGACCTTGTTTGGTTGGCAACCAAGAATATTTCATTTCGAAAAAGAATGTTTTCACTCCTAAATACATAGGACCCTACAAGGTATTGAAATGTGTGAATCCTGTAACTGTTAAACTTGCTCTACCTTGTACCTTGAAAATACACCCTGTATTTCATGTTTCTTTGCTAAAACCCTCTGTTACACCTATGAAGAAACGACCTAGCCCCTTATGGGTGAATGGAGAACAAGAATATGAGGTGTCTCGGATTTTGGATACCAAATTGAAAGGGAAACGAAGATGGTACCTTGTGGCATGGAAAGGGTACGGCCCAGAGGAACATTCTTGGGAACCAGTAACCAAAATACACGCCCCAAGATTAATCGCTGAGTACCATAAGAAACATCCTGTACACGATTAACTCTCAACAGGGTTCTCTGGAAGAGGGATGTACTGTCACAACCTCCCCCCTCGCCCTTCTTGAGTTACCTTGGTCACCCTGTCTCGCCTTGAGAACATTACAGCGTAGTATCTCGTGTCGCGCTCCTTAGCGCGATCACGGAAGCGGGAAAAAACTACACTTCCCAGGAGTCGCGGAGCAGGGGTCACGTGATCGGGACGACGCGCGTTGCCATCAGGGAAGCGGATGAGGATAAAAGAACTTCCGCTTCCCCCGCAGCGCTGCCGCTAATTCTGGTGACTTGCTGGATATCGGGGAATCCGATCAAGACTATTCCGAGGTGGTATACTGAGCAGAAGTCCGGTAAGGGTGTCGTTACACCGATACGCCATTCTGTGTTCAAAGGACGCGTATGTCCTTGTGTTTGTTTGGGGACCAAAGACAACTCTGTGCATGCATTGCGGTGTCCCTCCCTGTTGGTGAGACACACGTTTGTGGTCTCTTGCAGGTAGAAGGGATACCGGCATAATTTACACATAGAGGGGTTCTAGCGAAATACTCAGTACGGACTACCGATAATTCATTTCTTGGCACTAACCTTATGCTCTTGCAGGACTATTGGTGCAAAGGCTATTTCGTTTTGTGTTTGTGTGTCTTTTGTTGTGAATGAGGCAAACTCCTCTAAACATTGCATAACGTATTTCCAGCACTGTGAAGCAACAGTGTTGGCACCTTTGTTTTCAATTGAAGATCACTACAGTCAGATACTATGCTGTTTGCTATAAATGTTTTGTTGTTACAGAAAACGAGAATGATATGTGTTTCTCCCCGCATACAGGCCGCTAGTAGTAGCAGGGAATAGTGGAAGAGACTAAAATTGCGTTCTCTGACTACCCTGTGACGCCAGGCTTGGCAATATATTGAGTAGGTTGTTTTTGGTGTACCTTGTTTAGTACAGGAGTGTGGTTGCACACCAACACTTTCAAGATTATCTTCACTGATTTATTTCCTTGACATGATTTCTCTTTGTGTGGTCTGCAGGGGTCCTTACTTGAAGATGTATACTAGGTCCTATGCTAAATGAATAGGAACCATACATATTAACTACGAAGGGCTCATCTAAGAATTCATGTTCTTTTATTTTTACAGGTACATATACTTCCTCTAGGAGCGTTAATTATTTGTTCAATAAAACAAGACTTTTATGTGTTATTAATAAGTACTGATTGCTGTCATTCCAGGTCTCCCTCCCCGCAGTTCCCATCCTTTCCTTCCCTCGCTCGATCACTTCACTTATCTGTGCTATAACAGCAAGCAGACTTGAAGCTGTCGAGAGGTGGACCATTTTTGAGCATCGTTCCGATCCTGAGGAGTGGAGACGCGACAGTGCATTGGTGTAGAGTTCAGTGGCATAAAGAGGTGCAGAGTAAAGTCACGTCAATGATGTGGCATAGGGTATAGTGGCGTACAGTGTAGCGGTGCAGAGTAGATTGGCATAGAGTGCAGTGGCGTAGAGTGTATTGGTTTTGGGTAAAGTTGTGTAGAGTGCAGCGGTGTAGAATAGTGTGGCGTAGTGTGCAGTGGCATAGAGTGGAGTGGCGCAGAGTGGAATAGAGTGGCATAGACTGCAGTGGCATAGAGTAGATTGTTTTATTTCCTAGTAAAGTGAGCTAGAGTACAGTGGTATTAAGTAGAGTGTCATAGAGTGCAGTGGTGCAGAGTGGAGCGATGCAGAGTTCAGTGGCGTAGAGTGCAGTGGCATAGAGTGGCATAAAGAAGAGTGGCAGAGAGTGCAGTATAGCAGAGTATACTGTCTTACAGTGCAGTGGTGTGTAGTAGAGTAGAGTGCATTGGCGTAGATTGCAGAGATACAGAGTAGAGTGGCGGAGAGTTCAGTGGCAGAGAGAGCAGTGTTGCAGAGTAGAGTGATGTAGAGTGAAGTGGGATAGAGTGGAGTGGTGCAGAGTGGAGTGGAGTGGTGCAGGGTAGAGTGCAGTGGCATAGAGTGGAGTGATGCAGAGTGGAGTGGCATAGAGTGCATTGGAGTAGAGTAGAGTGCAATGGCATAGAGTGCAGTGGCATAGAGTTGAGTGGTAAAGAGTAGACTGCAGTGGCATAGATTGCAGTCATGAAGGGTAGAGTGTCATAGTGTAGTGTCCTAGAGTGCAGTGGCATCAAATGCACTGTCGTAGAGTGCAGTGCCATAGAGTGCATTGGTGTATAGTGGTTCCGAGTAGAGTGGTGCAGAGAGCAGTGATGTAGAGTACAGTGTTGCAGAGTAGAATAGAGTGGTATAGAGTGCAGGGATGTAGAGCACAAAGGTGTAGTGACATAGTTTGCGGTGCCGTAGAGTGCAGAGGCATAGAGTAGAATGTTGTAGAGTATAGTGGTGTAAAGTGCAGTGGTGCAAAGTAGTTGGCATAGGTGCAGTGGCATAGGGTGCAATGGTTTTGAGTAAAGTGGTGTAAACTGAATTGGCCTAAAGTGCAGTGGTTTAGAGTAGAGTAGCGTAGAGTGAAGTGGTGCAGAATAAAGTGATGTAGAGTGCAGTGGTGCATAGTAGAGTGGGGTAGAGTGCACTGGTATAGAGTAGAATGGTACAGAGTAGAGTGAAGTGGCATAGAGTGCAGTGTCAGAGTGCAGTGGTGTACAGTAGATTAGAGTAGCTTGGGGTGCAATGGCTCAGAGTGCAGTAGCGTGGTGTAGAGTGGTGTAGCGTAAAGTGGTGCAGAGTAGAATCGCACAGAGCTCAGTGCCATTGAGTTTAGTGGTACAGAGTGTAGTGGTGCAGAGTAGAGTGTCGTAGAGTGCAGTGGTGAAGAGTAGAGTAGCGCAGAGTGCATTGGTGTAGAGTACAGTGGCATAGAGTAGTGCAGAGTAAAGTGACAACATCAGTGATGTGGCGTAGAGTATAGTGGGGTAAAGAGCAGTGGTGCAAAGTAGTTAGCGTAGGTGCAGTGGTGTAGGGTGCATTGGTTTTGAGTAAAGTGGTGTAAAGTGAACTGGCGTAGAGTACAGTGGTTTAGAGTAGAATATCATAGCCTAGAGTGGCGCAGAGTAAAGTGACGTAGAGTGCACTGACAGAGTACAGTGGTGCAAAGTAGAGGGGCATAGAATGAAGTGGCGAAGAGTGCAGTGTCAGAGTAAAGTGGTGCACAGTAGATTAGAGTGGCGTAGAGTGCATTGGCATAGAGCGGTGCAGAGTAGAGTGCAGTGGCGTAAAGTGGCGCAGAGTAGAGTGGCATGGAGTTCAGTGGCATAGAGTGCAGTGGTGCAGAGTAGAGTGTCGTAGAGTGCAGTGGTGCAGAGTAGAGTGGTGTAGAGTGCAGTGGCGCAGAGTGGTGCGGAGTAAAGTGACATAGGATGCAATGGTGTAGAGTAGAGTGGCGTATTGTGCAGTGGCGCAGAGTGTATTGTTTTTTAGTAAAGTGGTATAGTGCATATTGGTGTAGAGTGAAGTGGCATGGAGTATAGCGGTGTAGAACAGAGTGGCGTAGTGTGGAATACCATAGAATGGAGTAGAGTGGTACACACTGCAGCGTCATAGAGTAGATTGTTGCAGAGTAGACTGAAGTGGCATAGAATGCAGTGGTATAGAGTAGAGTGTCGTAGAGTGCAGTGGTGCAGAGTAGATTAGAGCGGCTTACAGTGGATTCGTGTAGAGTGCAGTGGCGTAGAGTGGAGCGATGCAGAGTAAAGTGGCGATGAGTGCAGTGACAAAGAGTAGAGTGGCAGAGAGTGCAGTGTTGCAGAGCATACTGCTTTTCGGTGCAGAGGTGTATAGTAGAGTGGGTTGGAGTGCATTGGCATAGAGTTCAGTGGTGCAGAGTAGAGCGGTGTAGAGAGCAGTGGCATAGAGTACAGTGATGCAGAGTAGAATAGGGTGGCGTAGAGTGCAGTGACAGAGTATAATGGTGTAGAATGTAATAGCATAGAGTATATTGGCTTAGAGTGCAGTGGTGCAGAGAAGACTGGAGTAGAGTGCATTGGTTTAGAGTAAAGTGGTGTAGAGTACATTGGCTTAGAGTGCAGTGGCATAGAGTGGTGCAGAGTAGAGTGGAGTGGTGCTGAGTGCAGTGGTGTAGAGTAGATTGTTTCAGAGTACAGTGCAGTGGTGCAGAGTAGATTGTGGCATAGAGGGGATTGACATAGAGTGCACTGGCATATAGTGGAGTGGTACAGATTACAGTGCATTGGCATAGAGTGCAGTGTTGCAGAGTAGGGTAGCATATAGTGAAGTAGCGTGGAGTGGTATAGGGTGCGGTGGAGAAAAGTGCAGTGGTGCGTAGTAGAGTAGCGTGGCGTAGAGTAGAGTGGAGTGGTATAGAATAGAAAGGCGTAGAGTGGAGTGGTGCAGATAAGAGTGCAGTGAAGCAGTGTGGAGTGGCATAGTGTGGAGTGGTGCAGAGTAGAGTGCAGTGGCGTAGAGTGGTGCAGAGTAGAGCGGAGTCGGGTAATGAGGAGCATGCATGGTATGGTAGCGTATTGTCATTACAGACCCCACATTTTCAATTGAAATGACCATGACCCTGTGTTGGAACCCCGTTTAAAGGAACGTGTAATCTGCTGGACAGATACGTTTTAATGAACACACTGTTTGGAGTGAGAACGAGCCTTCCCTCCTGTTGATGTGCAAGAGAGACGGAACTAGCCTGGACTTTTTTATAATTAAACAGATTGGGATCTTATCCACTTTGTTTATAAACCACTGGTATAAGGAAGTGAACCGTTGAAAAGGAGCCCGTCTGCTTAAAACAAGAGTGTGAGGGTTTTCTGTTTCTCACTAAGCTTTGTACGGAGAGGAACGTAGCCCGCATTTCTGAACTATACCCTAGTCGGGCAGTATTTTTATCTGGAGAATTACTGAAACAAGGTGGGAAGATATTGGCTTTCCTGAAGAAGGTGGGGGTGATATAACGTTGGACCCACCGAAACGCGTCAATGCTTTGTTGTTGAACACATCACGGATCAATGACAAGTGCAACACTTTATGGCTATCATTTGACAAGAATTTGTTGATCTGATTGTGTGCATTTAATATCCCATTTTTTGTCTGACCATTGTGATGTCTTCTTGATTTGAAAACATTTTTTCCTTGCTGTTTTCCCACTCGCTGTTGTTGTGTTTTTTTAACTTGTTTCTGTATTTGTGATTATTTGTGTTTAATTGAATGGCACATTCGAGTATTAAATTGTCCCATAAAATGTATGGTTTTTAACATTGTGATCAGCTAGAATATGTACATATATAATTTTAATAAATTGAAAAGAGAGAACATTTTTTTTTCTTTGACTTGATTTTTGAGTTCATGTAATTTGCACCTCTGTGTTTGGTTGACCCTGGGTGACTGATACTAAGTTTGGTGGTGGTTGTGAGAATCAGTTGTTGTGGTTGAATATTTGTTCCCAAGGGGATTGTTCTTTTGACTTTGGCTGATCTCAAAGGGCCAAAAGGCTTCTGTGAAGCGATAAGCAACTGTCTGCCAGTGGATTGGCATAACTCCCTGGTGCAAACTCCATAAACCTTTAAGCAGTTGTTGTGATTTTCTCCGCTTGGTCCTTCCCTCCTCCCCCGCCTCTCTGTCCCTCTTAGTCTCTCCCTTTAGAATGTTCGGTGGGAGCTTGCGTTAGAATGTTGGCTGTGGGACTTGTGTCTTCACTCTGGCAAGTTGAAGGTGTTTTTTCTCTACCTTGCAAATAATGTATTTACTGGACTTACCATATTGCGTCATTCATCACTTCATTTTGGCGACGATCGTGGGACGCAGTGACAGGGACAGCTTCACACCTTCACCCTGTTGTTCTGCCTCTTGCCAGATGCTTCGCTTCCTGATTGCCTTCGTTCCATGTCTTCGTTGGGTATTTGCTGTGCGCCTGCCACGGACTTTTGCTTTGTTTTCTTCAGCCCTGTGGTGAGTTTGCTGTATCGTGCCAGCTGATTTTTAGCCCTGCCACAGACTTTTGCTTTGTTTTCTTCAGCCCTGTGGTGAGTTTGCTGTTATCCTGCCAGCTTATTTTTAACGTGCACCTGGAGCGACCTGGTTTCTTTTGGATTAAACTTTCATCGGAGCGGCAACCTTCCCTGGGCCCTTTCTGGAAGTCCTTCCTTTCCCAGCGATGTCCCTGTGCCACAGACTTTTGCTTTGTTTTCTTCAGCCCTGTGGTGAGTTTGCTGTTATCCTGCCAGCTTATTTTTAACGCGCACCTGGAGCGACCTGGTTTCTTTTGGATTAAACTTTCATCGGAGCGGCAACCTTCCCTGGGCCCTTTCTGGAAGTCCTTCCTTTCCCGGCGATGTCCCTGTGAGGGCTTTCTCCCGCGCAGTTCGTCTTTCGTTCTGCTGTGAGGGCGCCTCTTTTTCCATGAGCGGGTCAAGTTTTCCGTTTCCCTGCAGTGCGCGCAAGTGGGTATAGCGTTGCCCTTGTGAAGAGGATCGTTCAAGGGGCCTGTTACTGTCTCCCGCTGCATGTTAGCTGGCATTTCTCCGCTTTTCTCCAGTCAGCGTACCCAGGGGTGTTCTTCTCTGCTCACAGGGAGTTCCATTTTTAATCAGGAACTCCCGCCAGCTTCCTATCGGCAAAGCAAGCATTCCTCTCATGAGAGTTGCCCTTTTCCGTTTCCTGATGTAGGCGGACATCGGGATCACCTTGCTTCAAACCCTGAGATGCAGTTTTTGGCACAAGTTCAGTTTCCTAGACTCCACATGCCGAAGTGAGCCTGTTTGCTTTCTTCCGTCTTCCTCATTCTCTCCTCAGAGCTTCATCGCTTCTGCAACCAGTCTCCACAGAACTTCCTACTTCAGCAGGGGAATCCTCCCCGTTGGGCGTTTCCTTTATCCGTCGAGAATTTTCATAGAAACAGGACTGTGGTAACCTGTTCTCCTTTTACATTGACTGACTGATTTTTTTTATTTTATTTCTCCTTCTTTCTTTTTTGCAGTTTTTGCCCACTGCTCCGTCTTTTTATTCTGCTCTCATTTGTATTTTTGTTTATAAAAAAAAAAAAATACAAATGTTTAATTAATCTTTTTCTCCACAGGTACCTCCGGTTAATTTCACACTTTATTCAACATTTCCTGTGTTTTTCTTCACTGTATTTCTTACTATCAGCTCTTATTGTGCATTTATTTAATCTCTGCGCTTGTTCTCTCTCTTGTTCTCTACCTCTTTACTATGGCGGCAGCTGGTATGAATCAACCCCCACCTTTTCTAAATGATTTAGGTGAACCGGATATACCTTGGAGTAGGTGGGTGTCCATCTTTGAATCTTATCTCATAGCCATAGGGGGTGGTAATTTTTCGAATGTTAGGAAACAGCACATTTTACTACATAACTTGGGCATACAAGGGAGGAAAGTTTATGATGACATCACTTGCAGCGAAGGTAATGAGGAGTGTAACGAAGAGGAAGTTGGTGTAGATGTGTATGAATTCACCCTCAGGAAATTAGAGGCACACTTCAGAGATAAAATTAATGTAGTTCTAGAAAGACACAAATTTTATAAGAGAGTTCAGAAAAAGGAGGAGAGGGTTTCAGCCTATGTTGCAGTTTTAAGAGGCATGTCCGCAACATGTGAATTTGGCACTCTAACAGATTCACTCATTAGAGACCAGTTAGTCAGGTGTACGAATGATCAGAAGATACAAGAGGAGCTTCTCACCAGAAACCCAGATTTAGCGGAAGCTGTAAACATAGCTAAAGGGATTGAACACACAGCACTATGCGTAAAAGAAATGAAAAATGTTTCAGGGATTAACAAAGAGAAGGAAGAAGCCAAGTCACTTGTCAATGAAGAGGTTGTGTGTAAAATTAGTGGGAAAAATAAGGATGTTTCACGCACTAAACCAGATAATTTTAGCTGTTTTAGATGTGGTAACCCCAATCATCTAGCCAACAATTGGAAGTGCCCAGCAAGAAATGTTGCCTGCAGGAAATGTAATAAGAGAGGCCATTTAGCCAAGGTGTGCAATGCAGCAGGTGTTAAAGTACACATGATAGATGGTGCAGAGGATAAGTGTGAAGAGACCAAGGGTTACATCTTTCAAATAGAACAAGGGGAAATTGATGAATCTGTACAATACCCTACGTGCAAAATAAGTCTAGATGGTGAACCTGTTCAGGTCTATGCAGATTCTTGTTCTCCTTACACTCTTATTGAGAAAAAATTTTTGATGAGAAGTTTTCCACACACAACTTAGGGGCCGATTCCGATCTCGGCCGGTAGGGCTCCGAATCGGATTCGGCTTTACCGGATCCGATTCGGAGCCCTATTTCCCGACCGAATCGTACGTGCGTCCGGGCGAGCGAGTACGATGCGTGCGCTCGCGAAATCTCCGACCGACTCGTTCGCAGGACCCGACCGCTCCGACCGACTCGCACGGGGACGACTCGCACAGCGCAATGGAGACGTTCCCCGGCCGGGTAAGTACGATGCGCACCTCGACTGCTCCGACCGACTCGCGCCGTCCGGCTCGAGAGAGCAGTCGGAGCCGCACTTTGGGGGTCCGTGTCGGACACCCCTGGAAGCGTAGGCACGCGAGTCGCACACAGGGGGGATCCATGGGTCCCCCCTACACATGCATGTATGGCGCGACCCGCATCGATGCGAACACGCTGTAGGGGGCGCCCTTGTTCGCGTCGTGCCCATTGAGTCAATGGGAGCCCGTGTACGCGTCGTACGACTGGCTCCCATTGACTTCAATGGGAGTCCGACCGAATCGAGTCCGATGGCATACGTGCGCATCGTACTCGTTCGGTCGGGCTGCTAGGGTCCGATTCGGTCGGGAATCTCTCTGGGTCCGGCTCGGTCGGGGAGATTTCCGCCCTGAATCGGAATCGGCCCCTTAGTCTTAGAAAGGGCGGATATTCGCCCACGTGGATACAACAAAGAACCCATTCCCTTAGAGGGCATGGTTAGAATGCGCATTTCTTTTAAAGATAGGAACACGGTAGGGAAGGTTTACATAACAAAGAAGGGCTCAAGCTTACTTGGGTGGAAACACCAGAAAGAATTGGGCATTACACTTGACCCAAACAACATTGATCAGGTGTTGTTAGTGGATCCTCCAGAGGTAGGAGGCAACCTTATAAAAGAGTTCCCTGAAGTATTCACAGAACAACTTGGTAACTTAAAAAACTATATGCACAGAATCACACTTAAAGAAGATGCACTCCCTGTAGTTCATAAATAGGGCTCCCGGTTTTCCGTTTAAACGGATTTTTACATATAAATACAGACGGAAAACAAGTTTTCCTTTGTCTGTATTTATATGTAAAAACGGGAAAACACTAGCACATATTGCGGCGCTGCCGTGCTCCAGCAGAGAGTTGAAAAACAGGATGGTATGGTGATTGCTCACAGAGCAATCGCCTCTGGTGTTATCAGAATTTAAACAAAGCCTCGTTAACAAGTGAATGGTCTTTTAAAGACCTGTGAAGTACTCTGGTGCGGCTGTGTGTGTGCCCGGGAAGCTGTCTCAGCCCGGGCTGCCACACACACACAACGTAGGGGGAGGTATTGTGAAAGAGAAAGATCGCCATGCCTAAGATGTGCTGCGAAGCATGCATTCAGCCTCAAGGGGAGTTTTGAAAAAACAGATGTTTAATTAGTTACAGGTCCGGTGACATCATGACAGACATAGCGTTATTTTCCTCTGTACTCCAGTTCCCATATCCAAATTATCCAAAAGGAAAAGATTTTTTTAAGTGCCCTTTACAATAGATTAACTGAGTTTCGTCAGGGGAGGTATGGAGCCAAGTGACTTGCCCAGGAGCACGGAAATACGGCCTAGTTGGGAAGCCGGGATTAGTACCAAAGTCTCTTGTTTCTACTGTGATGAGGTGTTCTGAGGGAAGGACACCCCTAGCAATCATTATCATTCTGTTCTCAGTACTTGTCCTAAGTATGAACACTGATCCCTGTAGGTGGTTATGCTATGACACCCTTACCTATGTACAGAAGACATTATGCAGTTAGTAAGCCCAGATATGCTCTTTTTAGGCCCGGCTTAACAGTGCCCCAATTATACACCTATTGTTACCAAATATTTAAAATCTAGACAGACTGGGGTCTGGCTGCTCACAGAAGACCATTTCCTTCTCACCTCTGGCCATAGGCTGTTATTTTGTATCATTCCACCTCCTATAGATCACTTGCATTGCAGTGCAGGACTGTATTACATCTCAAATGCACACTGAACCATTACATAAAATTATTTATCTCATATATACTTTGTCTAGAAAAGCCAATACGTTTTCCCTAGTTTTTTTCCCCACACTACAGCAGGATTTATTAATGTTTTATTGAGCGTGCAGTTTCAGTTTAGTTAATTAAGTTGGATATTATGCCGACATGGCAAAACCAACTTAAAATTACAATTATACGGTCTATATAATTTTTAAATAGATACATTTTTAAATAAGTAAACAAGAAATAAAGTCCCATGAACTGCCCCCCCACACACACACACACCTGTTGGTGATAGCTTCTCAAGAAAAGTCGTTTTCAATGCACCAACGAAAATAGTAAAATTTGCCCCACCCCCTCACAAATACACTTTTTGTCAATTTAAATAAATGTGGAAAAATACTAGCTGCAGCGTCGTCTTTTACTTGTGGGAAAAATAAATGTGGATAAATACAGATAAAATGCCCAAAAAATAAATATGGATAAATACAGACGGAAATGGCAAAAAAATAAATACCATAAAACTGGGAGCCCTATTCATAAAACATGTTCTGTTCCACTCTTAATGAGGGAACCATTGAAGTCAGAACTTGAAAAGCTGGTTAGTCAAGGTGTGATTAAGGAAATAGAAAGTTCTGAATGGTTGGCACCCATTGTTCTCACGACCAAGGACAATGGAAAGAACATTTGTTTATGTGTTGACTTAAGGGACCTCAACTCTAATATCTTGGTAGATAGGCATCCCCTACCAAGGATTCATGAAATGCTAAGTACCCTCCAAGATGCAAAGTATTTTAGTGTGCTTGATTTGTCATCAGCATACCACCAGGTAACCCTTCATCCCGATTCCCAAATGTTGACTGCCTTTACCACACCTTTTGGGAATTTCAAATTTCTAAGGATGCCGTTCGGGCTAGCCTCTGCGGCTTCTGCATTTCAAAGAATAATGCAGCACATACTCAGGCACTGTAAAAAAACATTGTGTTTTCAGGACGACATTCTAATATATGGTGCATGTGAAAGTGAACATAATTGCAATGTAAGAAATGTATTATGTATACTAAAAGACGCAGGTTTTACTACTAAGGAATGTAAATGTAAGTTGGGGGTCAGTTCAGTAGACTATTTGGGTCATACGATCTCAGAGGAAGGCATCAAACCCAAAATTGATTTAGTAGAATCTGTGCGTAAAGCTCCCACACCCACAAACAAAGAGGAGATTAAATCGTTTTTAGGACTGGCAGAGTACATGGCCAAATTCATCAAAAATTTCTCTAATTTGACACAGCCCCTAAGAAACTTGCTCAAGAGTGGTACTAAATTTGAGTGGGTAGGGGAGCATGACATCGCATTTGAAGAAATAAAAAGAGCCATTGTCAACGCTCCGTATATCGGCAATTTCAATGTAGAAAGAGAAACTTTTATAACCACTGATGCCAGCAACAAAGGTATTGGAGCCACTCTTTCACAGAGAGTAAACGACAAGGAGAACATTGTGGTATTTGCCTCCAGAACTCTCACCGGGGCAGGGGTCAATTATTCCACGGTGGAAAAGGAGGCACTGGCGGTGTTCTGGGCCATTAAGCATTTTAAATTTATTGTGTGGGGTCTACCATTTTCTCTGTGCACTGATCACAAGCCTTTGCTTTCTTTATTCATAAAAAAAGAGATGGAGAATACCACACCCCGTATTGCCAAATGGGTGCTGGGTTTACAAGGCTTCAATTACAAAATGGTATATGTACCTGGTGCTAAGAACTGTGCTGCAGATTTCTTATCCAGGGCTCCTGTTGAAAATGTGGGAGGTAATGCAGATCCCAAGGATGATATTTTGGTAGTTAGTATTCCTGCTGTGGTGCAAGATCAATGGGGATTCAACATGGAACAAGACCAAGACCTCAAAAAAGTAAGGAGTACATAATTAATGGTTGGCCTAACAAATGTAAGAACTTACCAGGAGAGGTGCAGCCATTTTGGAATGTAAGGATTGAGTTGTCTTTGGAGGGAGATCACATACTTAAATCAGGAAAAATAGTTCCTCCCAAGGGCTTACGTGACCACATTTTAGACCTGGCACATGAAGGACACTTGGGTAGAGGGCTCAGTAAAGCAAAGTTACGAGCAGATTACTGGTTCCCCTGCATGGATCAGCTCATGAAGGAGAAGATCCATGATTGTCATGCATGTAGTGTTAGTGACAAGACTAAAAGTCTAAGACGTTCTCCACTCATCCCGGTGGAAGTACCCCCAGTCCAGTGGAACAAATTAGGGCTGGACATTGCGGGTCCCATTCGGTCAATTGGTCCACAGGACAAATACCTTATTGTCCTCATCGACTATTATTCTAATTGGATCACCCACAAGTTCGTTAACATGGTCAACACCAAAACTCTCACGAGCTTCTTAAGTGATGTATTTTCTAAGGAAGGAATCCCAGCGACCATCATTACCGATAACGGTGTCCAGTTTGTTTCTGATGAGATAAAGAACTTTCTAGCAGACATGTCCATCTCTCATGTTCGCACGCCATTGTACAGTCCCAAATCTAATGGCAAAGTGGAAAGAGCGAATAGAATGCTTAAGGAGTCTATTCAATTAGCTGTTGCCTCCGGGAGACCCATAGAAACTTCTGTAAGGGATATGTTATGGTCGTACCATACCACACCTAATATCACCACAGGTCTCTCCCCGTTTGAAGTGCTGAGAGGGAGAAAAGCTGGTTCAAAATTGTCTCCAAGTTGGCTTTTCCAGAACAAGGGGGGTTTCCATTGATCATGCTGAGACGGGAGCTAAAGTAAGGAGACATCAAGAAGCGTACAAAGACGTTTATGACAAAAAATGGGGAGCTAAAAACAAGCTCTGGAAAGAGGGTCAGTGGGTTCTTGTCAGGAAACCTTTTGGGGTAGGCAGTAGAGGTGATACATTCTATGCTCCTGAGAAAATCAAAGTGGTCAAGGAAAATGTTGTCATTCTTGAAAGTGGAAAAATGTGGAGCATGGATAGAATTACAAATTGTCCCACAAAGTTGATTCCCTGTGGAGCAAGGGAGAAGTATGTCACTAATACCCGTGGGGATTCAGATCTCAGCTATAGGAGCGTGAGACTTGCTCATCCTCCTTCATGGCACAAAGATTACGAAATGTAATGCAATTTCCTATCACATTTTTGGAGTTTGTATCTCATGCATCTTTCTTTTTTGGCATTATGCATTCCGTATACTGTATTTAGTTTTGCATGTTTTTCTCTCTTGGTTTCATCCTCCCTTCCTCTCTTTCTTACGTTTCCCCTTTCCTGTTCCCTTCCCTCCCCAGAGGGAGATGTGTTGTGATTTTCTCCGCTTGGTCCTTCCGTCCTCCCCCGTCTCTCTGTCCCTCTTAGTCTCTCCCTTTAGAATGTTCGGTGGGAGCTTGAGTTAGAATGTTGGCTGTGGGACTTGTGTCTTCACTCTGGCAAGTTGAAGGTGTTTTTTGTCTACCTCGCAAATAAAGTATTTACTGGACTTACCTGATTGCGTCATTCATCACTTCAGCAGTGCACTACACAAAGCTTCTGACTGTCCAGGAAAGCCAGATAACTGACGCAACGTGAAGGTGTCTTAGTACGATTAGGGATCTTAAAAATTACCCAAGTAAGGGAGTAAATCCTCTCTGCTAAATCCAGGGCACAAACATCCTAGATCCTTTGCATGAAATGAGGCACAAATGCACTGTAGGTTTTACAGACAGTTGTTTCCTGGAGAGATCTTCATTAGTTTGCCAGGATCTCAAGAATCTGAGGACTATATCCACATCTTGCAAGACGGAATACTTCGGTTTGGGAGGCTGAATCAAATGGATGCCCCTTAACAGCTTACAAATTAAAGAGTGTTCACCCACTGATTTACCATTCAATGCATGATGGCCTGCAGAAATAGCGGAGATTATTATTGACAGACCTAAACGCCAATCATTGATCTGCTAATGGCGAAAGGAAATTAATGATCAGATGGAATTCTGCGCCCATGGAATCAACACCCTGTTCGTCGCACCAACAAACCCATTGTTTCCATGCTGAAGCATACCCTTTGTGAGTGCTGGGAGCCCAAGATTGTTTGAGATAGAAGGAATCGTGCTCCAAAATACCTGGTATTTGCCAGCATCTCCCAAAACCCTCCAAGCCATCAGAGCCAGCCAGCATGACAGAATTAGAGGATGAGGAAAGCTTAAGGGGTTGGTGACAAGGCCCTGATAGTTGGAATCCAAATCCAACTGTGACATGACATTTCCAGCAACAAAGGGAACCAGGGTTGAGCTCCCCAAAAAAGGGTCACTGGAACCAGCTCTGCCACCTGGCGTCTCATCTGAGAAATGACTCTCAGAATCAAGATGAAAGGGGGAAAGGCAAAATTTATGTTCCCCCGCCAATTCTGGAGGAAAGCATCTGAACTCACCTCTAGGGGATCTGGCCTCCAGCTGAAAAAGATCGGGAGCTGGGCATTCAGACGAGAGGCAAATCGGTCTGTCACACATGGAACCCATTGCTGGCAGAGACACCGGAAAACTCTTGGATGCAACTTCCAGTCACTGGAGTCTCTCAGGAAGCGGGAATTCCAATTCGCCACCACATTCGTATTCCCTGGGAAGTACTCTGCTACCACTGATATCTTGTGTAGGAAAAAAAAGTGCCAAAAATCCTTGGCAATCTCAGCTAGGAGTTGAGACCGGGTACCCCCCAGTTTGTTGATGTATGTCACTGCAGAGATGTTGTCCAGCCACAGGACAATACAGCATTGAGTCTTGTGAGGCGATAATGTCTTGATTGCAAATCACCACCAAAAGTTCTAGACAGTTGATATGTAGTTGCAACTCCTCCGGAGACCAATGTCCGCCTGTAGAAACATGAAAACATATCACTCCCCAGCCCCATCTGCTGACTTCTGATTTGATAATAATAATATTGGGAACGCTGCCAAAAATGGCTCTGCCTTTCCAGGCCTCCATATGGTACAGCAACCAAGTCATCTCTACCCTGGCTTCCTCCGATAGGGAGATCTGTTATGAGTATGGTAAACCCTTCCGCAGATGTAGGATCTTTAGGCTTTGAAGGGCCCAATAATGGAGGGGACAGGGAAAGATCGCCTGAATGGATGACGCTAATAGCCCTACAACTCTGGAAAGAACTCTCAAAGAGACTGTCGTAAACGAGAGAGCCTGCCTAAGTTCCTTCTTGATCGACAGATTGTTGTGCCAGTGGCGTAACAAAACTTGAGGGTGCCCCCCTGCAAAGTAAATAGAGCCCCCCCCACGCTCCAGACCCAGTCAGGAGCTCTCAGCCGCTGCCCATGTACAGTGCTGGTGGGACCCCCTGAATCTCGGGGGCCCCCGCACAGCTGGGCCTGTGGGGGCTATTGTCTTTTGCGCAGGAAGCTCCAGATGGGCCTGAATCTAATCTATCTGAAAACCCTGAAATTCCAGAGACGGAGAGGGGATCAGACTCGATTTCGGGACAATAATGACGTACCCCAGGTCTTGCAACAGCTGAATAATCCAGTACAGATGGAGCAGGACCTTGTCCTGATAATGGGCCAGTATGATCAGATCGTGTAGGTAAATTATTAACCTTACACCGTGAGCCTGAGGGGTTCTACAGCTGGTCTCATTAATATGGTGAAACACCAAGGGGCCGGAAAAAAAACTAAATGGGAGGGCGATTAATTTGTACCACTGCTGATCCCACTGGAATTGAAGAAATCGACTGTGTGCTGGGAAAATAGGCACCATCAGATACGCATCCTTCAGGTCAAGTCTGACTAGCCAATCTTTCTCCTGGAGAAGGCCCTCAACAGGTGAATGCCCTCCATTTTGAAATGGTGACAGACAACCCAAGCATTGAATTGTTTGAGGTTCAGAACCAATCTGCAACCTCCCCATTTCTTCTACACCAGAAAAATCATGCTGACAAAACCTTAGGGGTGAGGGTGTGCGTTATTACGGTCACCTCTTTGTGCAAGAGCGCTTGAATCTCAGCATTGATGAAGCACACTTCTTTTTGGTAAAAACACAGGGGAGAGGGAGGCACATGTTGAATCGGCGTCCCGTAGAACTCCAGCCTGAACCCCTGCATGGTCTTTAATATCCAAGGGTCGGCTGTAATCAGGTGCCAATTTGGAAGGAAATGGCGCACTCTACCCTCCAAAATGACCCCCGAAAGGAGGAAAAATGGGTACCTGAAAATAAGGAGTCTGCGTTCCCAGCAGTTCAACCTCAATGGTTGGCTCTGTGGAAACGGCATCAACAATGTTTGGAAGGATAGAAGATGCTTTGACCCTGGGCGTTATTCCATCCCCCTGGGCCTCTGGGATGAGAACCTCGGGAGGAGGCCGTATTCCCAGTCTGATGCTCGGCCTCTATAACGTCCGGCCCTGGTGAAAAACTTTCTTAAGTGAAGACTGTGCCTTGTCCAGAGTTGAAAAGGTTGCCACAAATTTTCCCAGATCTTTAATGAAACTATCTTCGAATAGGTGCCCATTTGCCACAGGCCTTGCTTCTGACTGAGCCAATTTGGCAAGTTTGGGATCAATGCGCATTAGGATGGAACGCCGTCTCTCCGAGGCCAAACAAAATATAATGCTCTCTGGGTCCAACCCATAAGGGTATCTGGGTCCACAGGAGATCATGCCTCCTTAGCTCAGACTGCCATCTCAAGGATATTGGTCAATGGCCCGGATAAATCAAGGACCTTGTCCTAACAGCCAAACCAAGCACGGTCAATGCTCTTCTTAGGATCTTTGGAAGACTTCTTCATAAAGACCGCCAAGCTCTGATCTATTTCTGGCGTGTCTGCAACCTACCCCGACAGGAAAGGACGAGGGAATTCTGTGCATAATTTCATTCAGACCTCCTTCTTGAACCCCTTGCGCAGCCTGGACTGAACATATTCGGCCACCTCGGAAGAGGGACACCACTCCATTGACCTTGGATGAACAATTTCCTCTGGGTTGAAATCCAGGAGTCTGTCCTGGGAACCCTGTGGATCCAGGAAGCAAGTCTTGCATTTGTGTTTCTGAGCTTGAGGAGTGGACTCATCCTGGGAGAGATCAGACTTAGAAGATAGAGGCAATGCATCATCTTGATGAGCTTCCAGAGGCGGTGCAGCGCTAGAGGGACCCTGAGGGTCACAGGCTCACTAGCCATGGTCCAGCAGAGTGTCCTTAGCTAATTTATCTAGGGCCTTTTTTGTGTGACCAGGACGGCTCAGTTGTGTTAGAAGTAGATGAGTTGGAGATGAGTTGGACATCCCAGGATGTCTCTACTCATTTCTCGGAGTGCATAGCACTTCAAAGGCCTCCTAAATGGTCGCACAGTGACAGCTGAAGCTTTATTCACAGACTCCTGAACTGAGTTGTCAATACCTTCCACCAACTGCTCATCTAGAACATAATCATTTGGGTCTTCATAGTGGTCATAGCCTTCATACTCCCCTTGATAAAATCCTGCCATGACAGGAAAGCGCAATGCTTCAATAAGCAAAAAGTTGGAGGACAGCGAGGGGGAGGGCCTGCCCAGACAGGCTAAGAAGTACTACTTGACAAGTACTCTCAAAAACTCTCTGGCCCGGTATCAGTGGAGGGAGCAGCTTGTAACTTAAAGCTTATCACAGCCCCAGAAGGGCGTAACAGGAGATATGTCGGCAAGCACTGAGCTCCATATTCAATACTGAATCGAGCCGCGTTGCTTTAACACTGCATGCGCGATTGGGTGTCCGTTATTGTCATAGAAAGAGGACTGTGCACTCTGAAACAAAGCGCTGGCACATCCTCTATCTCCTCGCTCCCATTCCACGCCATGCTTACAAGCAAGACACCTGTCTCGCTGGAAAGCAGACAGGAAGCAATTCACCTATCTATAAAGGCGAAAGCAAGCGATGCACAAATCAAGCACCTGAATAGATAACATCATTATGATAACACCGCTGCGTTGGCCATCTGGAGCGCAGGTCGATGGATCGCTAGCTCACCTAAGTGCCGCCGCAGCGTGAAACCATGCAAATCAATAAATATTCAAATAAAGCACAATAAACAATACTATATGTGCAAACAAAATAAGTATCACAGTTCACTTGTCTTATGGCTGCTGGAGCAGAAAAGAAAGAGAAAGGACAATGGGGACAGCAGGTCTTATAGGCCTTTCCAGGCCCTGATTGAGGGAAAGGGTGATGATCTCATAGGGCAGTTTATGGGAAAGGAAGTTTTTGTTGTGTTTTTTTTAACCATGATTGGCTGCTGTGCTTTTGCAGTAATGTAAAAGAAGCATAATCTGAAGCCTCCAGTCCTGACATAGAATCAGCTGTCCTGAAATAGCCACAGGACGGTCAGCACATCGCATTAATGAAAACATTAGAGTGTGCTGTCCACAAAATGGCCGCTCTAGTGAAGAGACATCAGCAAGGGTAAAAATGGCAGAGCCCGAACACAGTTTTGGGCTACTGACGACTGACTCATAAAACTAAGTAGGACAGAAAAGGTTCCAAGGACTTAGAACTCTCCTAAATAACCCCTAACATAAAATCTGGGAGGAAAAGGCCTTTGAACTCCAAGGATATACATCTTGTTGCATCCCGGCAAAAAAGTGTTCCGATTTTGGTCGCCGATCAGGGGGCTTAATGATTATGGCCTCCATAGTAACAATAGGAGAGATCTCAGCAATAGCTTCTCAAATAACACCCCCAAGCGTCATGCAGGTGGTAAAGATCGTACTCTGGCTAAATAGCCAGTGTCAAGAAGTTATAGTAATTAACGCTTACATCCATCCCAAACGGAAACGGAAAGCTGCCAAAGAACTGATTGAAGCCATGAAAAAGATAATGGATGAAGAGGATTCTGATTATATTATTCTAGCAGGCGATTTTAACATGTATCTTTTTAGCTCTGGGGAAGGTGATGCCCTTGACCAAGAACTTTATGTTGCATGGGAAGTGCCAAGCCAGGGCTCCCCAAACATTAAGAAATCCACAAATTGCTCAAATCACCTATTACGGCAGCTAGAACATCTTAATTTAAGAGCCTTAAACGGGCGCTTCCCGGAGGACGTCCCACCAATCGCAACGTTTCATTCAAAACAGCAATCTTCTCATTTGGATTATACATTTACATCCCTAAATATGCTTGGTACCGTAATGGCGTTTAAGATTGGGACCAGCGAACACAGCGACCACTTGCCTCAAGAAGTAACAATAAAAGTCAACTCACTTCTTAAGATCGAACCATTTATAGGTATTAATATCAAAGTAGCCGCAAATCTAAAGCGGCTTCGATGCAATCCCAGTAATATCAGTACTATATGCATTAAGGCAAAAACTCTTTACACTCAAGCGGAAAATCTCACGACAAAACCGGTAGAAGCATGGCAAAACTTCATCCTAGCAGTCGATGAGAAATTATTGAAAGGATCATCAAATAGATTAACACATCAAACGGGAGCATCGACTAAAACGCAACCCACTCCAGAAATGAAAATCCAAAAGCAGATCATAAACCAAACATTGAGACAGATGAGGAAAGATCCATTAAATCAAGACTTACAAAAAGTTTTACGGGAAGCAAAACAACTGCTAAAAAGGATGAAATGGGGAAAAAAGAAGCGAAAAAATGAAGAATTATGGGCCAAGCTCCTCTATGAAGTTAAACAGAAAAACAGCTCAAGGTTTTGGCATATGATCAAAAGATTAAAGAATCCAGACCATCTTGGCCTAAATTCTAATATAACGGAGGAAGCATGGACAAATTACCTCTTCAAGCATTTTAACAACACATTCGCTGGCAACGGGGAACGTCTTGATGAAGTAGGGACAAAAGGGCCCAGTAAAGTAGTTTGCAGAGAAAAACAAGCAACTGCGGCACAATGGTAACTTTTCAAGACTCAGACCCAAGAGGAACCACGTCACCTCCTTGTGTAGGTAAATTAAAGTTAGATTCAAGTTCTTCTGCCTCTGTTGAGATTGAACACTCCACTTACACATCAGCGGAAATCAAGAGGCAAATAGCTAGGGGCAGACCAACAGGTGCCCCTGGTCCAAACGGCATCCCACCAATGTTATATAAATCAGATGCTGAATTTTGGAGTGTAGCACTAACACCGGTTTTTAAAAACATAAAGGACACATTGACACTACCGGAGTCCTGGTTTGGATCAGTATTAAACCCAATTTTTAAACAGGGCAGCAGGAAACTTCCAAATCATTACCGGCTTATCGCCCTCATAGACGTGGAGGCTAAGTATTTTGCAGGAACCATATTGAAGGAGTTAACAACATGGGCGTCCGAAAACTCCATCCTCCCTATTAATCAAACAGGCTGTAGGAAGGTGGAATCTGACTATATGGTTGCCCACACTTTTTTTATGGTGTTTTGCTGGTTTATGACTTAGTTGGACTGGGATCCTGCTATTCAGGGCCCCAGTCTATCTGCTTTCTCTGTAAAAAGGTTTCCATGTGACTTAGGCACATCTCTGATTGGATTCTGGAGTGCCCTTATAAGTCCCTAGTATATGGTATACTATGTACCAAGGGCATAGGTACGTCAGAGGCCTACCAGGGGCTGCAGCATGTATTGTGCCACCCCTGGAAGGCCATCCAAACTGACACCACAGGTCTGCTACTGCAGCCTGGGTAAGGTGGTGCATGCACCCTTTACTGTGATATAGGTTACCTATATCACTAAATACATACACACATATAAACCTATAAGTCACTCCTATGGCAGGCCTTATCAATCCTGAAGGCAGAGTGCGTGGTTCCTATGTGAGAGGGTGCCCCTGCATGAGCAGGGCCCCTCTGCAGCGTTCGGAGACCCTTCTCTGATGCTGTTTGTAGTGCAGCCTGACCATATACTCTTAAGCGCATTATAACCTCGCGTTAAATGCTAACTTTGGAATGGCTGCACCTAAACATGTCGTGTTTGGTGTCAAACATCTTGGAATACTACCCCCGCCAATTCTGGCGGCGGGGGTAGCATTCCACCCTTCTAGAGGGAGAGACATGTTAACCCTGGCCTGGCCGGTAACTTCTTTCTAAAGCCCTGTCATCACAAAATGGATGCTGCTGCCACAGACACGAGTCTGGCCTCCTGCTGCTGGACGAAACTCCGGCAGGGGAGGCCTGGACACAGGTTTCCTGTCCCAGGGAGGTGTGACCACCTCCCCAGACAGGATAATGTGTATTGGGGCTGGGCGGGAGCACTTTCGGGTGCTTTGAAGTCCTGCACTGGGGGCACACTTGGTGTCCCTAGTGCATACCCCAGTTCAAACCGGATCAGGGGCTTGCAGCCCCTGCTTTGGCGCGAACTGGACAAAGGGAAAGGGGTGTAGCCACCCTCTGCCCTGACCCACCCATAGGTGGGGCCACAGAGTAGTCCAACCCCTAAACTTGGTATAAGTATAGGAACCCAGTCCTTAGGACTTTAGATTATCCCTGGACGAAACTCTGACACTGAATCCTGGACCTTCGACGCTCTACTCAAGACTAGAGGACAGAAGAATCTCCCTTGGGGTCAAGGAGTGACTCCCTGCTTGGCAGGCACCAAAGAAGCAATTGTCCGGTCTGCATCGCCTAAGCTCCCGTCGGACGCCGAAGTCTTTGCATCACCAGAGGTGGATTTCCAGACTTCCCCGAGGCTGCCCTGAGTCCCCAGCAAAGCTGAGGCCCGTAGCTGTCGTGGGTAACGTGGATCCGTGACCCCTGGACACCGCACGCATTTGCTAGTGCATCCTCTTCTGGGTCTCCCACGAAGTCGTGCTTTGGACTCCGAGTAGCCCTAGCCTCCAGCACCAACTGCACCGAAGATCACTGGCCTCCACTCCACGAGTGTCCTGTGAGCCAGCTCCACGTGCGACGCCTCGAGGCTCCTTCGCGGTCGCTAGCCCGTTGGCTAGTAGCCCTTCACGAAGGCCAATCCTTTTCTTCTTGGGCTCCCTGGTTGCTCCAGGCTTGCCCTCACTTACCCTTGCTGGGTGAGTTCCTCAGACCTTGCTGGTCTGCATCATCGTCATTCTTTACTTTCATCGAGACTTGCCGTTGCCAAGGCTTGTTGGGTCCAATCCGGTCGCCGACACCTCAGCACTCGACAGACATCGTGTACGAGCCCGAATCCTGCTCCTGGTCGCCGACAACGCCTCCTGGACCTCGTGGCTGAAAAGTCAAGACGACCGTCAACCTACCTGAAGCACTCGACATCGGTGGGCATCCGCTCATCGCCTTCCTGGTCACTGGCTAGTGACCCAGACTCTGTCCCCTCTGCTTTCAGGTTTTTCAGATCTCCGATCCACTCTTGGATCCACCCGGACACTTTCCACTTGGTCGCCAGCAGCACTTTGCAGCAGATCGCCATTCAAATCGACGACGAAACCCGACCCCGAAAGGCACCTATGCACCCGGCTTCCTGGGTGAGGTAACAAGAGTACTCCGGTGCTCCCGTGGGTAGAGACTCTAGAACGACCTAGTTCTCAAAGGGTTTGCTCCAAGTCCTCCTTTAAGTGTCCCTTTTCTTTAATTTCCTGATCGCGACTTTCTCCATAGAAGTTAACGGCGTATCGCGGTTGTGTATTTACACTGCACGCTGCCCCCGTGGGTCCCCTGTGTCACTACCTTGGGTGGTTCCTTGTGGTCCAAGCACTTCTAGAGGCTCTAGGCCTAGTGTCTAGTTCAGTCGTGGTTCTTATACCACTTTATTGGTATATGGTTTGGTACGCCCCTAGGGCCCAAACGTGTATTTGTGCTATTACTGTGTTTAAATAACTTATAACTTGTGTATTTCGAACTCTAGCCTCATAAAGAGACTAGAGGGGTGTGTTTAGCAATAAATACATATATTTTGAATATATACCTGGTGTGGTGCTCTTTCATTTGATCACTCAAGAGATTATAGACTGGTAAAACAAGCTGCTTTACATTCCTTCAAGACTTAGCCTGAAGGCTGCTCTCCATAGCTACCACTAGGATAGCTTTCAATAAGGTTGTCTTTAACCTATCTCCAATAAGGGGTTGTTTGGACTGGTGCAAGGTGCCCACTATAATTAGTGGACAGCATGACTAATATCCACCACTCAAATTACTTTCATATTTCACCATACTAATTCACCACTAATCCTTTATGGGTTTCCGGAGTAGCGTGCTACTCGCCACAAAAAAAAGCAATTCAACACCCCATCAGGGGTTAGAAGCGCTATATATATGCAAACCTTTTTTCCCTCTTCTATCCCTCCGCTATCCTTCTGAATCCAAATAACTGACTAACATATCCACCACTTAAAATTTACTTGCATGTTTCACTATACTAATTCAACACTAATCCTATATGGGTCCCGGAGTAGCGTGCTACTCGCCGAAAAAGCGCTTCGACGCCTCGTCAGGGGTAGTAAGCGCTATACAAATGCAATTACAATACAATACAATACAATATGCCAGGCCAACTTCTCACATTGGTGTGCAGCGTGTGGGATTCCAGCTTGCTATTGTTTTACCAGATAATCTAAATTGAATTGATCAACTGAAAACCACTAAAGGTACCTAAGGTACATATAATTTAAGCTTAGAATACAGTAAGTTCTACTGAACTTAGAGTTGTGTGTTAAGGGATAGCACACCCTTTCTACAACTCAAGAGAGTTTAGTAGGCCACACTAGAGTAGGTAGTGCATACACCACACCTCACTAGTGATGTCTTCAAAGCCAGGACCCAGCGAGTCCTTGCCAGAAGCCCCTGGGCTTCTTCCCTCCAAGTATGATACACTCCCATTCTTGGAATTGAGAGCATTATGCAATTTGAGGAAACTGAAGACAGGCCAAAGCCCCACCACCCAACATCTGAGAGAGATGTTAGAGGCTTATGATCTCAGCAGGCCCTTAGGGACTGAAGGGGTAGGAGCAGAGGGTGGGGCAGAAGATGAGGATGGGGCCAGGGGTAGCAACACCCCCATCCCCCCCTCTGGAACTGACCAGGAGGGTGACAATGACCCTGACCTGGATAACCCAATTCCTCCTGTGGATGAGGAGGAGGCTCAGAATGACCTCCACTTTGTCCCCCCAGGAAGGATTGTGAGTGTGCCCAGAAGGTCTAGGTCTCCTTCTCAGGAGTCTAACCACTCTGGCACCTCAATAGGGACCTCTGTCTCCTCTCATAGGAGGGAATCCTCTCATGAGAGGAGAAAGAGGCTGATTCAATATGAGGAAGCTCAGCTTGAACTCAGAAAACAGCAACTGGCTATAGACAGGGAGTCCCTAGATCTCTACAGAGAGAGAAGAAAGTTGGGACTAGAGTCCCATGGTGGCAGCAATATCCCTAAAGATAGGGAAAGGTCTTATGACCATAGAAACCTAAACAAGATTGTCCCTCCCTACCAGAGTGGGGATGACATCCACAAATGGATAACTGCACTGGAGAGGGCCTGTAAAGTTCAGAGGGTCCCCCAGAAGCAGTGGGCAGCAATCTTGTGGATCTCCTTTGCAGACAAAGGTAGAGACAAGCTCCTCACTGTAAGAGAATAGGATGCTGACAATTACACAGTCTTGAAGAGTGCTCTGATAGATGGGTTTGGCCTAACCACTGAACAGTATAGGTTGAAGTTCAGAGACACCCAAAAAGCTCAGACTCAAGACTGGGTTGATTTTGTAGATTGTGCTACTAAGGCTCTGGAAGGTTGGATACATGGCAACAAAGTGCAGGACTTTTTAGGATTGTACAATTTGATTATGAGGGAGCAGATCCTTAATAATTGTCAAAACCAGCTTTTGCACCAGTATCTGGTGGACTCTGATCTGACCTCTCCCCAAGAATTGGGAAAGAAGGCAGACAAATGGGTCAGAACCAGAGTAAAAACTAAAAATCAGGGTGGTGACCAGAAGAAAGATTCTACTAAGTCCCAAGAGAAAGGTGGGGATAAATCTAAGGATAAGTCCCCTACAGGGCCCCAAAATTCCTCTTCTGGAGGTGGGTCCCAAACTCCTTCTTCTCCTGAAAAGAAACCATATTGCCATGTCTGTAAAAAGCCTGGGCACTGGAAAACTGATCCCAGTTGCCCCAGGATTGGCAATAAAGAAAATGTTCCTCCCACAACTACTACCACCCCTCCTGGTACTACCAGTAGTAATCCTCCAGTTGGGAGTAGTGCACCCAAAAAGTTAGGTGCTTTTGCAAGAGGAACAGAGGTGGGCCCTAGTTTAGACAGGGACCCCCCAACAGACTCCTCTGACTCTGATGGTGGTATAGGATTTGCCACCTTTACCATGGGTCCCACAGCATTGGGCAGGTACAGATTGGAACCAATAATTAATGGTCAGAAAGCTGTGGCATTTAGGGACACAGGGGCTAGTGTCACCATGGTGGCAGGGAAACTAGTCCCCCCTCACCAGCTTTTACCTGAGTTTAAATACCAGGTGACCAACATTGATGGTGTCAGAACAGATCACCCCATGGCCATAGTCAATCTCAGCTGGGAGGGGGTCACAGGCCCAAAAAGAGTGGCAGTGTCCCCAACCCTACCTGTAGATTGCCTGATGGGCAATGATCTGGAAATTTCAGCCTGGGCTGAAGTTGAACCCCAAACCCATCTCAGGATGCTGGGCGTCCCTGTAAAGGTTAGTGGGGCTGTGATGGCCACAGCCCCAGCCTAAAATTTTGGAGAGATGGAGCCTGGAAGAATGGCCCACTCTCCCCCAAAAGAGAGCACAAGGGTTGAAGAAAAGTCTTCTTCCCTCCAGACAGTAGGTAAGGGTCAGCCTCCTCAGGGAACTGACCCTACCCCTAGTGAAGGAACTGCCCCAGAGGTAGTCAGGCCTGGCCTGGCCACACCCCTGATGGCAGAGGACCCTTCCAAGGTGGTACCCAGTCTGGAGCAGGTAACCTGCCCCTCTCTACCCTGCCTCAGCCAGCCCAGGGCTGCAGAGGTCAGGGAGGTCAGTGGACCCCCAGGGCCCCCTGTCCAGAGGAACCCCCATCAGCAGATTAGGGGCACCCAGTCTAGTAGCCCTAGCCAGGTGAAAATTCCTCTACACACTGAGGGATCCCCCATACCTTTATGTAGGGACCTCCCCAGAAGGACTCTGGTAGGCAAGGGCAAACCTGGGACCAGAAGGTTCCAAACCTGCCATGTCCCTCCAGTAGTCCATCCAAAGGGACCCAACCCCCAGCTGTAGGCAGCCAAAGGTTGATCCTTAGAGCAAAGTGCAACTCAGTCATGGAAAGACAGGCATACATGGTGACCAGTGATCTGAGGAAGCTGAGACCAACATTCCTAGGGCCTCACTTCCCTACTCAGACACCTCACCAGCCTTGTACTTTACCTAAGCACACCACAGGTAGTGATTCCCCATGGTGGAGACCCTCTCATACCCTTAGGGTGAGGGATTGCTTAGTGGACCATAAGACAGGGGGCAACCATGCTAGTGCAGGTGCTTCCTTATATGGCCACTTAGTCAATGAAGGCTCAACTGGCCAAGGTTAGCCTTATCTCCTTTTGTTTGGGGGGTTATGTAGGAAGGTGGAATCTGACTATATGGTTGCCCCCACTTTTTTTATGGTGTTTTGCTGGTTTATGACTTAGTTGGACTGGGATCCTGCTATTCAGGGCCCCAGTCTATCTGCTTTCTCTGTAAAAGGTTTCCATGTGCCTTAGGCACATCTCTGATTGGAATCTGGAGTGCCCTTATAAGTCCCTAGTATATGGTATACTATGTACCAAGGGCATAGGTACCTCAGAGGCCTACCAGGGGCTGCAGCATGTATTGTGCCACCCCTGGAAGGCCATCCAAACTGACACCACAGGTCTGCTACTGCAGTCTGGGTAAGGTGGTGCATGCACTCCTTACTGTGATATAGGTTACCTATATCACTAAATACATACACACATATAAACCTATAAGTCACTCCTATGGCAGGCCTTATCAATCCTGAAGGCAGAGTGCGTGGTTCCTATGTGAGAGGGTGCCCCTGCATGAGCAGGGCCCCTCTGCAGCGTTCGGAGACCCTTCTCTGATGCTGTTTGTAGTGCAGCCTGACCATATACTCTTAAGCGCATTATAACCTCGCGTTAAATGCTAACTTTGGAATGGCTGCACCTATACATGTCGTGTTTGGTGTCAAACATCTTGGAATACTACCCCCCGCCAATTCTGGCGGCGGGGGTAGCATTCCACCCTTCTAGAGGGAGAGACATGTTAACCCTGGCCTGGCCGGTAACTTCTTTCTAAAGCCCTGGCATCACAAAATGGATGCTGCTGCCACAGACACGAGTCTGGCCTCCTGCTGCTGGACGAAACTCCGGCAGGGGAGGCCTGGACAATAGGTTTCCTGTCCCAGGGAGGTGTGACCACCTCCCCAGACAGGATAATGTGTATTGGGGCTGGGCGGGAGCACTTTCGGGTGCTTTGAAGTCCTGCACTGGGGGCACACTTGGTGTCCTCTGTGCATACCCCAGTTCAAACCGGATCAGGGGCTTGCAGCCCCTGCTTTGGCGCGAACTGGACAAAGGGAAAGGGGTGTAGCCACCCCTCTGCCCTGACCCACCCATAGGTGGGGCCACAGAGTAGTCCAACCCCTAAACTTGGTATAAGTATAGGAACCCAGTCCTTAGGACTTTAGATTATCCCTGGACGAAACTCTGACACTGAATCCTGGACCTTCGACGCTCTACTCAAGACTAGAGGACAGAAGAATCTCCCTTGGGGTCAAGGAGTGACTCCCCTGCTTGGCAGGCACCAAAGAAGCAATTGTCCGGTCTGCATCGCCTAAGCTCCCGTCGGACGCCGAAGTCTTTGCATCACCAGAGGTGGATTTCCAGACTTCCCCGAGGCTGCCCTGAGTCCCCAGCAAAGCTGAGGCCCGTAGCTGTCGTGGGTAACGTGGAACCGTGACCCCTGGACACCGCACGCATTTGCTAGTGCATCCTCTTCTGGGTCTCCCACGAAGTCGTGCTTTGGGCTCCGAGTAGCCCTAGCCTCCAGCACCAACTGCACCGAAGATCACTGGCCTCCACTCCACGAGTGTCCTGTGAGCCAGCTCCACGTGCGACGTCTCAAGGCTCCTTCGCGGTCGCTAGCCCGTTGGGTAGTAGCCCGTCACGAAGGCCAATCCTTTTCTTCTTTGGCTCCCTGGTTGCTCCAGGCTTGCCTTCACTTACCCTTGCTGGGTAAGTTCCTCAGACCTTGCTGGTCTGCATCATCGTCATTCTTTACTTTCATCGAGACTTGCCGTTGCCAAGGCTTGTTGGGTCCAATCCGGTCGCCGACACCTCAGCACTCGACAGACATCGTGTACCAGCCCGAATCCTGCTCCTGGTCGCCGACAACGCCTCCTGGACCTCGTGGCTGAAAAGTCAAGACGACCGTCAACCTACCTGAAGCACTCGACATCGGTGGGCATCCGCTCATCGCCTTCCTGGTCACTGGCTAGTGACCCAGACTCTGTCCCCTCTGCTTTCAGGTTCTTCAGATCTCCGATCCACTCTTGGATCCACCCGGACACTTTCCACTTGGTCGCCAGCAGCACTTTGCAGCAGATCGCCATTCAAATCGACGACGAAACCCGACCCCGAAAGGCACCTATGCACCCGGCTTCCCTGGGTGAGGTAACAAGAGTACTCCGGTGCTCCCGTGGGTAGAGACTCTAGAACGACCTAGTTCTCAAAGGGTTTGCTCCAAGTCCTCCTTTAAGTGTCCCTTTTCTTTAATTTCCTGATCGCGACTTTCTCCATAGAAGTTAACGGCGTATCGCGGTTGTGTATTTACACTGCACGCGTCCCCGCGTGTCCCCTGTGTCACTACCTTGGGTGGTTCCTTGTGGTCCAAGCACTTCTAGAGGCTCTAGGCCTAGTGTCTAGTTCAGTCGTGGTTCTTATACCACTTTATTGGTATATGGTTTGGTACGCCCTAGGGCCCAAACGTGTATTTGTGCTATTACTGTGTTTAAATAACTTATAACTTGTGTATTTCGAACTCTAGCCTCATAAAGAGACTAGAGGGGTGTGTTTAGCAATAAATACATATATTTTGAATATATACCTGGTGTGGTGCTCTTTCATTTGATCACTCAAGAGATTATAGGCTGGTAAAACAAGCTGCTTTACATTCCTTCAAGACTTAGCCTGAAGGCTGCTCTCCATAGCTACCACTAGGATAGCTTTCAATAAGGTTGTCTTTAACCTATCTCCAATAAGGGGTTGTTTGGACTGGTGCAAGGTGCCCACTATAATTAGTGGACAGTATATGCCAGGCCAACTTCTCACACAGGCTTCTGCCAGGGTCAAGGGACCGTTACAAACATCATGGCATTGACCATGCTGATGGATGCAGCAAAAGAGACCAAAACTCCCCTTTTCCTGTGTTTCATTGATTATACTGCCGCTTTTGATCACGTCGATCGAAATAAACTCTGGCGGAAACTGGAAAACTGGGGTATACCGAAACGACTCTTAGACCAACTGATATTACTGCACACAAACACCTGGATCAAGGTTAAATTAGGAGCAGGAACACATCTCTCCAAACCGATTCCAACAACAAAAGGGCTAAAACAGGGCTGCGTTCTAGCTCCATTTTTATTTAACCTTTTTCTTGCAGACCTGTCAGGAGAACTCGATAATTGCCCCTGCCATGCACCAAAACTAGGGAAAACTCAGTTGTCCAATCTGTTGTACGCGGACGATCAGGTTTTAATCAGTCGGACTCCGATCAGCCTCCAACATCTCTTGAATGTAACCCACACCTTTTCGGAAAGGAACTGCTTGCAAATAAATTTTGCCAAATCTAAAGTCATGACAGTGAATTATCGGAAAAAAAGGAAAAACAATTGGCATCTAAATGGACAAGGGCTGGATTTGGTAACTACCTATAAATACCTGGGAGTAATCTTGGACCATAAGAACTCGTTCAAGCCTCAACTAGAGTCCTTGCGAGGGAAGGGAACTGTGACTTGTTTGGCGATAAAATCTTTAAAGGTCAAGCTTCCCGACTTAACGCTTAACCCCTTGCTCCAGGTCGTGCGAGCAAAGCTACAGCCGACCCTTACATATGGGAGTGAACCCCTTCAAGGAAAGGATGCTGCGCTATTGGATATAGTGATAGCAAACTCATACAGGGCAATCTTCAATCTGCCAAGATACGTTTCTCCAGCGCAAATTCGGCTTGAATTTGGTCTGTCAAAACAAACACTGGAAAGACGGAGCGTGTATGTCACTACCTGGCACAAGATTTGCAGCGCTGAGGTTGGTTCTTTAAACTCAAATTTATGGGAAGAGCTGCTCTGCCATCGAAAATCCTCTGCCAGAGATTACTTATTTGACTCACTCCAAACCTTGGGACTGTCAGACCTCTGGGGCACCCTTACTGATCTCTTGTCTTTTAAAAAAGTTGCGAAAAAATCAGCACGTATCATTTCCTCTATTGAGGACAAGGAGACATTATCCAAAAGAGCGCACGGCTGGATTACACTCAGCGACTATGCAACACTGCAACCTCAAGTGTATCTTAACATTGGAATGAATCTAAAGATAAAAGAAAAGTTTTTAAAATTACGCCTTGGTGTAATTCCAGCTGCCCCTCATCTGCCACCTTGGGAAAGAAAAAACTCCCCGCAACACTGTCGCTTGTGCAAAGCTGGCAAAGAAGATATCATTCATGTAATCTGCATTTGCCCTAAATTAAAGGACCTGAGGTACAATTTATTACGTCCATCATTTAAACTATATGGTGTTCGAACATGCAGGCAGGCGGTCAAACTGTGCTTTAACCCTACCAAAACAAAATTAAATTGTCAGGTCACAAAGTTTTTGGAACTAGTAGCAAAAAGACAGAAGAGCACATTGACTGCGGATTAATAAAAGCCAGACCGAATATCTCCGAGACGGTGTCCTGAAGTCATGAACCTTTAATTACAATGATGGCCATAAACTGATATTAAGTAAATTTTTAAATTTTAGAAAGTTGTATAAAATGAATTTTAAGCTAATTTTTAGCAATGTTCTAATTGTCTTGTAAAGGTTTTAATTAACCATGTACAAATAAATTATTTACCTTACCTTACCTTACCCTAACATAAAATCACCTCATCTCGCTCGCCCCCGACATCCGATTTTGAGCCAATCTTCCACATTAAAACAGATGAATAGAATTTGAGCCAATTCATACAGAATCAAACTCATAAAAAGTGCATGCAAAGTGCCTTTGACCTGCAGTTTGCATGCAGCTCCTTGATGCTGCTATATAGATACTGTGCTGATTTAGAAAGAATGAACCTTATGAACTGTAAGTAACAAACTGATCTCAGTGCCAAAAGCAGTAGCCCACTTACCTATCTACCTAAAATACAAATCTGCGATCTGCATTTTGCACAATTTGCTTTGGAGCAGGCACATTAACACTCTATGCTACTTTAAGAGTCAAAACTGTGACTGTACAAAACACAGAACTCCATTAATCACCAGAAATATCTTACAGCTATATCCCCTAAAAATTGCTTGGCACATAAAGATATCTTCAGCATGTGTGTTTACCCTGTAAGATATTTTAAAATGTAGTTTCTTAATAATCGATTAAGTAAACTAGAACAGATTTACTGCTACATTTGTCCTTGTTGCCAATCTCATTATTTTACGCCGATGGGCATCATCGCTATCACACTAGATGTCGCGTGACTCAATACTCAGTCGCTCGAACTCTGTGCGTAGACCGTGCGTTTCACCACTGTGCCCACGTAAAATGTTTCGGGTTATTTCCTGATTTAAATAATTGCGACAGCACGCTTTGAGACAATTTCGCGAAGCCATGCATTGTTTTGTAACATTCCAAAAATAAATAAAATAACCACGAAAGTAAAATTCCAAGCAGTAAGCTTCGGCACATCACTTAATAGACTTGAACATATTTTCAGGTCCACACCTTGAACTCCAAAAATGCTCGAACCAGAAAGATTTTAATACCACTGTTGCATTTGCCTTTGTCATCGTAACACGTAAACGTAACAGCCATCTTGATTTGGGAAACCTGTCGTGTATAAGGAAAGATTTATTTCGTGAGGTGGCTCCGCCCTATTTAAGATGACGTCAGTGAGCTTTTTTTTTTACGTCTAATACAAATGTTATATTGGGACCCTGGCTTCGCCCCATCTATGATCACAATTAGGACCGGTAGAAACATTAATTGGTTATCTATATGTGCGTGTACACGTGTATTCTACTGTCCCAAGTCAGTTTAATGCAAAGGATGTGGCCGGGAGGCAGTAGCTGTTAATTAATATTCACCCGGAAGCGGAAGACATGCTGCCTTGGCCAGCCGAAGCAACTTCCGGTGCCTGAGTGACGGGTTAGCCGAAGGAAGATGGCTGCGCCGGAGGAGCTGGATCTGACCCAGGAACAGACCGAGCGGCTTTTGCAGTTCCAGGTAAGGCGACTGGCGTTTACAGGCGGGTGAGTTTTAGAGAAGAAGGGTAGATTGGAAAATGGTTAAGTGTTGAAGAATAGTTTTACAGTGACGGGATAGAGATGGACTCTCAATGACAGGATAAAGATTGGGCTCCCACAGTCCTAGGCTTCTTCCTTTTGAACCAAGGGTTTTCCTCTCAGAAAGAGAGAGCTCACAGGATAAGGGACAGGCTGCTTTCAAGAGGGTGGTGGATGCTATGTCCCATTTCAGGATCTCTTTCGCTTAGGAGGTGTCGTGTTCTGATGGTGCTGCTCTTTCTCTTTGACTAGCACTTCTGCCAAAGGGAATGGGTTGGCGATACTGCCCAAGGAAATACGACGCCTAGGCCAAGCGGACATATTTTTCAAAAGATGATGGGACACACTCTACCCCTGCGTTGAGGCACGGACCTCCGTTTGGATGACTGGGAAGAGGGCCCAGTTTTGAAATAGAGCGACTTTGAAAATGTCAGGATCGGTCTCCCTAGATAATCAGGTCTCTGTCTTTCTCTGAGGATAAGGCGAGCAGGGGGTCACTCTATGAGAATATGGCGAGCCTGACTTTTCCCTGAGGCGGGGACAGAGGGTGAGGGGAAGGGGTCGCACCCCGAGGATAAATAGCAAGTCCCCCCCCCCCCCTCAATACCTCTGAGGATGGGGGATCCGTGAATCTTCCTTGAAGAAGGATGCTGAAGCCTGTCTGGGGATGCTATATCTTAAATATTTAAGGAGGGAAGGATGGCAGTTTTGCTCTTAGACTTGTTCTCTATGCTAGCCTCATTTTCTGTAAGCTGTCTAGCATGGCCCAGGATAGAGACATGGCACTTTTCGCTTTTGTCACCAGAGTCTTAATTACATGTAACTCATTAACAACTTGTTCTTTATATATAACTTTACAGTTATTTTGTCGTTTTAAAGGCTATACATAACGGGGGTTACTATTGCTCGGCGGCTTATGTAGTACTTTCTTTACCCACACCAGAAGGTGTAAGGCTTATTCGCGTTAGTCGGAACTCGAACTCGTGACCGACATATGTTATGCTTCAGCGACGAATATTCTACTCTCTGAGCCAACAAGAGAACTTTGGGTACCTTTACTCTTTATTCCCATTTCCAACTCGTCTACTTTGCAGTGTATTTAACAGTTGTACAAGCAGTTGAGAATAGGTTGCACAGGAAACCCAGCAACCCAAAATCTGCCATCAGAATTGAATATGGGTGGAACAGGACTTCGTGCTTTGTTGCACTCAACAATAGGGTTCAATCACATACTGTTTTTTCGAAAACAAATTCATATCATTTGAGGGCCATTACCCCAAATTGTACAAGGGAATACTTTTCTTAAGAAAGACATTGCTCTATACCTGTGTTCAAATTGTTGTAATTTCAATCCTCTTCATTGCGGACTTTAACCTAAACTGGTGCCCAGAACCCGGCATATTCCAGCAAGCAGGAATTTAAATGTGGATTGGTGGCAAATTGGGGTCCAGAACTGCTTACAAATATTCCATCATGCTACATCTTCTTATGTTGGTTGAAGGCATATTCATTCTCAAGTGAAGTTTTAGACACTGAAATTTGATTGATGGCCTGGTGCACTTTTATCCCCTCAATCGCTAGCTCATGTCTTACTGTTGGGTAGTAATCATCTTTCTTGAATTGTAGAGCAGATGCAAAGTAATTAATAGCCTTTTCCAGCAAGCAAAATATATGTGTAATAATAGCCTGTTGTTGTAGTAGCTTCCTCTGCTGCCGCAGACTTCAGGCATTAATGCTGTGAATCTGGTGCTTCTTGCGAGCCCTACGTATATTCACGCTTTTTGAGTTGATTAGCTTTGCTTCTGTTAGAAAACTACTTGTTCATTGCCTGCGGCGAATTTTTAATGTAAAATAATAATTTGATATGTTGTAATGCAATTGATGAATAAATCTATTGTGCAGTACAGATACGATCCTGGTTTAGGTAGCTCGGCGGCTGATTGTACATTCGGCCAGTGATTGGTCCAAAGTATTCTACATCCAATGGCATTTTGCATAGTGGTGTTCTTTACATTACAGATGCTATTTATTGACTGTGCTTTCCTTCAAAAACGGAGTTGGGCTGTTAACTGAAAATAATCATTGGCACCATTAGTAGATTTGGCTTTGTATGCAACGTGCGCCCAGATGTGTTCAACACCATAGCACATAATCAGACTTGGAGTATGCATTCAGACCAAAGCAACTACAGGGACCTCTTTTTACCAAGTTCAGTTGAAGTACCAGTGGCAATGCTTACAGACTAGCAAACATGCAGGCCTCAATAGACACAACAATAACCTCCTCCCCCCAATGCATCAACATTTTGCAAGGTGCTGTGAAGCATCAGGTGATGTTTCTTCTTGCGGGTGCCTTGGTGGGTAACACTGGGTGATTTACCATTCAGGGGATTAGAGCTGCAAGGCCATGCACCTTAAATAAGCACAGGGATGTGTTACAGGAAGGTCCTGACATATTGATGTGTCCTATGTCACCTATGTCCTCTTAAGTTAGTTTTGTGTTTGCTCAGCAGCGTTTAGCATATTGGGGTTTGTAACTCTACGTTCATAATGATCACATCAGAACTACATGTGGCAGAATGGCCATTTTCTTTAGTTAAAGAGCCAGAACTAGTGGAAGTACCCAACAAAACACGAATCACTTGGAAGCTGTAAACCTAGAGGGCAAAAACATTACAATATATTATCCCGCTTTTCAGTGTTTACAACTTGACATATTTTTTGTTTTGCTGCTTTAAAGAGCTCCATGTTTTTGTGGTATCATAGTCTCTGAAAAAATGCTGGCTACTGTAAGACATGGCAAACACAAAGGAGATGATGGACGGATCACTGGAACTTTTCAGACACTCACCCCAGGTCACAGATCTGGGTTGAATCCATCATCGTTCTTTAGCTCACTTCGCCACCCCAGTTCAGACCCAGCTATATGCAAATCAGTCTTGACCCTGTGCCTTATGGGAACAGTCCGGCCCGAACTGCCAGTGGAGTGGCGTGGCGCAAAGTGGCGTGCTACAGAGTAGAGTAGAGGCGTAGAGTGCAGTGGTGCCGAGGTCAGTGGAGTGGTGCAGAGTAGCGTGTGCATGGTGTGGTATCACACTCCCACTACAGACATTTTTTCAGTTGAAATTCCCATGACTTTTGCACAGACTTAGTTTTACTAATAAAACTATACAGTGCACAAACGATAATGTGTGGATAAGGCATCACCTAGTGTAATGATTTGTTTTGATCATATTAAAGCATTTGTTTCCAAACACACTTCAGAATTAACAACAAATATGCTTAATTTTTGTTCCTTATTCTGATACTTATACAGTTCATTTAAATGTTGTATGCTAGAAAAAAACCTTGCCTACCCCCCAGTATCCAGTAAGTTTGTCACATAAATCCCCTCAATTTGGAGCCAGAGAGAGAAAATTTAACACCAAGCGCACTCGGAAGACAATGCTTGACATTTTACCTTGGTCTTTGAATGCACAGCAAATGTGACTAGACAAGAACATGATTTACAGACCTAGTTACAGAAAAGAGCACTCGTAGAAGAATGCACGGGGAGTTGATGTGAAAAGCTTTGCTCCTTGTGAGGGATGAACTAACTCGGGACAGCTTAAAACAAATAGAAGGCCAGAAAATGTGAGTTACAAACCACAAAGCCAATGGTAAGCAATGGATGGAATGCATTCCCAGGGAATCTTTTCGAATATCCCCAAGATGTCTTTAGCAAACCAGACAGCTGTGCTGTCTGGTAGGCTTTGATCTAAAAAAAAAAAATGGTCTTTGGTGCCCCTGCAACCCACCTGAGCCAGGTGGTGTGTTTTTGCTGCCCCCTTCGGTTCTTTTTAGTTTATTTTTCATGACTTTAACTATTCATTAGATCTATCTCTGTTGCACCAACCAATCACAGAGCTTCGGATCTGTGATTCTTTCTTTGAGGACCCAAAATGGCAGTCAGGAGATAAGGATACTTAATCCAATCACGTTTTAATATTTTTACAGTTTGGGGCTTACATGATGTCCTTAAAAGCCACGTTCACAGACCTTCCCAAACTAGCGGTCCAGCTAGCTCTATAATTTAACCCCATATTGCCCAGTCTGAAACTGTTTTTAATGCTGGCTTCTCAAAGTTTTGCTTGCTTTGGGTCATAGTGTTTGATATTCCATGAGTGATGAACTCGCAGCAAACAAATGATATTTATATCTTCACGGCGTTTGTTGGGCAGGTTTGGTGTGGAAGCCGCATGCAGTATCGCTGTCTACATTTGGAACGATGTAGTGCAAAAGGTTGAGTGGAACGCTTTAATTAATCTCAGCAGCTATTATTCACTGTATTCTGTGGCATGAGGCGTAGGATTGAAATGTGACTCGCCCAATTCCACAGATGGCATGACCATCCACCTCCCAGCTAGTGTTCCAGTTCCGAACGCCTGTACATTTTGCTGTATCCTGTAAATTCCAGGTCACTTCCTGTTCACTTATCCTTCAACATAGTAATTGAGGGATAGACTAATTCTTCCTGTTGAGCAGCAGTCACAATAGAGCTATGATGGAGCATCTTCAAGAACATTACGCTCCTTGCAGTCACTTTAGTTGAATCTGGACTGTTTCCAACCCCCTTTTTATTCCACCGTGACTGCTTGCTAAATGCTAATCTTTCCATTACTCAAACTAAATATAACTGGAAGCTCTAATCCTCTGGAATGCCAGTGGGATGTAATTAGATGGCTTACCAAAGGCATGAATATTTTCAACACTTAACTGGAATCGAGAGCTTTAGAGTCTGCAGAGATGTGCTGAATGGTATTTGGTAGTGCACAGTGTAGTGGCCCTGAGTGATCACTGAAATTAGTGGTTGTTAATTACAAGGGCTCTTGCAAAAGGCTTGTGTAATAAGTCCAATTAAATAATAATTTAATTCCGCTTATTTCGAAATACAGGTGAATAGTGGAAAAAGCTGAATACCTTGTAATGGGCAATTGAGTGCTGCAAAAATTAAGCTTAAGGTCCTCATTTCCTTTAAAGCTCAAGATGGCAGTTTTCATAGTAGAAAATCACTAATCCACTTTGGTGCAAAATATGACAATGCTCCGGGTATTTTCTAAGATTACCCAGATACCTGTGAAAGTGACCTATTTCACAGACGTGGCAGTCATGGTTTGAATAGCTGCATTTTTGTCATAATTTTAGATCCTACTTGTGTTCAATCAATATGTTCCACATTCTACTAACCTTCGGTCCCCTGTTCATTGTTCGGCACCATGCCATGCTTGGTACATATGCTTGAGCTCTTCATCGGTTAGGTGTTAAATATGGCAAGCTCTGCAACTACTCCTGCAACCAACTGACTGTTGCTTTAAGGCCTTGTCAACACTGGTGCTAAAAAACCTTGTAGGAGTGAAAAACGACATGACTATTATGAGAGTGACACCTGCTTCCTGTGCTGACATCCGCTTCCAAACCATGGTCCTGTTGCTTTAGTGAGACTGATTGTTATTTGCTTGAAGCGACACCAGAAGTTGCAAGAATCATTTAAGACTTCCTGCAAGGTCCCTAAGCTTCAGTTTTGGTAATGATTAGCAAGACTATTTGGCTGGAAGTGCCCTTGAACTGGCAGAGGGAGTTAAAATTTCATGTCTCAACCTGTGACTGCACTCTTAAAAGTTTCAACTTTCCTTATTATCTTTAACTGAAGATTCCACTTTGCGTTGTCACTCGAATAGTTCAATACTTGAATTTTGGATGTCTTTCTGCGTTTGAAACCAAAGCGTGTTGTTTCATCAGAAATTTGCCATTGTTCCCTTTCCTTGTGATTTGTTAAAACAATACACTCAAACTCAATTCCCTTGAAATCACTGGTGACAGCAGTAGACAACCTGTCGACTCCCTTTGAGGAGCTCTTCGCTAGGTCACATTGAAGGCTGTGCTCTGTTGTAGAATTGTAAGTTACAACTGCCTGGTATGACGGGTATAAATCTAACTGACATTGACTTAGAAAGGTTTTTGGGGCGGGGGATAGGGCCTTTTTAGGTCTTCGCTCTAGACTGCATGCATTCGCTGTCTCGAACCGAGCCATGCTGTATCTACATCATGGGCTTTTAGCCCACCCATAGGCTTCCCATTTGCTGGCACCATCGTCACTCCATTTTTTCGTTCTCCCCATTTGTGAAGGTCATGCATATTTCATGCCTCTTACAGTTATTAGCCCTCCCCGAGTGCACCGCCTAAATACTTGAAACCTACGCAGCGGCCATTTTTATCCATTGTTTTGGACTACTTTATAATTTATTTTAATGGGTGACTCTTCCTGCCGCACATTAGAAGCGCTGTCGTTTCAATTAGCACCAGACAAATAGTTCCGAATATATATCCGCCTAGTTCCGTGATGCCCTCTCGTGGAAGAAGTCCCCAGCGATCCTCACCGAAGCCAAGTCGCGTCCATCTTGGGTAAGGATACCTCTCCTAGAGTTCTGAACAATAGAAAATAAGATGCCATTGGAAACAGAAGAAATCCCTCGAATTAGAACTGAGCAGACAAAGCTATTACATTATTTTTAGAAGTATTTAGAACACACCCTTACTGCTCTATATGCAAGGATACCGCACATGGATAGAATACGCATATGCATCTGAAAGGTGTCCTTGTAGCATTTTTGTTTTCGTATCTCTGGGGATCGCTTTTATTGTGCACCTTCTCCAATGTGTTCACTGCTCCTATCCGACAGTCTTTGACGGGTTGCGGGTGGCATATAGATAGCGGACAAGAGATACTTCAATGGGGCCTCTATTCCTTTATTTAGAGAGTAGTGGCAATGACAGGCAGCAGACTCCTGATTATTTCCAGTGCCCTTGTCTTTTAAAGGAGAGGCTATTTCCAAGTCACGTCTCAAAGGTATTTCACCTTTAACGTGACAACGAGCATTGCCATTTTGTGGCAAGGTATTCTACTTTTAATGAGACAACTGTCACTGTGTTGTACTGTATCTGAGATACTGCTCAAATGGGCTCCTCAAGTAAGCTCAGTATGGTGGTTTGCGCTTCTGTTTGTAATCAGAATGTTGCGATTTGTGTTTACCTGAGCTACGGGCTCGTAGGGCTACATAGGCCCTGCCCACAAATAGGGGCACTGAGGTCGTCAGTCAGACGCATTGGCTGGCTTTCTGTGAAAGGCCTGACACTCAACATTTCAAACACTAGACAGTGGCGAAATAATTTTTCATGGCCTGTGGTTGTTAAAAATGTACGTATGCCTACCAGTGTCCAGTGACACCTAGCATAGGTTCTCAAAATCAAGCCCGTCACCTTTATTCCATTGCCAGCTGAAGAGTTTATGAACACTTAACAGGACAGGTTATTTGTACCGGTCTTTCTTGTCGCCCCTGAGTGGAAGTTGGATTTCCTGGTAGCAGTGGTGCTTGTGCTCGGACAGTGAGAGAGAGAAGCAGCAAGGTTGCTGCTGTAAGCCTCAGAGGGGGAGGCTGGCTGCCCAGTGGGGCTCCACAGCATGCGGCAGCCGCACCCCGTAAAGCTAGACTGGCTGTGCTGGCTGCTGAAGCTGGCGCTGCTGGTGGCTGTGCTACTTGTCATGTTACTCAACACACAATCGTTACTAGCCTCTTTTCTGTGGAATGAGCTGACCTACCGTCGCTTCCTTGCGCTCATCAAGTGCCCTGCATGCTTCAGCAGCAGTTGGTGCCGCAAGTTCTTCAACAGACCCTGTACGTTCAAGTCCTGGGGCCGGCTACGCACGCTCGACCTCTTCCATTCACACTTTAGTCTAAACTGTAACGCTCATTACTACTGCGTAACCCTTCATCCCCAGTGACCACAGAACTCAGTAATTCAAAAACTTTCTGCACCTGTCATCGATAGCCTTCTTATCTCGTTGCATCCCTGGAATGTTAGCGCTCGAGTGTGCTGTGTAATCAGTTGCATTCATGCATTCTGACTCAGACATTTGGGGTTGAGTCAGTTGACAGTTAATGCCGGTCTGCATGGATGCAAGCTGATGGGCCGCCTTAATATTTAAGATTTTTATTTTAATAAAGACATACCTTCTTACCTGAAGCTTTTGGACCTACTTATTACAAATTGGCGACTATCTCGGGAGCAGTGTACGGTAGCAGCTCATTGGTTCTTTGGTGCAACGACTGGTGAGAAGTTCCCAAAGTCTGTTGGCAGTCTAAGTCTAACGGCACAGACGTGTTGCAACGAGCAAGGAAGTGAGAAGACTGGTTTGGCGCAGTTGCAGAGGAAGTATAGTTCCAGAAGTGGCTGAGACGACTTGGCTGGGTCTCCGCGTTGTCAGTCTGGCAGTTTGTGGGTGTGACATGTCAGGCTTTTGTCATAAGCCATTGGTCGAACCTTGCTGGATTGCTTGCGCTTCACACTGCTGTTTTGGGCCGCATGTCGCGTTACATAAGACGTGATGGCCATATTGGTTAAATCTTCTTGACTGTTTACAGCTTCACAGTAGTGTTTTGGCCATGCGTTACGCTACGTGAGACGCGGCGGCCATTTTAGATGGATACAATTTTAATTCTTAGATCTGTGAATACGCAAACCAGGATTACGGCAGCTACGGGAAGCAGTGGGTGGTGTTACTTAACCATCATAATTCCTCACTGTGCAAGCAGGTCTACAGAGTCATCCTGTTTGCAGCCATGGAAGCATCATGTACATGCATCTCCTGTGCTGTAGTGCAAGCCGGTTCTTCAAGATATCATCATTCTTTTTCTGGCATTAATCGTATGTATTACATCTGCTGAGGTACATTTTGTGTTGTATACCTTATATTTCACGGAGCCTGCATTCTTTTGGGGAAATAAAAAGTTTCTATAAATCAAAGCATTTTGGGCATTCACCTTGTGGGGTAGTTGGAGTTGGTTTTGCTTCAGTTCCTTAACTCATTTTGCGACTTAACTTACGGTCACCACGCTAGTGGTAATCAAATTCAACAACCTCCACATTTTTTGATGAGTCCTGGTAAACCTATATCAGAGTGGAAAAGATGGTTCAGAGCTTTCCAGAATTATTTGACTGCCATAGATACCGATAAATACTCACCTGACAGGAAGTTTGCTTTAATGTTTAATCTGTTGGGAAACGAAGGACAAAGAGTTTATGATCATCTTCTGGAAATGCATCCACTGGGCGAGGATGCTGGAGATTGGAATGTATTTGTGGAAGTGCAAAAAGATTGTCTAAACAATTTTCTGAGGAGCCCAGTGTTGTCTTAGAATGCTTTAATTTTTATTCCCGCAAGCAAGACTCAGTTGAATCAATAGATCAATATGTTGCAGCTTTGAGAATTTTAGCTAGTACTTGCAAGTTTGAGAATGCAGTTGATCAGTATATTCGGGACCAAATTGTGTTGAATTGTTATATAAAGAAAGTACAGGAACATTTGTTGTGCTGTACCAATCCTTTGCTGGATCAAACGCAAAAAATAGCCAAGGGCATAGAACGATCTCTGAAGTCGGTTAAAATGTTGTAAAATGCTGGTCAATCTGAAAAAGTTAGTTTGTTTAAAAAAAAAAAAAAAAACCAGGATACTGCTAAAATGGGAAATGCTTTGTTACGTGGTGGTTCCTGTTATAGATGTGGTTCACATTATTATTTAGTAACAAAACAGTGTCCTGCACAAGGAAAAAAGTTCAGTAAATGTAATAAGGTTGGGCATTTCATGAAAGTGTGTAAAAGTGTGCGCACAGGTTTCAGTGCAAGTTGTGTTTCGGAAGTGGAACAACAGGAGGTGATTAATTTCGATTGTCATGATGTTGCAAATATTTCCACCACAACTATATTGACAGTGGGTGTAAATGTGGATGCAGGTGACATGGCAAGTAAAAATGGTCCATATTGTGATGCAAGAATTGGAGGGGTTACGGTGAATATTATGGTTGATTCTTGTTCACCGGTGACAATTTTGTAAGAAGGAACTTTCAAGGCTCTTTGGGGAGATATGCATCTTAGTGTACCCGATATTAGAGTGGTGGCCTATGGTGACACAGATTGTGACCTTAAGGTTTTTTGAGGACAGTTTGAATTTTCATGACAGAATCATTCAAACTAAAATATATGTGGCTGTGAAAGGAAAGGATATTCTAAGATGGATCGATCAAGGGAAATTAATAATGATTTTGAGGCCGGGTACAGGTGCCCCCATTATGTTGGTTGATGGTGTGTGTGATAACATTTGTGATGTGGGTGTTCTACAAAAAAAAATATCCACAAGTTTATGCAGGCAGGATTGGCGTAGTGAAGGGGTTTGAGCATGAGATTGTATTAAAACAATGTTACGCCTGTGTTACATGAGGTTCGTGAGGTACCTTTGTGTGTCAGAGAAGAGTTGAGGAAACCTCTTGACCAACTGTGTGCAGATGGGGTTATTGAACCTGTGAATGCGGCAGAGTGGGTATGTGCAGTGGTTATATTAGTTTATGTGCAGATTTATGCTCATTAAACAAAAATATTGTGGTGGATTGCCATCCGTTACCAAAAATTCATATAGCGTTGAAAACTTTAGGCAATATAGATCTAAAAGCAGCGTACCATCAAGTAGCTCTAAAGAGTCTCATATTTTGACCACATTCATAACTCCTTTTGGTGCATTTAAATACTTACGTTTACCATTTGGCCTAGCATCTTCTGCTAGTGTATTCCAGAAACTAATGTATTGTTCAAGGATATTCATGGAGTATAAGCATTCCAGGACGTTATTTTAATTTTTGCCTAAACTATTGAACAGCATAATAAGATTTTAGATAAGGTATTGTCCATTTTGTGTGATTGTGGCATGACTGTATCACGTGACAAATGCACATTTTTAACCAAATCTGTTGACTATTTGGGACACTGTAAAACATCAGAAGGTGTGAAACCCAAGGACGATTTAATCAAAGCCTTGAGGGATGTACCATTCCCGCAGAATAAGGATGAATTAAAGTCATTTATTTTTTGAACACCGATTTTATTTGTCAAATGGCACACATGGAGCAGGGCTCTGTAATCCAGAGACTTCTGCATAATAAACGTATAGCATTATGACTGACTTTTTCACAACGAGATCAAGAAAAAATGAAGTGCAATACAGATGAAAGAAACCATATAGAAACCCCGACCCAACAACCCCCTCCCCCCCGTCGCACTAACAACCTTCCAAGAGCAGCACAGCAATGGAAAATGCACCACCATAAATGCCTGCACCATACAGATACACAGTAAGCCACTGATTGCACCAACAGGGAAAGCTTAAGCTAGATTGAAGGGCCCGGCAGTAGAGACCGGGTCCAGCTGCAAGCCTCGATAGTCCGCCCATCTCTTCCAGATTTTAAAATGTTTAAGCGGGCACCCTCTTGCAGTAAAAATAGGAAGCTCCAAGCCCATGCAAAAGTCCAGAGCATTCTTCCATACGGACACTGAGGGAGGCGCCGGCGCCTTCCATGCCCTAGCAATGTCTCTCTTCGCCAGAGTGAACCCAAGCAACATAAGATGGCATATATATATATATATATATATATATATATATGTTACCCCCAATCCCATCCATAACATGTAGAAGCTTCGGCGAGCGGGGGAGGTCCCAACCCAACACCTCGGAAAGGCAGGCTATAACCCCCCTCCAAAATCGTGTCAAGGAAAGACGATGCCAAACTGTATGCATCAGGGTACCCTCCTAAAGTCATTTATTGGATTGTGGGATTATTATGCAAGGTTTGTGAGTGGGTACGCCACTCTCATAGAGCCTTTAAAAAAACTATTGAGGAAGAATGAAAAATTTGTTTGGCAGAGTGAGCAAAAACACGTGTTTGATGAAATTAAAAGAACACTTGCTAACGTGCCAGCATTAAAAACCTTTGTGAGTGGGGCTACTTGTATGATCTCAGCGGATGCTAGTGGTGTAGGTTCAGGTGCTATTCTTTGTCAAAGGGTCGGTTCTGAAGAACTGCCAATAGCTTTTGCATGAAGGATTCTCTCTGAAGTTGAGAAGAGATAAAGCCCGATAGCGAGGCATTTGCTTGTGTGTGGGCCATTGAAAAATATAAAGCATATGTTTGGGGTACAAAGTTTGTCTTATGTACGCAGCTTCTTCCAGACATATTCGTATTCTGTCTAAACTACAAGAATACCATTTTGAAATTAGATACAAACTGGGAGGAATCAATACCCGTGCCAATTGTTTATCTAGACTGCCCTTGGAACAATTAACTGAAGAGTCAGTTTGTTTAAATCTTGAGTGTGTTGTAGCAGGTGTCGAAGTAGCAGAAGTATGTCAGGGAACCATCAGTGAGGGAAATGGAGCAAAGCATGTACAAAGGATCTAAATTTATCGAAAGTAATTGAGTATGTCAGAAAGGGGTGGCCATTGCTAAAGCATTTATAAGGAGAATTGCATTGTCATAGTTAAATTGTCATCTCAGCTCACCGTGGAATCTGCGATTTTATTAAGAGCTGGTAAATTTATTTCTCCCAATAGTCTAAGATTATCAGATTAGCACTTTCTGGACACTTGGGTACCATTTCCACCAAGAATATTTTACGGCAACAATTTTGGTGGCCTTATATGGACAAACAAGTGGAGTTTGTAGATAAATGTGAAGAATGTTTACTTTCCAACAAACACTGGAAAACTAAAGAAGCTCCTTTAGTACATACTCCTTTTCCTTAGTTTCCGTGGAGCAAATTAGCATTGGATTTTTCTGGACCCATTTTGCAATTGTCAGAGGACACTAAGTATATGGTTGTACTGATTGATTATTATTCTAAATGGGTTTATTATGAATTCGTACAGGAGGTCAGTACTCTGGTAGCTATTGAGTTTCTTAGTAAGGTGTTCGCATTGAAAGGCAACCCTTTAGAATTAGTCACTGATAACGGAGTGCAACTGGTGTTGGAGAAAATGGAAGTTTTTTCTTAAAAACAGGATTTAAACATTAGACTGTGGCTCTTTACAACCTAGCGCTAATGGGGCAGTTGAGAGGGTGAATAGGTTGCTTAAAGAGGGAGGTCAAACTGCTCTTACTTGTGGTGCAAGTGTGAGAAGATTTTAAGAAATATGGTGTGGGCTTATCACAATGCACCTCACTCGGTCACCGGGGTTTCCCCTTTTACGTTACTGAGGGGTATTGATGGCCGCACAGATTTGTTGCCTACGTGGTTGGATTATAAAGCACCCTCAAGAGAAAGACAAGAATAAATGACTAGTGATGAGCTCAGGTTGAAGGTTGAAAGGTCTCAAAACAAGATGAAACAGTATCATGATCAAACACATGGTCTAAGTAATGTTGAAATCAAAGTAGGTACTTGGGTTATGTTACGTAACATGAGAACCAAGATATCAAAAGTGGATTTGAATTATAATGGTCCATTCAGAGTGTGTAAAGTCGCTCGTATTTTGGTGCAACTGATGGATGAATGTTGGTGGTCAAAAACGAATTTGATTGTTTTACAGGATTTTTAAAAGAACATTATTACTAGGAAATTGAGTATTCATGAGGATACTTTATTTCCTGTAGTAGTTCTACTGGAGTGTGATCTTTCAAAATAGGATAATACTCTTCATGATGATAACCATAATGCACAATGTAGTGAATTGAATGCTGCATCTTCTTTTTAGGTCTCGCCTAGCGACACAGCGCGAAAGCGCTGTCGCTAGCGAGATCTATTGTTACTGACTTGCTTCGGAAGGGAGACAGGAGATGTGCACGCGCAGGACAGACTGCAAATGTGAACGCGCCCATGAACACGCATGTACAGACATGCGATGTGCACATCTCCTGTCCCCCTTCCGTCCTCGCAAGCCTCATGCAATATCACTTTCTTTTTTTTAATGCGCACGCGAGCTCCAAGCGCGGCGCGCTTTACACGCACAGCATGCTTCACCCCACTTACCTGCTCTTGTGGGGACTCTGCGCTGCTCCTTGGCTGGTCTCCGTCTTCAGCCGGTCACTGCAGCAACACGCGGGGCTCCGTCTTGCTCACAGGAGCCCCGCCTGAAATCCTGCTTTGGCCGCACAAGCGGCATTCACGAAGGCGGGTTGGGCTCCCGCCGGACTTCCTCTACTGTTTTTTTAGGTTTCGCCTCGCGACGCAGCGAAGCTGCTCGCTCAGCGAGATCTATTGTTGCCGCTTTTCATTTGGAAGTGAGACAGAACCCCAAAATATGTGCACGTGCAGACATTCAATGTGCACGCGTACGGCCTACTAACGCTGTCAGTCCAGGGAACAGCAGATGTGCGCGTGCTCTTTTTTTCCCAGTACGCGCTCAGACATCTAACATGCACGCATACGGCGTGCCTGCTCGGACACAGCAATGTCAGGTCCAGGAGCTGCAGTTAGAACTGGCGCCACTAGGGGCTGCGCCTGGGACTGAAGCGGCCGTAGCTTCCTTCTGTTCTCTCTCCCTTCCGCGCATGCAGCAGCCACAGCTCCGTGCCCTGCTCTGTTTGCCAAAAATATACTTGTCCTAGTTTATTGCCACTGAGTATCTGGAAGAATTCCCGTGAATTTCCTGTGCTGGCCAAAAACAGGCGCGAGTGCTTTGACCTCAGCAAAGCATTGCAAATGTAAAGTCACTTTCGAACATTAATTTTGACTGCGTTTGTGTAACCCAAGGACAGTCAGCCAAGGCAGAAAAAGATAAACATCCTCGGGGCTGCTCGTGAATAGGACCTAGCCAAGTGTACTTTGAATAGAAGTCTGATAGAGAGGGTTGCGTATTTCGTTTGTGCCGTGTTTTCCTGTGTTGTGTGAAGCAGTGTGCAGCCTATGCCGGTTCAGAGTGAAGGAAGAGTTGGCGTGGGACGGCCGTCGGTCCTCCTTACATGCTGGCGCGCAGCTGCATACAATTTGACTGCATTATCACGCCGGTATTATTTTTGGGATGTAAAACGAGGGTAAGTCAGGACAGCTCGGTTGTTTGTCACTGAGGCAGCCCCCTTCGCCGGCCTCCGTGCAGATCAGGTCAGTTGTGGTCAAATGCGGCCACCGTCTGGGGCTGTTAGAGGGCATGCGATGCGCGCCTTGTGAAGGCCGTGCTCAAGACTGGCATTTGTGGGCCTTGTGAGGGGCATGAGGAGCTAGATGCCAAGGACGTACACCATCTTCCCACCCACTGCAAAGTGCCATCTGGTGCACCCGGCCCTATGCTCTGCGCTGCTTTCTACCTCGTCCGCTGCTTTTCCTCTCTTCCACCACCCATCTTTATTTTTTAATTCCCTCCTCTTCCACTCTTTCCCTGCTGCTTCCTCACACACTCATCCCGTTGCTTCCTCCTACCCGCTCCTCCGAAGAGCCCTGGATATTTTGTTTTTAATTTATGTATTTTTTGTGAAGAAACGGCAGCTGCTAGGGTTCTACGCAATTCAGAAAGCGAGTTTGCCCTATATGTGTGGTGACGTATGCGCACAGCCGGCAGAATGACAAGATTGTCACCTCGCTTTTATTCCCCCCCACCGCCCATGCTATACAGAAATTGCAGAACGAAACTGCTGCAAGACGTATTATTCCGAAGAGTGACTAAGACGGTTTGTATTTTGGTGTGCCACAACAGTTGGTCTAACGGGGTGCGTTAGTAGGCAGCTCTTCTGTGCTACATCTTTAGACGCAAAATACATCCGACAACACAAAATATCGAGCTCGGTTTTATTTCTCCTTAACTCAATGCAACTTTGGAAGCAAATTTAGCTACACGAAGTTTAACTTGTGACACTGCTTTCTTTCTTTGTACTCTCTTTTAAAGATTTGAAGTATTTAAACTTGTGTGACAAAGCAGTGTCAGTGAAAAGGTTTATATTTACGTTCACATTTAGAAAAAGAATGCACCTGTGATTTTCGTTTGTTCAAAGATAGTTTTGCACCTATCAGCCAACAGAACGATAGCTAAGTTGCCAGGCCAAGCAAATGTCAAAGTAAACTGGAGCAATAGGAACTCAACTCACTGAAAGCTGTTCTGAATCCTAGTGTTCTCAATGACGTGTTTTGTTGTCAGTCTCAGGGCTGTGGTGTTTGAAGGTTACGAGGACACACGTACCTGCTAAGACCAGTGAGAGTGGAATGACAAAATTTACTTCCATTGACTGCCATTCTCGTTTTCCTAGTAGACACTGATGGTGTCTGGAGTACCACCACATCAATCAGAGTGGCTCCTGCAATTGCTTAGCTACTACTACTTCCGAACGTGACTGTCAATGCACGTTCGTTACAGTGCTTCACTCGGAGCTAACACATATATCTTGGAGAGCTGTTAAAAATGTGCACTGCGTATTCCTCTGCCAGAGCCAGCATATTTTGGGTACTGCACCATCTGTAGTTGTAACAATGGTTTGCACTTTCCCCAACTCCAATATATAGTATGCGCTTCAACCGAATGACCCTTACACACTTTGGGTTACCTTTTTCACATAAAGTTTGATGCCCCCTGATACTGTTAAGGAAGGAATTGAAAAGAGGGGTGAAATTACTGAACACAGTGCCAAAAGGATATATGCCCAGTGTTAAGAATTGTCAATTTGAAACAGGCAACATAGGTGTAGGTCTCCTGGGGTGGAGGCTCGCTTTACATACTGTTAGGGCTGCGAAATAAAACAAGCATTTGCAATGCAATAGGTCTCGCATTTGCGAGAGTTTGTTATTGGCATTGTAAATGATAATGCTTTTTATTTATGTTTTAAAAACCAACACATAAATAAAAGGCATTGCCATTTCCAATGCCAATAGCTCAAACTCTCACAACTGCGAGACCTATTGCATTGCAAATGCTTGTTGTTCTTCTGGGGTGTCTACAGGTCATGGAGAAAATCAGCAGGGTGTGTCTCTTGCATACTCTCATAATGGATAGGGACCTGTAGATCAAGGGAACGTCATTATTACTACCAGATGTGGACGTGTATCTAGGAAACAGTTATTTGCAAGAATATGATGTATAAAACATTTTGTTAAATTATTAATTTTTTTGTTGCAGTGGAGGAGTGTTTTATCTTGTATATATTGCATTTCTGTTTTCTCTCTTTAGTTTTGTTCCATCTATATTTTAGTGAGTTGTTTTGTCTCTAGACTTATATGTTATATTCTGGGTTTCTACTGCTGTATTATAATTTATTCTGTGTTCAATTGTATATGTGGAGATGTTGCATCCCTGGAATGTTAGAGCTCAAGCGTGCTTTGTTAGAGCTCGAGCGTGCTGTGTAATTGGTTTCATTCATGCATTCTGACTCGGACATTTGGGGTTGAGTCAGTTCACAGTTGGATCCGGTCTGCATGGATGCAAGCTCATTGGCCGCCTTAATAGTTAAGATCTTTATTTTAATAAAGACATACCTTCTTACCTGAAGCCTTTGGACCTTCTTATTACACTTGTATCTATCATAATACACAATACACCATGTTCTCTGTCTATTAATGCCCAGCCAGCTCTTCTCAGCTGTTGTGTAGCGAGTGGTACCTTCTCACTTCTCTCTCTGAACACATCCATATGAAAGTTGATACCGCAGGATTTATGGTCATACCAGTGTGCTCAATCGTACATTTTTAGGTCTCGGCTCTATAGGACGCGCATGCACTTTCTCGAACTGAGAGATACTGTATGTACATCATGGGCTTACAGCCTGCCCATAGGCTTCCCATTTGCTGGCACCACGGCCACTCCATTTTTGGTTCTCCCCATTTATGAAGGGCATGTATACCTCGTTGAACCTTAATGGGTCTGGAGCAGTGTGTAGAAACATATACATGGAACGAGATCTTATCTGGTGTTGGTGTTGGCATTGCAGTTTCCATTGCGGTCGTAAAAAGGGAAGAATCCCAAAAATGAGAGCTTCCCCCCCCTCCTTTTGCTCAGGAATAAGACTAGATTTAATTTTAGAAAAAACAAAACTATCAAGATTGGACTGAGCTTGCGCCTGAGCCTGAACTCTTGCATCATGTCCCATGATTGGCTGGCTAGAAATGTGCTGGTTAGACCCCGAGAGACCCTCTATTGTTGTTTTTTGTAGTAAAGACTTATCAGTGTCATTGTCATTGTCAGTGTCGTTGGATTGTGGAGAAACTTGATTGATGGAGCCGAGGGAAGGATTCTCGCTGAGGCTTGCATCTCCCAAAGCAGTTGAATTGGGCACTGCTATTTGAGGGTTTACGGTGCCCTGGGAAATATTCATAGCTTGCAGGTCATCACGATTATTTTTTTGAAGTCCCACGCCTCCCAATCCAAAGAAACCAGCCAACTTCTTTGGTTGATTCTTGCGCAGGCCACCAGTTCCACTAAACAGGCCTGGCTCGACTTCCTTAAGGGACGGGCTCTTACTCTTGTGGCGTGTTCTTGTCCCCCTTGCGGAGTTTGCCATCAAGCGAGGTTTTACCGTAGTATCCCTGTAGATTCTTTTCATATTAATCAGCCTTTTCAGACTTACAGCTGCTCCTTATCAAAAAAAAAAAAAAAAAAAATTTATGGGGGAGACACAAGCTGGACCTAGCCCAGACTAGCCTGACCGAGCCTTTTCCGTGCCTTAACCCCCCTACTCTTATAGAGTGTTTAACCAAAAAGAAAAAAGTAGTTCCCCAAACGTTAGCGGTGGAATGAGACTAGTCAGCAAATCAGAAGGGTGGAATAAGGCTGTTCTCCAGGGGAGGAACAAAAATGAGAAGAGGAAGGAAAGCCATTAAATAAGAAGCAATCAAATAAGTGGCAAAAAACACTTTAAGATCACATTAGGTTTTTCGCAACTAGACAGCTAGCATTGTCTGACAGGTGGGACCTAAAAAGCAAGGACTGTTTCACAACAATATGGTGTTTTTTGTCCTGCTTGACCCCTTCTATGCGTCGGATGCGCTGGAGCTGTCCGCATAAGTGCTCATTTGCGTCGGACGGCTCCCGCGCGTCTGACGTCATGGCACAGGAAATCCCTCTGGTGCAGGCACCAGAGGGATTTCTTTTTCTCCCCCAAAGCCTTGGGAGCTGGGGAAGAGCTTCCCCAGCTCCCGAGGCCCCCCGTGGTCTCTAGGAAATGACGATCAGCGCGCACGTCGCGCTGACGTAATTTCATAGAAACCGAAACTGAAATGAGCCTTTAGGCTCATTTCAGTTTCACTTTCTATGTGCTCAGGGGGCTATCTCAGCCCCCTGAGCACATAGAAAGATGGGAGAGGTATCATTGGAAAGGGGAGAAGCTCCCCTTTCCAATGGTACCCCTCCCCAGTGGATCCCTGCTTGGGGATCGCCCCAGGAGGGCGATCCCCAAGTAGGGATCCACCCACTAGACACTAGGGAGGGGGGAGCGGCCCCTTGGGCAAGGGCCTTTGCTCCCCTCCAAACAAATTGGGCAAATTCAGTCTTTCTGCCCCCCCCCGGGGGGCAGAAAGCCCACTAGACTCCAGGGATTTTTTTGTTGGCAATTTTGATTAGGGTGCGGGCTGCCCAAAACGGGCATGCCAATGCCCCTGCCAAAATTACAGCAGAAGCCCCCAATCTGCCCCCCGGCCCCCCCCCCCCGAGGTGCAAAAATCCCACTAGACGCCAGGGACTTTTTTGGGGCAATTTGAATTGGGGTGGGGGCTGCCCAAAACACCCCCCGCAAAAAAATTAGTCTTTCTGCCCCCCCCCCCCTCAACTAGAAACCAGGGATTTTTTTTTCTATTCATGGAGGGGTGGGGGCTGCCCAAAATGGGCATGAAAATACCCCCCCCCCCCAGAGAGAAATTCCAGTCTTTCTGCCCCCCGGGGGGGGGGGCAGAAAGCCCACTAGGCGCCAGCGATACCTCACTTGTGTGGGTGTCCAATGCAGAATTGGCTAAAAACGTATTTTTTAAAAAAATGAAGCGCTTAGAATTCTCGGTGCTATACCCTTAATCCCTATGTTTTGGGCTCTTCCCAGTCACAGGCCCTTGCCCCACCCACACAATTGAGGTATCATTTTACTCTGGAGACTGAGGGGAAGGAACGCTGTGGGGTAGGACGTTTGTGCCGGCACGGTGATTCCACCCAAAAATATGTGGAAGATGTGGTTTTTTTCAGCTAAATTTGAGGTTTGCCGGGCATTCTGGGTAGGAAAACGTTGGGGGATCCACGCAAGCCATACCTCGCTGGACTCCCCCCGGGTGTCTAGTTTTCAGAAATGTGTGGGTTTGATAGTTTCCCAAGATGGCCGCCGAGCCCGGGGCAAAAAACCCAGGTGACCCCCCCCCTCCTTGCAAAACCAGTTTGTTTTTTGATAGGTAATTTTGATGTCTCCTCAATACGTTTTGGGCCCTTGCCTGTCGCGGGTACTTGACCCACGCGAGTGAGGTATCATTTTTATCGGGAGACCTGGGGGAACGCTGGGTGGTAGGAAATTTGTGTCAGCCCGGTGATCCTACAACTTTCCCACACAGAAATTTGAGGAAAAAGGTGATTTTTTTTTTCATCAAAATTTGAGGTTTGCAAGGGATTTTGGGTAGAGAAACATTGGGGGATCCACGCAAGCCATACCTTCCTGGACTGCCCCGGGTGTCTAGTTTTCAGAAATGTGTGGGTTTGGTAGGTTTCCCTAGATGGCCGCCAAGCCCGGGACCGAAAACTCATGTGACCCCCCCTTGCAAAACCAGGTCATTTTCAGATACATAGGGGGCATCAGCGTTTTTGGTCCCGGGGTCGGCAGCCATCTTGGGAAACCTACCAAACCCACTGTAGGAAAGTGGGTTTCTGTTGCAGTAACCCTCCCACTTTTTGCCAGACTACTGATGCACTTTTCCTTGGTGTGCCCTGGTTCCCTGCCAATCAGGTTCCCAGGGCCTGTGTTCTTTCCCCAAAACTAAACCCAATTGGCATCTCTGGCCACAGGTCAGCCCCTGGTAAATGGTACCACAGGTACCCAGGGCACTGTGACCAGAGAAGGCCTCTAAGGGCTGCAGCACTTATTGTGCCACCCTTAGAGGTCCTGTGCCTTTACACACACACACACTGCCTTTGCAGGCTGCGTGTTTTGGTGCAGAACAAAGTGAAGAGTCGACATGGCACACATCCCTGTGTGCCATGCCTACAACCCACTGCCCTGGCATAGGTCAGTCACCCCTCTAGCTGGGTGCACTATACCAGTGGTGAGGGTACAGGTGCATGAGCCCTGTACCCTTACAGTGTCGAAGTCCATTCTTAGACATTGTAAGTCCAGTGCTGCCATTAAGAGTATATGGTGCTGGGAGTTGTCATTACGAACTCCACAGCACCATAATGGCTACACTGAAAACTGAGAAGTTTGGTATCAAACTTCTCAGCACATTAAACCCACACTGATGCCAGTGTGGGATTTAATGAAAAATGCACACAGAGGGCATCTCAGAGATGCCCCCTGAAAACGAACCCACCTCTAGTGCCCCAACTGAGTGGCTGCTTAGGCTGCCATCAACAGACATGTTTCTGGACCCCTGGGTCGAGAGCCTGCTGCTCTCGGGGGCCTGAAACAATGCACATCCTGGGACGAGGTGCCAAGTCTCCTCCCACAGGATGGGCAGGGTTCATGAAGGGGAAGCTTCAAAGGCATGCCGCCTTTGTGAGCTTCCCCAGACCACTTGCTGCTTTCAGCAACTGGTCCCCACTGGTTCTGCCCCCCACTTTGGGCGGGAGAACCGGCGGGAAAAACAAGTGAGGGAGAGAGGTGTGCCCACCTCTGCCAACTCCACCCCTCAGGTGGGGGAGGCGAGGTGAAGCACAACTCCGAGTCCCCGCCATCTTGAGGATGGGGGGACCCAACCAACCAGGGACAGGCTCCTTTCCCCTCCCCCTCCCACTGGAGGGTGGCATAATGGGGGTGTACCCACCCCAGGGAAGGGACCCATTGGTCCCTGCCCTCTACCTACCTGTAACGCCCCTAAATCTAGTGTTTAGGGGGCACCCTGAACCTTGCTTCCTCAGATCCAGAAACGACACGAAAGAAGATAAGAAGGACCAAAGAGCAGTGCAGAGCTAACAAGAGGACGACGCCCACTGACTTGGCCCCAGCCCTACGGGCCTGTCTCCCATCGAACCTGCTCCTGCGAAATCCCGGCGTGTCCTGCAGCCAGCAACCTCAACAAACCCGGAGGACCTGCCTGCCTTCACTTCAAAAGACTGAGTCTCCCGAGAACAGCGGACCTGTTCAACTTGCAACTTCTGGCAGTAGTCGGAGACCGTGAATCCAGCCCACTCTGCACCCGCCGAACCCGGCCCGAGCTCGAGTGGAAAAACACGACAATGAGGTCTCCCCGGCGATTGTGACCCAAGATCCGAAGATCACAGACCAGCCTCAAGACCAGCCTCAATCCAGAGGACCCCCTCTATCGCGACCAAGAGCAAGTAAGACTTTCCTACGCCAAAAGGCACCACTGCACCCGACGCCCCACGGCCTTGTGTGCTGCAACCAGCAGTACCTAGCCAACCCAAGACATCCCAACTTACCCCTCGAAGTGGTGGTCGCACCCAGAAGGTCTTCTTCCCCGAGCCTGCAGTGTTTCTTTCGACCGGAGTCTCTCCATAGCAAACAACAGGGCGCCCGGCGCCAAAACAGCACTCTGCACCCGGCTGCCCCAGTGCTGCTGAGGGTGCACCTTTTGTGCTGACCTCCAACCCAAATTGCCCTGAGCTAAACCCTAGAAGCTTTGCTCCCACAGCCGTGTGGCCTGCTTGCTAGCAGCCACTATCCCCCATAGGATAACATTGGGCCTCAAAACACTGCACCCGGCCGCCCTAGTGCCGCTGAGGGTGTAACCAGAGTGAATCACTAACCCTGGGGGACCCCTGAGTCTAACCCCAGAACCTTAACTCCCACAGTCGATAACTTACCTTTGAACCGATAACCTGTTTTTCCTCCATATGATAACATTGACAATTTTTCTTCCAAAAGTTTCGAAGTGTGGAGTTTTGAAATCTAAAAATATTCTTTAAAAATCGCATGAATAACCAAAACGTATTTACTTACCTGTTTGTAGGAAATGTCTCAGTGCTGAATCTAGGTATCCAGCACTGGAGTTAGAAAAAGTAACGTAAAAAGTAACTTACCTGTAATTTACTGAAAAAGCCTATTCATTTCAATGTACTGTATTTGCTAAGTATTGCAACCTACTGCATCCCCTGTAAATCAAACCAAGTACAATTCCTATTGCATTTTCAAACTGTTCTACAATCAGCAACTTATTACTGTAAAGTATTTAATGCTTACCTGTGCCAGGCTTGCTTGGTTCTAAAAATAAAACAGTATATTTTTTATACAAAAACAATTGGTCTAGAGTTCAGTCCTTGAGCGTGTGAATTCATTTGCTGACTGAGTGTGTACATCAAATGCTTAACACTGTCCTCTGATACTGCCTTACTGCTCGACCACTCTACCACAAATGGAGAGTAAGGTTCTATCTAACTTTAACCTCTGCCTACCTCTGGGGTCACCTGGACTCGATACACACTATACCTCGCTTTGGTGTAGTATATATAGAGCCAGTTTCCTACACCCACGCATTTCTGAAAACTAGACACCCGGAGGAGTCCAGCGAGGTATGGCTTACGTGGATCCCGCAACGTTTTCCTACCCAGAATGCCCTGCAAACCTCATTTAGCTGAAACAATCACTTTTTTCTTAAATTTCTGTGTGGGAAAGTTCTGGAATCTACGTAGACCCACATTTCCTACCACCCAGCGTTCCCCCAGGTCTCCCGATAAAAATGGTACCTCACTCGCGTGGGTGGGTCGAGTACCCGCGACAGGCAAGGGCCCTAAACGTATTGAGGAGACACCTAAATTACCTATCACAAAACAACATGGATTTGCAAGGGGGGGTCAACTGGGTTTTTGACCCCGGGCTCGGCGGCCATCTTGGGAAACTACCAAACCCACACATTTCTGAAAAGTAGACACCCGGGGGAGTCCAGCGAGGTATGGCTTGCGTAGATCCCCCAACGTTTTCCTACCCAGAATGCCCTGCAAACCTCATTTAGCAGAAAAAAACACATTTTCCACATTTTTTGGGTGGAATCACCATGCCGGCACAAATGTCCTACCCCACAGCGTGCGTTCCCCTCAGTCTCCCGAGTAAAATGATACCTCACTTGTGTGGGTGGGGCAAGGGCCTGTGACTGGGAAGAACCCAAAATATAGGGATTAAGGGTATAGCACCGAGAATTCTAAGCGCTACATTTTTTAAAAATACGTTTTTAGCCAATTCTGCATTGGACACCCACACAAGTGAGGTATCATTTTACTCGGGGAAAGTTGTAGGATCACCGGGCTGACACAAATTTCCTACCACCCAGCATTCCCCCAGGTCTCCCGATAAAAATGGTACCTCACTTGTGTGGGTAGGCATAGTGGCTGCAACAGAAAATGGCCCAAATCGTACTGTTGAAACTTCAAAATTACCTATAACAAAACTACCTGGTTTGGGGGGGGGGGCACCTGGGTTTTTGGCCCCGTGCTCGCCGCCATATGGGGAAACCTACCAAACCCACACATTTCTGGAAACTAGACACACTGGGGAGTCCAATGAGGTATGGCTTGCGTGGATCCCCAAGCGTTTCCCTACCCCAAATCCCCTGCAAACCTCAAATTTAGCTGAAAGAAAAAACATTTTCCCCATATTTGTGTGTGGAATCACCGTGCCGGCACAAATGTCCTACCCCACAGCGTTCTCAGTGTCACACAGAAATGTTAGAAAAAATTGATTTTTTCAACAAAATTTGAGGTTTGCAGGGGATTCTGAGTAGGGAAATGTTGGGGACGCACGCAAGCCATAACTTGCTGGACTCCCCCGGGTGTCTAGTTTTCAGAAATGTGTGGGTTTGGTAGATTTCCCAAGATGGCCGCCGAGCCTGGGGCCAAAAACACAGGTGACTCCCCTTGCAAAACCAGGTAGTTTTGTGATATGTCATTTTGATGTCTCCTCAATACGTTTTGGGCCCTTGCCCATCGCGGATACTTGGGGCACCCACATGAGTGAGGTACCATTTTTATCGGTAGACCTGGGAGAACGCTGGGTGGTAGGAAATTTGTGGATCCACGCAGATTCCAGAACTTTCCCACACAGAAATTTGAGAAAAAAGTGATTTTTTTTCCCAGCTAAATTTGATGTTTGCAGGGGATTTTGAGTAGGGAAATGTTGGGGACGCACGCAAGCCATAACTTGCTGGACTCCCCCGGGTGTCTAGTTTTCAGAAATGTGTGGGTTTGGTAGATTTCCCAAGATGGCCGCCGAGCCTGGGGCCAAAAACACAGGTGACTCCCCTTGCAAAACCAGGTAGTTTTGTGATATGTCATTTTGATGTCTCCTCAATACGTTTTGGGCCCTTGCCCATCGCGGGTACTTGGGGCACCCACATGAGTGAGGTACCATTTTTATCGGTAGACCTGGGAGAACGCTGGGTGGTAGGAAGTTTGTGGATTTGCGTACATTCCAGAACTTTCCACCACAGAAATGTGAGGAAAATGTGTTTTTTTTACCAATTTTGAGGTTTGCAAGGGATTCTGCGTAACAGAACCTGGTGAGAGCCAGACAAGTCACCCCATCCTGGATTCCACTGGGTGTTTAGTTTAAAAAAATGTATAGGTTTGCTAGGTTTCCCTAGGTGCCGGCAGAGCTAGGGTTCAAAATCTACAGCTAGGCACTTTGCAAAAAAAGGTTCGGTTTTCACTGTAAAAATAAAGTGTGTCCACGTTGCATTTTGAGCTGTTTCCTGTCGTGGGCAGTAGGCCTACCCACACAAGTGAGGTACCATTTTTATCGGGAGACTTAGGGTAACACAGAATTGTGGAGCAACTGTTATTACCTATTGACTTTCGATGCATTTCTGCCTTCCAAATGAAAGACAATGTGTTAAAAAGAAGTCCCTTTGAAAAATGTCCTATAATTCTCATGCTAGTATGGGTACTCACAATTTCGGAAATGTGCAAATATCTACTGTTTCTAAAATCTACATTTTGTTCCCATTTCAGAAATACATAGGTGTCTTTAATACCGATTTTTCCATGTATATATTTTCCCAAATTAATTGCTATATACCCGGCACCTAATAAAAAACCATTGCAAGACGCTGCTCAGTTATTGGCTCTGGGTTCGTCGGGTTCTTGGTGAACCTACAAGTCCTATATATCCCCACAACCAGAAAGGTCCAGCAGATGTAACGGTATATTGCTTTCAAACAGCTGTCACAATTAGAAGAAGTTACAGGTGAAAACGTTGGCACAAATGGCTGTTTTTAGGTCTCGCCTAGCGAACGTAGCGCATGCGCTGCTTCGCCTTGGCGAGACTATTGTTGTCTGTTTGGTGCGCGAAGGGAAACAAAACATGTGCGCGCCCGGACAGGCGATGTGCACGCGCACTCCGTCTCTTCTCTGGCGATGTCAGCTTGGGGCCGGAAAGCAGATGTGCACGCGCACCTCACAGCGTCTCTTTTTCTCGCGGGCTTGTTCTATTCTTTCCAGTGCGTTTTGGGGACACACGTCCGTGGGCCTTTTTTGTTGTGGGAGGGACAGGTGAAAGAAAGGAAGTGCGGAATGTGAACCTGCATTTTTGCCCACATGACAGCAGCAAGCAAATGTTTAATCCCAAACACAGGGAAGAGGACCCAGGCGCGAGATAGCTGGAATCGGTGTGCCCGTGGCAAGTCTAAACCGGTCGAAAAGTCAGTGCTTCGCACCATCCCTCTGCCTCCGCCCGCCCCTCCACCCTCTTAGCAACAAGTAACAGCATCATCACCTCGCAGCCAGAAGGTGCAGCTGCTGGCGGGTGCCTGCGAGAGGCAGGCACCGGGGAGGAAGAAGAACAAGGGGGCAGCAGAGGAGGCAGGAGCGTGCGTGGGAGGGGGACTCGTCAGTGTGCTACACACCCGGGGAGGGACCTCTCTGACAACACAGACCCCGGGCGCCCCGATGGGGAGGAAGTGAGTCCGTCAAAGATGGGGCACGGGGGCAGCTCGCTGGGCGCTGCACCGGGTCCCCGCGGAGCTCTGTAGGGGGCTTGAAGTTCTCTTTTGGAAGTACAAGTGACCTAGCCCCGCCTGCAACTTGAGAGGGTACATTTAGCTATACACCTACCGGCACCCTGCTGGGCTTCGAATTTGTAGCTTCCTGGGCATACACAGAGCTCCACGGTCAGCGCATTAACCCACCCTACAATCTTACTGAAATTGGAACATTTGTCCTCGTCGGCTCTCACGGAGCTCTGCAGCCGGCGCATTAACCTACCGAGATTGGAACAGGTGATCCGCTGAGTACACATAGAACTCCATTGCCGCACCGCGCTCTCTTAGAGGGGCCTAGAACTAACCCATACACTCGCATTCCTGCAGAGCCTGAAGTAACTGTTAAGGGGAGGGGCAGGATCCCCAAACGTAGCCTCCAGGAATTAAAGTCTTTTGCTCCCCGGCTGAACCGCTGCGGCCTCTTTTGGATGGCCATAGTCACCGTCTCCACCCTCCTCCTGGGACACTATTACACCGCAGAGGACCGCCGAGTGACTTTCACAAGTGGATCCAGGTAAGGCTTGTAGAGACCAAGCCCCTTTTCGGAACACGGGACATTTTTTACAGTTATAAGTATTATGCGAACATTGTTACTGCGTTGATTTGTTGGGCAAGTGAATGGAGTTGCTGTTGCAAGGATGTGGCCTAACGGCTAGAGCAGTCGACCTGGAAGCTGGGGAACCGGGTTCGAGTCACGGCAGGGACGCTCAACATCCTGTGGGTCTGGGCAAATCACTTGATGCCCGTGCCTAACAAAATGAATGTGTCCGTCTGTAACGCAACTGGTGCTCACTAAAGCGCTCTGATACCTTCAGGTCGTGTTTGCGCTCTATAAAACTCCAAAAAACACAAATAACTAATTTTATCGATCTTTGGAGGATGAAGACCCCACTCCCATTAACCCAGCTCTAGAGCCAACGAAGTTCGATTCCAACTCCTTGAAATCTATTGCATCAGGATAGGTTTTTCAGGGGGCCAAAAGAGAAAACAAGCATTTGCAATGCAATAGGTCTCGCAGTTGAGAGTTTGAGCTATTGGCATTGTAAATGGCAATGCCTTTTATTTACGTGTTGGTTTTTAAAACATAAATAAAAGGCATTGTCATTTATAATGCTAATAGCTTAAACTCTCGCAAATGCGAGACCTATTGCATGGCAAATGCTTGTTTCAACTAATTTTCAATTTTTCCTATATTCAACTGTTAGTTTCTATAAAGAAACCTTGAAGGATCTACACAAATGACCCCTTGCTGAATTCAGAATTTTGTCTACTTTTCAAAAATGTATAGCTTTCCTGGATCCATTGTTGCTTTCATACCCATTTCTGCCATTAACTGGAAGAAGGTTGAAAGCACAAAAAATTGCAAAAATAGGCTGTGTCCCAGTAAAATGCCAAACTGTGCAAAAAATGTTGGTTTTCTGACAAAAGTCTGCTCGTCCTTGAAAGCTGGGACAATGGTGATTTCAGCCCCACAAACCCTTTGTTGATACCATTTGCAGGGAAAAAAACCAGACTCTTTCATTTGCAGCACCTTTTTACCCAAAAAACCCAACAAAATTTAGCTGTATTTTGGCTAATTTCTGGGTCCCCTTCAGGGGAATCCACAAACCCTGGGTACCTTTAGATTTGCATATGGCTATGTCTGAACTGGGGTGGCGTGGTGAAGCAAAATAACGATGGATTAAACCCAGATCTGTGACTGGGGGTGAATGTTTGCCAATGTGCAGCATTCCGTCCATCATCTTGTGTGTTTTACCTTTAGAATCCCCATGATGTTGGAAGAAAAGGACGCAAATTTGGCGTGGATACCTTATGTAGTCAAAAAGTTACAGGGGCCTAAGCGCGAACTACCCCAAATAGCCAAAAAAAGGCTTAGCACAGGGGGGGAAAAGGCCTAGCAGCGAAAGGGTTAAAATAGTGCAGATTGCGTTTGTGATCTGTAGATTTTAAGAGGACCAGTCTTTGTATGGTGGTGCAAATTGAATCCTATCTAAGCTCTTTAAAGCTGAACCGAATGGTCCTGTTTCCTAGTACCAGGTTAAGGCACAGCAAATGGGTATTAGCTGACATGTGTATAATTGGGCAAAGTAGATGAGATACCAGGTCCCCTTTATTCTCTTCCCACTTTGTTTAAGATAAGAATTGAATTGCTCGGCTCGTCCACATATAGAGAAGGGTTCCCCTCTCATCCTATGCAATGGGTCCAAATACATAATTTGTTTCTTTCTGTTAACTTTTTGCTTCACTCTTCTCGCTGATTGTTGCCTTGCAGTTGAATCCTGGATGGGCGCTTACTATTGCCGTCTTTCTTCTAGGACAGAGATATTTCACAGTTCCTTATGTTTTTAAACTCCCTGCGTTGTCTGTCTGCACAGTTTTGGCCTTTTGGTCATGACTGGCAGCATGGGCACTTGAAAGAACCTCAAATTTCTTTATTTTTCTCATTTTTAAAAATCAGGCCACCAGTAAAATGCATTTCCAACTGTAAAATCGGTAAAAAGGGAAAACTGAGCCTTAGTAATAATCTAACTTTTATTCAATGTTTAGCTTTCCTCTTTTGATCGACCTCTCACTTAAGAATATATCGCTTCACCATAGTCTGATCTGTTTCACATTGAAAATTTTGACTTTTTCTCTTGACTCAGTAGTAGCTCTTTCCTCTGTGTATTCCTAATTATTCTACTGTCTTTATTCCACTTCTGCGGTATCTGCACTTTGTGTTTCTCTCTTAATGTTTCCCATTTTAGGATTTCTCAGTTTTTAGGTTTTTTCGTTTCTGTATAAGGTGTTGCAAGCATTTGTAGTCCTTGTCTATTGTTTTCACTTTAGTTTCAGTTGATCAGCCTTGCTGTTCTCTTTGCTGTTCATAATTTATTTTAAAAGCCCTTCTTCCTCTCTGTCTACGTTTTTACTCTGTTTCTTGTTGGCTCCAAATACTTAAGGGTTCAAACTTTATGGATTTAACATTTGCCAGAAGCATTTTCCGTTCTTCAATTTAATTATCTATGCTGTTTTTAATGGTTGTTTGCTAGTCCAGTGTGGTAAATTTTTTGTTGCATTCATTGTTTGATATAGGTATATGTGATGCCTCAACTAACCGTTTTAGGGGTTTGATAAATAAGTGGTCTGGACATTTACTGGTCTGTGTTTAGTGATTTGCATATGCTGTGATCTGACTGATAAGGCTGTACCAGTAGAATACAGACTCTGCCAAGGCACTTTTGCAATAACGTACTTGAAGCCACATTTTGAATTGAGCATCAGCAGCTGTTTCTTTTTTTTTTTGTACTTGATTATAGTATTCTTTGGCGCAGTTATGAAGCGTTCCATACTGACTGACTGTAAGACTGAAGGTGGTTATCTTTGAGTTGTAGCTCACAATTTTCAAAGATTATCTACTTGGAGGCCTGAGTGATTCCAAAGCTTATGTTAGACACACATTTTGTGCATTGTGTTGGATCGTCTGAACACTGTGCTGTTATCTGAACCACTGTTCTGATTAAAAAAAAAAACTTGGTCTCAGCCATGTGTTTTGCACGTTAGGTTGGCAATTTCCCTGACCCATCTAGTTCAGCATTCTGAGGCTGTGCAGGAGCTTGATGGACTCAGTGACTTCTGTAAAACCGAGCGCAGTCCATAAACGTTCTCAATGTGACATTATTTTACATGGCTAGATATCTGTAGACCCATAGAGCGGGGCAGATTCTGCTATATGTAGGCTCTTCCTGGCGTCTGACATATTTGCCCCAAACATACCTGCTTTTTCAAAGGCACACCCCGATCTGGAAATGTATGTTATCTTCATCGCATGGTAATGTCCATCAGATAACATTTTAAGCAGAAGTTGTGTGCTTATATTTCATTGCTTTTATCTCATTTGTTTCTTTTGTCTCCAGGATTTGACGGGCATTGAGTCTATGGAACAGTGTCGTCAGACTCTAGAACAGCATAACTGGAATATTGAGGTATTTTTCCATGCTTACTTTAGCACATATTGAACTTACACTGTTGTAGGTCATTCTAGCTTTGGCGGGTTCTGAAAGTTTACATAAGGATCAGTTGGGATTTAACAATGTCTTTTTTTATGCTAGCTTCCTTGTTGTGAACCATTTTTTCCTGATGTTCTGCTTTTTTCGATGTTCTCTTCCTGTCTCCCTCATCTGCATTTTTATTCAACTTTTGTGCCTCCTTCTCCAGGCTGCTGTCCAGGACAGGCTTAACGAACAGGAGGGTGTTCCTGCTGTGTTCAGTCCGCCTCCAGCCCGGCCACTTATGGTGAATACAGCAGACCATAGAGTTTACAGCTATGTTGTTTCCAGGCCGCAGCCAAGGGTAAGTAGTTCACAGTACTATCCTTTTCTAGTCGATATGCATTTCAGACCGCCAGGCTGCCATTTTGGTACAGGAGATGGAGACTGTCAAACTAATAAAAAAGCGTCAGCGCCAATCCAAATTTTTAGGAACCACAAGTTTCAGGCGCATGGAACTTATTTTATTAAAAAGTATACCTAACATCACAAATCAAACTATAAATACAATTTCTGTACACAAAATATTTAGCCGTTTTTACTGTGAGACAGTAACTCACTGACTACAGGCAATTTCTCTCAGCATCCCTTTGCCCCTTTCACCTGCTCTCTTGCACCCTATGCCCTCTTGGCTGCTCTCTTCACTCAATCATCTGTCGGCCCCTCTTGCACATCGCTGCCCTAGTTGCAGCACTACATTGCAACAGCCACCACCCACATTTTCTGTTTTCTTCTTTCTCCCAGGATCCCACTTTCGTCTGTTTTGGAAGCTGTTGAACACCATAAAAGCGATCTGCTGCATGTCTAAAGGAAGTTTAAGGTGTCTCCTGGAAGGTTTAATAGGGTGAAAGCAACAGTTTTAAAGACTTTTTGAACGGATTGGAGGGGTAGTTGCAAAGAAGTGGGCAATTGCAGTAGAGTAGGTTGCTTAAGACTTCATCAGGCAGAGTCGTTTTAGGCATGTAGAGCAGATGGTAGTGGACAGAAGTGGCCATCAAATAATCATTAAAAGAAAAACGACTAAAGTGTGAAACTAAGCCCATGCATGGTATCTCTGGGGGATGATATGGCTTCGTCCGAGAGCACTGTGTAAAGCTTAAGCAGAAATGCTAGACAGCCAGATTGTGCACTGTTTTCTAAAGAGAAGATAGTCTGGCTATGAAGAGAGGCCAACAAGCTGTTCCACATTTTGGCTGAAAAAAAGTATAAGTATGCCTCACTTTGTGAAGGAGGTGCATCTTTAGCAAATGTGCAGAAGTAGAACATGGGGAAGGGGAGTATTGTGCCTAACAAAACTATTATGAAGAATCATGGGCTCCATTCATTGAACATCACTGTGTGACATCGTGAAGGTTTTAAAAGTGCTTCTGTGATCCATATTGTACAATTGTAGACCAAGAAGGTGTTCACAGGCAGAGTCCAGATGAGAAAGGCCAAGATTCTTCTTGGGCGATGCATTCTGGATAGTTTGCAGCTGAGCTATTGGATATGTGGGCATGTTGAGTTGGATGGGATGACACCACTGCCTGGATTACAAATATGCTTCAGTAAGAAGGGGGCTGAGACTGAAATTTCCTCAAGGTCTTAGGGCACAGGAAATTCTAAGAAGTGTGCTTACTGATCAGAGGTTCAAAGACAAATTGCCATCCAGTATGATCCCAAAATTGTATGGTCATGAGGAGTTCAGCCATGGACTGTGGACCCCTACAGCCCCCCCTCCCTAAACTCTGTGTTCAACCCAAGGGGTTTCAGGGTACTTCCATATAGCATTGGCCATGAGCCATTTGTGGATGCCATCACAGGTGGGGGAAATGTCTGCCAAGTGGACGAAAAATTGGCCAGCATAGTGAAAGAACATCAGCTTTAAATAGTGAATCTGTGAACCCAGCGGGTGAGAGTGGTGCTAAACGAGGATCCCTGCTGCTCACTGCAGAGGAGCGGTTTGAAAGCAGATTAGTACAAGGAGTTCAAGACAGCTCAAGAGTGGCATTGGATAAAAGAGTGTTGCCAGGCAATGGTTCAGCCTCTCACCCAGCATAAGGTGTATGAAGCAGATGGAGGCTGTCAAAGGCAGAAGAAAGGTCTTGTCTGGTAACAGCTGCATATCTTCAAGTATGTAAGTCCAGGTGCAGAATCATCCGTGTCGTTCAAAAGTATGGATTCTGTACCATATCTAGGCTGGAAGCCTGTGTGGTAGAAGTATCTGTGCTATTTTGTGACCGCTCTAAGTAATGATGGTCCATATTGTGGTGTGTTCATGAATCGATAACTGCTGGTTGGTTCTTGCACTAACCAAGTGCCTTATGCTTCTTGTTTCAGGGACTCTTAGGATGGGGTTACTACTTAATCCTTCTTCCATTCCGATTCACTTATTATACGCTACTTGATATTTTTAGGTGAGTAGAATTTTTATTTTATTTTTTTCTCGGGTACATAAGCATTGTTGATGTAATTTTTATATCCGCAAACGTACACCCCACCCTCTGCTCACTTATTACTAAATAAATACAATAATAACATACATAATATGTGAAATATACCAGATCTCGTTATTTGACTGTACTGTATACTCTTGTAGTGATGTCAGTAGTGAAGTCATATGCAATCTCCTTAGATGTCATATTTGAGGTCATGAACAGTGCATTGAAACTGTCAAAGCTATGGATTTCAAAGCTAGTGATGACAAGTGAATTTTCAAATAAAAAATATAACCATATTTTCACTTTAACTGTTTTTTGTGTGAATTTCACAGGTTTTTTGTAAAGTAATATTAGTCTTACAAGCAAATGTAGCAATTTTCTTTTCTTTGTATGCTTAATCCAGTTTCTGTGTTGATGTAATGTGCTGCACATAGCCTTCTGCTGCACATTGCAGAGGTTGGATGCAGTTTCTGGCCTGTGGCCAGGCCCAGCACACAGCTGTCATTCAAAAGGCCCTCCAGGTCCTGTACGCCCAACCTCCACAACACATCTTAGTTGCAGCCACCCGATCAGATTGCCCAGATCCTCTAATCCGCCGCAGGACCTGCATTTGACAATAGAAATAAAACATTTCTTATTCCTTTAACAACAATTTTTGGTCTTGCCTGCATAGGACCTCCTGTGTGTCATACTAGAGACTTGCAGTGAGTTTAGAGCCCACCCATTGCTTACCTCGGTTGGCTTTGATCTCACTCATTTGCTTGTTTTTAAGTGGCTTTATACCCTGTTTACTATCTTTTTGAGTGGATGACTTCTATTCTTCCACTTCTCCCTTTCAGGGTACTATTTTTCTTTTCTTTCAGTGTTCAATGACAGTGGAGGTGTTTTCTTGTTCTCTCCATCGTATGTTCACCCTGTGCGCTCTGTATTGCTCCCTCCTCCCCCACTTAGGTTATTCCTTGTGTGCTCCATATCACATTTGACATTCACCCCCATTCTCCACCGCACCTTTTTGAAATATTCATTTATTTACACCCCTTCCACTCCCCATTTCTTCCTCCCCCTCTTCTGCTGCTCCGCCACCACCCATGGCCTGCAAAACTAAAGTATTGTATGTTCATACTTTTTGGAGGGCCCAGCAGCTGCCATTTACTGCTACACCACATTTTCTTTCAGTAAAGCAATTTCCTTCACTGAAACTTCCCCTTTTTTAAATTTTGTTTTTCTAATTTACTGTTTCAAGTGGCGTTAGCCACCTTGCAATGGCACGTGCATGTGAGGAGACACCTAAGGAATGACGCGCTAAGAGCATCGTGAAGTTTGAGCTCTCATGTAAAAGTGGTATCACTGTGCCACTTTTTCTTTTCTTTTGTTTGCTATTATGTGTTCCTGGGGTGTTAGCAAATTAACAGACAAGATATCTGATTTGACCCTATGAAATCCACTTGGCACATTTTTTGTAGTGTAATGGATTAACAACAAACCAACTAAAGTTATAGTTTCATGCCAATTTTGATATAATTCCTTTCTGCAGTTTTTGCTGTAACATAGACATTACTAAGGGAGCAAAAATGTAATTTCTTCTGTTTTTTTGAGCACTCTCACTTAAGTGTTCAATTAACTTTTAAATCCTGGATGAATCTGCACAAAACCTGAAATGCTGAAACTTAAATGTGTGCTAGATATTACATAGAGTTGTCAAATAGTGTCAAAGTTATTAGCAAACTGGAAATAATGTATTTTTAGTAATCCGAGTTGCTATCGCTTATCTGTAATATATTACATTCCAAAGCCATTTTAGGTCCACAGGCTGAACAGATCCTGAATGACTTTGGGAGTATGTAGGGCTAAGGGTAAATTAGGTCAAATTAAGCTTATTCCTGATACAGAACAGAAGTGATGTAGGATAATGGATTTCATGATCAGAATCACAGGCAGCCTTAGGTGATTTACATATCTGGGAATGTTGACTGAAGCTCAAGGCTGTGCAGGTAATATACCTTCGATGTTGGATGTATTGAAGATGGATATTATGTATTGGGGACTTTGGTGAAAATGGCGACCCTTTCCAACTTGCTATACATTATACAGAATTTAAAATGCCTATCACTTCTTCTGACATGTAATACCGTTACTGAGGAACTTTATCTGAAATAATAGGATTACTATAGTAGCGATGGCTAAATGCTTTAAATCAACCTTTGTCGGAGGATTAGGCATGGCTGACGTTTTGTCTTACTATTGTGCATCTAAGTTGGTGGTTATTAATCATTTGCGAAATAGCTGAGACACAAACCTAGCTTACCACTGTGAGTTATGGGTGGTAAGTAGACCTATGCTACTTCACTTTCTCTATGGTGGGCGCCCACTGCTAGGCATGCCCTCGGCTAGTAAGGTATTATGAGTTGAATCACGAAAAAACAAGACAAATAAAAGAAATCTCGCTCAGTGATGGTGCATATCATCCTCAAGTATCAACATTGTTTTACTTTGGGGGTGGGGCTCTCTTGGGCTCTCCACAGTGGTGTTGCTGGTTGCATCTATGTACTTGAAATCCTTTGTCAAACTGCCAGTGGAGTCTCTGGTTCGCGATTTTATTGTTACCTACAGCTTAAGCATATTTTGTTGTCCTACCTGACAGCCACAGACCCAGTGGCAGGCTATAATGCCCTAGATGCTAAGTCAGCAATGTCTGGCCTTCTGGCAATGCTCTCTGACAAGTTTACTTAATACTGGTCCTGCACATTTGGCACATTCCCCTCACTTGAGGGCGTCCCAGGAGTCTTGCTAAAGGGAAGGCAGGCCTAGATCCATGTAGGATGAAGCATCAGTATTTGTGATTGAATGAAGGGTTTTGGGGCCCCAAAGCTTTGAAAACCCATTATAATGCTAGAATAGTTTAGAAGTATGAAAGATTAGTATCTATATGTGCTCCAGAGACCATGTGTAAGGCCCCTTTTCCCAGAAATAAGTTGCACAGTATAGAGTACATCTGAAAGAGACACGTTAGTGACAGATTCCTTACCTTAGAATATCCCCAGGCGTCAGGCTGGATCCGGAAAGTTTTTGCGTAGCAGTACCCTTGCGCGTCGGTAGGCGGCGTCGTGCGGCTCCGCGTCCGTCGTCGGCGTCGTGATCGCCGGGATAACGTCGCGGGCAGTACTTAGACGCCGCCCCTGCGCGCTGACGTCAGTTCTTCTTTTTCCGCGCCAGCAAGCGCAGATCCGGGAAGAGCAGTGCCCTGGTCATTTTTGACCATACTTTTTGGTGAATTTTTTCACTGTTTTCTCATCTATCAAGGTGTCGTAGGGATGCCCGGTTTCAAACGTTGCGGCGCCTGTGCGCGGATGATGTCAGTCACCGACCCGCATTGGGAGTGTCTCTTCTGCCTCGGCCGAGGCCACGACACGGAGTCTTGTACCGACTGCCAGGCCCTCAACCCGAAAGCTTTGCGAGAGCGGTCTCGAAAGCTCCTCGAGGCCCGGCATTCGGCTCCGCGGAAGCCCCGGTCGCGTGAGAGGTCCAGGGGTCGATCGCGGAGTCCACACCGGTCGTCGGCGTCGAAGTCTTCTTCGTCCGGTAAGTCGAAACACAAGAAGTCCAAAAAGCATCATCGCTCTAGGACTTCGCCTCGCCGGTCTCGCGGCTCGGCTGAGGCCCCTCCCGGCATCGTCCCCGCGGCCCCGGACATGCCTGTGGAGTCGCCCCCGCCATACCCGCCCTTCCCGGGTTCGGGGGCGGATCCGGCCAAAGTGCAGGAATTCCTGTCGGCCATGGCCCGCCTCTTCGGGCCTCCAGGCCCCTCCGGTGCGCCTTCGGGCCCCGCGGGCCCTGATGGGGTTGCTCCGGCGTCGCCGACGGCTCCGGCGTCGCCCGTTCCTCCAGCCTCGATCCCGGCTCCGGCCCCGGCCTCGATCCCGGCTCCACAACCCCCATCGACGCCGGTCGACCTAACGACACCTCCGCCGGCGCCGATGTCTCCGGTGCCGTTCTCGACGCCGCCCTGGGCTCCGGGCGGCGTCGTCCCCCAGTTCGCTCCGGACATGGATCCGGACCGACGTCGCTCGACGCCGGTTCCGGCGCCGATGGGACCTTGGATCCCAACTGTCCCTCCTCCTCCTTATTTTGAACCAGAGGAGGACCAGGTGGACTGGGAGGGGTCTGATGACCCTCTGACACGACGGTGTCAGTACGATGAGGACTGGACAGAGAGTCTAGGGAGGCCAGTGGTCTGGATACTTCCCCTGACACTGGCATGCTGTCTCCTCCCGTGGCTACGGAGGAGGGAGCCAATTTTGGTACGGTGTTGCGTAGGGCAGCTGGGGCCTTACGTCTCCAACTCCCTACTTTGACGGTCAAGCCTAACATCTTGACAGAGGTGCTTCAGCCGGCAGCCTCCTCTGCGGAGACTGTGCTGCCGTTTAACGACGCCCTCACTGACGTTCTTTTGGGCGCCTGGTCCAAGCCCAACACAGGGGCTCCTGTGGATCGGAACGTGTCACGACGCCATCGCCCAGCTCCGGGCGACCCCCTGTTTCTCTCTGTCCACCCCACTCCTGAGAGCTTGGTTGTCCAAGCCTCCGCTTCCCAAACCGCCTTCCCTACCGCTCCTCCGGATAGGGAATCCAAACGCCTGGATCAGTTTGGGAAGAAGGGTTTTTCTTCCTCCAGTGCTGGCTTGCGGTCCGTTAACACCGCTTGTCTTTTGGGCCGATATACCCACTCCCTGTGGGATTCGGTGGCGGATGTTTTGCCCCAGTGTCCTGAGGAGGTCCAGACACTGCTTTCCCGCGCCATTGCGGAAGGAAGGGATGCGGCTAAATACACAATACGTTGTGGCCTTGACACCGCCGACTCGCTGGGCAGGTCTATTGCAACGACGGTGGCGCTCAGACGCCACGCCTGGCTGAGAACCACTGGTTTTCAGGGGATGTCCAGAATACTCTCATGGACATGCCCTTTGATGGAGTCGGTCTTTTGGGTCCAAAGCAGACCATGCGTTGGAGCGCTTTAAGGACTCGCGGGCTACTGCCAAGTCCCTGGGCCTTTCTGCTACACGCCCTCCGCTGACTTCTGCTTTTCGCCCCTATCGTGGCCACGGTAGGGGCGCCCCTTCACGTCAGCAGCCCAGCCACCGGCCCGCGCAGCAGGCGTCTTCGCGTGGCCGAGGACGTGGATTCCGCCGTGGCGGATCGGGCAACCAGCGTGCGGGTCAGGCCACCACCTCCAACCCGTCCGCGGCCTCCAAGCCCTCCTAGTCCCTCCTTTCAGGTGCACAGCACGCCAGTAGGGGGCAGGGTCCGCCATCACCTTCCCCACTGGCGTACCATCACCTCGGACAGGTGGGTCTTGGACATTGTCTGAAGGGGCTACTCCCTCCCCTTCGAGACCACCCCCCCAGCCATGCCACCTCAATTCCACCGCATGTCAGGGGATCACTTGGTGCTTCTACAGAAGGAAGTCACGGCCCTCTTGACCAAGAGGGCCATCGAGTGTGTTCCGACCCCAGAAGTAGGGCGTGGTTGCTACTCCCACTACTTTCTGGTGCCCAAAAAGGACAAGGAGGACATGCGTCCTATCTTGGACCTCCGGAACGTCAATCGCTTCCTCCGGAAGGAGAAGTTCAAGATGCTCACCCTAGCTCAGGTCTTGACTGCCCTCGACCCTGGTTGGTAGCGTTGGACTTGCAGGACGCATATTTCCACATCCCCGTCCTGCCGGCCCACCGGCGTTACCTTCGGTTCACGGTAGGCCCCGAGCATTTTCAGTTCACCGTGCTCCCCTTTGGCCTTACCAGTGCCCCTCGGGTGTTCACGAAAGTGATGGCGGTGGTCGCAGCTCATCTGCGCCGGGCAGGGGTTTCAGTCTTCCCCTACCTCGACGACTGGCTGCTGAAGGCGGGCTCGTCCCAGGCAGTCGTCTCCCACCTCCAGACTACGGCCGAACTCCTGCACTCGCTGGGGTTCTCCATCAATGTGCCGAAGTCGCATCTGATTCCTTCTCCACAGCTCCTTTTCATCGGAGCGGTTCTGGACACGACGCAGTTTCGGGCCTATCCTCCCGAACGGCGAGTCCGGGATATTCAGGCTATGATTCCAATCTTTCAGCCTTTATCCTGGGTTTCGGTACGGATGACCCTGAGGCTGCTGGGCCTCATGGCCTCCTGCATCCTGCTGGTCAATCATGCCAGATGGCATATGCGGGCTCTGCAGTGGGACCTGAAGTTCCAGTGGGCGCAGCACCAGGGCAACCTGTCCGATCACGTCCAGATCTCGGAGGGGACTGCAAGACAGTTGCAGTGGTGGCTCTCGAACCGGCAATGGGTCATGGGCAGATCCCTCTCCCTTCCCCAGCCAGAGCACACAGTTGTGACGGACGCGTCCCTTCTGGGATGGGGCGGTCACATGGGAGAGGCGGAGATCAGAGGCCTCTGGTCTCCGGCGGAGTCCCGGCTCCATATCAACCTTCTGGAGCTCCGGGCGATCCGACTTGCACTCAAGGCATTCCTTCCCTCTGTCAAAGGGAAGGTAGTGCAGGTGTTCACAGACAACACCACCGCCATGTGGTACTGCAACAAACAGGGCGGGGTGGGGTCTTGGACCCTTTGTCAGGAGGCTCTGCGCCTCTGGACATGGCTGGAACATCAGGGCATGTTCCTGATGGTTCAACACCTGGCAGGTTCCCTGAACGCCAGGGCGGACGAACTCAGCCGCAGGTGCATGATGGATCACGAATGGCGTCTTCACTCAGAAGTGGTGCAAGGACTCTTTCTACAATGGGGAGAGCCTTGGTTAGATCTATTCGCCACCGAAGAGAACGCGCAATGTCATCAGTTCTGCGCGTTGGAATTTCCAAGGCGGCACTCGCTCGGAGACGCTTTTCGTCACGAGTGGAGTTGCGGTCTGTTGTACGCCTTTCCGCCTATACCACTTCTACCCAGAGTGTTGAAGAAGATTCGGCACGACCGGGCCCAAGTCATTCTTGTGGCTCCGGACTGGGCTCGAAGAGTTTGGTATCCCGAGCTACTCAATATGAGCGTAGATCCCCCGTTCCGTCTGCCTCTTCGGGAGGATCTTCTGTCGCAGCAGCAGGGGGCGGTCCTCCACCCGAACCTGTCCAGTCTACACCTGCTTGCGTGGAGATTGAGCGGCGGCAGTTGATTCCTTTCGACTTGCCTCCCGAAGTTTGTGATGTGATTCTGGCAGCCAGGCGTCCCTCCACTAAGGTGGTATACGCCTGCAGGTGGAACAAATTTGTGGCATGGTGCACAGCAAAGGCTGTGAATCCCCTCTCTGCCCCTCTTTCTGAGGTCCTTCTGTTCCTTCTTTCTCTGGCCCAACAGGGTTCTGCCCTGGGTACCATCAAGGGTTATCTTTGTGCTATCTCGGCCTTCCTCAGGCTTCCTGATCAGCCCTCCCTTTTCAAGTCCCCTGTTGTTAACAGGTTCTTAAAAGGCATTACTCACCTCTTCCCTCCTGTTCCGTTTGTGATGCCTCAGTGGGACTTGAACTTGGTTCTTACCTTTTTAATGTGCGCTCCCTTTGAGCCTCTACATAACTGTCCTCTTCGTCTTCTGACTCTGAAGACAGCCTTTCTGGTGGCCATCACCTCCGCTCGGCGGGTGAGTGAGCTCCAGGCTCTATCTTGCAAACCTCCCTTTCTGTCTGTTCATCCGGACAAGGTTGTTCTTCGGACGCGCCCGTCCTTCTTGCCAAAGGTGGTTACTGCTTTCCATATTGGGCAGACCATCCCTTTGCCCACCTTCTTTCCGCCTCCGCATCCTTCCAGAGAGGAAGAGAGGCTCCACCGTCTGGACCCAAAACGTGCGCTCTCCTTCTATATTGACCGCACAAAACACTTCCGGGTGGATGACCAGCTCTTTGTTGGCTACGTGGGCGCCAAAAAGGTCGGGCGGTGCACAAGAGGACCATCTCCCGCTGGGTTACCTTGTGCATCAAGACCTGCTATTCTTTGGCTAAGAAGGAGCCTCCTGTTGGGCTGCGGGCCCATTCCACCAGGGCAACGGCTGCTACCACGGCTTTGGGCCGCGGTGTTCCGCTGCCGGTTATTTGTCAGGCAGCTACGTGGGCCTCGCTGCACACGTTTACAAAGCATTACTGCCTTGACAGTCGGGTCCGGAGGGACGGCTTCTTTGGCCGTTCTGTCCTCCAGGACTTCCTTGTCTGATCTTTGTTCGCAGACCCACCACCGGGGTTGGTATTGCTGGGGTATCTATTCTAAGGTAAGGAATCGGTCACTAACGTGTCTCTTCCAGATGCACAAGTTACTAACTTGTGTAACGATATATCTGTAAGAGACAGTAGTTAGTGACAGATTCCTTACCGCCCCACCCATCCTCCCCGTTCTGCGAACTGATTTCTAGGGTTAAGGACATCCCTTTCAGGGCCCTAGTATTTTTCAGACACCTATGTCAGCTTCTTGCATGGCTCTGCGTTCCTGGCGCGGAAAGTCGTGTACAGAACTGACGTCAGCGCGCAGGGGCGGCGTCTAAGTACTGCCCGCGACGTCATCCCGGCGATCACGACGCCGGACGCGGAGCCGCACGACGCCGCCTACCGACGCGCAAGGGTACTGCTACGCAAAAACTTTCCGGATCCAGCCTGACGCCTGGGGATATTCTAAGGTAAGGAATCTGTCACTAACTACTGTCTCTTACAGATATATCGTTACACAAGTTAGTAACTTGTGCAACACAGACCCCATAATGGCAATAGTGATAATTGCTCCTTTGAGTTAAATTCTGTATTGTAAAGACAGCAGATTATTTAACAAGCTTTAAGTGGTGACTTATTGTTTTTTCGTATTGTATTTTGTCTGTCAAGCAGCATCAGCCGACGTGTTTTTTGACCCATATGGCTGTAATTGAATCCAAAAGAGTGATTCTCACTATTGATATTATTGTCTGCTTTCTATTCCAATATTTGTTATTGTTTTTCACGTAACTTCAGTTAATTTTCATAAACTTGCATAACATTTGGCAGTGAGCTAAGATAGAAAGTCTTTGTTACACCTCAGACAGATGTGCACGAAACGTGGCCTGCAAGAATTTACAAAGATAATTTAATTGTGTGCTAGATTCCATGCCGATTAGTCAAAGTACGCTAACGTCGTTAGCAAACAAAAGAGGCCTTATTATTGGAAAGGAAGGCTTACCCATAACTGCAGAGTTCCAATGGTAGAGTCTGTTGTTTATAGAGAGTGTATTCAGGTACTGTTCATGATGATAGCTGCGCAATAGAGAAATATCGTTCGGAAAGGAAAGCAACAAATTGTGACTTTTTTAAGGCTAGCAAAATCTTCTATTTGCAATCCTTCCTGGTTGCCATCACTACTTCTGGCAGGCAGGATCCAAATGCAAAATCTCTAATCTGTAGCACAACTTAAAATGGAGACTTTCTTATTGGCCCATGCTCCGATAATTAATGTGGTAGCTTGCGTTCCTCTCATTGAAACTTAGTTTGATAATTCCTTTGCCCATGTGGTTCATGAGAACAAATAGCAATAGGTATTCCCTTCTTCTAATAGTCTGGTCTGCAGTGGAGTGCTTTGTTAGAGTGCAGTAATGACTGAAATATATCATTTATCCCTGTTTTGGGGAGGTAGTCTTAAGGCTTTCATGTGCACACGTGGCGTAGAGATAGTGACTCATCTTTTTACAATATTTGAGGTGTTATGGTATTAGCAGTCTAATAGTTTTAGGAGAGCTAGCAGTACACTTTTGTCTTTCAGTCCATTGGCTACTGCATTGGTTGCATCCAATACTCTTGGTACTCTTCATGCACTTGCATTACTTCTCCTTTGTACTTCTCAGGTTGTTCGCTTGAGAAGTCCTATGGACTTGAGTGCCCATGCGTAAATGGTTTTGCACATTGTATCCTTTTCAATGTCATAGATTTCTTTAAACATGAATTTTGAACAAGGTTAATTAAAACATGTGAAAAGAAAGTTAAGCTTCACTCTCCATTCACAGTACTCTTTTCACTTCAGTTTCTTAATGCACCTATGCCAAAGTTTAAGACATATGAATCATCCAATGAGGCATACTTCTGGTTTCTGCAGGAACACAGCAGATTTTCCTTCATGGAGTGCTTTCGGAGAGTTTCTGAATACTCTAAGATGGAATTCCCATGTTGTCTAAAGTTAAAACAAGTATCATCATGTGTTACAGTAGGTTTGGGGCTTTCTTTTTTCCTTGTACCTTTTCTAGTTAAACACAACTTACTTGGGCTAGTTTATATGGTTCTCAGTATATCACTGATTGACATAACATAATTTGGACCATTATTTACTTTGAGAACTAAGGGGTATTTAATAATGATGACATTACCTGCACACAAAGGATAACTCCCAAATATATAATGGCTCATGGACATTAGTTAAGATTTCCATACACTTCTGGAACATATGTAAACCTATGGATGGATTCAAGTTTAGAAAACAAAGTTGAGCCTCGCCTACCTCCTCTCCCCCCATGAGCATGCTTTGGTGTACGTGACTGAAGAGCAATGTGAGAGTTCATAAGCGAACAGGTCTCTTTAATGTTGTCTCAAAGCGAGGTCAAAAATATCCGCTACCTCCAGGAATTTTATGTTCGAGGCATGTGAGCTGCAGAGCTCACACTGTGCATTAGATCGCCATCTGGTGTTGGGCTCGGATGCTTGCACTTTGTTGTTGTCTTCGAAGAAGTCTTTGTAGTCATGTGATAGGTGACTCCTCCTTTGGACAATAGTGCGCATGGGCATCGACTCCATCCTCAGATTGTTTTTTCCCGCCATCGTGTTCGGATGCAACTTCGACACTCCGGTTCGAAACTTCGTTTTCAACGTTTTTCACACTTCACGACTTGATACCGACATCGACATCTCGACGTCCCTTCCTCGATCTCCTTTCCAGCCGTCGACGCGGGCCGTTGGGCCCATCGACGCCGTAAGGCCTACTGCCCATGGAAAGGACGCCCTTCCGAAAATGCCCCCAGTGTGGAGCAAAGTTCCCCCACAGTGACCACCACCAGGTCTGTAACCTGTGCCTCTCACCTGACCATAACGAGGCCACCTGTCCAGCCTGCGCTTCCTTCCGCTCCAAAAAGACCATTTGCGATCGTCGAGCCCGAAGGCACATCATGGCGCAACGGTCCGCTCCGGAACCCGTCAATATCTTCGATGAGGGTCCCGATGTTCCGGAGGAAGATTCCGAAGACCTCACTATCGTCTCGGAGGCAGAGGACTCAGACGGTTCCATCACTCAAGGGCAACGAGTGAGTACTACTGCCCCTGCCCCAACCCCACCTGCAAAAACGAAGGCACCGGTCAACACTTCGCCTGCGGGCCCCAGTCGCGACCGTAAACATGCTTCGGACGCCCCGCCTTCCGGCTCGGCGCCGAAGAAAAAACTAAAGCCTTCCGGCTCCTCGGCACCGACCAAACCACACGTGTCCGTTCCACCGGCACCTTCGGCGCCGAAACCGAAAGAACACCCGGCGCCGAAATCCGGTTCGGTCCCAAAATCCACCTCCAAGCATGCGGATCACTCGGCGCCGAAACCCAGGCTCCACGATACAGCCCCTAAACCGAAGCTGTTCGAGCCGATAGCTAAGCCGAAGGATTCCCCTACGCCTTCTAACACAAAAGAACATCCAAAGAAGCCATCACCGCGCTCGGAACCGAAAAAGTCAGCGCCGAAGCCAAATATTCAGGAGGAGGAACTGTTTCGACCGGATCCCATCGATCCTAATCAACACAAAATACATATTAATCCTAAAACTGGACATATCTCCTCTGTGCCACGCCACAAGCCTGTCCCTACAAACAAGAAGGACTCTTCTACTTCCCCTATGCCTCCTTCTTCTCCTATACCTCTATCTAACACCCCTCCTCTCCACATCCCTGTTACACCGCCTCAGCCTGTAACTTCTCCCTCACATGAATATCAGGACGACATGGGGTATGGTGATGACCCTGATAATCTACTTCTAGACCCAGATAACCCACCACAGGGGCTACAACGACCCCATAGATCCTACAGACCTCCCCAGCCCTCCACCTTATCCCACAAAACCATCTCCACCAGATGATCACATTGGTTTTGGACAACTCATCCACAGGGCTGCTGTCTTTCACGGGGTGCATATAAACACCAACCAAACAGAGGAAGATTTCCTTCTAGACACCTTTGAACAGTCTCAAAAAACTGTTCAAACTTTACCTATGATCAAAGGTGTCATTAAACATGCCCCTGAAATATTTAACGACCCTGTAAGGGCCAGAATCCTTAACCCTAGAATAGATAAAAAGTATAGACCTGCCCCTGATGACCCTGCCTACATTAAAGGTCAGCTCCCTCTTGACTCCCTGGTCGTCTCTAATGCTCGTAAACAAGCTAATTCCCAAACTTCAGGGGATGCTCCGCCCCCTGATAAGGAGTCAAAATTGTTGGATTCATCTGGCAAACATGTAGCTGCGCAGGCCACCAACATCTGGCGCATAGCTAACACCCAGGCACTACTAGCTAGGTACGATAGGGCCCACTATGATCAGCTAGAGACCCTATTGCAACACCTACCTGATCAGTACAAGACACAGGCCAATGACCTCATTCAGGAGGGCAAACTTATTTCAAATGCCTCCATTAAGTGCGCCCTGGATGCAGCCGACACCGCCGCTAGGTCCGTCAACACTAGCGTACTCATCAGACGGCACGCCTGGCTCCGCATTTCAGGTTTTAAGCCAGAAGTCCAAACTACCATCTTAAATCAGCCATTTAACCAAAACCAACTCTTTGGTCCTGCTGTTGACACAGCACTGGAAAAAATGAAAAAGGACACTGACACTGCCAAGTCAATGGGAGCATTGCAGTCCCCGCAACAACGTGGCTCCTTTCGCCGCTCCTTCTACAGAGGGGCTCTAGGAACACCACCACAGACAATTCCTCTTCATATAGAAGCACCACCCAAACCTCTCCCAGTAGAGGATACTTTAGAGGTGGTTACAGAGGCAACAACACTAAGGGCAGAGGTCGAGGTAATAACACCCGTACCTCCACCACTCCTAAACAGTGACTTCCCTCCACTTCCCCCGACCACACCACCCCTGTCGGGGGACGGCTATCACAGTTCCTACCTGTCTGGAACTCCATTACAACAGACAGGTGGGTGAGACAAATTATCCAACATGGCTACTGCCTGGAACTAACAGCTACCCCCCCAACATACCACCCAAGCAGCGTCCAATGTCCGCAGACCATCTTACGCTTTTACAGCAAGAGGTACTGTCCCTGCTTCAAAAGCACGCCATAGAGCCAGTTCCTCTACTACAGCAGGGCACAGGGGTTTACTCCCTGTATTTCCTAATCCCCAAGAAGGATGGCACTCTAAGGCCTATTATGGACCTCAGACCCCTCAATCAGTATATACATTCAGATCATTTTCACATGATCACTCTCCAGCATGTGCTTCCCTTACTACAACAACAAGACTTCCTTGCCACATTAGACCTCAAGGACGCCTACTTCCACATTCCCATACATCCTGCTCACAGGAAGTATCTAAGGTTCGTACTCAATGGACAGCACTACCAGTTCAAAGTACTTCCATTCGGAGTCACCACTGCTCCAAGAGTGTTTACCAAATGCCTTGCAGTAGTAGCAGCGCACCTACGAAGACAACAAATACATGTCTTCCCATACCTGGACGACTGGCTCATCAAAGCCAGATCATTCAACCAGTGTGTTCAACACACTCACCAAACAATACAAACATTACACAACTTGGGGTTCACAGTAAACTATACCAAGTCGCACCTTCAGCCCTCCCATATACTTCAATATCTGGGAGCCACAATAAACACTTCCACTGCTCTAGCCTACCCCAGCCCAGCCAGGATAGCCAGTATACAAACCCTTGTCCCCAGGTTTCAAATACAACACTCTCTCCCAGCCAGAGTGTTTATGCAGCTAATCGGCATGATGGCATCTTGCATTTTCATCGTCCCTTATGCGAAACTTCAAATGCGTCCTCTACAGGAGTGCATAGCGCGCCAATGGAACCAGCCTCACGGACATCTTACAGATCTGGTGTTGGTGGACAGCCGCACACATCGCTCTCTGCAGTGGTGGAACACCAAAGATGTGTCCAAAGGGCGGCCGTTCCTAGAGCCGGTTCCACAAATAGTACTAACCACGGACGCATCACTCACAGGATGGGGAGCACACCTGTTAGATCATACAACACAAGGCAAGTGGACCACTCAACAAAAGCTGCTCCACATCAACCACCTGGAGTTACTAGCTATATTCCTAGCTCTCAAATCTTTTCAACTCCACGTACAAAACAAGGCTGTCCTGATCCGAACAGATAACATCACAGCCATGTACTATATACAAAAACAGGGGGGGACACACTCTCCACAACTGTCCCAACTGGCACAGGACATTTGGAGGTGGGCCATTCCACAAAACATATACCTTCTAGCAGAACACCTACCAGGGGTTCACAATCAGATTGCCGATCTGTTAAGTCGACGGACACAACAGATTCACGAGTGGGAACTACATCCACAAGTTCTTCTACCTTTTTTCCAGATCTGGGGCCAGCCAGACTTAGATCTGTTCGCCACACACCAAAACGCAAAATGCCCAACCTTCGCCGCCAGGTTTCCACACCCGCAGTCCAAGGGCAATGCGATATGGATGAACTGGTCCGGCAGATTTGTGTACGCTTTTCCACCGCTACCACTAATCCCACTTGTAGTACGCAAGCTCCGACAACGGTCTCTAAAAATGATACTAGTAGCTCCCACATGGGCACGCCAACCGTGGTTCACCACACTACTGGAACTATCAGTAGTCCCATACCAAAAACTACACCTCTCCCCATCAATGCTAACGCAGAGCCATGGAGAGATAAGGCACCCAGATCCATCTCAACTGAACCTTGCGATTTGGCTCCTGAAGTCCTAGAATTCGGTTACCTTAACCTACCGCCAGACTTTATGGACGTTATTAAAGAGGCTAGACGCCCAACTACCAGAGCCTGCTATGCAGCCAAATGGAAAAGATTCGCTATTTACTGCACTAACAATCATATCCAACCATTACAGGCCTCCACGCAAAACATCATTTGCTACTTGCTACATTTGCAAAGATGTAATCTTGCATACTCATCCATACGTCTGCACCTCGCAGCCCTTGCTGCTTACTTACAAAACAGGCAACACTTATCACTCGTTAGAGTCCCTGCCATTAAAGCCTTTATGGAAGGCCTTAAGCGGATCATACCTCCCAGATTACCACCTTCCCCAGTGTGGAATCTTAATATAGTACTTACCAGGCTCATGGGACCACCTTTCGAACCCCTACATAAATGTGAACTTCAATTCCTTACATGGAAAGTTGCGTTCCTCATTGCAATCACTTCTCTCAGGAGAGTCAGTGAGATACAGGCTTTAACTATACAAGAGCCCTTCTTACAAATACATCATAATAAGATAGTTCTCAGGACAAACCCAAAATTCCTTCTCAAAGTCATTTCGCCTTTCCACCTTAACCAATCCATAGAACTACCCGTGTTCTTCCAAAACCCAGATTCCGTGGCAGAAAGAGCTCTCCACACCCTGGATGTCAAAAGAGCCCTTATGTATTACATTGACAGAACCAAGTCTTTTCGCAAAACCAAACAATTGTTTGTAGCTTTCTCTCCACCACACAAGGGTAATCCCATCTCAAAAGCCGGGGTTGCAAGGTGGATTGTTAAATGTATCCAAATCTGCTACCAAAAAGCCAAACGCACATTATCAGTTCCCCCTAGAGCGCACTCAACACGCAAACTAGGGGCCTCCATGGCATTCTTAGGGAACATTCCCCTACAAGACATATGTAAGGCAGCCACATGGTCTACAACACACACCTTCATTAAACACTATTGTGTTGATGTGCAAGCCAAGCAACAAGCTTCAGTGGGCCAAGCTGTCCTTAAAACCCTTTTTCAAACTACTGCAACACATACAGGTGACCACCGCTAGGGAGATACTGCTGTACAGTCTATGCACAGTGTGAGCTCTGCAGCTCACATGCCTCGAACGGAAAATGCTACTTACCAGTATGCATCTGTTCTTGGCATGTAGAGCTGCAGATCCTCACACGCCCACCCACCTCCCGGGACCTGTATGTGTTCCAGTCCTATCTTAATTAGATACACACACATGGACATCTCTTTCCTTTTCTACTAACTCCATCACTCCCCAATATGGCGAAAAACAATCTGAGGATGGAGTCGATGCCCATGCGCACTATTGTCCAAAGGAGGAGTCACCTATCACATGACTACAAAGACTTCTTCGAAGACAACAACAAAGTGCAAGCATCCGAGCCCAACACCAGATGGCGATCTAATGCACAGTGTGAGGATCTGCAGCTCTACATGCCAAGAACAGATGCATACTGGTAAGTAGCATTTTCCTTATCTATTCCCGAAAGTTATAGTTGGGTAAATTGTTCAGTAACCATGTAATGTCTTAAACTCTAAAAACTACTGAAATTCACCAGCTGTCGTTATCTCAAGTAACTATAACTTGCGCCCCTGGCATGCACAGTTTTCTTATCAATTTCATTGCAAATGTTGCAGTATTAATATCAGTGATGTAATTGAAGAGGTCATGGGTGATGTAATATGTGGGGTAATTAGCAGTGCATGGTGATGGTGAGAGTTAGTTACCTTAGGGCATGAGTTATAGTTTCTTAATGACTGTAACTGGTGAATTTCTGTGGTGTTTAGACTTTAAAACGTTATGTTGTTACTGAAAATCTTAACTAACGTTACTTTAACCGTTGGCTTTTTCAGTGAATTTCTAGATTTTTTTTAACAAAGTAATATTTTATTACCATACCTAAATCCAACCCCTGGTGGGAGGTTGGCTGCAGGGCCTGGCCTGTGACCAACTCCATGCTGCGCACGGCCGTGCGCCTTCCCTCCCAGAGTCTATTTTGACCTAGGTACCCCATCCCCCAGGACCGCATTTTTCTTAAAGGGGAGCCCCCCTCCCTGAGCTTTATTAGGGCCTTGAGACCCCATCTCCCAGGGCCTTTTTTAAAAATTTTAAATAAAGGGGAGTGGGGTTGTTGTCCCACCTCCCTGAGCCGTATTAGGCCTGGGGACCCCACCACAGGGCTTTTTTTTTTTTTTTAAATGGGGGCAGGGCACACAAGCCTCCCTCCCTGAGCAGTTAACGGCTCCAGAGACCCCATTCCCCTAGGGCCTGCATTATTAAAGGTAGGTTCTCTGATGCCCACGCAGGGCACCCACCAAGCACTTGGGGCCGTGGAGGGCTACTTATGCTGCTCTCTCAGGACAGGAGCAATATTTGAATCTGTTTCCCTGCCTGCATCAGTGCAGGCAGGGAAACAGATTTCAAGTCTGCTCCCAGCCGATGGTAGCATTTTTAAAGCTCCCCCGCTGGGGGCACAGTTTGTGTTTGCTCCAGCGTGGTGGGAAATTAAAAAATGCTTCCGCCAAGCGGGAGCGCAAACGGGTTTCCCTGCTGGTGTGGGCAGGGAAACTGCTGTGTTCCGGGGGTGGACTCCCCGAGGCACAGCATGCGAGCCGGTCCCGGGGGATGGGGTCCACCGGGGCCAGTAATGGCTCAAAGAGTGGGGCTGCTCCCCCTCCCTTTTGTCTAACGTGTTACGCCCCGGTGAATAGGGGCCCCTCCCCTTTTTGTCAAATGGCTCAGCGAGGCGAGCTGCACAGCCCCCCATCTTTTTTAAAAGGTAATACTGCCATGGGGGTCCCCGGGCCCTCTTAGAGGTTCAGGGAGGTGGGCCACAAGCTCCCCGCCCTAAATAAAAACATAATGCGTATTTTCCTCCCCCAGGGGGATTTAAAAAAACCCAATTTTTTTTATTATTTTGCTGCGGATTCAGTGATCCTCCGTGATTTTGCTGCGCAATGAAACAAAAAAATGTTTGTGGCACCAAGCCTTTGGGGGGGGGGGGGGCATGGTTTTAATTTCCGCCCACAACTTGCAGGTTGAGGTGGTGGCATCCAATCGGATCTCAGCAGAAGATCTTTGGGGTCCTTGGAGGATCTGCATCCCTAGATATGCATAGTTTGTGAGCATGAATTGGTCAAAATCCACTGAACGGATGTACATCAAATCACAAAAAGCAGTCTTTATGGACCAAGATCTAGCTTTCTGCCAAATTTGGTGTAAATCCTGTAGTTGTTTCTGAAGGTCATATGGAAAAATGAATGGGGAACATTGTTTTGGGACCCCTCATTTTTCTTGCCCTGCTTGACAGATCACCCCGAAACTTTCCATGTGCAAATTAGTCAAAAAGTCGCACTTTTTGGGAAATTTTCATGGAGATGCATCAAACGACGCCAAAGTTATAAGCATCACAAAAATGCATTCTCTTTACAAACCCAGTCCTAACTATAACTACCCATTGTCGACTGCCACTGGATGGTGGGTGGGTGTGTGGGTGGGTGGGTGTGTGGGTGGGTGGGTGGGTGGGTGGGTGTGGGTGGGTGGGTGGGTGGGTGGGTGTGTGTGTGTGTGTGTGTGTGTACGTGTGTGTGTGTACGTACACACAATCGTTCCCTCAAAGCAGTGATAGAGCTCCTGTTCCCATATTCACTCCATTACGCACAAAAGGACACGGCACCACCAAGGAGGTAATTTTTAGAAATCCTTCATTTATTTAATCGAATATATATATAATTTGGGGGGAAACGGTTAAAGTAACATTGTAGTTAGGTGAATTTGGCAGTGACATTACCTTTTTGAACAAAAAAATCACAGAAATCCACCAGTTCTAGTTAGCAGTTCTAACTAGAACTTGCGCCCGCCATGCACTGCTTATGACTTCACATATGATATCACTCCTGACATGTTCTATGACATCACTTATAACATCATCCAAGCTTCTTTTCTACACATTGCTCTATGTCTTCAGACCTTACCTTCCAAACACCAACCCCTTCCTAATTCGCTGCCAGGTGATATTGGTGAAGAAAATATTACATTCCCTTTTGTCATTTGTAGTTGCTCTGCCGATCTAGGATTCTTCTTACCGAATAGATGCATTGATTGGTGATGTTGCTCTTTGTGTATTCCCAGGTTTGCTTTCAGATTCATTCGGCCAGACCCTAGAAGCAGAGTAACCGACCCTGTGGGGGACATTGTCTCCTTCATTCAGGCATTTGAAGAAAAGTATGGGAGAACGCACCCAGTCTTCTACCAGGGAACCTATAGCCAGGTCAGTGTCTCTGAGAAAGGCAAGACTCCCCTGGTATCGAAGCCATGTTCTTCTTCTCAGAGATGTACAGACAGGTTAGGTTACCCCTATATGGGGACATCCTGGATTTAGGGGATCACACTCCACTTTTAATGAGAAAACCAGTATGCACGCTGGTCCCCCTAGAAATTGGTGATGTGGTAATGGGTTGTTTGTTGGGGTATGGATCTCGGAGACATTAGTTAATTCCTAGTTTGCAGTGTTTAGAATATGCATTCATCCTGTATGCATGTGATATTCGATGTAAAGAATTGCAATTTAAGTTAAGGCCTTGCTGTTGGGTTGTTGCGGTATTGATGTTGAGGTGTGCAGCAACAGCAGACAGATAAGTTGGGTATGTTGCTGCATTGTGTTGTGCGGTAGGAGGGCTGTAATGCTCGTTACTATGTGGTGGACTTGAGTGCTGTTCCTTTTTCTGTAAAACTGGTGCAGTGGAGGGGGGGAGCAGCTTCAGAGGATTAAAAGAGGGAAGTTTGGACCAGGAGTCTCTTCTTGCATAGGTCTGGCCTTTTCTCAGGCTACCTCAATGTATTTTGTTTCTAACAGGCCCTCAATGATGCCAAGCGTGAGCTGCGTTTTCTGCTGGTGTACCTTCATGGGGATGAGCACCAGGATACTGATGAGTTTTGTCGGTAGGTTGAGCACAGATTCACCCATCCTTGCTGCTGTCATCAGCAGATCTTTGCTGTTCTTGATGATTATCTTTCCCTCTGCAGTACCACTCTGTGCTCACCAGAGGTCATACAGTTCATCAACACCAGGATGCTGTTCTGGGCCTGCTCGACAAGCAAACCTGAGGGATATAGAGGTGAGTGAGGCTTTCACCTCCTTTGTTCACACACCAGGGAGTGGTCAGTATGTTCTTAACAGATAACCAATTCACTGTTTGGGTACATTAGGGGGCTGGAGTTTGAGATTTGTACTTATTCAGTGTTTTTAGTGGTTTACGTAGATTTTAAATCGGAGTGGTTCAAACTGGAATGCAGTATGCACAGTGGCACTTCAGGGTGGTGAGAGCCCCACGTTAACAAAACTCTTATGATTGTGCACAAGCACAACTATGTACAATAACCTGAAACAACCCTAATCAACTCAGTGAGATGAAGGGTTTATCATCATCATCATTGTGTGTGCTAACACTGTGTTGGACTTCTTTTTATACTCAGTAGAGCTAATAATTTGATATTGTGTCTTGCGCATTCACAGTGTATTCGAGCTGCAATGGGAAGATAAATGCATACAGAATAACTTAGTGGGAAGGGCTAGAGGAGGGGGGGAACGCAGGCCTTTGAAAGGCCAGTAGTGCTTGAGAAGATTCAGTAACATGTAAAGGTGATTGTGCCCCGCGGCTGCCACTTTATCAGCATTGGTAATGGGAGAAGTGATTGTGACATGGATGTGTGGTTTTGACTAGAATTGATGGGCCGCAATAAAAGCGGTATTGATGTTGAGGTGTGCAGCAACAGCAGACAGATAAGTTGGGTATGATGTGCAGTGATTGGTAGGAGAAGAGAAGTTAAACGATGGGAGGGTTTGAGAAAAGAGTTAAGGAAGTGAGCAAGGATGGTTGAAGGGATCAATGGCCGGAGAGGTTAGGAGTGTTTGTAGACCTGAGTAATGACAGGTGTGGGCACTGATGGGAGAAATGGACATTGATGGGAGAGGTGGGAACTGACTAGAGAGGTGAACACGGGGCAGTGACTGTCGAGGTGGGCACTAATGAGAGACTGGCAGCGATAGTGGAGGCAGACCCTCTCATGAAAATGGGACACTGACTGGAGAAAGGGCCAATGCCGAGCTGGGCACTTTGAGGAAGAGGGAACTGTGATGGACGAGGTAAAAAGTAACAGGAGCTATGGACTGTCTTGGGAGACTTGAGCATTGAATGAGATCTGGGGTGTGATATGGGCAAGGAATTGTGAGGTACTTTTTCTTACTTTCTCTTATTACTTGCCGAGGTTCTTCTCTGAGCTCTCTTTCTTTTCTCTAAACACAATTGCTCTTTTATTAATTTCCTCATGCGGCTTTGATTTGCACTTCTATGCTCCTTTTTATTTTGGTAGCTTGATAATAGAAGCATCCCTGTGTAAAAAGGTTCACTAAAGGTAATTGCACTTGTCAATTTGTGCTACACGTTGAATTCAGGATTTTCCCCATGGCTCCAGTTCTTTAGTCCTACCATTATGCGTGTATGATGTTATTGAAAGCATATTTTTAGATTCAAGACTTTATCAGTCTTCTCCCTCGCTTTGACTCTGTTGTTGCTTAATGTTTTAACTTATCCTGAATTTAATTCTGCTTTTTGGCAAGACTTTTTTTTAGGTTGTTTTATATTGTATAAACTACATTTAACCCCTGAAGCTAGAAATTACATCTGTAGGAAAGTACTCATTTTGGCATGGTTACCCCCCACGTTTTGCCTGACTCTGAATGCAACTTTGACTAAATGTGCACTGGGTTCCTGCTAATCAGGTTCCCAGTTCCTGTGTTCTTTACCAGAACTTCCTTTGTTTCCACAATTGCCACACCTCTGACCCACATATAATTTCCTTGTAAAAGGCACCAGTGGTACTAAGGGTATTGTGACCAGAGGGTCTAAGGGCTGCAGCATGTATTATGCCACCCTAGGAGATCCCTCACCAAACACATGCACATTGCCACTGCAGCCTGCGTGTTTTGGTGCAGCTAAAAGTGAAGAGTTGACCTGGCACAGGGTCAAGACTGATTTGCATATAGCTATGTCTGAACTGGGGTGGCAAAGTGAGCTAAAGAATGATGATGGATTCAACCCAGATCTGTGACTGGGGGTGAGTGTTTGAAAAGTTTCAGCACTCCGTCCATCATCTCCTTGTGTTTACACATCACTGTGTGCCAGGCCTGGCAGAACTGCAAGAGGGATAGGTAAGTCACCCCTACAGCAGGCCTTACTGCCCTAAAGGCAGGGTGCACTATACCTTTTGTGAGGACATAACTGCATGAGCAAATATGCCCCTATAGTGTCTAATTCCATTCTTAGACATAAGTGCATAGTAAAACCATACTGAGTACATGGGCTGGATGATTGAGGCTTCCGGCCTATACTGGACCTCCAGCCATTGTACCCCTTTGTGGAAAAGGACTAGTTAAAAAATTCTGACCAAGCCAAAGTTTCACCTGAGGCCTTTTCAAAGTATTCCCTTTATAGGGGCTATCTTGGACACAGTGGTGATTAAGGCCTTTCCATAGTCTCAGTGAGTCCTTGATAGTCAAGATTTGATCCTAGTGTTTCTGGCTCACTCTTGGATCTTGGTGAGTATGGGTCGGAGGCTTCTAGGGCTCATAGCCTTGTGCATCCTTCTTGTCTCGTATGCCAGTTGGTACATGTGGCGTCTACATTGGAACCTCTGGTTCCAGTGGCCAAACATCATTGGATGTCTCTCTGGCTTCATTTAGATTTCTTACAGGATATTTTGTTATGGCAGACGAACACAAATGTGACATGTGCCACTCTCCCTTCCCCATGCACACGTCACAGTTTTAACCGCATCGCTGCTGGGATTGGGGGGGGGGGGGGGTCATCTGGGAGAGGTGAACATTGTAATCTTTTCATCTCCAGTGGAGTGCCAGCTCCATATTCATATCATCCGGATCTTCATGCAATATGGAACCCTAGAAGTCTTTATGCTGACCATCAGAATGTGGCTAGTGCAGTCCTCCTGGACAAAACAGCTGCCATATGATGCTGCAACAAGCAGGGTGGAGTGGGGTCCTGGATCCACTGCTAGACCGTGTGCCTTTGGAAATCGCTGGACCAGCAGTGGATCCCTTTGGTGGCCACCCATCTGGCACTGTCCCAGAGTGCTGGTGTGCTGTCCAGGTGTCGGTTGGCGGACCATGAGTGTCGTCTCCACCTCGAGGTGACACAGTGCATCTTCGAGCAGAGGGGCATGCCCTGGTTAGATTCGTTCGCCACCGACTAACATGCACCAACAAAACTACTGTGCACTGTAGTTTCCCCTAGAACAGTCACTGGGAGATGCAGTCAGTTTTCGATTGGACATATGTCTTCTGTTCGCATTCCCACTATTACCACTTCTGCCTCAAGTTGTGAAAAATGTCAGGTCAGACCAGGCCCAAGTTACGTTGATAGCCTTGAATTGGGTAAGAGGGTGTGATACCCAGATCTTTTGCCAGTGAAATGCAGGTGCTGTTGGTGCACCCTCCATAACCATTTTCTTCAGACAAATTGGTGCTGAGGACTCTACATTTCTTCTAAAGGTGGTATCTTCCACAAATGTTGGTCCATCGATCCCTTTTTCTCTCTGCCATATACTTCAAAAGAGGAGTGGAGAGAGTCCTGACCTGAAAAGAGGCTTGAGCTTTTACATTAGGCGCACTAGAGAACACGAAGGATGATCAACTTTTCTGGGGTTTCGCAGGTACCAAGAAAAGCTAAACATTGCAAAAGAGAAAGTGGTTGGAGTAGATTGTCCTCTGTATAATATGTGACATATTGTTGAAGAAGAGCATGCTTGAAGGTCTGCAGACCCTTTCCACCAAAGGGAAGGTGGCTAGGATGGTGCTGGCAAGTGTGTGCCAGTTGTTGACTGCTAGGCTGCAATGTGAGCATCTGTGTATATTTTCACCAAGCACAACTGCCTTGACAGCCTGTTACTGAGAGAGGGCTATTTCACAAGCTCGGTCCTGCATGATTTTAATGTCTTGCGTGAGAGTATGCATGCGCTGTCACTTGCGAGCCTCTTGTAAATAAGGAAAAAAACTTTAAGAGGGCTTAGAGCCCGCTCATTACTAACCATTGGTTGGCTTTAACGCTACTCATTTCCTTGCTTCTCATTGTTCAGCGGCTCCCGCTTTCCCATTCTCTTCCTAAGTATGCCGGGTTCCATGAAGTATGGCCTAAATACAACTTCCTGTCTGCGACCAGTGTCCTTCCACTGGCCATGCGCATGCAGAAGTACTTTTTTTTGTCTAGCACTTCATAAGAGTGCATGTGTTTAGAGGCTGTCCCACATCCTCCTGCATAGCCAATGATTGTTTCCCACTGTCCTTCTCCTCCCCTCCTGCGTCCTTGTTGCTTGCTCCCACCCCATCCTGTTTCCTTGTGGCTTACCCCTGTCACTCCCACCCCCTCCCACTTCATTGTTGCTAGCCCCTGCTGCATTGTTGCTTGTCTGTCCCTCCTGCCACTTTGTCATTGCTTGCACCATCCCTCCAATCCCCCTCTAGCTTTGTTGTTCCTTGCTACGTCCATCCTGCGTCTTTCGGCTTTGCCCCCCTCCCTTGCATTCCTTCCTACATCATTGTTGCTTCCCCCTCTGTCCCTACCACTCCCTCCTGTGCCCTTGTTGCTTCCCCCATCCCTCCCACCCTCTCCCGTGCCAGTTTTGCTTTCCCGTCACACCAGAAAAAAAAAGCGATATGAAGCTGGCCGCGTCATCTCACTTTTACCCCATATTTTTAGCCATGCTGCACAGCTATGCACCGTTTCTGAAAGTAAAGAAAATAAAAGTGCAATGATGCAGTGAACGCGGGCCACGTCGTAGCTCTTTTTTTCCACTCTCCTTATAGCCATGTGGTGCAGCATGGCTAAAAAACATTGACAAGGCCAATAGATCTCATATAGGCATGGACCATTGGCTTTGCTTGTTTGGTTTAGTCTACTCCTCAGATCCTCCAATTTTTAGGAGGATCTCTTTAGGTATCTTTTCAAAAGGTAAGGAAGCTGCGGTTAGAAGTATCCATTAGAACAAGCATTGGCATAGCCAATAGGTCTCGCCTTTGGGACCTTATAAGTGTTTAGCCATGCAACAGTTGATGTTGTTGCATCAAGGATATGGTGCTGCATAACTAAATACTTTTAAGGTCCCAAAAGCGAGACCTATTGGCTATGCCAATGCTTGTTATTAATAGAAAGCCTTTGTTGTCAAGCCATCTGTTATACACTTACACGCGTATTCACAAACCATTACGGAATAAATAGGTGATTTAATGTTAGACAACGGTCAAACAAACAGAGTAAACAAGAAAAGGCCGTACCTTTTAGTGTTTGGTTTGTCGAGCTTCACTTCTGCCTTGTTTAGATCTCCCAAAGAGGTCGATACATAGAGATCCTTAGGTGCTGGAAGTGCAGCTGGCATGTCTGCCCCTAAGGGACTGCTCTTCCAGCAAACGTCCGATCCTCACATCAGCCGGTGACATGCATGTCTTTCTTTAAGCAAAAAAGTCCCCATCAACGCAAAAAAATTTACGTACTAAAAGAAGACATTTGCTATGCAAGTGAGCACTTGAAAAATACGTTGCAAGCTTCCCAGGCGCAGGACTTACTTCCCGTCTTCTTACGGAGATCTATAAATTCTATTGCCTCTGTTTTACTTCCGACTCTAAAAACATGACAGGAAAAACAGAAATCAGGGAGAGCTAATGGAAATGCTTGCTCATAGTGACTGATAGACTGGTGGCTGTAGAAGGAGGTGCCGAGTTACCTTATCAGCTGTTGGTTAGAAAGAGAAGGAGAAGCCTCGAGAACGGGCAAATCAGTCATTCTGGAAGTGTTAAAATCAAGCCTCCCAGAAGAGACAGCCTCTGGCACCACGAAAATGATAGTGGCTAGTTCCTACAACACTTGTGCTTCGTTTTTGTGTGACAAATGCATTCTGCATCCGTGTTCTGTGTGTGGTGAAAGGGTAATGAGGCGTATTTATATGCTTTCTTTTTGTGCTTTTATGTAGCACAGAAATGGCCCTTAGGTATCAGAGCGCTTCACAATAAAGCCAGAACATATCAATAACAAATAGAGCAAGCAGCGACGGGCTGGATGGGGTGTGGGGTGGCACTGCATGGGGAGATTAAGTAAATTGTGAGCAGCGACGGGCGCTGACACAAGCAGGAAACTAATGGAAGAAGAAAAATAGACGGGCACTGCAACTGAACACGCACGGTATATATTCAACACGCACTGCACCGAAGACACGAGCAGGATACAATTGAAACAAGTGTTTACAACAGGAACACTAAGTTTCATTAGTAAACTGGATTTGCGATTTCGCCTGCAAGTCGACTGTAAGTTTTACCCGGAATGGAGACTAGCGGCTGCGTGGACGGAGTATGAGAAGATACTGGCAGCGCGAGGAGAGCAGTGTGCTCGAACCTGATTGGTGTATGCTGACAAAGCTGCCCGAATGCCTCCTGCCTTCTGTCGAGACAGGCCTGCTGTTGAGGCGGGAGTGAGCTCTTAACTTCACACCACTGACTGGGCTACCTGAGGCTTGAAATAAACTGCACGGGTGGAAGGATGGGAAAGGGAGTGGCCGGGGGCAAGCAATAAATGGCACAGAAGCAATTCACTTCACACCACTGACTTGGCGACCGGAAGCTCACATTAAACATCGCAGGTGGTGGGACGGAAAGGAGAGCAGCTGGGAGTAAGCAGTAATCTGCACGGGAGCAATTCAACAACCAACGTGCAAAAACACTAGCCAAGCCTAAAGAAACAAGCGCGGCCGCGTGTGCCAGGTCGGCGGCGAAAGTGAAAGCGCTGCGTTTGGAGCAAAAGTGCACCAGGGCCAGCGCGACCGCCATCTGTTTCCAATTAACGCGACCGCGAGACGCAGGCGTGATAATTGGAAACAGATGGCGATGCTGCTCGCTCCCGAGCTCCCTAGGCCAGGGGAGAGAGAAGGCGGGACATGCACCCACCTTTTGGCCAATTGCATGCTGTTTTTCTTAGAAAGACTCACGCAAAGGCCAATAGCGTGTGAGCAAAAAAAAAACACACGCACGAGCGTGTGGTCCGAGTTGGAAGTCCTTACTAGAAGCCTCGCAGAGCAGCGAATGCGCGCTGGCTCAGGCGAGACCTAAAAACAAGTAACTTCATTTTTGTAATGCTCTTTAGGGGTAGATATTTTACCTAAGCACAAATTCTTCTCTGCCCTTCCGCTTCCCTTTTCTGTGGAATGAACATCTGCATATCGTAACGAGCATTGGCATAGCCAATAGGTCTCGCATTTGGGACCTTATAAGTGTTTAGCCATGCAGCACATTATCACCCACCGGGCAGATTTCTGTAATGGAACTAGTACTTATGTAAAGTGCTTTGATACCTTCATTCACGCTACATGTGCTTAGTGTAGTGACGTAAGGGCAGTGGAATGTCGTGGTGAGTTGTGATATGTGTGTTGGTGGGATGTATGTATGTAGTGTGTTTTGCTGGTGTGTATGTTGGTGGTATTTGTAAGTTTACATCCCCTAAAAAACCAATTGTAATATTAATTGTGTGTAGTGTGATGCGGTTAGTGTCTTTTGTAATGTTTTTAAAATTAAATACATTTTGTTAGTTGTGTTATTTTTCTATATTTACTGCTCAATAAAATATGATCCTATGGACGGGCTGGAACATTGTTTATGGTATTTCCACCGAAAACAAAGTGAATGCTCCTTGTTGTACTTACTGTACTGGACTGTACTGCAATATTTCACAATTTCAGAGCCACAGTAACCACGAGCATTTTCTCAGCTGCAAATCATGCCTGTGATAAAACTGTGTGCCCAAGAGAAACCACTTGAGTGCACAGCTGGCAAACAGTTCCGTGTCTCTGGGTAGTAGTTCCTGCTTGATACACTGTGGCCAATGGACGAAAGCAACAGGCAACCCTAATACAGGAAAGAACATCAGTTTAAATGCGGTGATAGGTTACAATGCCCAGCACCGTTCCTGCACAGTTGACCTGCCAATCAAAATGTCTCTGCCAGAAAAGTAAAAAACACACCAGTATTGATGTTAATAAATGCCAGGGGGCTGCCGATACATGCCACTGCACACCCAAAATATGATCTGGTACCAGAATATTAAAGTTCAAATTTCGTCTGACAGAATCTGTTTACACAAACGCCCACTAGAGTCAATAACATGAAATCTATACTGAATGGAGCGATATTCTAGCAAACTATTTTGGATTTATAGATATTCTGACATACAACCTAAAATCTTTGTGTTTTGCTCCCATATATTCCATGGTGCTCACTGTTCTATTCTATCACTTTGTCATGGGGAAATATTCCAGAGTTGTGCTAAGGATGGGATATTCAATGCGTCTCCAGGTCAAAGAGCAAATATACAATGTGTACTCTTGGTGTGCGGTGCAATCACTAATGCTGAAGCAGTCCATGGTGCCAGGAGTTTGCACATTGTAGGCAGAGGAGCCGTGGGGGGGGGGGTACTTTTACCCTCTTCTCTTACATGCCAGAAGCTGTTCGTTGTTTACCTTGCACAATGATGTCCCAGAAGTCGCTCAGCGTCCTCTCCTCCACCCTGTTGTCAAAGGCTTCTTTGTGAACGTGAGCCGCTGTGAACTCTCACTGTGAAAGAAGGCCCCCTCCGAGGCTGACGACGTGCAGGCAAATGCAAACAGCTCTTTTCAAGCACTCGTGCTTGTGCTGTCATCCACCTTGCGGGAGCGAGCAGCGGCGCGCGCGGCCACGCTAATTGAAAACAGATGTGCCGCTGCTCGCTCCTGCAAGGTGGATGCCAGCACAAGTGCTTGAAAAGAGCTGACCAATTTCTAAAGGTCATCTCCTAGAACAGCGCATGCGCGCTGCTTAGGCGAGACCTAAAAAGGTCCCAAGTTAGATACATGCACACTCTCAGTGACCATTTGTTATGATTGATCTGCCTCAGAGGGTGCCGATAAGTTGGTGATTAAACTGATGTCAGTGTACAAGGGTGGCGTCTATATGCAGGTTCACTCAGTCATTGCGGATCCCTACTTCACCACCTGCTCGTGCGTAGCTTTTTTTGCAGGGATAAAGAAATAATCACTGGATACTGTATGGCACCTGGTAGGATTCTAAAAGTCAGGAATCCACCAGACAGAGGCTTACAGTAGCTAAATTACTTATTCTTTTACTATGAGCTTGCAGCAACCTTGGGAAGATTACTTGTACCGATTCAGGCTGTTTCCTTGAAATATGTAGGATTTGCGGTAACTAAAGGTACTGCCAACAGCAGATAATGCATCCTTGTTAAACTAATTTAACAAACTGGCGTCTACCTTTCAGATCTTCATTAATCGGGTCCCTCAACAGCAAGTGATAAGTTCTGGTGCGTTTGGGACAGCAATTTCCTGGAGAGCAGCAGAATATTGCACTGGGGCATATTCAGTTCCTTTCTGCCAAAGTCCTACATGTGCGAGCTGTTCTTTCTTTTGCAGTGTCCCAGGCCCTGCGTGAGAATACCTATCCTTTTCTGGCCATGATCACGCTGAAGGACCGCCGTATGACAGTGGTGGGGCGGTTAGAAGGCTTGCTTCAATCTGCGGACCTCATAAACCAACTTACCTTCATCATGGATGCCAACCGCACATACCTCGTGTCGGAGCGCCTCGAAAGGTATGCAATTTGTATCTGAGGAAGAAGGTAATAAGAGGGTGGCCTGTGTTCGAGAGACGGAGATAAATAGGGAGAGGAAGCAATACTAGAGACTGAGATAGGTTGAGACACAGATGTAGATCGAAAAAGTGAAACCGAGACAATGCAAGACAAGGGGAGAAACAAATAAGGCAAGACTGAGCACGGCATGAGACAAATGTAGAGGGAGTTGGAGGGTATGCAAGACCGACAGAGCAAACCATGCTGACCGACTGACTAAAAGCGTGAGTGAGACCGACCGAGAGTGAATGAGACTGACTGACTGCCAGAGCAAACAAGACTGATGGCATAATAAGTGGTTTAAATAGGAAAGTAGTAATGTTCATCTTCCTTGGGAGGGATGGTGGAAAAGTCCCCCAGACAACGAGAAAGCCAATGACAAATGATGAGTGCTAGAAATTGAAATGTAACTAGTTACTGTACAAAGACAGTTGAAAGTGCTCATGGTACATGAGGATCATTAGAGCATGTCTCGTGATTTCAGGTTTCTGCTCTGCTGTCAAACAGCTTTGGTACAGTGTTCTCCTGAGTCACTAGAAATAGTTGTCCAGTCAATGGGCTACTGAGTGTTTAGCAAACCTTTCCCTGTTGCTTGTGACTAGACTATGGCTGGTTATGCTATCTGTTTCACCCGTGACGTTTTTGTCCAGTGTATTTTTGTTAGAAAGTTTTACATCACATACATCTTCCATATTGCTAGGCTGAACAGTTCTTTGGCCATCAGCAGAATGAATGTCATTGGATCCCATGTAGGTTTTGGCTCGCATAATTCATGTTCTTTGTCAAGCCATTGCTTATGTAGGACGACTCCTTATTTCTTACTGCCTTTTACTTTGTGGAGCTTTGGTGTTGCATATAAATAAAGTTTTCTTTTGCAGGTTGACTTTTTTAGATTCACATACTTGATTATGAAAGGTGTGTTAAATTGAATATAATAAGTGGTAAAAGTTGTCATATTAATGCTGATAGCTGGTTTCGGGCATTGAGTAGTCCTTAAAGTGTAGTGAATAAGGTAACACTTTACAGGCCATCCACAGCCAATGCACCTGCTCTTTTCTTGACTCTAAAACAAAACCGTTTATTGTTGGAGGAATTTTATCCTTTTTAACAATTTTAAAAATGAAATGACCAGCAGTGCTAGGAGTCATACCACAGGACACCCTGCAAAGTAAGTCCAGCACTTATGGGATTTTTAAAGTAGCTTTCTGGCATTTGTAGTAGATCAATAAATGACAACGGCTGTTGTGGGAACGAGACAGAATATTTTCATTTGTTAATGTCAAGTTCTCTGAATTTTGTATATTGGAAGCTGAGGGATAGTAGCGTATTTTGTTGTCTCTTCTTTTTATTACTGGGTTGGCCATTCAGGGACAGTTGCAGTTGTCCGCAACTGCTATATTCCTACAGTGACCCTGAACAGAACTTGATAGAGGTATGTTCCCTGCTCAAATCTCTGAAGAGGCAAGTGAAAACAAAAAAAATAGCAAAGATATAGGGCCAGTAATTACTGACCACGATAATGAATCCTGACCCTGTAGTTGACTTAGCACACATCAGTAGCACCAAGTATAGTAAATATTTTGGCTGGCAGATACAGAGTTTATCTCTTAATAATGCTAGTTTGATGTGTATTGATGCACATCGGACTGGTAGAGAAGGACAGAGAATGAGTACTTGTTTAATTTTACCTCTAGCATGCACTGCTTTAGTGGCTACAGTGGGGGGGGAATGCTCAGAACCTGCAAGTAGAAATGTGTTGCTTGAGGAAGCCACCCGTTACTCTATTACTCACCAAAAAGAAACTATGTAACTACCAGGCGGGGAAAATTAACAGACTAACGAGAGAACTCTGTGTGAAAAGCACACACCACTTGTTGCTACTTGAGTGTACTCCCTATACCCTGGCACAGCCCACCTAAGAGAAAAGTCTTGAGGCAGATCCATGAAGAGATATAGAGCATTATTCTTCCCAACAAGATCCCACCTATACAGATGTTTTAGGCTAGAATCACTTATAGACGGAAAAGATGGCAGCAGTAGACAGTAGAAAGTTCTTATTCATGACCTTTGTCAGTAGCCACTAGACTGATCAGGGGGTGGTTTGGGAGTACAGTAAAGAAGAGTTCTGGCTTTATAAGTGGAATGAGTCCTACAATATTAGAGGTTTGGGGAAGGTGAGGCGGGTAATAAAGTTTGCAAGCAAGAGTGTTGATTGTTTGTTCGTTTCCATTAGCAATGTCAGAGGAGCACAGGAGTAAAGTATGGCATCTTAGAGATGTACTTGAGTACCTACTGGTACATGGACGGGCTAAGCGAATTGATGACATTTTGTTGTTTGTGTGCAATTATGGGGATGGTGATTATATAGTCAGTCTGTCTGTAAAACAGCATTCCCATCGGGGAGTCGGTATATATAAAATGATAAAATTACAACAAATTCTTTATGCTGCTTACGCTGGGTTGTCACTCCAGGGAAGAGCGCAACCAGACTCAGGTACTGAGACAACAGCAGGATGAAGCCTATCTGGTCTCCCTTCGGGCCGATCAAGAGAAAGACAGACAGAAAAGAGAAATAATTGAACAAAAAAGGAGGGCAGAAGAAGAGGCTCGCCAGAAGCAGCTTGCAGAGGAGAGGAGACGGCTGGTAAGTGGTGGCTTCTGTAGGAACCTGAGATGCATATTTGGCTTTAATGTGTGTCTCCTCTATGTTCAAGGTTCTTTGATTAAACCTATAGATACAGGGTTGCCTGGTCTATTAGGGTCTAAGCACAGCTTCTTAGGGAGCCCATGAGTTCCAACACTTTTATTTACTCTGTAGTTTGTCTGGGGTTGTCTAGTGTTCCTTATCTTCCTTGATAACATTCTTGAGCTTGCTTGTTTTAAAATTCAGTTTCTGGTGGTCCCTATAAAAAGGACATTCTGTACACCAACACTCTATTACCCTGTGGAAGGCGACGGCTGAAACACGCCGGTCTGCCATTATCCTGTATGTTGATTAATTTGTAATAAAGAAAACGCTACTCTACCAGAGCTGTGCTGCCTGTCTCCTTGGGTCCCAGCCTCTGATGAGAGGAGAGACTGGGAGTTGGGAGTGTACTTTGATATATATATATACACACATATATTTGTTTTCTTCAATATGTCAATTGTGAAGCACTTATAGATACCATTGTTAAGATTGTATTTACATATATAAATAATCTATGTATTTACTTGGATAAATAAAAAGAGTTCCATAAGCGTCTAAACAGATAACTTGTATGAAAACTATGCAGTGCCCTGTATACATGTCGAGCATAAATTAATGTATAAATATATATTTATATATATTTTTAACAATAAGTAATATATCAATTTAAGCAGACCTAAAGATAATCTATATATTTTTAAACCATATGTAGTATACATTTTCTATAAAGAAATGCACATATCTAAATACATACATACATATAATCAAATTATACATATTTGTTTAAATGTGCATGCATATGTTGTACATTTGTGTTTAAGTGGTCACTAAGGAGCACATAGTATTCTCTTGTGTGAAGCCTAGTGCCCTGAGGGGAATGTAAGATGAAGTGAATTGATTTTGCTATAATTCTAGTATCTTCCTACGGCAAAAGTAAAATGATTCCTCAGCAATTCATTAACTTATTACTAACATTTCATCATGGGCTTATCCAATTCATGGGAGCTCTTCAGTGTCTTTACTTCTTAATCAAAGTGCTTGATATATTTATTTTCCAGGTTCCCTTGGAGGAATTTAGGTTAGCTCTGTTGTGTTCTGGTACTCTTTGTAAGGCAGGCAGGTGCAAACATAATCAGAAGCAAGTTGTAGACATAGAATGATCCCAAATAATGAGATGGTTTTTTATGTGTAACCCAAAGCTACAGTTATGATAACTCCTTTGGTAGACTGAAGTCTTTTCAGCAGGCATCCAAGTGATTCTCTGCCCTTGTTTGACAGCACATTGAAAGGAACAAAACTACTACTGTCAGTTCAACAAGGTCATCAAGAAATATTCCACGATTAAAAGGCAGGAAGTCTCTACAAGGCAGGAAGAGTCTTTCTCCAACATTGACCCAGTAACATTGATTTCTTTTTTTGTGTTCAGACCCTCCATTTCATGTTAACCCTCGTCCTTTTACTTGCGTCACTCCAACATTCCACTGTAGTCTCATAATGCAAAGATCAGCGAAAGTCCTGAAATTTTGTCCTCAAAAGTACCAAAAGCTGAGATAACCCATAAGTTCTTACCATTGGGCAAGCAGGCTCGAGTGCTACCTTTGGCCTTGGACCATCATGCCCGTAATTGTCTCGCAAGTAAACGTTTCAAAATGGGAACCTTAGTACATATGCCATTATTGCTTCATGTGTAGAGGGTGAGAGGGGATTTTTCTTTAATTTGTAGACTTAGTCTCCTACTTAACATATCCTGATCTAAGAGCTGCATAGAAGGTATCTGGGATTCATTGCTTCCTATTTATATGCCTGGGTTATTTGAGCTCCGTTGCCTCATATACTTCTTTGGACTACTTGCAGCCAGTTACTTCCTTGTTTTCAGTCTGATCCTATCTGAGTGTGCCAAACATTCTGTGGTTTCTGCCCAATGATTGTTATGCATAAATGCATAAATGGAGTGTTAATTGATACCACAATGGGTAATACTTTACCCTGCCACATATGTTCTTACTCCTTCTCAATGTCCTGTTTTATTTTAGGTTTGGACTTCAAAAACCGCTTGCTATTTATGATGGCTCTGGACCCTATGTTTCTAGGTGCTCCTTCATGTTGATAATGACTGCATGATACTCCGTTTGAGCTTGAACAAATCTGAAACCAGGAGAATGAGCCCAACTTCCTTCTTCCAAAAGCAGATGCCGACTGGTGATTGATATAGAAAACATCAAGGCTGACATCCCTTTCCTCTCCAGAAGAAAAAAATATTTCAATGACTGGAAAATCACTGTGGGTTTCTCAAGCATTCACATCCTATAGTTTGCAGAATAACCATCACTTCAATTGTCTGTTATAAAATTGATGGTCCCGTAGTGGGCTAAGATGGCCTTTTTAACCTAGTGTCATGAGAGGAGGAGTGCCTTTAGGCTCTAGATCACTGATGTGTAGCTTGTAAGCTACTGGTAGCTCTCCAGCTACCTGTAAGTAGCTCTCCTGTGTACAGTCCAGTCTACTAAATTAGAAGTTTTTGCTCAATTAAAGAATGAATATATATGTGTGTGTGTATGTGTGTATGTATATTTGTGTGTATGTATATGTGTGTGTGTGTGTGTGTGTGTGTGTGTGTGTGTGTGTGTGTGTATGTATGTATATATATATATATTTGTGTGTGTGTGTATATAAAGTTTGACGAAGGCCGGTTTTACAGCCGAAGCGCATTACTTGGCAAACTGTTGTTTAAATACATTTGTGCCATGGAATTCCACGCTGCGTCTGTTCTCTTCTTTCACACCTGGAGCAAAATTGGAATATGTCTATAGATCTATATATCTATCTCTCAAGGTGGGAGATACCACCGAAACGCGTTGTCTCTTATTGTTTTGCCGAAAATGAGAAGGAATGACTTCCAATCTCATTGTGCCGGTGCCTGCTTTCGGAAAGGAGAGGGGCAGGATTGCTATATATAGATCTGTATATACTATACCAAAATGAGGTATAGTGTGAACAGAGTCCAGTGGAACCCCAAAGGTAACAGTAGATAGCATCTTACTCTCTATTTGTGGTAGTGTGGGCGAGCAGTAAGGCTTTATCAGAGGGTAGCGTTAAGCATTTGTTGTACACACTCAGGCAGCAAATGACTGTACTCGGACCAATTTGTTTGTATGGAAATATTATTTAGTTATATTTATTTTCTAGAACCAAGCAAGCTTGGCACAGGTAAGTGTAAATGGTACTTTTCAAGGGAAGTTGAACAGTACAAGCAAGTGGAATGAAAATAAATGACTTTGTTACAGGTTTGTAAATACTTTGAATACAGTTGAAATTACTTTTAGATTACTTTTGATTACTTTGCCGATTACTATATGGATTACTTTTTCTACGCAGTGTGATATGCCTAGATATCACACTGAGACATTTCCTAGAGAAAAGGTAGGTACAGCAGTTTTTAGATATTTGCAGTTTTTCAAGTTCTCATACAAAACCAACTCCACACTTGAAACAATTTTCAAGGAAAAACAGTCAGTGTATTCCTATGGAGAAAAATAAAGTTAACGGTTTGCAGGTAAGTACTTGGGAGTTGGTATTCTGGGTTTAGAACCAGGGTTCCCCAGGGTCAAGGATGCACTCTTGAAACACCCTCAGGGGCACTAGGGCGGCTGGGTGCAGAGTGCTGAGGCCCAATGTTAGCAAATGGGGATAGGGGGCCTCCGGTTCGTTGCTGCTCACGAGCAAGCCACAAGGTTGTGGGAGCAAAGCTCCTGGTGTTAGGCTCAGGGCAAAGGGGGATCAGAGTTAGCACCCAAAGTACACCCGCAGCGGCGGCTGGGTGCAGGGTGCTGTTTTGGCTTCGGGTGCCCTGTTTGGATTCTCCGGTTGCAACAAAGACTGCAGGCTTGGGGATGAAGATCTTCTGGAGGTGACCACCGGTTGGAGAGGTAAGTTGGGATGCTGGGACACCGTCGGTTGGGCCACCCAAGGCCGTGGGACGTCGGGTGCAGGGGTGTCTTTGGGTGTCTGGTTTTCTTTTTTTTTTTTCTTTTTTTTTCTTTTTTTATTAAACAGTTACCGGTGAATGGTACAGTACAGAGGACCAGGTAGTTAACTTTTCACAGTACGCATGAGTGGAAGGATATACAGACAATACACATGCGAGGAACATCACTGAGAAAGAGGATCATCATGTTCAACATTACAAGGTGGTGTACAAATCTCTCCTCTATACAAATTCCACAAGTTCCAGACACGGAACCACTTCTTAGGGCACCCCCTAGCCGAATACACTGTCTTTTCCCTGAACATGCACCAGTCAAGGTTTCTTTCCCAGGCCTCCAGTGTGGGTGGATGTGCTGCCCCCCAGAGTTGAGCGCTATTTCTCTTTGCCAGCATGAGCCCCAGAGTGACCCATTGCGTCTGAGAAGTGTCTAAGTCCGTTGGCTCACAGATATTTAGGAGGCATCGTCTATCCTCGGGACGGAGGGAGATTTGTAATACCTGGTTGATCGTGTTGTGTACTTGGCGCCAATAGGAATTGATATGTGTGCACTCCCAGATGATGTGCATAAACGTTCCGATATGGCCACACCGTCGCTTGCATTCCCCTGTATCTGACCACCCCATGTGCACTAATCTAGGGCCCGTTATGTAGATCCTATGAAGGATCTTAAGCTGAACCAGTCGCAAGCGTGCCGGGATAGCCACCTCTTTAGGGAGGAGACTGCTGCCTGCCACTCCTCATCGTCCAGTTCTATCCCATTGTGTGCCCACCTATCTAGCAGTGTCAGGAGGGGGTTTGTCATGTGATTAATTAGTTTTTTGTATATTAATGATATTGTTTTGTCAGGGAGGTGACCATCCAAGATTCTGTCCTCCAGAGGGGAGACCTCCGGGGGATCCGCTCCTCTAGGCAATGAAGACTGAAGTGAGTGTAAGACCTGCAAATAACGAAAGAATTCCGTATCTGCCAATTTATATTCGCCCTGAAGCGTGCTGAAGGACTTGGGCTCCCCTTTTCCCCAGATATCTTTAATAGCTGAAATCCCAATAAGGTCCCACTTGTCGAAACCTCTTGTCTTCCACAGGTCGCCCAATTTCTCTGAATCCCAAAGAGGGGTGGCCAATGTGAGTCTGTGTCTCCAACTAAGATAATTAGTGGCGTCATGCCAAATTTGAACTGAGTGCTTCGTGGGGCCTGTTAGTTTGAATCGTTTAGGTCGGGAGTATAACGCCCTACCATAAGTGCCCCCTGGAAGGAGCCATCTGTCCATGGCGTAGCCCGGGTCATCCACACGGCCGTATGTGCCATGATTAATGGCTGCCAGTTGGGAAGCCCAATAGTATTTCTTGATATCAGGGAGACTGGTTGCCTCCATCATACCAATGTAACGTTACTTTGCTCAAGGCGATTCGAGGCCTGCCATCCCATAATAGGTCCCTCTGCAGGCCCTCAACCTCCTTAAAATAACGTGCTGGGACTAAATCCAAGGTATTTTGTAGGGCATATAAAAATCGCGGTAACGCCATCATTTTAAATAGAGTAGCTCTGCCCAGGAGTGAGATAGGGAGAGTCTTCCAGCTAGCGATGTCACTTTTAAGTCTACGAAGAGGAGGATGAAGCTTTTGGGCATAGCGGACCGAGGGGTCCAATGAAATATAAATCCCCAAATATTTGAATCTGACCGAGTTGGTTTGTATTGGACAGTTCCGGGGAGGAACAGGAGGGTCTCCCCTCAGTACAAATAATAGGGATTTTCCCCAATTGTTGAAAGTCCAGAGAATCTACCGAAGACTGTGAGAATGTCCAGCACCACTACAAGAGATTTCCTAGGGGACGCCAAATAAAGTAAAATGTCATCAGCGTACAAGGATATGCGGTCCTCCCATCCGGGGGACCACCGCAGACCCCTTATCCTTGGATCCCAACGTATCCAAGCGGCCAGGGGCTCCAAGGCCAGAGAGAAGAGAAGGGGGGACAGTGGGCAACCCTGTCGAGTTCCTCGACTGAGTAAGAACGAGGCTGACACCTTGTTATTTACCACCACTTGAGCCAGTGGTTCAGAATATATAAAAGACGCACCCACTGAATGTATTCCGGGCCAAATCCCAGTTTTACCAGAACTGCCCATAGGTATGGCCATTCGATAGTGTGAAAGGCCATGGTTGCGTCCAATGACACAATCACAGCTGGCTCGAGAAGGGTGTGGGCTCTATCTATCACCCCATGCACTCTACGGAGGTTCAGGGCTGTATTTCTATGAGGCATAAAACCGGTTTGGTCCGGATGCACTAAGCCGCTGATCACCTTCACCAAGCGGTTGGCTAAAATCTTGGGTTTGGCGTTTAAAAGAGAGATGGGCCTGTATGAGGCACAGTCTGCTTTGTCCTTTCCCTCCTTGTGGATGGTGACAATAGTAGCCATTCGTTGTTCCCGGGGCAACGTTCCCACCTCCCTAGATTTCAAATAGGGGGCTAGCTTATCTGGTCTCAACTTGTAGAGTTCAATGGGAAGTCCATTTGGGCCCAAAGCTTTCCCAGAATTCAAGGAACGGATCGCTTGCGCGATTTCATCGGTTATAAGGGGGCTATCCATATATTCCCGATCTTCAAGTGAGAGGTAGGGAAGCTTAATATCCCTCAACAGCTCCTGAGAGTCCGCTTCAGTGTGGGAGGATACCGCAGTATAGACGGAGTGGAAATGATCGGTGAACCTGTCCGCTATTTCCTGCGGTTCCATGACTAAGACGCCTCCTTGTACTTTGAGCTCCGGGACTAACCGACTTGCCCATTCCCTCTTGTCCAGCCACGCTATGAGCTTCCTGGCCTTGTCTCCCAGATCATAAAGCCTGCCCTGCTGCTCTCTACTCAGGGCCCTGGCCCTGTCTGAGACCAACGCTTTATAGTCATGCTGCTTCAGACTCAACAAGTGGAGCTTCTCCGGCGTAACCCCAGACTCCAGTTCCCCCTCTAGTCTATATATGTCTGCCTCAAGCTCGAGGACCCCCTTTTGTTTGTCTCTCTTGGAGCTAGATATCAATGACAGGGCTTGTCCCCGAACTACAGTTTTAAATGCTTCCCACAAGGTCCGGGAAGAGGGCACTGATCCCACATTGTCGGAAAAATATTCGTCAATAGCTTTGATGAGCTCTTTACGGATCTTGGGGTTACGTAGGTACCAAGGGTTAATTGGGGCCAATCTTCCCACTCCGCCCACACTTACGAGTAGGTGAACACAGACAGGCGAGTGATCAGAGATACCTCTGGCTAAATGTTTGATCTCGTGTATATATGCGGCTTGCGCAGCTGGTACCAGACAATAGTCTAAACGGGAGAGACTGTTGTGTGCCCCAGAGTGGAAGGTGTGTTGCACCTGGCCCGGCTGATATACTCTCCAGCCATCGACCAGTCCCATCGCCTCAAGGAAGTCTGGCAACCATCGGGCAGACGGTCCTATCTCTCGAGGGGGATATCTATCCAATGTACCCGAGACTACTGCATTGAAGTCTCCCCCCAGGACCAGGAGCCCATCCGGAAAGGTGAGCAGGGCCGCACCCAGATCAGCAAATGTTGTGCCCTGTAGGCCTGGGGGAACATAGACAGACATAAAGGCAATGGGCCGGCCCTCCCACATCCTGGACACACCAACATATCTGCCTCTATCATCCACCCATGTGGAGCCAACCGCCAGTGGGAAGGTGTTCCTCGTCATAATACCTACACCCCTGGAACCCGAGGTGAAACCAGAATGCGCAATCAGTTTATACCCCCCTCCTGTGCATTGCCTTACATAGATTCCCAACCAAATGTGTCTCCTGGAGCAGGACTACATCAGGTGAGTGCCTCCTGATGTATTGAAGAACCACACTTCGTTTGATTTTGCCCCCTAACCCGTTAACATTCCAGCTTATAATTTTTATCCCCCATCACGCCTGTAATGCAGAGTGTAGATCCAGAAATCCCCGGCTTGTACTCTTTCAGCAACTCTTTTGCAGGTGTATATGTCCATTGCAACGATGAAACAAATATGACAAATAACAAAGAAACACAATTTCCCAACCCAACAACCCGCTGCCCTGCACTCTGGACTTAGAACTGCCCATCGGAAACTTGCAGAGTGCCTGTCGCCCTAGAAAGAAATTCAGAGGAAGAAAAGAAGGGGGAATAGTGAGCTCCATGTCCCCGCCCCTATCCAGGTCGAGTGTAACACCCCTGGCAGATAAATGTCAAGAGGCATATATAAAATCACCAGCCCCCGCAATAGAACGCAGATATCCCACCCATCCCAGCCCACCCCACATCAATGACCCCGTTACTTAGTTCAAGGCCGCCATCCTCGAGATCTAATTCAGATAGGTTGAATGTCTGCATGTTTCCCAGCGCCGTGATCCGCCTGGCCCTCCGCTCCGCGATATTCGATCCATTCTGCCACTGCCTCAGGCTGGTCAAAGAACCACGCTCGTCCCTCCGCTTCAACCCAGAGACGTGCCGGGAACAGCATTGAGTATTTCAGGCCCCTCTCTCTCAGGTCACGCTTCACAGTGAGGAAGGACCTCCTTTGCTTCTGTACTCTCTGTGTGAAGTCCGGAAAGAAGGAAATGGCAGCATTTTCATAGCGGAGGGGCGCCCCCGCTCTGGAGTTCTGGAAAATAATATCTCTGTCCTGGTAATTCAAGACCCGAGCCAGCATGGGCCGTGGGGGAGCGCCCGGTTTGGGACGGCCGCCCGGGACCCTGTGGGCACGTTCGATAACAAAAAATTTGCTGAGGCCTTTGGGCTGTAAGTGTTTAAGAATGAGGTCTTCAACGAATGGGTCCGGAGATTGCCCCTCCGCTTTCTCCGGCACTCCTAGGATGCGGAGATTATTGCGCCGGAGCCGGCCTTCATAATCATCCAGCTTGAGGTCCATGTACTTGTGAGCGTCCTGGAGCTCGCGCATCTCCCTTTGCAGTTGCGTGACATCCCCAACGAGACTGGAGGTCGTTATTTCAACCTGCTTGACTTTTTCGTTAAGCTTCCCCAGGTCGGTCCTAATGAGATTAATGTCGATCGCCATGGCGTACATTTTGTGCTCTAGAGAAGTTTTGACTCCAGCAATAGCCCCCATGACATCTGCGAGAGATAGCTCTTGTTCCTCTTCCCCTGGGTTTCCCTGATTAGCCTCTACAGACAGTCGGCTCCACTGAACGTCCTTAGTAACTGTGTATCGGCCAAGTTTGTTAGTCTGAACCAGTTTCGCCCCACGGGACCCGGACCCTTTGCGATCCATCGTGGCAGCCAGTGGACACCTCCAACTGAGCTGAGGTGGTGGAAGCAGGCAGAGGCACCAACCACACAGTGCCCACCAGTGAGGTCAACCGGTTAGGGTACCAGCATCCACAACGCGGGCCCCAGAGGTCCAAGATCAAGTCCTGCACTTCCCAGGGGGGTGGGTCCCTCAATTCGGGTCCGAACAGCTGAGCGCTCCCGGGACTCAGGCGGGTGGCTAACCGCCGCTACGATACCGGTGCGCGGCGTGCTCCGGCTCCGAAAGGGCAAGCGACAGGGAGGCTCATCATTAGGAGCGCACCGCCACCATTAATCAGCTCCCAGCGGGCGCGCTTCACGTTCCTGTTGTCCGTGCAGGGTAGCTTCGCCAGCTTCAGGGCCCAAGATGCAGTCACCGCCGCGGGTCCCGGATGTCCCCCCGTAGCCCCGCCTCAATATATCGCGGCGGCACCTCCAGAGCTCGGCGTCACCGCTCAATGTCGCTTATCAGGTCGGAACTCCCCTCCGGCGCCACTATCCACTGTGGGTGCCGGTGCCCAGATTTCCCGCAGGCCGCAACACTCCGGGGCCAATATCTCCCCCGTCGGAGCTGCTCGATGAACCGCAGCAAGCGGGCTGGGGACCGCTACTACTCCGACCTTGGGGGCTGTCGACGGGTGTCACGGATGTGTCAGCAGGATAGACGTGGGGCAGGGACAATCGGTGGAGCTAGTTCACTACGCGGCCATCTTCGATCCGCGCTTGGCCACGCCTGTCGGGTGTCTGGTTTCTTACCAGCTCCGGTCGCGGTCTGGGGATACTCCAGAAAGGGGCTGCAGGCTTCACTTGGATATTCGAGGCAGGTCCGAGATCAACAGATCTCCGGTCAGGATCGCCGGGGTGACCTCCTCGTGTTGTCGGGTGCAGACTTGTGGTTTTGGCTGGGGCCTGAGTCTGTGGGTGAGCAAATCCGGTGTACACGGGAGACAAAGTATTTGGCTTGGAAGGCAGGGCAGGTCCATCGGGTTCTTGAGGCTACTGGCTGCAGGACACACTGACATTTCGCTGGAGCAGGTTCGAGGTGGGGACAGGCCGGTAGAGCTGGGGCCAAGTCAGTGGGCGTCCTCCTCCTCCTCTTCTTGGTTTCAGCACGGATTCTTCGGTCCTTCATCTTCTCTTCTTGTCGATTCTTGTCTGAGGAGGCATGGTTCAGGGGTGCCCCTAAATACTAGATTTAGGGGCGTTACAGGTAAATAAAGGTTGGGACAAATGGGTCCCTTCTTTGGGGTGGGTACACCCCCTATTATGCCACCCTCCAGTGGGAGGGGCATATGCCTCTCGTTGGCTGGGTCCTCCCATCTGCAAGATGGCAGGCACTGAGTTTTGATTCACCTCGCCTCCCCCTCCTGAGGGGTGGGGTTGGCAAAGGAGGGCACACCTCTCCTCCTAACTTGGTTTTCCGACCAATTCTCCCGCCCAAAGGGGGGGTCAGAACCAATGGGGGCCAGTTGCTGGGAGCAGCAAATGGCTGGGGCAGCTCACAAAGGCGGCAAGCCTTTGAAGCTTCTCCTTCGTGGACCCTGCCCATCCTGGGGGAGGAGGCTTTGCACCTTGACCCAGAATGTGCTTTGTTTCAGGACCCTGAGAGCGGCAGGCTCTCGACCCAGGGGTCCAGAAGCATGTCTGGTGGTGGCAGCTGGTGAGCAACCACTCAGCCAGGACACTAGAGTTAGGTCGTTTTTCAGAGGGCATCTTTAAGATGCCCTCTCAGTGCATTTTTCATTAAATACCACACGGGCATCAATGCGGGTCTAATGTGCCGAGAAGGTTGATAGCAAACTTCCCAGTTTTCAGTAAAGCCATTATGTTGCTGTGGAGTTTGTAATGACAAACTCCCAGTACCATATACTCTTAATGGTATTACTGCACGTACAATGTCTAAGAATTGGCTTACACACTGTAGGGGTACAGGCCTCATGCACCTGTACCTCACCACTGGTATAGTGCACCCGGCTAGAGGGGTGGCTTACCTATGCCAGGGCAGTGAATTGTAGGCATGGCACACAGGGATGGACATGGCTTGGCAGTTCGGGCTGGACTGTTCCCATGAGGCACAGGGTCAAGACTGATTTGCATATAGCTGTGTCTGAACTGGAGTGGCGAAGTGAGCTAAAGAACGATGATGGATGCAACCCAGATCTGTGACTGGGGGTGAAATGTCTGAAAAGTTTCAGCGCTCCTTCCATCATCTCCTTGTGTTTGCTTTGTTCACACGGATGTGTGCCATGTCGACTCTTCACTTTGTTATGCACCAAAACACGCAGCCTGCAGAGTGTGGGTGTGGGTGTGGGTGTGGGTGGGTGGGGTGTTAGAAATGGGATTTTTGGTAGGCTTGGGCGTGGGCCAAAGCCAGGCAAAAACCACCACTCTAGTCAGGATAAGGGAGTTACACGTCTAAAATAACCCCTGCTCACCCCCTTGGTAGCTTGGCACGAGCAGCCAGGCTTATCTTAGAGGCAGTGTGTAAAGCATTTGCACATAACCAACAGTAATACAGCGTAAGCACTACAAAAGGACACCACACCAGTTTAGAAAAATATCCAATATTTTTATGTACTTAAGACGAGACCAAAAACGATAAAAATCCACAATACTATACTTAAAAGTTCACAGTTCCAAAAATACGCTGATTAAAAAGAGTTCCTTGTGTGGATAGCTCCGTCCGGGCTACCACGGCGTCGTGAACAACAAATCCAACAGTTCTGGCTGGTCGCGGGGTCGCGGGCCAGCTACGGTGTCGGGAAGACCCGCAAACAGTACCTGTGAGAGATGCAGGGCGTTGAGGCCCTTGAAGTCACTCGCGTTGCAGGTCGAGCTCCTCTCTGATGGAATCAGGAGCGCTGGCGCCGGCAGACGTCTGGTGCTGCAGTGCGAAGCGCAGCGGTGCAGCGTGCGGTGCCCCCAGGTCGCGGTGCTAGCAGCGGGTCGGCGTCAGATGGCGTCGTCAGTGAGACCAGGGTCGCGGTGCGAGATGAAGACGGTGCTCGCCACGGTGCTAGCAGGTCACGGTGCAAGCAGCGTCATCGTCGTTGCTGAAGCGCTGTCGTCGGCTGACGAACTGGAGTCGATGGCGCCGGCGTCAGTAGGCCAAGGTTGCGGTGCAGGATGAGGGCGGTGCATCGTGTGACTTACGAGCGGTGCCCTCGAACCACGGTGCAAGCAGCGGTGTCGATTTCGGCGGGAAGTGGCGGCGTCAGGAAGGCCAAGGCGTCCTCGTGAAGCAAGGCGGTGCGGAGTGCAGTGCCCACAGGTCGCGGTGCGAGCAGCGGCTCGGTGGTGGCGTCAACAGGCGTCGTCGGTGAGACCAGGGTTGCGTTGCGGCGGTGCTCTCTGCGGTGCCTTCTGGACACGGAGTCTGCAGCAGCGTCGTAGACGTCGTTGAGTTGGCGTTCTTCTTGCTGCAGCACAAAACACACAGTCCCCAGTGCTGCGGGTCGAAGAACTTGAAGTCTTTGCTGTTCCTGAGACTTCGTGAACAGGGTGCAAGCTCTACCTCAAGCCCTTGGAGAGACTCACAAATTAGGTTGCAGAAAGTCCAGTCCAGGCCTTTCACTGCCCAAGACAGAAGCAGCCACTGCAGGTCAGCCCAGCAAAGCACCCAGCAAAGCAGTCGTTCCTTTTCGCAGCTTCTCCGGCTCTTCTTCTTGTCAGTCTTCTTGTCCAGATGAGTTCTAAAGTTCAGGGGTCTGGGACCCAGCATTTGTGTCCAAAAATCCTTTGATCTCTTAGGCAGAGAGGGCCTGTGCCCAGTCAGGACCAGTTCTGCCTTCTCTGGTGTGAATTCCTGGCAGGAGGTGGAGACGGCATTTGTCAGAGGCACAGCAGGCCCTTTGAGGTGCAAGGAAATCTCCTCCCCCCTTCCCCCATCGTAACCCAGGTCTCTTCAGCCCTTTCCTGACCTACCTAGACCATCTGGCGCCCCTCCTGCTCCCCCAGCCTTCTGTCATCCAAAACCCAGACAGGCAATCCACATTCCAGCAGAGGCACACAGGATGACTGAGCAAGAAAATACCTACTTTCTAAAAGTGGTATTTTCAAACACAGAATGTAAAAATCACCTTCACTAAAAGATGCATCTTTAGATTCTGAGTTCAGGCATACTAAATTCTATTTTCTTACCGAATTCCCTGGGCCAGTTATGTTTAGAAGATGTTATAAACAAACCTCCCATTCTATCCTATGGGGAACTGGTAGCCTTGCAATAGTGAAAAACGAAATTGGCTGTAATTCACTATCAGGACATGCCACACACACCAGAGCATGTCCCACCTTTCACATACACTGCACCCTGCCCACAGGGGTACCTTGGGCCTACCTGAGGGGTGTCTGACATGTAAGAAAAGGGAAGGTTAGGGACCGGCCAGTGTGTGCACTGGCCAAGTCGACATGGCAGTACAAACTGCGCGCAGACTTCTGCAATGGCAGGTCTGAGTTACTGTTTTCAGGGCTACTCACGGGGTGGCACAACCAGTGCTGCAGGCCCCCGAGTAGCATTTGATTCACCAGCCCTGGCACACGCAGTGCACTTTACTAGGGGCTAACAGGTAAATCAAATATCCAATCATGGAAACACCCATCCATAACACGATTTACACAGAGAGCATATGCACTTTAGCACTGATTAGCAGTGGTAAAGTGCCCAGAGTCCTAAAACCAACAAAAACAGGAGGCCAAAAGCAAAAAGTCTGGGGGTAAACCCACTGAAAAAGCCAAGTCTAACACAACCCCCTCCCAGCCTAAAGCCAGGGTAGACTAATCAATCCCTTGATGGACTTCCCTGCTTGGGGCGATGGAACATAGACCTGGCCCACAACAGCGGGGGCACGTTCTGGTTCTACGCCTTCCCAAACCCAGTTGGATCCCTCTATCCATACTCTCAGGGCCCACTAAGCTGACCCATGGGGTACTCTTCTCTTCACCTGTGAACCCCATCTGTGCAGCGCCTAAACTTACTTTGCTCACAGATGTGTCCCAACAGGCCGACAGTGCCCACATGGCCAACACAGTGGTGTGGCCCAGTCCATCCCCGCGGTGTGACTCCTGTTCCCCTCCCAGGGGCAACACTGTCCACAAGGACAGTAAGCCACAGTGGCTACAGACCCAGGCCTTATGCCTCTCAGGGCTCTCTAACCTCTGTGGCGTCAGAGAGTGTGGGGCGGTAGCCCCAGGTGCCTGGCACCCTTTGTCCACTCTACCTCTTGTCAGGCCAGGGATGACATCCTGGCACTGACCCTCCAGCCTAGGGTCTGTACCCGGCGGCTGGACAGGAGACTGGGGTAGGCTTTCCCACCCCGGTCTTCCTCCCAGGGGCTCTGTACCCTCCCACCTGGAGCGGTACCCCCTTCCAGAATTGTCAGGGCACCTGTGGCAGGTGCCTTGCACACCTCGCCCACCAGTTCAGGGTGCTATCCTGCAACTGGTACACCAGCCTGGGGTCTGTACCCTGAGGCTGGACACAGGACTGGGGTGGCCTCTCCCACACCCTGTCCTCCTCCCTGGGGCACTGCATCCCCCACCGGGAGCAGTCCCCCTCAACTCCAGAATTGTCAGGCCACCTGTGGCAGGCGTTCTGCACAATTCACCCACCAGTTCAGGGATGCTATCCTGCAACTGGTACACCAGCCCAGGGTCTGTACCCTGAGGTTGAACCAGGGACTGGGGTAGGCTCTCCCACACCCGGTCCTCCTCCCTGGGGCACTGTACCCTCCCACCTGGAGCGGCACCCCCAGAAGACAAACTGGTAGTGGCACTGTTAGCAGTTGCCCCTTCCCCCAGGCCAGGGGGGACACCCTGAACCTGGTCCTCCAACCCAGGGCCTGTACCCTTAGGCTGGACCTGTGCCTGGCAACCCAGGACTTCCGGGGAGTACACCCCTCATGAGTTGTGCCAGAATCCGCCTGGCGCAGGTCTCCAGCCTCCTGTCCACCTGACGGAGCATGAAGACCCCCCAGGCCCAAAGTGGCCTCACCCGGGTCAGTCCTGGGGTGCTCTGACCTACTGGTCCTTTAAAAATTGTCAGGGCACCTGTGGCAGGTGTCCTGCCCAACTCACCCACCAGTTCAGGACCTCCCTCCAGCAACTAGTCTCCCAACCTAGGGTCTAAACCCTCCAGTTGAACCGGGGTCAGAGGCGAGGACTCCCTCCCTCTGCACCCCCTTCCAGAGTTCTGCACCCTCCCACCTGGAGTGGTACCCCTAGAAGACAACCCGGTCAGGACACTGCTTACAGTCGTCCTTCCCTCCAGGTCAGGTAGGACCTGAACCTGGCTTCCCAACCCAGGGACTAAACCCTGCAGCTGAGCACCTGCCCGGCGCACCAGGACTTGGGAGCACGCATGCCCCCCCTGAGGGTAACACATGACTCATGCGTTGTGTGACAGTCTGCCTGGCGCAGATCTCCTGACCTCTGTCCATCTGACAGTGCGCGAAGATCCCCCAGGACAGAAGTGGTGTCACCATGGTCACTGCTAGGAGGCTCAGCCCTTCTGGCTGGCCCCTGACCCACTGGTTCTCCCACTGGGGAACACATCCCCCTCTCAACCCTCACTCTGGACTTCTGCACCCTCCACTTAGGAACGGCACCGCCAGACACCAGAACCACTGGAGCTCCGTTTACAGATGCTCCAGGTTCTCCTGACTCTAGGAGATCCCCTTCAACGGATGGCCTATCAGTACAGCCTAGGCTCCACACCTGGTGTTCCCTCCTGGAACCACCCAGGCTCTGGGACCGGGTTTCGGGCACCTTGGGCCGCAGCCCCTTCCCACTCCTTCTCCGCGGAGACAGGACGTGAGTCCCTACACCCTTCCCACGACACCGGGACCCATCTGGGCGACCACGAACCTTTCCCACCACCCTTGGTTGGGAAATACCTAAGCCACTTCCTTCCGGGTCACCCCCAGATGCTTCTCCAGTCCCTCTGGAATCCACCCAAAGGTATGCCTCCAGTGCAAGCTCCCTGGGGTCAGAAAACTCACACTCCACTAGGTGTTGGCATAGCTCTGGAAAACAGGGACTTAAAATATGCTCTCCAACAATTGAATCACACAGCCCCACACAGGTGTTAACCAAACTACCCTTCACCCAACCATCCAGTGCCTCAGACAAGTACCCCACATCATTCTCACAAGACCGGCGAGACAGTGACTGACTGTTGCTGTCTCTCAACCCATACTCTTCTGGCTGGTCTTCATACTCACTTACCAGGGCTTCTATCATGGGGGCACCCCTCTCCCTGCACCTCTCATCTAGAGTCAGTAGAGTGTCCCTCCCACTACCAGGAAAATGATCCCCTGTGCCAGTTCCCCAATCCACCTCAGGGACACTACGCACCACTGGAGTAACCTCACAATCCTGAACCCCTTGGTGTATGTCAACCCCCTCCTTGAAGCAGGGCCCCAAATCTGTGTGTACCTCATCCTCAGTACTGGACCTAACACTTTTGCTGCCACCATCTGGGCTGGGCCTAGCCCTACTGGCTTCCCAGTCCAGCTGTCTCATTTTAAACTCATGGTCTAAGATCATCTTCTTTTCCTCCATGGCTATTCTTTTGTCTTCCCTCTCACTTTCCATCCTGAGTTTCTCTAATTCGAACTTCCTTGCTTCCCGCCTGTCCTCCAGCTCCTCTGGGGACAGGCCACTGCTGCCTTGCCTGGAGGGTCCCCCCCTCCCAAAAGCACATCCACCCTAGGAACAGGCTCCTCCACCTCTCCATTGAGATCACCAGATTGCCCACTGGCATGTCTGGCTGCTACCCAGGCCCTCAGCGCCTTTTGTAGCTCATCCTTCCTGGTGAGGCCTCTGACCTGGACTTTCAGGTTCTTGCAAATCGATTTTAACTCCTTGACATTGTAGGCTTCCAATCGATCCTCCTCAAAGGCAATTTCTACTGATGCCATTGATGATACTCTAGATTCAGGCATGTTGAAGTAGCAAGTTCAAACTGGCAAGATCAAAAATAGGCCAAAAAGAACCTGTAGGTGGTACGTAATGGTCTGCAATATGGTAGTAGCGCACACCAATCACTGTAAGTCAAGTGCAAACACAAGTCCTATCCTCACCGCTGACAACCAATGTTAGAAATTGGATTTTTGGTAGGCTTGGGCGTGGGCCAAAGCCAGGCAAAAACCACCACTCTAGTCAGGATAAGGGAGTTACACGTCTAAAATAACCCCTGCTCACCCCTTGGTAGCTTGGCACGAGCAGCCAGGCTTATCTTAGAGGCAGTGTGTAAAGCATTTGCACATAACCAACAGTAATACAGCATAAGCACTACAAAAGGACACCACACCAGTTTAGAAAAATATCCAATATTTTTATGTACTTAAGACGAGACCAAAAACGATAAAAATCCACAATACTATACTTAAAAGTTCACAGTTCCAAAAATACGCTGATTAAAAAGAGTTCCTTGTGTGGATCAATGTTCCCTCTAATTTTTTTACTCTGTGTGCGGCAGTGTAGGGTCTCTGTGCGCTGCAGCCATGGCTATGTGCGCCAGGAACCAGACCGCGCTTGTGCGCAGCGCCAAATATCACTCCAAACATTTGCTTAAAAAACTGAAAACACGGTGCATTTCCACACATACAACCCACGTTAAGGGGCTTAAGGCAGATTTGCAATTTGGATACACACACCATGACAATAATGGAGTAATGGTGAAATTGGTAAGAGAGGGACGGAAAGAGAAAGGCAGCCAGAAAACGAAGGTCACGACCAGACGAACTTCTGTTATGGTCGTCCTATGCAGGATTTATCATACCTGCAAGTATTCCGGTTTGTTCGAGTGAAATACACTGGACTAGAATACACAATTGACTATCCGGACGCATGATTACTGACACTGTTTATCCAACAGGTTCCTTACACTGGCTTTGAGAATCTGGAAATATATCAGGGAATTCTCGCAGCACTTGCCATTTTTGAATTCTACGCTTTGGCCATCTGGATTATTTTTATCCATCCTTTATTTTCTGATGAAGTTCCCAGTGAGGGAATGAAACGCGTTGGCTGAGCCTGTCATATTGCTGACTTATGAATTTAAAATAAAGAACTATGTTTACACTACTATTTGACTACTGGACTTCATGACCTGGCGCACCCCCATTTCATTAACTACAAGAAAGGCAGCCAGAGGCTTTGGAGAACTGGGAGGGAGAACAGAGAATGGAAAACCGGTAAGAGAGAAAGCAAAGAACAGGCAGTGAGAGGGAAATGGAGACAAGAATGGGATGGGGAGAAGGGGAAAGTGGGTAAACGTGGAGCGGGACTGATATGAGGAAGAAGAAAAAGAAAAAGAGAAGGAGAAGGAGAGAGCAGCTGGGGAGTGGAAGAAAAAGGACAAAAGATATGTCAGAGAAGACAGCGAGTGTGGTATGGCAATGCTTCAGAAGTAGCGTCTCAGCATATCAACGTTGGGGGTTCTATAAGGAGCCTTTTTCGCCATCTTGTCATTTCTAAACGCTTGCTCTATGTAACCGTGCTCACCTGAACGAACTAAGAAGGGTGGAAGGCTGGTTAGGCCTTGCCAAGATTTTTAATCTTGCCAAGATGCAGGTCTGAGCAAATGGCAGCTGCAAGTGTGTAAATGACTGATCCATCTGTCGGGAGTATTCTCTTCACTAACACTTGCTTTCCTTTTTGAAACTCAGGGGCAGCAACATTGTCGTGGTGTCACCAGGGCTTTAAGTGGAAGCTTTTTCAATATTATATAGAAGCCATAGTTACTGCTTATTTATCTTATGCAACTAACAACCACTGACAAAGCCAATAGTCTGACTTGTGGTAGGTACGATGTTACTTGATGTATCATATATCTGGATGCAATGACAGAAACAGGAAAATACAAGTCGGGGGCACACTATGCCAAGCACAGAAAAGTTAAAAAAGTCTCACAATCACCCCACAGCTTAGCTCTATTAAGAAGAGAAATACAGCAAGTCTACAAACACGGCGTGTGCTTTACACACCATATTTGTAGAGTTGCTGCAGTTCTTTTCTTAATAGAGCGCAGCTTCAAGGTGATTGTGTGCCTTTGTTAAAGTTTTCAGGTTAATCGCAGCGCCCGTCTGGAGCTGCAATTAACAAGAAAACTTTCAGATGAAGTGAAACGGGATGACTTAGAGTGGGCAGTGCGCTTAGAGGCTTTTATAGGTGAGAAAAGTGATCACTGAACTGCTATGCAACTTTCAAATCCTTGAAAAAAATACAAACTTAGACCAACATTACAACGCTGACAAGAGATCTGTGAAAACCTGCACCATCAGTGCACTGGTACATCACCTAGTCCAGTGGAATGCTCAGGTCACAGCTCATCATGCATAAAAAACACACTCTTTCTAGATGTCAGTTTCTCAAGACAATAATAGAACAATTATTAAGACCCTAAAAAAGACTCTGCTCCTCCACTGCTCGAGACTACTGTTACCATCATCAGTGTCTCACTGGGCCAAGGTTCATCTAGTCTATTCTTCAGACTTGCCATAATGAGCATCTACATTAGAAAAAATAGAGAAATCATACATTTCCCCTTTCTTCCTTCCTCTGACCCCATTAAACCTGGAAAGAATAATCACCCCGCAATTTGAACAATATTTAGAAGCAAGCCAGCTGTTGAATTCCCATCGGTCATTTTTCTGTCCCAACCAAAGTACGGAATCTGCGCTACTAGATGTATGGCAAGCTCCTATCACAAGACAGTCTGCTTAACCTGATGAACTTCAGAGCTGAGTTTTGTACAGTAGATCACCCCCTTTCGCCCTAATATATGCAAGTACAAAAAAGGGGATCTCATTAATAGTCAAACTGCTTCTTGTTAAAATGTCACATTTTGTCTAAAGGGGTTGTTAAAACTGTACTACCAGCGTGACCATAACAGACACTCAAGCAAGTCTGTCATTGGCAGCCTCATCACAGCTAGAAAGATGGCTGGAGAGTTTAGCTGTTTTCAAATTCAGATGGATTTAATTTATACAAGCCATTGTTGCTGTATATTTATCTTATGCAACTAGCAACCACTTACAAAGTCAATAGTAGGTATGATCAGGGCTTTAAGTGGGCCGGGTCTCACCAGTGCTGAGCACCGGCAGTTTTTAAAGGGGGCCTCGAAACGGGTCTCTATCGGGCTCTGTTTTGTGCCCTGGCACAGGCGGTCCATTTTTTTCCAGACTGCATCGACAGTAGGCACATCGATGTGCGCGTGCTCACACTCCTCACTTCACTAGTAGAGAAGTTAGGGCATGACGTCATGCCAGGTGAGCCTTGTAGGGGAAGGAAATCCTTTAAAGAGAGTCATTTTCTCTCTGGATTTCCCTTCTCTTTTTGAAACTCAGGCGCAGCAACATTGTCGTGGTGTCACCAGGGCTTTAAGTTCAAGCTTTTTCAATATTACATACAAGCCATAGTTGCTGCTTGTTTATCTTATGCAACTAACAACCATTGACAAAGCCTATAGTCCTGACTTGTAGGTATGATGTTACTACTTGTATCATATATCTACTTGTATCAAATATCTGGATGCAATGACAGAAACAGCAAAATACAAGTCGGGCTGTACACTATGCTAAGTACAGATTTTTAGCTTATGTGTCTTAAGCCACGCCCTTGATTACACTGGCCACCCCCTTTGCGAGACCCCCAGTTTTTTCATCCCACTTAAAGCCCTGGGTATGATGTTACTTGTTGTATCATATATCTGGATACAATGAGAGAAACAGGAAAATACAAGTCGGGTGGCACACTATGCCAAGCACAGAAAAGTGTAAATCACACCACAGCTGCGCTCTATTAAGAAGAGAAATTCAGCAAGTCTACAAACACGACGTGGGCTTTACACGCCGTGTTTGTAGAGTTGCTGCATTTCTTTTCTTAATAAAGCGCAGCTGAGGGTGATTGTGGGCCTTTGTTAAAGATTTCAGGTTAATCGCAGCGCCCGTCTGGAGCTGCAATTAACCTGAAAACTTTAACAAAATCAGACCATCACCCCGTAGCCCAGCTCTGTTAAGAAGAGAAATTCAGCAAGTCTACATAAACGGCTAAGCTTTACACGCCGTGTTTGTAGACTTGCTGAATTTTGTTGTTGTTACATAAGCGCAGCTGTGGGCAGATTGTGTGCTTTTGTTAAAGTATTCATGTTAATCGCAGCTCGTGACGGCGCTGCAATTAACATGAATACTTTAACAAAAGCACACAGTAAGCACCGCAGCCGGGCTCTACATATAAAAGAAGAAACCAAGTGCCCAAAACTTACCTGCTGCTCCCTCGCCTTTTATTGACATCAGTCTATTCTGCCGCTCTGCCGGGAAACACCCGTTTTTCGCGCCGCTCGCTTTTTAAAAGCAGCGGCGCGAACTCTCTAGCTGGATGTGCTGTGTGTGTGCGCGCTCCACACACAGCACTGCGCGCTACAGGTAATAGAGGTGAGCGCGCGCGCATGCGCGCACGTTATTGGGAACAGTGGTGTGGATAGCTCCGTCCGGGCTACCACGGCGTCGTGAACAACAAATCCAACAGTTCTGGCTGGTCGCAGGCCAGCTACGGTGTCGGGAAGACCCGCAAACAGTACCTGTGAGAGATGCAGAGCGTTGAGGCCCTTGAAGTCACTCGCGTTGCAGGTCGAGCTCCTCTCTGATGGAATCAGGAGCGCTGGCGCCGGCAGACGTCTGGTGCGCAGCGGTGCAGCGTGCGGTGCCCCCAGGTCGCGGTGCGAGCAGCGGCTCGGTGTCGGCGTCAGATGGCGTCGTCAGTGAGACCAGGGTCACGGTGCGAGATGAAGGCGGTGCTCGCCACGGTGCTAGCAGGTCACGGTGCAAGCAGCGTCGTTGTCGTTGCTGAAGCGCTGTCGTCGGCTGACGAACTGGGGTCGATGGCGCCGGCGTCAGTAGGCCAAGGTTGCGGTGCAGGATGAGGGCGGTGCGTCGTGTGACTTACGAGCGGTGCCCTCGAACCACGGTGCAAGCAGCGGCGTCGATTTCGGCGGGAAGTGGCGGCGTCAGGAAGGCCAAGGCGTCCTCGTGAAGCAAGGCGGTGCGGAGTGCGGTGCCCACAGGTCGCGGTGCGAGCAGCGGCTCGGTGGCGGCGTCAACAGGCGTAGTCGGTGAGATCAGGGTCGCGGTGCGGCATTGCGGCGGCGCTCTCTGCGGTGCCAAAGCTTCGGCGTGAAGCGAGGAGGTGCGGAGTGCGGTGCCCACAGGTCGCGGTGCAAGCAGCGGCTCGGTGGCGGCGTCAACAGGCGTCGTCGGTGAGACCAGGGTTGCGTTGCGGCGGTGCTCTCTGCGGTGCCAAAGCTTCGGCGTGAAGCAAGGCGGTGCGGAGTGCGGTGCCCACAGGTCGCGGTGCAAGCAGCGGCTCGGTATTGGCGTCAACAGGCGTCGTCGGTGAGACCAGGGTTGCGGTGCGGCGGTGCTCTCTGCGGTGCCTTCAGGACACTGAGTCGGCAGCGACGTCGTTGAGTTGGCGTTCTTCTTGCTGCAGCACAAAACACACAGTCCCCAGTGCTGCGGGTCGAAGAACTTGCAGTCTTTGCTGTTCCTGAGACTTCGTGAACAGGGGGCAAGCTCTACCTCAAGCCCTTGGAGAGACTCACAAATTAGGTTGCAGAAAGTCCAGTCCAGGCCTTTCACTGCCCAAGACAGAAGCAGCCACTGCAGGTCAGCCCAGCAAAGCACCCAGCAAAGCAGTCGTTCCTTTTCGCAGCTTCTCTGGCTCTTCTTCTTGGCAGTCTTCTTGTCCAGATGAGTTCTAAAGTTCAGGGGTCTGGGACCCAGCATTTATGTCCAAAAATCCTTTGATCGCTTAGGCAGAGAGGGCCTGTGCCCAGTCGGGACCAGTTCTGCCTTCTCTGGTGTGAATTCCTGGCAGGAGGTGGAGACGGCATTTGTCAGAGGCACAGCAGGCCCTTTGAGGTGCAAGGAAATCTCCTCCCCCTTCCCCCATCGTAACCCAGGTCTCTTCAGCCCTTTCCTGACCTACCTAGACCATCTGGCGCCCCTCCTGCTTTCAGGGCTACTCACAGGGTGGCACAACCAGAGCTGCAGGCCCCCCGAGTAGCATTTGATTCACCAGCCCTGGCACACGCAGTGCACTTTACTAGGGGCTAACAGGTAAGTCATATATCCAATCATGGAAACACCCATCCATAACACGATTTACACAGAGAGCACATGCACTTTAGTACTGATTAGCAGTGGTAAAGTGCCCAGAGTCCTAAAACCAACAAAAACAGGAGACCAAAAAGCAAAAAGTCTGGGGGTAAACCCGCTGAAAAAGCCAAGTCTAACAGTAGGTGTGTAGGTACAGGGCCTCTAAGGGTGGCACAATAAGAGCTGCAGCCTTTAGGTGCCTTCCTTGATCACAGTGCCCTTGGTACCTCTGGTACCTTACAAGGGACTTACATGTGGCCAGAGTGTTGCCAATTGGGTTTTGCAACATCACAGTTTAGGGAAAGAACATAGGCCCCGGGTACCTAGTTGGCAGGAACCCAGGGCACACTCAGTCAAAGTACATCAACATTAGGCAAATAGTGGTGGGAAACCATGCAAAAAGGTGCACTTTCCTACACTGTGCTGGCCCGCTGTACCTGGTCCTGCCCTCCCTGGTGGGGGGCAGCTCCTGCACGCCTGCGTAGTTGGCGCTGGGATTGTGGATCCCCTTGGTGGTGTTTGGTTGTGTGGGGAGGCGGCTGGAGCCTGCCTCCAGGATGGACCTGCTTGGGCCCTGCATTGTTACGAATACTTTGATGACTTGGTGACCCCTGGTGAATGCAGTGGCAGCGTGGACCAGTGCCTACTTGATCATGCCTGGGGTGTCGCTCCTGGGATGAGGCTGGAAGAGTAATGGGATAGCCTGCTACTCTGGCGCGTACAGGAGTGTGGAGGGGACCCTGAGGCTGAGACGTGGACTGCTGCTGGGTGAGGGCGCCTGGCGGTGTACTGCGGGGGGCGGCCCCTCCGGCACTTCTGATCCCCTCCTTTTTTTTTTTTTTTTTTTTTGTGCTCCCCTCCTCCGTTGCCTGCCTTTTGGTGCCTCGCTGCTGGACAGACGCTCCATTGTTGCCCCCTGCTGCCCGGACCGACCTGGCTTGGGCGTGGCAGTTGCCTTGACCTGCTTTTGGTTGGCGCAGCGGGCCCTGGTGGTGGAGGATGGGTAGGGGGAAGGTACCTCTGCAGACCCCTGCCTCATCCCAGATGAAGATGGACCATTACACGGTCCCGCCCGTCGCCGACCATGAGCGGACTGAGAGTTCAGCCAGTCAGATACAGGACTCTGAGCGGCAGGGGGTGGCTGACTTGGCTGTAATTCTCAAGGCCATATACGACTCACGAGACACCATTGATTCTAAAGTGGATGACCTGCGAGTTGGCCTCTCCTTGTTGCACCAGGACATGGTGGATAGAACTACGGAGGTTGCACGACTGGTCTCCACAACAGAGGATGAGATCTTGTTGCTCATAAGTCAGGTGTCCAAAATGTCCGCTTCTGTGTCCTCTTTGACAGAACGTGCAGAGGATGCCGAAAATGGATCTCGGCGTAATAACCTTCGACTCATCGGCCTGCCAGAATCAGTGGAACAAAAGGGGTTTGCCACAGTGCTTGAGGACTGGTATAGAATATGGATTCCTGAAAATAGACTATCCCCCCGTTTTTGTCATCGAACAGGCCCATCGCTCTCTAGTGCTGAGGCCCCCTTCTGGGGTCCCCCCGCAGCCTGTGATACTGCGCCTGTTGAACTTTAAAGCTCATGACGGAATATTACAGTAGGCCCGCAACCACCCCGACCTAAGGTTTGATAATGCAAGGATGCTTCTGTTTCCAGACTACATGAAGGCGGTGCAGCGGCGCTCCTTTACTGAAGTCAAGCAGAAGCTCCGTGATTTCGACCTGCGCTATATGCTGCTGTTCCCTGCCTACTTTAAGGTTTTCTTTCAGTCCCGGACTTTCTCCTTCGAAATGCTGGACCAGGCATGGGAGTGGGTGACCGTGTGACGGTTGCTGCAGGGGCCCCCACCCGAGCGCACCGGCTTGGACCCTTTGTAGGAGCGCACTGGCTCTTCCTCGCAGAGGGGTGGGCGCTCCCGTTCTTGGATGCCCCGGGCTGAATGTGGAGTCGATGAAGTTGGCTCTGGCCCAGTTCGGGGGGGGGGCCCTGCCATGGATCCAGCTACATCGAGGGATGACTAGAACCTTTCAGATACTTCCCTTGTCTTCCACTCTGCAGAGGTAGCCCGGGACTCCTCATCTCAACTTTCCGGTCTGCCCTGAGCCAAATGTTTCTCCTGAGACTTTAATGTTGTTTTTGGGGGGGTGCGGGAGAGATGGGAATGCGTGTTGTGGGGTTGGGGGGGGGTGCTTGGTCGGTCCCTTCTCCTATAGAGGCCCTTGGCTCATTTGGAGAAAAAAAACATCACAGGTGAGCGTTATCCCATTGGGTGTAGGTGGTCAATTTTCTTTCACTGTGATATGTTGAGCTGTCAGGCATTGGATCCTACTTTATGGGCGCTTACAGGCCACATTGGTTATTGCTCCTCCCATTAGTTTGTGGTTCTGGGGATTATTAGTTAGGGGGACAGATGCTTCCTGGGATGAAGTGTGGAGAGGGGGATGTTGGGGGGTGGGCAGTTTATGCAAATGTTTTGTTCTGTTGGTCTTACTTTGTTCTAGGTTTTCTGCGGAGCCTCGGCACATAACGGCTGATGTACATCGAAACGGCACCAAGGGTCCCATGGACCCTTTGCCCATCCCTTCTGGCTGGGGGCTGGGCTACTCAACTTGGGCCATGGTTGTCCCCACAGTAACAGTACTCTCCTGGAATGTGAACAACCTTCTGGATCGCATCAAGCAGTGTGAGGTTCTGCAATACATTAAGTGGCACAGGCCAGCGGTTGTTCTCCTGCAGGAGACCCATCGCTTAGGAACAAACTGCCCCTTCTTAGGCTGGTTTGGTTACAACAGGGTGTTCCATTCAGATTTTACACATGGCCTAGAGGAGTTGCAATTTTGCTGCATAAAACATTTCCCTTAGCTATTACGGCTCACCATACTGATGCACAGGTCTGCTATGTGGGCGTTGAGGGCCGATTAGAAGCGCAGCACTACAACCTTATCTCCTGTTATGTCCCACCACCCCTGTTGCAGCCTTCTCTGCAGTCATTGAAAACCTTAATTTTGACTCTCCCATAGGGTGTAACAGTAATTGGGGGAGGGGGGGGGGGAAATTCAGTGCACATCCAGATCCAGTCTTTGACGTCTCCTCTGCCCCCTACCGAGCTAGGCGCTCCCGAGCAGCGCGCTTAACCTCCTGTGCTTACTCACTGGGCTTATGTGATGTCTGGCGCTCCTGGCATCCCATCCACCCACCCACTGGGCTTGCACCCATTAGTCTGCTGCATATATCACGGAGTCCCGTATAGACCTGCTGTGGTTACCAGCTGCAGATCTCTCTTTACTGTCGGTGCACATAGTTCCGCGTGCCATTTCAGACCGGGCCCCGTTGTTGCTGGCATGGGGATCCCACAATACTTTTTTACGACCGATTTTGGAGATTTGGTATTTGTATTTCTGAAATTGTGAGACCTTTTTTTATTTATTTTTTATTACATTTTCATGAATACAGAAGAGGAAATCAAACAAAGAGCAAAGAAAATTGAAAATAAAGTACAGAGACCCATATCAGGCACAACTCAAATTACAATGTACAGCAATGTATACCATTCAACCTTCATGGTGCCTATTATGTGACGTACTCTTGCGGCATTGACCCGTCCTCCTCGTAAGCTGCTGAAAGACAAAATGTGACAACATTCCGAGGACAAAACTATACAGTATTTTGTTTCCATCTACTGCAGCTTCAGTAACCAAAGCAGGAAACCAGACACCCAGAACAGGGGAACAGAGTAGTTCCACTACCCATCCGTAGTGCATGCAACCAGGGACACATGCCAGGCCTCATCCTCTCACATCAATCACTGGGGCACTAGAGGTGCCACACTTCCAGCATCAGTATCTCTAGTAGTGAGGTATGTCTTATACAGTTCCCAAACGTTTTTCAGACGATTGCGCGGGGGAAGCAGTTCACTGTAATTTTTGGCTTGGGTGCAACAATATATCATATCCTTCGACCAGCTAGCTACCGTGGGGAGTGGGCCACAGGACCAGCAGACCGCAATCCTGCGTCTAGCAATCAGTAGTCCCATATCTACCAATCTCCTTATTGCTTTGGGTAGAGGTTTGGAGTATTCCAGTAGAGCAAGCATGGGGTCTGGGGTTAGTGGTGTGTCAATTATATCCTCCAGCGTTTTAAAAATTTGTATCCAGAAATTAGCTATCCCCGGGCACACCCATGCCAGGTGAAGAAAGTCAGCTGCGTCCATCCCACAATGCTCACATGTAGCAGTGTCGCGCAACCCGTATCTATGCAGTCTCTCAGGGGTGTAATCTACCCTGTTGAGGAATTTGAAGTGGATCAGCCTGTGACGCCCGTTCAGTGAGATACGCGTCGTGCTTTCACAGCAGTATTTCCACATCCCATCATCTATGTTTACCCCCAAGTCTACCTGCCACGCCAATCTCGCCTTCGTGTAGTGATTAGAACGATAACTCTGTGCGATCTTGTATAGCTTTGAAATATTATGAGTAGGAGTATCAGTTCTTATTATATATGTAAGGGCAGCCACTTCGGGCGGCTCCGCCATATCAGGACCCAAGTTCTCGAGCAATGATCGCCTCATCCGGTGAAACTGGAACCTAGTGAGTGTTGTGTATTGCTGTACCCCCGTGGTCACTTCGTCCCACGTTCTGACTATACCGTCAGAGAACATGTTACCAATCGTCTCGATATTAAGTGTCTTCAGTGCACTCGTTACCCCTCTATCAGTGCATGCGGGTAGCCAGAGGCACCAATCCAGCGGGGTGTAAGGAGAGTACAAAACTACTCCCGCCTGTAGTTTCAAGAGATGGTGCCAGGCGTGCACCGTAGTATTGATGGAATCAATGATACCAGTCCTGCAATCCGGGGATTTAAATAAGAGCGCTGGCAACGGGCGCCGGGCAGCTACCACCCTCTCAATCTGTATATGCGGAATGTCAGCCGGACCGTGTATCCAGTAGTGTGCGTGCGTGCTTTGGGCCACCCTGTAATATACATCTAAATCTGGGGCCCCTAAGCCCACCATGTGGTAGGGTAACGTAAGTATATCCCATTTGACCCACGCGTGTTTACCTGCCCAGGCGAGTCTGATTAATAAGGATGTAAGTGTACTGAAAAAGGAACTAGGGCGAACCATCGGGACGTTAGTGAACAGGAACAGAAACCGCGCAGCACAACCTTTTTCATGATTGAAACTCTTCCAGCTAGGGACAACGGCTACCTGATCCAACGTTCAACGTCGTCCTCCAGCTTACTCACAGCAACTCCATAGTTCTCCCGGAATACCACCTCCGAGTCGGTATGCACCTTAATACCCAAGTATCGCACCGGGTCCGTTGTCCACTGCAGCGGGAAGTCGGGGATGAAGGGGACTGTGACAGGGGTAAGTGGGAAAACAATCGACTTGTTCCAGTTGACCTGCAAGCCGGACACCGCACCAAATTTGACCACCTCTCGCAAGACTGGGGAAAGGTTAGTATCAGGGTTCCGAATATGTAGCAGCGTATCATCCGCATAAGTGGAAATGATATCCCGGGAAACGAATTAGTCGGTGCCTATGGTAGTCTCTAAGCGCGCAAGCCAATGGCCCTGCAACTAGCGCATAAAGTATCGGAGAAAGCAGGCACCCCTGCCGCGTGCCTCTAGCAATGGGGATTTTATCCGTGACCATATCACCCAGTTTTATCCTAGCCGACGGGTCATTGTATAACACACCCACCATTTGTAAAAAGATGCCTCCCACCCCCATTCTTGACAGCACCTGGTACATGAATCTCCATTCAACCGAATCGAATGCCTTCTACATATCTAGGACTATGGCTACGGCCTGGACATCTTGCCTCGTATGTTGGATTGCTCCAAAAACCGTTCTGATGTTATAAGTCAAATTTCGACTCGGGACGAACCCGGCCTGCTCCGGAGCCATAAGCAGCGGCACAAGTGGGGCAAGCCGGTTTGCTAAGATTTTCGCATATATTTTGACATCTACATTCAGAAGTGACAAGGAGCGGTACGAAGCACACTCAGTTGATGACTTACCGGGCTTTAAAATGGCTACAATGAGTGCTTCCCTCATCGAGGGTGGCATCTGACCGCCTTCACTGATCTCCTCGAATAGCGTACTCCAGTGTGGAATAAGGACGTCCTTGAATTCCTTGTAAAACGAGACCGTGAGGCCGTCCACCCCGGGGCACCCCCAGATTTAATTCCCATCAAGGCCGCAGAGATTTCTTCCGCGTCTAAGGGGCGCATCAGATATTCCCTATGGGCATTAGTCAGCCAAGGAAGTTTAACATGCATCAGGTAGTCTAGTATTTCAGTGTCTAATCTTCCCATCTTTGAAGCATATAACTGCGTATAGTATTTCTTAAATCTATTTGCTATGTCTGACGAATCCGTCAAAGGGGTTCCCTGGTCGTCATTGATAACACCCACCCCAGTAGTCTCTGTGCGTTTCTTTAGTAAAGAGGCCAGTACCGCGCCAGGGCGGTCGCCCTCACCATATATACGAGCCGTCGCATACTTCCCCATGTGCTTGACCTCAGAGTCGGCTATCTCATGATATTCTGTTATGAGAACCTTCAGCTCCTCTGTCAGCCGGGCATCAACTCCATTAAGGAGCTCGCCCTCCAACGCGTGTATTTTCTTCTCCAGATCCGAAAGCCGCCCACGGAGGGACTTAAGTACGCCAGAGTGTTTAGCCATAGCTATCCCTCTGATATAAACTTTAAAGGCCTCCCGAACCGTTGAAAAGGTGTCCACCGACCCAATATTACATTAAAAAAAGGTGTTTATTGCTACCAGCAGTTCCGATCGAAAGACCGGGTCCAGTAGGGAATATGGAGGGAAGCGCCATGTGAATGGTGGTATCTGCTTGTTTGGATAGTCCATTACCAAGACTATTGGCGAGTGATCAGAGTGTGTACGAGGCAACACCAAGCAATTCCGAATGAGTTGGAACAGTTCCCTAGAGGCGAACCAGTAGTCAATCCTGGTGTGTAAATCATGGTATGCGGAGTAGTGTGTAAATCCTCCTCTACTCTGTGATCTTGTTCTCCACCCATCTAATAGCTCTAACTGCGTTTCCACTTCCGTGATCACACGCGCTGCAGCTGAGGGGCGCCGATCCGGGCCCCCTGATCTATCAAGCTGTGGGTTCAAAACACAATTAAAATCACCCCCACCCCCCCATAAAAAGTGTGTTGCCCTATGACCTCGCATTTTGTCTATCAGTTCTGTGAAAAACTGCGGGCAGTCATAATTTGGGCCGTACATGTTTACTAGTATTAGGTCAAGCCCTTTCCCACTGCAGCGAGATATAGTACACCTCCCCTCTGCGTCAGTGTCAATTGGGCTCAGTTGCAGCCCCGCCTTAGGGTTGATCCAGGTGATAACTCCTCGCGCATGTGTCGTAAACCCTGCTACGTGTGTGTTCCCCTGTAGTTCTCTGCAGCCTAGCATCTTGCTACCAAGGGGCAAGTGCGATTCCTGCAGCAAGGCAATATCTACCGTATGCCCATTTAGAACACCTTCCTCAGCTTCCTGAAATCATTCAGTCCGCGGACATTCCATGTCAATACCTTTAGTTTACTGGCCTGTGGTTGTGTCATGGAGGTTGATGGATGTATTGAGCAACACACCAGTCAAGTACATTCGTGCCTCCCTGCTTACAACCTTTCAAATAGCAACAGTACACCATGCGGACAATACATGTCACCCTGATTTTGAAGTCCCAGACAGGTCTCTGCACCCTCCCACCCCCCACCCACGTCATACATACCCCAACTTTGCATTGACGAAAATACCCTTTCCCCCCCAAAATATACAGTGAAACAAAACCGAAAAACATAATAACTAAAACCAAAACTCTAAGTTGAAATAATGCCAGGTTGTGGGGGACACGCGTGGGCGGACGTTGCCTAAGCCCGCTACCCATTCTGTATCCACAGGTTAAGCGTCTCCCTCCGCCCGACATACAGCACATCTCGTGCATCAATCTGGCCTCTCAGCAATATCCTAAGGTTTCTAAATTTTAACAGGAGCGTGCAAATCCCCCCTCTGTTATTTCCTAATTGTACTAGAACTGTGCAGTACTTCTGCATAGCGTCCATATTACTGCATGTATCCAAACTCGATCCCCATCTCTACTACCCTAACTATAATTATGAGGCACTAACAGTTAACAGTTCCCACCTTGCCCCATGCAAACACAGTCTTATCTGTAATGTGGGAAATCCTGGGTATCAGCCCTGGTCGTCGAAGTCGCCCCCTGTCGCTCCCTCGTGGGTGGGTGACGCCGTGCCGGGAGGTTTTTCTTTCGCCCAGTCTTTCAGAGCCTTTTGCAGAGTCTTTGGATCAGTGAAGATGCGGGAGCTACCAAGACGGTTCACTCTGTCGCGCCGGGTACAACATGGCGTAATCGAGATTCTGATCACGCAGCTGCATTTTCAGAGGAGCAAACTTTCTGCGTGCCTCCTGGACGCGCACTGTAAAGTCTGGGTAGAGAGAGATGGACGACCCCTCGTATTGCAGTGTCTGCTTCTCCCGAGCCGCCCTCAAAGCTGCATCTCTGTCTCTGTAGTTTAACAGTTTGGTGATGATCGGTCTAGGTGGGGCACCAGGAGGGGGTTTTTGTCCCAATGATCTATGCGCTCTCTCCACCACAAACATTGAGGAAAATGTGTCTCGGCCGAGCACCGTAGTCAGAAGCTGTTCCACAAATAACTCCATATTCCCGACACTTGTGGACTCTGGTAGCCCGGTAATGCGGATGTTACTTCTGCGGGACCTCGCTTCAAGGTCCTCCGCCTTATCCTGTAAAGACTGCAGAAGCTTGCCCACCTGTTTGTTTGCAGAGCCTAGTTCAGTCTGCGCTTTCTCAACCTCCGAGACCCTTCGCTCCGTCATGTCCATCCTTTCAACTTGCTTGTCCATACGCTCCGTCATGCGATCCATACGGTAGACTAAAGAGTCCATCTTGCTATCAATGAAGGATAAACTTTTTTGCATTGCGGCCTAGATGACACGGATATCACCCTCTACGGGCTCAAGTTCTACAGGCTGCGCATTCTGGTCGTCCTCTGGTGTCTGGTCGCGAAGCCTAGTTTTTCTTTGTTCGAAATGCAGCTTAGGTTGGTTTTTATCTACATTCCCCATAGTACCGCTCCAGGGCACATGGTTCTTAGTCAGGAGAGTGTGAAATGTATAGTGAGGAGGTATGCATAGCTGTGGTTTTCCCGGGGATCCCTCCGCGTTATCAGTGGGGCTTTTCTGACGTTACTCAGAGGTACTCTTAGCGCAGATCACTGCAGGTAGGTAGCACTGTCTTGTTCAGACCTAAAATAGGGTTTGAAATATGGATCAATACCGCACTCCAGCGATTACTCTCGGGACAGAGAAAATCGTCATCCGGTCTCCCTCTCTAGGCTATATAACAGAGCAGGACCTCAGCCACGGCAGACTTTCTTCTGCTAACCTGCACTGGGTGCAGCCTCTTCCCAGGCCAGCCGCGAAGAATCCAGGAGGGGCACCATACAGGCCCTATACCTTCAGCGTCCGTTGCTAGGTCGAAGATCCCTCACGCGCTACCAGCCAGTACCATCACACGACACAAAGCACTCTGAGCACGTCGGGAGCTATCTGCGTAATCTCTCGCGGCTCCGATTCAGCTGACACCAGAGGCGCCGCACTTCCTGTCACCGCCTTAGTGCAGCCCCCCACTCCCAGCACCTAGGGGTAGGGGGGCAGCGGCAGACACCAACAGTGAGCTCGAGATAAGTCCGACTCAGGACTGTATCACCAGGGGCGCAGCAGAAGGAGCAGAACTCACTGGCTCGCCAGGGGGGTGCCCCGCTCCTCCGGCCTCCAATATTCAGCACCGGGGCACTCACTTCAATCTCTGCCCCGGCGCGCTAATGCAGCAGAACACCGCACCTCCCCAGGCACCGTTCGCCACGTAGTGTAGGCAGTCTGGTGTCTTTGATGAAAATATCGCAGTCTGAGCCGATGCCGGCTTTCGCGGACCGCCCAGCACAGTTTGCCTAGGCCCAGGTATCGCTAGCAACAGGAATGGGCGGCAGGCAACAGCAATTAGCTCGGGCTCGCAGATCACGCGAACGCTCACCTCCCGGAATCCGTATGCGTCTCCAGGCCTTGATAGTCCGCCTTCGCACCACTGCGCCGAGGCGCTGCTTCTTATTTCTTCGTGGCCCTCCGGAGTCCTCGCCAGGATTAGTAGCTCCGCCTGCTTCGGGCTGCTTTTTTGGGTTCCCTCGACTCCCGCCTCGCAGGCTCGTATCGGTCGTAGGCAGACCAAGTCTGACCCCGCAGGAAGCTGCGTCACAGGCCCGGTCGTAGATCCACGGCACTCGGCCGGTTCGTTCCCCTCCGTCTAAAGTCGTCCCATAGGTCACTGCACAGCTCCAAAAAGCAGCACAACTGGGACAGCGCCGCTTCCGCTTCAGGCGCCACAGCTCCTTAATCTTTGGCCGCCAGGATTAATGCAGGATTAATGGCATATCTGTGTGTAGTCGGACGGAGCTCCCGGTCCACACCGCCACCTTGGGCTCAGGCAAGCTCCGCCCCCAATTGTGAGACCTTTATCGAGGAGTAATTGCAGTAGGTTTTAGAGTTGAACGTCGGCTCAGTGTTGTCTGCAGCGACACTGTGGGCGGCTAACAAGCCATCCCTCAGAGGCAGTCCTAAGGGTTATGTTTGGAGGGTCGAGGCGCTGCACATGGTGCGTCTAACCGATCTGGAGATTCGGGTATTACGGATTGTAGCAGTTCGCCGCCGAGAAACCGAGCAGTCTCGTCGTCTCCTGGCCAATGCCTGCTCTGAACTGCATCAGGTTTCTTTGGAGGAGGCGCAGCAGTGTTGGTGAGCCTTCACTCAGAGGGACTATGCCTATGAAGACAAGGCTGGTAAGCTGTTGTATTGGCTGGCTACCTGTGGTATTTCAGACCGTGTGGTTCCGGTGATTCGTGACTCCCAAAGGTGTGTCCAGGAGGTAATTCCCACCATCGCTCAGACCTTTGCTGATGTTTACAAAGGGTTATACTCTAGTTGCCCCCGCCACCAGCGGAGGTGGAGAACTCCCTCATGGAGACCATACCACTGCCGACTATACCCACTGCCATGGCCCAGGAGCTGGACCAGGCCTTGACACTTGAGGAAGTTGGTACTGCGGTATCCGGGTTTCAGGTTGGCAAGAGAGCTGGCTCAGATGGGTACCCTACCGAAATACTACAGCGCTTTCGCGAGATACTCTGTCCCCACCTCTTGAATCTCTACACGGCTGCCTTGCGGCAAGGGTCCTTTCAGCCAGAATTAGACTGTGCCACCATTATTGTCTTGCCCAAAGAAGGCCTCCTGCGGGAACAATGTTCCACCTAACGACTGATCTCCTTGATTAATACTGACATTAAAATCTATGCCTAAGTGTTGGCTGGGCGGTTGGGTCGGGCCTTGCTTTATCTTGTGCATCCCGACCAATGCGGATCCATGCCGGGCCGTAGCATGCGCCATTGTATACGGAGAGTCCACGTAGCGCTGGTCCGGGCATCTGAGCTTTATGGCACCCTGACCTTCTTACTAGTCGACTTCACGAAGGCATTTGACAGTGTTATGGGCCATTCTTGATGGAGTTCTGCGGGACGGTTCGGCTCCTCTATCACTCCACGACCGCCCGGGTTTGGGTAAATGGAGTCCTAACCCCAACCTTTTTAATTGAGCGGGGCAAGCTCCAGGGGCGCCGTCTGTCCCCACTGCTGTTTGTGCTGGTGATAGAACCTCTGGGGCGGCTAATACGCTGGGACACTCAGATCTCAGGGTGGCGTTGGGGGACTGGTTTTGAGGACCGTGTAGCACTCTACGCTGATGATATGCTGCTGTTCCTGAGGGATCCGCAGCAGACTGTGCCCCACTGCCTAACATTTCTTCGATTGAATGGTGAGGCGTCTGGGCTCCAGGTCAATGAGGGAAAGTCCTGCTTGGTGGAGGTGAAGAGGGACGCTCTGGGGTGCGTTTGGTGCCCCAACATTTTCGTCCGACACAATTGTTTTAAGTATTTAGGGGTGCACATGTCTCTGATGCCGAACCTTGCTTGGGCCCTTAACTTTCGGGGTATGGATCGTCGGCTGGAGCGGGATCTTAGCCAATGGGCTAAGCTGCTACTTAATCCTATGGGGCGCACAGCCCTGTTCAAAATGGTATGCCTTCCGCAATGTTTGTACATACTGGGCAATTACCCCTATCGCATTCCCCGCAAGTGGTTTCACTCCGTGACCGCTAAAATTACTAACTTTGTGTGGGCGGGGGGTCGGCACAAGGTGGCATTCCTTTCGTTGCGTAAGTCTCCCTTTAATGGAGGCCTGGGCTTATTGGACCTGTACCTGTATTACCGCGCATCGCACCTGGTAGCGATCAATGATTGGTTCACTGGGGGGTGGGATGACCTAACATATCGGCTGGAAATATGCTCATTAGGCTTTGATGGGGCGCTCAATCTTCTATATGGGGCGCGACTGCCAACGACTCTACCTTCGTGTACATTGGTTTCCCTTGACTGCTGGAGGGCAGCTCTTAGTCTCACAGGTTGGGATTACCGTCTGACTGGGATGACCTCCCCCCCTGTGGCATGGGACATGGCTTGGTCAGCTGTCAACATTAGAAGGTTTCCTTCCTTAGGATCACATCGAGATTACCTACCTGGGAGATGTTTTTCGGAGAGGAGCTATTGTGAAATTCCAAGACCTAAAGGCCAACTACTTGCTATCAAACTTGCAGTTCTTTCGGTATCTTCAGTTGTGGCACACCCTGTTGACTCAAGAGCTCCCAGTAGAAGCTCTCCCAGAATATAGTCCATTAGAGGCGAAGATCTTTTTTGTGGAGGCTGGGCAAAGGGGCCACATCAGCGATTTATCGTTCTCTAGTTATTCACACTCCAGATGGTCTCAGGAGGACCAGACGGAGCTAGGAGTTCTGAGTGGGGGACCTGGACAAGGATGACTTGAGGGAGGCGTGCAGGGTTCCCTTGGAACTAGCTGTATCGGCGTGGCTGTGAATGGTGCAGTTCAACTACTTATTTCTTCCATGTTGCCAGGGAATGCCTGTTCTTGAAGCCTTTTTGGGTGGAGGTGGGGTCATACGTTGTCTGCTGTCTTCATTCGCCCCCTGGAATTGACGTCCCGTATTGCACTATTAGGGCTGATGGAGGAGGTGAGGGCCCCATGGGCGGACTTGAGGGGGCCAAGGGCGGACCGTGCCTTCCTAGGTATGGCATGTTTGGTTGCCAAACGAGATGTGGCTCATGCCTGGAAGCAAAAACAACCGCCGACTGTTAGAGGTTGGCGTGCAGGAGTGAACTGGTGCGCGCACCAGGAGCAGCCAATTTTGAGGCCCTTGGTTCCCCGCAGAAGCATGCCCAAAAATGGAGGGACTACTATGGCAGATCCATCTGATGTGGGGCTGTCACCTCAGTTTGGGGTTGGAGCGGGTTACTGTGCTGTACTTGTATGCAAATTGAATGCTGTACTATGCTATGCCATGTTTGACGCATTCTTTACCTCAAAGTTCAGTCTGTTGATCAATTGCTGCCCAATCTTCCAGATTACCTGAAGCACTTGCAAATCCAAGACACACTAGCTTTTATTTGTCAAGTTTCTGTGTGTGAGCTCTGAAAAATGATCACCAACACCAAATCTTCAAACCATTTCATCAACCTGGTTCCGGGTAACATTTCAGTGGACCTGGCACACCACTTGTTGACCCAAAGGACAGCGTTGGTGAATCTTTCCCTTCTGCAAGTTGTTTCTGAACTATCTTGAATTGACCAATTTGCTCCTCTTCTGAAGAAACCCACAGTAGATACAAGGTATCTCAGCAACCTTCGACCTGTATATGGTTTCCCCCTTCTTGCGTAGGCGATTGAAAGCACTTCTAGCCCAGCAACAATATATATTTAGTGAACATGATTTTTTTTTATTGAAGATTTTAACTTTGTTTTGCAGTACATTCCATTTGCATTGTATGTGCTCAAAGAGAAACTCTAAAGGTGGAACATCATCTGTAGATAATCTGTGTAGTGTCATCCACCACACAATTTTTCTCCTTCCCTCCTCTCTCCACAAACCTGCAATAACAAAGCTAAACCGTTTTACAAGGAGAAACCGTGCATAATCTGGCTCAATAAGTACTGGCCTGTAGATCATGTACTGTTTAGCTGCTTATGTACATATCTCAGAGTATTGTCTCTGCTACCACTGTCGTTATTGTGTCAAAAACTGAATGGATTTAGATATCGAAGGGATACATTGCAGGAAGTCATTGGAATACCCCTTTGCAAGTATCCAAGAAGCGGCCCCATACCTCCTCGAAATTTTTGTAGTCCGAGGGTGTTCTTGAAAGTCTGTAATTTCTAGTATGTTCTTCAACCTGAGACGCTGCACAACCAGGGCGTGAGTTCTTCTTTTTACAATATTGAGCTAAAGTAGCTTTTGCTACCCATAGACCATTCCACAACAATTGGCATTCCACCTTTGGTGGTTTAGAGAATCGGAGTGTAGGCCTAGAATGGCAAAATACATATCCGGGGGAATAGGATATTCCATGTTTGTTTTCATAATGCCAGAATCACCACACACTATGGACTAGTATTCGGTCAATCTCACTAAATGTTTTCACAGTGCCCGTGTAGGCTACAGCCCCACCAGCAGAGCACACTAGTTTTAGATAGAATTTGGTCTGTTTGAATGGGTATAAGTACCAATTGATGGCCGCTTTAATATTTGTCTTCTCTGCCAGAGATGATATTGGAAGTTTGAGTTATATTTTGCCACATGATCTTCCATTGATCTTCTTCCAGCCTCCTCCCCAGTATATTGTTCCTATGTACCTTACATTGGGTGCTTTACTGGGGTTAAAGCATCCAAATGCAAGTCATACAGTGTAATGGTCAGTGCCTTAATGCCTCTGGCTTACTTCACATGTTTCTCTATTGGGGTTTAGATCTCTGGTAGCAGCTTCTTTAATAATTGGTTCATTATCCAATGTCTTAGTTCAGCGTAAAGCTATCACTCTGTCTTATCTAGGACAAGATTTCCCATACTTGGGACATGTGAGAATCGGTTTCCAGGTATCAAAAGAACTCTGCTTTAATGTTGGCATGAAGGCTGAGTTATGGTATATAGGAATGTGTTGGGAGGGAAAAGTTAGTCAAGTTTAGTGTTTTGAGAGAGCATCCCAGACTGTTAATGTAGTGTTTGTGGAAGTGCTAATGAAGATGTTAGGGAGGCCATCTTGTTTTGGTTTTCAAACTAAATCCCATATGGTTCTGTCCACTTCCTCCTGTCCATATGTGTTCATGTACTTTAATTATTAGGCAAAGATATAGGGTGACCAGGCGCCCAGGATTTCCCCGAACAATTCCAGTGTTTTAACTTTTGTCCCAGCATCCCGATTCTTTTACTAAAATTAAGTACATATCGTGATTTTGAGGGAAAGTTCAGGTGAGCATTAACACTGCAAGTAAAATGATGCACATGCTTTTATCGCCATCAATCCTCTCGCATGCCGTGTAATTTGAAGGAAGGCATCCCTTAATATGCATTGCTGCATATTACTTTGTCTGAGAGAAATGGTAGCAGTCCATCCTGACGTGGCACAGCACATTTAGCTAATGTTAGTTCATCAAAGTATTGTGACCTGTGACTGGTTGAGAAGTCTCTACATAGATATATTTTTGTTTTGTTGTATGGAAAGCTCTTAAATTTAAGTTAAAAATAAATAAATGTGCATTCTCTAGATTGCATCACCATCTCAAAATCTCCAAATTGCCCTGAAACACAACTCAAAACCATTTTTTACTCCGCAGTTATTTGTCATGCGTCTTTGCCAAAATACGCACATTTAAAGTGAACCCCAAAATGGATCTTTATTTTTTACTTATTATTTAACATGGAAAAATGCTGATATTTTCTGTCAACTAGATATTAGTTTTAAAAGTGAAGTCTGTGTAGTAATGTCTCTGAAACTGTGTATTACCACAGTCCTACGTTGATGAGTGTTATTTACGTAGCCCAATGTTATTACTGCTATTTTGTTGTCCTACGCTTTCTGTAGCCTGGCCTGCTTTTTGGTTTTAAAAATCTGGTCACCCTACAAAGATGTCAAAAGTTGCAAATATTTTAGATGGAATTTACACTGGATGAGAGATTAGGATGTGCGAGAGTGCAATGTTATGAAATGTATGTAATAATTAAAATGTCAATAAAAAGATGTTTGAAAAAAAAAGGTGCAAATATTTGGGCCTGTAAAGATCTGCTCGGTCTGGTGTTATGTAGACTCCAAGATATTTATTAGATTGGTTTGCCCATCTGCGTGGTGTTCGGGAAGCTATTGTTCTTACCACTGCTCAAGTTCAATTTAAAAGCTCTAACCTTGATAGTTTTATCTTGAAGCTGGCTATGGCCTAATAGGAAAGTCTAGATCGTAGTTGCAGCATGGAGGTATCTTGGATGCTTAAGGTCATAGAACACCACCCGCCAACAGTGCCATTTTATGATCATCTTGTCCAAAGGGGATGCCTTTTACATTCTTAACTCCACTTACTTGTGCTGTGAACAATTCAATGCTGAGAATAAGCAGTGGAGAATGGTGCACCCCAGTTGCATGCCTCATCCTAGAGCGAAAGGGCGTGAGCGTCCCATGCAGTGAGACTCTTGAGGTGGGGCCCGATATTCTGCCATTACCATGGAAGTGAACACTGGTGCAAATCCTAATTTTTGTAAGGTTTTTGAGGGAAACCGCCAATAAACCTAGTCAAAAGCTTTTTCGGCATGCAGAGATGCCAGTTTCACCAGAATTGCTTTCTTTTTGGCTTTTTTGGCCAAATAGACTGCACAGCAGATATTGTCATGTGCATGCCTGCCACTAATAAAGCCCCATTGATCAGGATGGATCAGTTCAGGAAGAAGTGATTCCATTCTGATGGCTAATATTTTAATGTGTAGTTTAGTGTTGGTGTTATTTATGAAACACTATAGGCCTATTGTATGCACACAGCTTTGCTCCTTTTCCTCTTTTCAGTACTAGGGTGATGTGGGCGCCTCTCATTGTAAGGATCATGCTCTTCTCGGTTGTTACATTAAATAGTTTTGACAGATCGGGCACCAAGGCGGCGGCAAAGGCTTTATAGAAATTTCCAGTGAAAAATAGTGGAGCTTGATTTAATAGAGTTGATAGGTATTAATACTGCTACTTTTGTGATGGGCTCTTCCAGGATCTCCTGTTGATCAGGTAATAATCCTGGGATAGGGAGGAAAGACAGGCATTTAGATTGCTCCTCATCTGACAGATTCTGGATAGTGTAGGTTTGCATAATAGTCATGGAAGGCTTCCAGCTTCCTTATTCAGTTGTTCCTATCTGCCTTTAGAGTTTGTATATCCCTATGTGCTCATTTTCTAATTTATACCTCCGTTGTTTTGCAAGATGTGTCCCTGCTTTATTATCTCCATCATATTTGGTTTTCCTAAGGCGTGGAAAAGTTAGTTCTGCCTTATTAGTAGCTATTGCATTTAGTTACTCCAAAG